>BSBK01000053.1:427500-1117500 GCA_027943335.1 Chamaecyparis obtusa
AATTGATGAGCTTCTACCAAATTAGCAAGAGCCATAAGAGTCATCGATTAGTTGTAACCAAATTAGTAAGAGTCAAAATTCAAACAAAAGTTAGCTGTCAAAAATCAGCAAGATGGCATCTTGAAATAGAAAAAAATTATGTAAAATTATTTTACAAATAAATATCTTCTAATAATATTTAAATATAAAATATCTATTAATCAAGTTATAGGGAAAAAAAAGACAGCCAAAGGGGCTGACAACTTTCCGGCAGGAAAATTAATTTTCAAGGAGCAAAGCTCCCACAAGCAGTCACATGCTTTTGTGCATGCAACGATGAGCCGATAGGAGATTTAATTTTTTAAAGATTTAAAAAATTAGCAGTCGCATGCTTTTGTGCATGCAGCAATGAGCCGATAGGAGAGTTTATTTTCGAGGGAGTAAAATTAGTTTGTACAACGCACAAATTAGATCACTAATTCTATACAAAAAAAATTTGAAACAAAAAATAATATTAA
This sequence comes from Chamaecyparis obtusa, assembly GCA_027943335.1. Lineage (NCBI taxonomy): Eukaryota > Viridiplantae > Streptophyta > Pinopsida > Cupressales > Cupressaceae > Chamaecyparis > Chamaecyparis obtusa. The sequence continues at coordinate 427,998 of BSBK01000053.1, forward strand.
TTATACCGAATAAAAATATATTATTGAAATTAACTAAAATAACTAAATTTATTTAAAAAATGCTTATAAATTGTACAAATTAGATTAAAGATATCAACTGTACAAAAGAAGGTACGCAACCCTTTGTAGGGTCTGATTCTCCAAACAATTCTTTGTCTATTGTCATCCACTTGAGTGGAACAAGGAAAAAGTCCTAGGCTTAATTGATAACTTGACACCAATTTACCATCTCAAAATAGAGTTTTAGCCCATAGTATCAATGTCATTTCAACATAAAGATTAACACAAATTCAAATATATGATTACTTAAAAATTGTTTACTCTTTACAAGACAAAATTTGGTATAGGAAAATCTTTAAATAGAGACTTGAACACAAGGGAAGGTAAACTAATTTATGTAGATGATGTTAATCTTTTACACTAATAAGGACTATGGTGAAGACAAGGACAAAATAACACTAATGATAGTAAGCATGGTCCATGGAGTTATATATCTTACAATGATCATAGTGAACTACCAAGGTAGACAAGTAAAAAAAAGCATGTTAGCAACATGTATAGCTGCGTGTTTGAATATCATATTGTAACAACACAAATAATAGGGTCATACATTGTGAATTAGTGTTAACAAAATTAGGATTTGCGGTCTTAAGTGAAGATAGTATTTTAGGTCCTCTTTAAGGCCCTAAGGTTGCAAAGGTTGATTTATTAAGGATCAATGGCTACATGACGTGCAATCAACACACGGAAAGTAGGAAAATACAGCTCCAGCAGCAAGGTAACACAACTCTAACTTTGACAGGATCCATCCAATTATTATGTGCTCATAGGAGAAGGTCCAAGAATAGGTCCAAGGCACAACATTAACTTCGTAAAGCATGAAACCATAAGCAGCAATGGATACAAAACAAACAACAAACAGGTATAGAAAATAGGAAATGTTTTTGGTGATGCAAGATTGCTCAAGACCCAAGATGCTCCTGCATCAGACACCCTAGGTAAATAAAAAAATGTTCTCATGAACGTCTTAAGGGAATTCAGACAGGTATACCATATTTGTTCTTAACACATATCTCCTTTGTTCCTTCATTCCATGTTGTCTTCACTTTATCTATTGTCACACTCAGTAAATTATCTTGCCCTGCACTTTTCTCATCTTTCCTTTCTGCAGCTGACAGAAATTGATTCTGACCATCTTTTCCACTATCGATTACACCAGCACTTTAGTGAATCATATCTTCTCCAGACTTCCTAATCAGCTCGGCATCATATGCATTCCTCTGTGTCACTAGTGTCATCATTTGCTACACTATCTTTGTCAGAAAGACCATCTGCCTCTTAATCTCTATAAATTCCTCAGCTGTATCATTCTCTTTTCCTTTCAAACTCGGCTCCCTTTCATCCATAGGTTTAGGTTCATCAACTCTCTACTCCTGATGTTTGTCACTGTCACATGAACTACACCTGATAACTCCACATCCCCTAGCCCCTTCTTCCTGCAAAGGTAATAACTTATGCCTGGATCCACCATGCATTACCACATATGTATTTGCATGACCATCAAACATAACATGCCTATCAAATTGCCAAGGTCTTCTGAGCAACAGATGACAAGCATCCATAGGCAATACATCACATAATATTTCATCATGATAAGATCCAATCTAAAAATTAACCAAGCATTGCTCTTCAATCCTAACCTTAGACACATCTTGTATCCAACTAATCTGATAAGGGTTAGGGTGTTTCTTCCTTTCCAAATTCAATTTACTAACCATCTCTTCTGAAACAAAGTTTTCAGAACTGCCACCATCAACTATAACATTACATACCTTATTCTTTCACTTACATCTAGTTCTGAACAAATTTCTTCTTTGCACCGGTTCCTTAGTACATGTAGCCAACCTCCTAGTGATAAGAAATTCACCTTTTTCTGCAACATTCTCAATGTCTTCCTCGACAGTTAGTGCAACTCTTTTTCTAGGACATTGAAAACTTTTATGACCCTTCTCACCACACTGAAAACAAGTACATGTGAACTCATTTCTCCATCTCCCTCTTTGTCCATTATTGTATTCTTTAGCGACTTGACCACTGCTAGATCCTTCATTAGTCTTCTTAGGATTCTCTACCACATTACCTCCAGCAATTGTTTCACCAGTCTTACCACCTCGATTCCTATTATTTTGTCTTCCTTCAAACCTCTTGTTTAGCTTCTCCTCAATCTTCAATGCCATCTGATAAGCATCTCCTATAGTTGTCATCCAAATAATAAGTAGCTCTTCTTGAATACTAGTTATCAAGCCCTAAACATACCTAGCAACCTTCTCTTTATCAGCTTTAGAATGACCAGACCTAATCAAGATTCTGTAAAACTCCTCAGTATACTCCTGCACTGATTTGTTGTTCTGCTTCAAGGCTTGCATCTTCTTAAACATCTCTAACTCATAATCCACTGGGATGAATTGATTTTTCAATTTGTCAACCATTTGGTTCCATCTAGTGATCTTTTCTTTTCCTCTACTACTTCTTTCCAATTGAACTTCTCTCCACCAAATATTTGCATGACCCTTCAACTTAGTCTTTGCAAATTGAACTCTATCAAGATCTTCTATTTCTTCACACTCAAAGTACTCATCTATCTCATTAATTCAATCAATCAAATCTTCTGGCCTAAGGCTTCTAGCAAATGTAGAAACTTCGATCTTAGGTCTTTTCCCAATTTTAGACATAGCCTTCAGGATTCTAGTCTCTTCTGGATCCCTAGCTTCTTCAAAATGATCTTCTTCCTCAAACTCATCTTCATTATCTTCTTTCGATGTATTCTTATTTCTCAGTTCCTCTTGTAGATATTGCACTTGTTTCTGCAAAGTCCTAAAATCATCAAGATTGAATTCCCCAGCAAGTTCTTCCTCTGAAATCTCATGAGCTCTCCTCAGAGGCATCTTCAATCCAAGGTCCTGGTGCAACTTGCCTCACCTTCGACGATCTGTCCACACACTCAGAATCTTCAAGCTCTGATACCACCTGACGCAGGGCAGGGATGGAGGATCCAATAATGGATAGTCCAAACCTACACCAGCACTTACAACAACAACAACCACAGTGGAATACAACAATATAATGCTTCAAAATAGAATTTCATTCAACATGCCCATCTGTGAGGCCTTCTGGGTTTTAGCCTTATACAATGAAATTATGAAAACAGAGACTCATAGCTTATCATATGTTCTCTACCTTCCTATCTATCTCTTCACACTCTACTGCCCCCTCTACATCAACCCAAGCTCCCAATATATAGCCAGCTAAGCCACAAGTCGGCCAGTTAGGCATTTAATTATAGGTCCAACCTGGAAGAGTAAACCAAAACTAAAGAAAGAATGAACAAAACTCAATGCGAGGATACATTTAGGTCCACACATGATCCAAGAACATAATCCTAACTTAGCAAGATCCCATCTCATCATACGGAACCGTGCAAGATGAAAAACTCCACGTTTCGAGTGAAACTGGTTGAAAATTGATACCCGAGGAAAATGGTGATAACTCCCAACCCCTGATGAATTAGGATTTGTGGTCTTAGGTGAAGATAGTATTTTAGGTCCTCTTTAAGGCCCTAAGATTGCAAAGGCTAATTCATTAAGGATCAATGACTACACAATGCACAATCAACACATGGAAAGCAAGAAAATACAGCTCCAGCACCAAGGTAAAACAACTCTAACTTCGACACAATCCATCCAATCCTTATGCGCTCATAGGAGAAGGTCCAAGAATAGGTCCAAGGCACAACATTAACTTCATAAAGCATGAAATCATAAACAACAATGGCTACAAAACAAACAACAGACAGGTACATAAAACAAGAAATATTTTTGGCGATGCAAGATTGCTTAAGACCCAAGATGCTCCTGCATCAGTAATGATAGGATGGTGATCAGATAGGGCGATAGATTAGGTCTCAACAGAAGGAAATTCTAAACCCTAGTTTAATATTCCAATAATTATAAAACCAATCGTCCATGAATTTGTGCACAAGACACTTCTCAGAATCCACACATGCAAAGAAAATAGCAAGATCTTTAAGCCAATTTTTTTCCAAAATAATTTCATTCAACATAGCATCATTCAATGAAAAGATTACAGATTGTAGGCCAACACTAGGGGTCTTACCTTCTTCGCAGGTGGCGCCTTGAACAAACCTCACATCCGGAGCAGTGGGAGGGGATGTTCATGCGGCTGCCTCACAAAATGTCTTAGCATTCTGAGGTTGGTTGGGTTAAGGAGGAGGGGTCTGGGAGGATAATGGTGCAATAAAGGCACTGTCGGATTCAGGCTCCATCGGAGCGAAGCTACATAGGGGGGAGTAAATGCAGAGCAATAAATAAGTAGTTAATACTTACCTGTGTGATGGAGGAGTAATAACCTACTGCCACCCAAGAAGGGTCAGAAGCGAACATGTAGCTCCAGTAGGTCGTCGACAAGGACATATTTCAGGCACCGAAAAAATGCAAACCGATCGCCAATTCCTCTTTTCTTATCTCTAAAATTAGTCTAACATCTTCTCAATTTAAGATTATATATATATATATATATATATATATATATATATATATATATATATATATATATATATATATATATGTTTCTATTTTTTTATTATATATTTATATTAATTTAGAATCTTTTTAAAATAGAATATATAAATTTTAAAAATTTATTTACTAAATTTGAGATTTTTGTACATATTACAAATTTATAATTGTATTCTAATTTATTTTAGCACAAATAAAAGTTTCTATAATTTATTATATATTATTATTAATTTAGAATCTTTTTAATTTAAAAGAATTTAATATAAATTATTCACAATTTTTTTACAATGAATATTTAAGTAATAAAACGTAAAATGAAATGTATATGACAACCAGGAGTGACCGTCAAATTCTAGAAATGGGAGCGCATAATTGTAAGGCAATTTTTTTTCCAGGAATAAGCTGATATGGCATAAAAATATCTTTCCACACCCTGGGTTTAAATGCGCGGCGGGGAGAATCAGATGGCGAGAATAATCGACGGTGGGAGGACTTTTAATCGTCTCACACAACGTCTGCCGTTCGTTCGTTGGGCGTAATAATTCCAAAAAACCAAATTCGTTCGAAGCCCACAGACTAGAGAAAATGATTTCGCTGCTCACAGATTTTTGAGTATATTATTGAGAGAGCCAATTGGTGTGGCCAGGGATTGAGCAGGTGGAGGAAATGGAAAGAAAATTATGAACTTGGTACAAAATGTATCGTACATTCACAGATGATATGGGCGTCTGAACAGATGTCGTCTAAAGGGAAAATTCCACATTTTATGACAGCAATGCCTGCTTTTTCGTTTGGTGTGGGAATATCTCAATGATGGAAGACTGGTTAAAGCCATGTCGGCGCTCTGTATTTCTACTCCAAATGAGTGGCTGTGTTTTGATTCTGCTGTAAAATATAAAATATCTCAATACTTCAATACGAATTTACAAACTTGTTATTATAAATAAATTATTAGCTATCATTATATATATATATGAATTTTAAAAACTCATTTAATAATTTTTTTTTTTATGTATTACTAATTTATAATATTAGTATGTATATGTTTCTATATTGTATTTTATATATTTATATTATTTTAGAATCTTTTTAAAAAAGAATGTTTGAACTTAGAAACTTGCTTAATTAATTTGAGATTTTTAACTAGTAATTAAATTTAAAAAATTAATATAAATTATTCTTAAATTTAAAAAAATTGACAATCGTAAAATATAAGACATTAAAATGACCAAATAGTCGCACAAAAATCATATAAGAAGTAGGGGTGACAGTCAATTCTAAGCATGTTGTGTGATGTATTGTGTTTTAATAAATTGAAGTGTTAAAGTTTAAGCTTTTTATTTGAAAAACATTAAAAAGTCTAAACTAGGTGTTAGTCAAAACATTAAAAATGATGTATTAGTATGCATAAAAAATATTCATAGTATGTGATATGAAATATAGAGGTAAAAAGGACAAGTATATATGTTTTTATAGGACAGAGAGATCGAATCATTAATCATTACAGCATGTTAGTTTTGCACTCTTCAAGCTTATAAATGGCAAGTCAAATTTTAATGAAATTTTCAATATGTTACTATTGGTGGGTTAAGTGTTTATTGTTATTATTTGAGATTATATAAAATTGTTAAGTTTAAGATTGGTCTTAGTTAATATATCAAAAGAGTCAATTTATGGTGTATAACATAAAGATGAAAGGACCAACAATGCATTTTCTTCTTTATATTGGAGAGAAGTTAGTTAATTGTGTGTATCAAGTCATGCATTATTATATATGAAATATTAAATATAAGTTTTGAACAAAGAAAGAGATATTAGATAGAGGATTGTTAAGTTCAAGATTAATGTTAGTCAATATACCAAAAGAGTCAAATTATGCATAAAAGGCATCCTCACAAAGTGGCATAAACTATAGAAGTGAGTGCCAAGTATGTACTATTCTCCTTTATAATAAGGGGGGATAAGTTAATCATGTGTATGATAACTTTGCACCTTCACACTTGTAAATGCTAAGTCAATTTCCTATGAAAATTTCACTATATCTTTATTGTTAAGCTCTTAAGCTACTATATGAGTCAAGCCATTAATTATGTCTTTATTAAGTTGACTAAAACACAAACAACAATAAGATTAGAAGACTTGAAACATGTTCATCAAGTCATAAAGTCATTCTATTGCATGTCTTATGTGTCACTAAATGATTGATTGTGTCTTTGTGTGACTTGTGATTTTTTTCTATTTTATAAATGAAGACAATACAATTATTGGTCCTTATCTATATAGCCAATATGCCAAAGAAAAAAGATGTCTTTTGCTATATAAAAACAACAAAGCTTATTATAAACCCCACTAAAATTGAGACTTCTATTCTATAATACTTACAAATAAATTATAAATATTAAATCAATAATAGAATGACTTTAAAAACTTCCACGGAACTAAACAATCCATGAACCAAAATTGACTTCAATACTACTAATCACACAATACTTGATGAGCCAATTGCATCATAAATAAATAATTGCAATATTTATTAGGACATATGCCACCTAAATGCTTGTAGATAAGACTTTTAGTTTTCATTTTTTAATTAATTAGATTTTTTAATTAATGTGAAGAGATTTCCACAATCTATCATCTAAACTTTTTGTGGATTTCATTGTGTTCACAATTTATTTTTTTAATATTTTAATACAGATTTGAACTCAAGACCTCTCAATGAGACTCAGATGGACCCGACTAACCTCCTTACAAAATGTACCATTGACCAAATTTCAAAAACCAAAAAACACAACATATTTTCGTCAAATTTTTAGCATGTATTCTTCATGATCTTCCTATTTTGTGGTCGAAAATCTTAAAAGTTGCAAAACAAATCAAATTAAAAGTATCAGATTTCCACAATCCATTTCAAATGCCAGTGTGTGCTTATGGATTTGATGCTTAAAAACATACACAATCAAATCCAGAAGCACACACTAGCAAACAAATCAAAGTTTGACATTTTTTTTTAATCTTTGATACATTTTGTAGAGAACTTAGCCCGTGCCTTCTAGATTACTGAAGCGCTCTAAAAATTTTAATTAGAATGGAATTATTAAAATGAAGACCTAGTACACAATTGATACTCTTCCCATAATATTATTATTAAAATATAATTCTCCTTTATTTTGGAATGCTGTAGAAAGAAATATCCCCAAAAAAAACTTGTGGTTGGAAGAGGCCCAAAGAAATATACTTTACCAGCAGAATCGAAATACAGCCTCGCATTTGGAGTCCAAATACAGAGTGCCAACGTGTCCACACAATGTGGCTTCACACGTCTTCGATTCTTCAGATTTTTCCCAGTCAAAAATGCCGCCACAGCTGTCACGAAGTATGGCAATTTCGCGGATTGAAGGAAAGCCACACAAAATTGTGGAATTTCTTCCTTCAATGACGTCGGCTTACACACCAGATCTGTCAATACACGCTATATTTGGTAGTAAGTACATCAGTTTTTTTCCATTCCACTCCACCTGCTCATCAATTCCTGGCCACACTAATAGGTTTCACGAATCTACACTCAACAGGGACGCCCGATTTCTCCATCTTTACGCCTTCAAATTCGTTCACAGGCCCCCTTTCCTGAGCAGGGAGGCCCGATTTCCTTTCTTCAAGCCTTTAAATTCATTCCACAGATCCCCTTTGCACCAAAAATCCGTGAGCAGAGAGGCTTAATTTCCTCTTCTTTAACCCTACAATTCATTCCACAGATTCCATTTACTGGAAAAAACCGTGAGCAGATAGGCTTAATTTCTTCTTCTTTAACCCTACAATTAATTCCACAGATCCCTTTTACTGCAAAAATCCGTGAGCAGAGAGGCTTAATATCTTCTTCTTTAACCCTAAAATTCATTCCTCAGATCCCCTTTCCTGTAAAAATCCGTGAGCAGGTAAGAAACCCTATTTCAATGGCGGCGGGGAGGAAGAACAGGATTCGATGCGAGCTTTGCAGTAGAGAAAGTGCTCTGCGCTGTGAGGCCGACTGTGCAAATCTGTGCTGGGAATGCGATGCAAGGGTGCATTCAGCAAATTTCTTGGTTGCAAGGCATTTCAGGATTGTTCTCTGTTGCCGATGCCATGAACAAACCAGGACGGCCATTTGCGGGGCTTGCCCGCGGGCAGAGTCTAGCCTTTGCAGAGCTTGCTTAGAATTGGGCGATTCAAACCAAAATAAGGACAAGAAAGTGCCTTCAGTCCTGAAACGCTGGTACAGAGCGCTGAATCTGAGAAACCCTACCACTGTTTCTTTAGCCATGGATTTGGTTGAAAAAGGGCAGGTGAAACAGGGGAAGTTGTTTAGGAAGAAAATAAGGGTTTATCTGGCTGCTGCGCTCTGGTCCGCTGCCTCAGTCTGCGAAAATGAGGGCAGATTGCCATGCCTGAAGAGGTTTGAGGAATGCACAGGAATAGCAGTGAAATTGATGGTTTTGGCTCAGTCGAGGTTGTGTGCTTCTCTGGACTGGAAAATGGGCGACCAAGGGGAAGAGGATTCAGCAGAGTGCTCCTCCTCTTAGGCATTTTTGTGGCCGCCCCCGCTGCTTCGACCTGCAGAAACTGTTCGTTGCTCGAAAACATGATTTGCGGATATTGTTCGTTATTTCAAATTAGAATTTGAAATGGATCTTTATTTTGGGGTCTTCAGTTGATTTATAATAATATGGAATTATTTATTTGCAGATAATTTGTGCATATCTTATATGTATCTTATTTCTATAAAGTTTGAACTCGGGACTTTTAAAAAATAATTACAAATTCTTCGTTACTAGACCAGCTCAGATTTAGTTCTAGGCCAGCTCAGATTTACTAGAATCATATCTAAGAACTAGAATCAATGATTTGTAGAATTGGAATGCAATTTTTTAAAGGACAATTGTTTAGTATAGAGTATATAATCCATTTTGGCAAGCATAATCTTGATAAGGCACAACAACAATTGGGTCTTGTTCTCAAAAGAGTGAATCTGGATCTGGTGTGGTTGGGTATTCTTCATTGAAATCAATGGCTTAACCAAAAGAATCAACTACCAAGTCACTTGTTGCATCAATGGCTTAATCAATTGCTTCATATATATAAAAACAAGGTTATGATAAATGACGAAGGTAAAGGTAGCTTAGCTTGCTTGTTGTGGGTCTTGATCCTGATCTTGATCTGAAGCTAAAGGATATGGAACTAAGGCCTCGTTTGGACCACGGCATATCAGCCGATATTCCAAAATACCGTATTCCGAATACGCTATCCATTGTTTGTGGTCGATAGTGAAGGATGGAATTGGAATTTTGATATTCCAATTTTACCCAAAAAATGGGCATATCGTCTTCCACTTGAAAATGTGGAATTGGAATATCGGGCTCGCATGCCGGTTTCAAATTCCAATTTAATTGGACTGTCGGGTCCGCATCCGCGTGCAAAGTAGTTTTTTTACGTCTGCATTTCGTCCTCAACGGTAATTTGCAAGAAGACAGTAGGATTCGAAGCGAGCTGCAGTCGGCCAAGGGAGAAGTGCTTTATCTTCAGGGACAGAGCTTGCTCACAGAGCCTGGCGGACACACCCCTCTTTGCCTCAGTCTTGCAAACACCGGCTATTCTGAGAGACATCTCTACTTTACGAGGGTTCCTTTTCCAAACGAAACCCTTTACTCTTCTACAGGTGAATGCTATCAGGCTGGTGTATGCTGAAGTGGAGATCAGATTGATTGAAGCAAATAGCACTAAAACCATCCAAAATTCAGAGGCACAACCCATCTTCAGCATCGTTGTAAAAATTTTTCGATCAAAGACTGTTTTCGTCTCTAAAGAAGATCATGCTCACTGCAAAACCTAATACAGTCATGCTCAAATTTATCCCTGAGCCCATCATTTCTTCTTGTTTTTTCTCTCTATTTTTTTCAGACCGATCCACCCGTGTTCGAATCGCGAACGTACAATTTTGCATAGAAAAGCTTCTTAATTCTTAGTCGTCTTCTGGGTGAACCAAACAGGTCATCCCATATTCCGGAAATCATTTTGAGAATTTGATCTTCCAGAATTTCATTTTGAGAATTTGATCTCCCAGAATTGACTATATCTGGCATTTGGTATTCCGGCGTCCAAACGGGGCCTAATGGATATGGGTCTACAGGATGAACATATAGTATTGGAGATGCTTGAATAGAACAGTGTATAGTTGGCTTGCCTTTATCTGCACAATTATATCCTCCACTAACTCTCCTCCTCCCAACACATGAGGAGGGGCCCCTACAATTCAATGGAGTTGCCTAGTAAGTATCAATAGAATGAACTTATGATGTTCTAGATATTTCTATGCGCTTGGTGGATCAAGTGTGTTCTATGTGGGGTGGGTGAGGGGTTAAGTGCCACATGAACACCATTTCCAATTGATTAATTTATTTTATGGTGTGACCTTCCAACTATAAATCAACTCGATTGTGCCACACTTAAGAAAGCTTTGATGGGAAGGGTCATTTATCTTGATGAAGAAGCTAGTTGTCTTGTTGATCTTTGCATCCTTTAATAACTTGTGAAGGTCAACAACTTTTGAGATGTTTTTGTACTAGGTACAAATATCCTCATACGATGCACACTCTATGACAAAGCAACATTTTGTCTCCCCCACCCTTTTACTACAAAATATGCAAGTTTTCTCTTCCCAAACCTTTTTAGAAATATCCATCTTTTGGTCTCAAAACTAACATAATAATTTTCGATCCTTAATTGTTGACCTTATTTTATCTTATTAGTCGATCCTCGATATTTATTTGCCATTGTCTCTAATTGAGTTGAACTATTTTATGTAGTAAGCTTTCTTCTATCAAATATGCTTTGTCCTCATGGTAGTCTTGATTCTTTTCACCATATAATATTGTATCTCCTCATTTGTGTTAGGGAAGTACAAATTGATGTCTCATTTGTCTAACCCCTTCTTGTTCTACTCTATCCATATATTCTTCCTACAACCTAATTCTTCGTCATCAACTATTTTGAGCTAACAATGTTTATTTACATTTTCAACCTTTTTAGATTGTGTAGCAGTTGTGTTACCATTCTTTCTTCCAATGATAAGGTTCCTTCTTTAGCTAAAAGAATCTCATAAGGGACCATGGTTTTCATTTTGAGTCTATTTGTAATTAGATGCTTTTGGATTCTTTCTAACTATCTCCATACGTGATTTTACATTGTACTACCCCAAACTTTGCAACAATAGAGGATGACAAGCATGGCCAACAAACCAAAATAGGTTTTCATATTTTTGCAATCCTAAAGTTCATCCTTCCTACACTTGTTTTGGAGAAAACAAAAAGCTTTCCATCCTCCCTATATCATTTTCACTCTAAAAGTCTCCCAATTGAGCTTGTGGTAAAAATCAATTCCAAAATATTTGTATTATTTTTCTATTTCCCAAAAGCTACATTAAAAAAGAAAGGTATATTTTTTCTCTATCTTTTTTAGTGAAAAATCATGAATTTCTTGGTAGTTTTCACTTGCATCCGCACCACTTAACAAAAGAGCTCCAATGCCCTTAAATATAACCTCAACTCATGAGCAAATTTTTTGAAATTAGGATAAGATAGTTAGATATAAGAGATTATTCACCACATATCCTACCTATTGGATACCCTCCACCCCCCATTTGTTTTGCTTAACCATTCTTCTAATTTGTCAATGTACATAGGCCAAACAAAGTGGGCAATAAATTATACCTTTATTTAACACGAGTGATGCTACCAAAACATTCAAACATCCCTCCATGTTTTTATTTTAGCTTTAACCTATTCATAAAGTCTATGCACCACCATCATAATGGTAGAACACGATGTCAAGAATCTACAATAAAATAATATATTAATGGAGGATGTGCTACCATGATTACAATAGGACATATGGTAAGAATAAAAAAGATTGGTAAGAATAAATTGTAAGAATGCAATAAAATACTTGATGCATGTGTGAATGGAAGCCAAAAGATAAGGGTTTACGAGAGTCCATGATCAAGATAAAGAAATATAAAGAACAAAATGATGACCTACAAAATAGCAATAATTAATGATCAGACCTTTAATAAAGCACTAAATATACAAAAATCAATCAATTTAAAAAAGGGTGAGAAAAAGTTAGTGCAACAAGACTTAAAAATAATAAAAAATAAAAAAAACATATCATTAAAAAACATAATTCTACTCTTATAATTATGCATGAAAATATCAAGTTCACCAAAATGTAGGGAGATAAATTAACCTTACAATCATATTTATTTAAATTTAATTAATGGTAGGTTAATAAAATTTAAAGCCTAAATATGTACAAGGTAAGTGTGAAATTTAGAAAGATTAGGCTCTATCCTAAAATGAACTGGATGTGGAATTTCACTACCATAATATTATGCCGAAAAACTTGAAACTTAAAATCTTTAAGTAGATAAGTGATGAAAAGCCTTCAACGACTAAGACCTAAGAATTTGAGGGTCTATGATAGAATCAAACCTACGATTTAGTTCAACTTATATGGTTCTATCCACTTTAGAAATAGATATTTAAAACTTGTAGAAATTGTTTAGCTAATGCATAGCTAACATGTCTTACTAGGAACCTACCATGCAGGAGTGTTGTAGTGTGAAATTGTGTATTATGATTATGCACTTTTCTTCTTTGCACTAGAAGAAATCACCTACTATAAGGACATGCTAACTTGTCACCTTCAAGTTTCTAACTAATAAATCAAATTTATGACACTTGAGTGCAAGGCATCAATATTATAAAGGATGATGCATACTTTAAACTACTTTGATTTGATAAGATGGATGCTCCTCAATCTTTGATCTTTCATTTGAAAGAAGTCTTTATTTACCACTAATGTGCCCTAGTGAATAGTTATAACAATTGTAAATGATATAAAACTCTCAATTATTTTTTTAAAAAATAAGCCAAGTAAATTATAGACCATTAGTTAGAATATTTATTATTAAAATATAGGTAGTGTGCAATTAGTTTGGCTGGTTGGCAGAATGAAATATCCCCAAAAATTTTGTGGTTGGAAGAGGTCTTTAAGTATTTAAAACCAGGCCGTATATAGCATAGATATTTTAGGAGCAGAATCAAGACACAGCCTCTCATTTGGGGAAGAAATACGAGAGTGCCGACATGTTTGCAGCATGTGGTTTCACCAGTCTTAATCCATCTTTGAGATAATCCCACGCAAAACCACAGAAAATGTGGAATTTCCCCTTTAGACGACATCTGTTTACACGCCCAGATCTGTCACATTTTGTACCAAGTTCATAATTTTCTTTCCATTTCCTCCACCTGCTCAATCCTTGGCCACACCCATTGGACCTCTCAACTGTACACTCAACAAAGACACCTGATTTCATCACATTGGATGAGCCTTAAAAATTCATTCCACGGCCCCCTTTTACAGAAAGTTAGAAAACCTTGAGCAGGAAGGTCAAATTTCTTCATCTGCAGGCCTTCAATCCCCCTTCCCTGCAAAACTCCGTGAGCAGGGACCTCCAATTTCTTCTTTACACCTTCAAATTCATTCCACAGATCCCCTTTGCAGTAAAAATCTGTGAGCGGAGAGGCTTAAATTCTTCTTTTGTAACCCTACAATTCATTCCACAGATCCCCTTTACTGGAAAAATCCGTGAGCAGGGAAGAAACCCTATTTCAATGGAGGCGGGGAGGAAGAACAGGATGCGATGCGAGCTTTGCAGTAGAGATGGTGCTCTGCGCTGTGAGGCCGACTGTGCAAATCTGTGCTGGGAATGCGATGCGAAGGTGCATTCAGCAAATTTCTTGGTTGCAAGGCATTTCAGGATTGTTCTCTGTTGCCGATGCCATGAACAAACCAGGACGGCCATTTGCGGGGCTTGCCCGCGGGCAGAGTTTAGCCTTTGCGGAGCTTGCTCAGAATTGGGCGATTCAAACCAAAATAAGGACATGAAAGTGCCTTCAGTCCTGAAACGCTGGTACAGAATGCTGAATCTGAGAAACCCTCTTACTGTTTCTTTAGCCATGGATTTGGTTGAAAAAGGGCGGGTGAAACAGGGGAAGTTGTTTAGGCAGAAAATAAGGGTTTATCTGGCTGCTGCGCTCTGGTCCGCTGCAACAGTCTGCGAAAATGAGGGCAGATTGCCATGCCTGAAGAGGTTTGGGGAATGCACAGGAATAGCAGTGAAATTGATGGTTTTGGCTCAGTCGAGGTTGTGTTCTTCTCTGGACTGGAAAATGCCCGAGAAAGAGGAAGAGGATTCAGCACAGTACTCCTCCTCTTAGACATATTTGTGGCCGCCCGCGTTGCTTTTTCAGCTCTTTAAGAAGATTTGTATCAGTGTACAGGCTGCTTCGATCTACAAAAACTATTAGTTGCTTAAATACAAGATTTCTCTGACAAATTGTTCGTTGCTTGGAAATGGAAATGAAATGGAATGGAATTTTTTTATAGTTCATCATAATAGGCAATCTTTATAGTACGAAACTATATATATATATATTTTTTAGGCAATCAACGATGCTTGCATAGACCTCTCTTTTAAGAGTTATTAGATCAATTCAGATGTATTAACCTAGGAACACAAGGAATCAATGACTAAAAAACTTGGAATCTAAATTTTGATAATACAAAGAGGGTTTATCAGTTCACAAAATCTTATGAAATGTGAATGCACTTTTTTTTATAATACAGAAAATATTGTCAATATATTTGAAGGACACAGAAAGTAATGACAAGTTTCAAAAGGATGAATGAATGAAAGATTTTAATGATTGTTGGATATCTTACTACCAAAGAACATAGACACTAGAATCTTATGCTCGTAATAACAGGAATGTGGCAACTCATAATCCCCATCTTGGCAAGCATAATATTGATCAAGGAACAATAGAAACTAGGTCTTGATCTTGAAATAGTGAATCTAGGTTTGGTGTGGTTGGTTATTCTTCAATCAATATCAACATCTTAACCAATGGTTGAATCAAAAGAATCAACTGCCAAATCACCTATTGCATCAATAGCTTAACCACCTACTTCATATACAAAAACGAGGTAGCCAGAAATGACAAAGGTAAAGGTAGTTTAGCTTGCTTTTTATGGGTCTTGATCTCGATCTGGATCTCTATCTCTATCTCTATCTCAAGCTAAAAGATATGGAATTAATAGATATGAGTCTATAGGATGAATATATGGTACTAGAAATTCATGAACAAAATAATCTACTAGTGGCTCGCCTTTATTTGCACTACTCTATCTTCCACCAACTTTGTCACTCCCACTGTATAAGGAAGAACCCCTACAATTCTACAAAGTTTCCCAGTAAGTATCAACAAAATGACCTTGTGATGTTATAGATGTTTCTCTAAACTTGGTGGATCAAGTGTGTTGTGTGTGGGGATAGGTGGGGGTTTAAGGACCACATGAACACCCTTTCCAATTAATTATTTAATTAATTAACTGGTGAGACCTTCTAACTATATACCGACTCAATGGTACTACACTTGGATTAGCTCTGGTATGAATCATTTTATCTTGATGAAGAAGCTAGTTGTCTTGTTCATTTATGCATCCTTAAATAACTTTGAAGGTTTTCAACTTTTAAGATGTTTTTGTACTAGGTACATATATCCTCATAAGTTGGACACTCCATGATAAAACATCATTCTATCTCCACTACCCTTTTACTACAAAGTATGCAAGTTTTCTCTTTCCAAACTTCTTTAAGAATATTTTGTCTCCTAGTCTCAAACCTAACATAACGTGATCTAATCCTTAGTTGTGCAATTAAAAACTCTCTTTTTCCCTTAGTGGCCATTCCTATTTTTTTTAACCATTTTCCCAAGTTGGGTTGAATTATTTTATGTAGTAAGCTTTATTTCATCGAATATGCTTTGTCCACATGGTAATCCTAGTTTTTTCACCATATACCATTATATTTTCTCATTTGTGTTAGGGAGCTACAAATTGATGTCTCATTTGTTCAACCAATTCTTGTTCTGCTATATTAATGTCTTCTTCACATGACCTAATTCTTCCTCATTAACTATTTTGAGCTAACAAATGATTATTTATATTTTTTTCCTTACTTAAATAGTTTAGCAACCACATTATATTTCTTTCTTCTAGTGTTAAGGTTCCTTCTTTAGCTTAAAGAATCTCATAAGAGACTGTGGTTTTCATTTTGAGGTTTCTTGTAATTAGATGCTTTTGGATTCTTTCTAACTACCTCCATATGTGATTTTACATTCTACTTCCCAAAAATTTTGCAGCCATAGGGGACAATCAACATGACCAATAGACCAAAAAGGGTTTTCATGATTTCCCAATCCCAAAATTCAACTTTCCTACACTTGATTTGGAGTAAGTAAAATGCTTTTCATCCTCCCTATATCATTTTCACTCTACAAATCTCCCAACTAAGCTTGCAGTGAAAATCGATCACAAAATATTTGTATTATTTTCCTATTTCCAAAATGCTAGCTTCAAATAGAACGATATATTATGACTTTTTTCTTTGTAGTGTTCACTTGCATCCCTACCTCCTAACAAAAGAGTTCCAATGCCTTCAAATGTTCTCTCAACGTGTGGGCAGTTTTTGAAATTAGGATAAGATTGTTATACATAAGAAAGGATTTACCACGTACCATGTCAAATGGATACCCCCCACCCACCGTATATTTTTCTAAATTATTCTTCAAATTTGTCAATGTATAGGCCAAACAAATTGGGCAATAAAGGGTGCCTTTATTTAACACCAATCGCAACCAAAACATTCATACACCCCTCTATGTTATAATTTTAGCTCTAACCTACTCATAAAGTCTATGCACCATCATCATTTGGGTAGGACATGATGTCAAGAATAAAAAGGATTGGTTGGATTAAATTGTAAGAATACTTTGAAAATACTTTATACATGAACAAATGGAAGCCAAAAGATAAGGGTTTACAAGAATCCATGATTATGCCAAGAGGCATATTTATAGTGGCAACATGGAGTGATCAAATCCATGTACATCAAAAGAAAATTGAAGCAATTACATATCTCTTTATCATGGAAGAAGAAACAATTGGAATGCTAGAGAGGAAATAGGAATGTTAAAAGCCTTTGAATGTAACAACAAACACTTGATTTCATAACATTTAATAGCACTAAGTTGAGTGGTCGAAAAAAATCTCCAAGCCATGGAAAAAATGTAGAAGAAATCCCACAACTAGTAAAGGTTGAAAATATTTTTTTTTCGTCAAATTTCCTTGTAAATTCATGTCCTATTGAATTCTTTTCATTATTTTTCTTTTATTTTGTTCACAAAGTATATGAGCGTAGAACATATTATTCTTTTGAATGAAAATATTGCCATCATTTTTTAAAATATTACCTTCACAACACCCATAAACATTCCAACAGTTTGGAATACTTGTATATTACAATAAATTGAAAGAATGGTTTCACAATAGTAATGCTTCTTTATTGATTTTTAGTTTGAGGTTTTCTCACTGTGAAAGTGCAATTATTTATAGGGATTCTTTGATCCTTTTAGTCAGGTGTTCATTAAACCACTATTGAATTTTTTGGCAACTTATGTGTCCCATGGTAAATTAAAGTTTTCTCGTGTTTGGAGTATTTTAATGCTTATTCTTAATTTTTTATTGTCAAGGTAATGAAATTATATTTAATCTTTTGAATTATCTATGCTTAATTTACATTAGAGTTCAAGGTTAGGACTAATGTTTGGTCAAGCTTCAATTACGATTAGAGGGTTAGGGTCATTATTACAACTCAACTAACTCTTCTTTATTGTTTTAAATTTGATATCTCTGGATGCCTTCTATCAAAATTTCCAAATATAGAGGTATGCTAGTTAAGATATAGCAATGTAAAAAATAAAATGGTGATCTATAACATAACAATAATTAAGGGTCAAACCTTCAATAAAGCACTAAAAAAAAAATCAATTAAAAATGATAAGAAAAAGTTAGTGCCCCAAGATATATAAAAAAACTCATTAAAAAAACAAAATTCTACTCTAGAGAAGATGCATGGAAATCAAGTTCACCAAAATGTAGGAAAATAAAAGTAACCTTACAATTTTATTTATTTATTAACATGTTAATAAAATTTAAAGTTTGAATACATATGAGCTAAGCATGAAATAATTTAGAGGCATTGTATTTGCACTTAACTTAAATTTAAAAATATTAGAGCTTGTCCTAAAATCAACTTGATGTTGACTTTCACTACTATAACATTGTGACAAAAATTTATACGGTGAAAAGTCTTCAATGATTAAGACCTAGGGTCTAGGGTAGAACCAAACCTATGATTTGGTTCAACTTATATGATTCTATCTACTTTAGAAATAGATATTTGAAACTTGTAGAAATTGTTTAGCTTATGTATTTAGCTAACAAGCCTTATTAGGAACCCTACCATGTGAATGTTGAAGTGTGAAATTATGTATAATAATTATGTACTTTTCTTCCTTGCTTTAGAAGAAAGGATCTAATCTAGTGACATGCTAAATTGACACCTTCAAACTTATAAATGATAAATCAAATATAAATTAACAAGTTATGTTTAATAGTAAACATTAGATTTCCACAATCCATAGCAATTAGATTGTGTATTTCTTGTTAAATTTATGAAACCATTGTTTAGTTGAAAGCATCAACATCATAAAAAATGAGAACTATTTTTTTAAGAATGAATGTTATTCAATCCTTCATTGTCAACCAAAGACATTTTAACCTAAGACTTACGCCAAGTATTGAATAAGTTAATACAATTATAGATATGATATAGAACCTTCAAAATAAATAAATAAACAAATCATACTATATTTAATGGGCCAAGTAGATTATGGATGCCATTAAGTATTTTAATGAATTTTTTTGTTATCTTCGAGATGTTCCCAAATGAGTCATTTATCTTCGAGATGTTCCCACACCATAAATGTAGCCATTGCTGTCATCAAATATGGTAACTTGTCTACAGCCATTTCGGGGATTAAGGAAAGCCACATAAAATTGGAATATCTCCTTCAGACGACATCTGTTTACACATGCAGATCTGTCAATGTACGCTACATTTGGTACCAAGTTCATAATTTTCTTTCCATTTCCTCCAACTGTACACTCAACAAAGACACCTCATCTCATCATATTTGCACCTTAAAATTCATTCCACGGCCCCCTTTAACAGCTAAAAACCTTGAGCAGGGAGGTCCAAATTCTTCATCTTTAGCCATCACAATTTATGCCACAGTCCACCTTCACTGCAAGTATCCGTGAGCAGGGAGGCCCAATTTCTTCATCTTTACACCTTCAAA
Source organism: Chamaecyparis obtusa (assembly GCA_027943335.1). Classification (NCBI taxonomy): domain Eukaryota; kingdom Viridiplantae; phylum Streptophyta; class Pinopsida; order Cupressales; family Cupressaceae; genus Chamaecyparis; species Chamaecyparis obtusa. Next base: position 447,952 of record BSBK01000053.1, read on the forward strand.
TTCCTTCCACAGATACCCTTTACTGGAAAAATCCGTGAGCAGGAAGGAAGCCCTATTTCAATGGCGGTGGGGAGGAAGAGGAGGATCCAGTGTGAGCTTTGCAGTAGAGAAAGTGCTCTGCGCTGTGAGGCCGACTGTGCAAATCTGTGCTGGGAATGCGATGCGAGGGTGCATTCTGCCAATTTCTTGGTTGCAAGGCATTTCAGGATTGTTCTCTGTTGCCGATGCCATGAACAAACCAGGACGGCCATTTGCGGGGCTTGCCCGCGGGCAGAGTTTAGCCTTTGCGGAGCTTGCTCAGAATTGGGCGATTCAAACCAAAATAAGGACATGACAGTGCCTTCAGTCCTGAAACGCTGGTACAGAGCGCTGAATCTGAGAAACCCTTCCTCGGTTTCTTTAGCCATGGATTTGGTTGAAAAAGGGCGGGTGAAACAGGGGAAGTTGTTTAGGCAGAAAATAAGGGTTTATCTGGCTGCTGCGCTCTGGTCCGCTGCAACGGTCTGCGAAAATGAGGGCAGATTGCCATGCCTGAAGAAGTTTGAGGAATGCACAGGAATAGCAGTGAAATTGATGGTTTTGGCTCAGTCCAGACTGTGTTCTTTTCTGGACTGGAAAATGCCCGAGCAAGGGGAAGAGGATTCAGCACAGTACTCCTCCTCTTAGACATTTTCAGCTCTTTCAGAAAAATGTAAAATCAATTTACATGTTGCTTCGACCTACAGAAGCTGTTCGTTGCTCGAATACAAGATTTGCAGAAATCGTTAGTTACTTCAAAATAGAATTAGAAATGGATCTTTATTTTGGGATCTTCAGTTGATTTATAGGATTGTATCTTTGGAGATAATGTGTGCAGATTATATCTTATTTCTACATAGTTAAAACTTGGGATTTTAAAATAAAATATACAAATTCTTCGTTAACTCAGATTTACTTATCTAAGAATTAGAATCAATAACTTGTAACACTAGAATGTAATTTTTTAAGCACAATTGTTTAGTATAGAATTCATTTGTTGGGTTAGAAGAAGTTGTATATGATATATGATTATATATAATAAAATAATTTAACTAGTAATTGTACTATAGGAAGATATATCCAATAAATATATAATGAACAACCATCTCTAATAGAATCTAACATTTTTTTGAACTTTATATCTTCATTTAGTTATCCTATTCACTATCCTCAAGGAATTTCTTATGAAAGGTACTTAATGAAGTGTGACTTTTTTTCCTTGTTTTAGTACATTTTTTATGGAGCTTAACTGCGGCCAAAAACATATATACTTATCCTTTTTACCTCTATATTTTATATCACATAGTATGAATATTTTCAATGCATACTAATACATCATTTTGAATGTTTTGACTAACAACTAGCTTAGACTTTTTAAAGTTTTTCCAATAAAAAAGCTTAAACTTTAACACTTCAATTTATTAAAACACAATACATTACACAACATGGTTTGAATTTGACAATCACCCTTACCTCTCATAAATGATGGCAGTGATGTTTAAATCAGTTTGAATAATAATTAAACTTAGAAATCAATCTAGAAAATTAAAATATAATCTTTTAAATTAAATTTTAATATTATTATATGTAAAAATCTATTTCAAAATAAAATACATAAAAAACAATTTGTTTAACTATTTTTAAATTAAAATCAAATTTTAAAATCATAATTGAAACCAAAAGTCAAATTTTAAAATGAATAAATAATAAAAATTAAAAAAATATTTATTATTTATTAATTATCTAAATTATTCTATATTAAATAATAAATAGTATTTTATATAAAAAAATACTTATATTTAATTTTAATAATATTATTATATTTTAAAAAAGATAATCAAAATATAAATTATATAATAATAATAATAATAAAACTTAATATAATTTAATATTGTTTGTAATTTTTAAAAATAAATAAAAAAATATTTTAGTGTTTAAAAATCATCATAATATTATATCCTGCTATAAAATTAAATATGATTCAAGTTTTACAAATATTTAAAATATTTAACTTTAATATAGAATAAAAATTAATAATATATTATAAACCTAAACCTATTTATCAATAATACAATTCAAAATAAAACATTGATAAAAATTAGAAACTTGAGAATAACTTTAATTAATTCTAAAACTATTATAATAAATTTTAAAAGAAATAATTTGACATGGTAGCTAAACCAATGGAACGAAAGAAAAATAAATTTATAAATTGAAAAAGTTAAATATTGTGCATTTTACTTTATCAAATATTAGAATTTGACATGACAAAAAAGAAATTATGAAATTCGATTGGTTGAACTAACTAGTTTAATCACTAGTTAAAACAGGTTGATGCCTATACTTCTACAACCTACAACCTACCTACGATAGAAACTAATAATTTGTGTATGACTATTTGCTCATTTTAATGCCTTACATTCTACCATTGTGAAATTTTTAAATTTAAGAATAATTTATATTAATTTTTTAAAAATTTAATTTTTTAATTTAATTACTAATTAAAAATCTCAAATTAATTAAACAAGTTTCTAAGTTCAAACATTCTTTTAAAAAGATTCTAAAAAAATATAAATATATAAAATATAAAAAAAATATTATTAAATAAGTTTTTAAAATTCATAAATACATATATATAGTGATAGCTAATAATTTATTTACTAATTAAAAATCTCAAATTAATTAAACAAGTTTCCAAGTTCAAACATTCTTTTTAAAAAGATTCTAAAAAAATATAAATATAAAAAATAAAAATAAAAATTATTAAATAAGTTTTTAAAATTCATATATACATATATATAGTGATAGCTAATAATTTATTTACTAATTAAAAATCTCAAATTAATTAAACAAGTTTCTAAGTTCAAACATTCTTTTTAAAAAGATTCTAAAATAATATAAATATATAAAATAAAATAAAAATTATTAAATGAGTTTTCAAAAAAAAAAAAAAAAAAATAAAAAATATATATATATATATATATATATATATATATATATATATATATATATATATATATCCGTAAACAACCATAGCTTTTGTATTATATTAAAAGAATAAAAAGAAATACAATTTCACCGTTCAAGAAGGTACTAGTAGGAAAGAACGGAGTAAGAAAACCTCCAGTCTTACCCGAGACCGAGGTCTTATATTATACAAATTTAAAAGGAGCATACATTTCTTAGAGAGTTATACATTGTTTTACAACATTTATTCTCTTGATTTATCAAACATGGATTACGTGTATTGTGTATTGAGTACTCTGAGAAATCAGCATGAAAGAACTCAACTCTTCTCTTTGGATATTAGAATAAACTATACATAAGATTGATTAAAAGGAAGGATATGAAAAGCCAAAATACAAGCTCCGCAGAAACCAACTTTAGAGTACTATATATGTTAATTTAGTGATGCTAAATACTGAAAACACAATTCCTTAGCCTATAATTCAATGCTTCTTATTGAGCTTCTGAACATTCTTGTTGGCAATGAAATTTAGTATTAAATTAGGCCATCTTTGTATGATTTCCTTGTTTTCTTGACAAGATTCTTAATTTTTTGTTTGTGTCAGTATATAAATTTAATGCTTCTTATTGAGCTTCTGAACATTCTTGCTATCAATAAAATTTAGTATTAAATTAGGCCATCTTTGTATGATTTCCTTGTGTCAGTATATAAATTGCTGAGACTATGTTGACACAGTTTTTTAGAAGTCTTATTGTTAGTGGTAAACTTTATTAGTGACTACAATCTTTTGCTCATATTTAGACACTTTTTTTTGTTTCTTAATTCATTGTCTTTTAGCTTTATTTTTAAAATTCATATATACATGATATCTAATAATTTATTTACAATAACAAGTTTCTAAATTCATTTTTGAAATATTTAAATTTTAGAGACATTTATATTTTATTGTTTAAAAATATTCTAAATAAATTTTATTTTATCATAAATATTATAAAATAATATATTTATATTATAAGTAAAATACTATATTATCAATAATAAGTTTTTACAATTTATTAATAATTTATGTGTTATATTTATAGTTTTATAAAAATATGAACTATTAATTTATAAATTTTCAAACTGTACATTTAAAAGTGAAAAATGACTAATAAAATCATCAAATTCCAGGCCCAATCATACAATATTTAAGGGCCCATTTGGTAGTGAGAATTAGACTGGAATTGACATTTGTTAGTTCCCATTTGGTCGAATTCTCAATTTGGGAGTGCAACATAGAAATAGAAGTGGAAGATGTAAATGCTCATTTTGGCTCAAAATGAGCATTTACATCTTCCACTTGAAAAGGTGGAATTGGAATTTGGCTCTCAAATTCCACTTTTTTAACTCTCGTTTTATAATGTCTCGTCGGTCCAGGGGCTAAATTTTTTTTGGTTTGGTGTCTGCGTTGTTTTTAGGGCATTTTCTCTGTCGTTTCATCCGCCATTTATTACACACTGCATTGCAAAGTGAAGCGGACAACACTGTGTTTTACTCTGCTATTTCATCTACCATTTCGTGGCACTTTTCACACTGCATTGTGCGGACATTTCACGACACTCAAGTCACACTGCATTGTGTGAGCATCACATTTCACTGCATTCTTCAGACTGCAAGGTATGCAAAGTTTTTTGACACAAAACCCTTGTGGGTTTTCCTGTAAGTTTTTTCCTGTAAGGATTCCTTGTGTTTGAATACATTTCTCTAGTAGGGGTTCTACACTATTGAAAAAATACAAACCCTCATGGGTTTTATTTGTATTTTGATGTTGAAAAATTTGGAACAGGTCCCTATTTGCATGGTTTTACAGGTTCCCGCTCTCTTATCATGTCATTAATGAGGTCAATAGGTCTCATTTTGATACTATCAGAAAGATGAGTAGAATTGTTCATAGTGTCAGAGCTTTCCCTGTCCTCATCCTTCTCACCCTCATTTTCCTCTTCCTCACTTTTTCATTCTTCTTCATTCTCCTCACTTCCCCTATACTTCTCATGCTTGGTGTTAGAGACAATCAATTTTTTCATTTTTCCTTTCCACGAAGACTAGGTAGCCAATCTATTTGATGAATTTAGGAGAACCCAGCTTACAATGGAGTCTAATTTATTTGTCTCTAAACCTGTATAACATGTTATATATACAGTTGTGTGGTGTCATTTTCTCTTATTTTGAAAACATAATTCCTAATAAGTGAAAAGGCTATGACATCAATCAGGAACCCTTTTTTACCTGATTATAATTCACAATCCCATTGTAGGCAAATAGACTACATTAACCTTGTTATCTACCCAATAGGTATTGTTGCTGGCTTCTTAACCATTTTAGAGAGATAAAATTTGATTGAGGTGGTGCATATTGGAAATTTACTTAAGATGGCGAGAGAGAGTTTCAGATTCCAGGAATATATATTTTTAATTCTAACAATTACAAATTTTGCTATGTTTTTAACAATCTTGTCCCTGAGAAATGGATACCAACATTCTCTCTCTTATGATGGGCTTGCATCCTTTGTTTAGACTAAAACAATGCAATAATGATGCTTCAGAAAGGATTTGAATCATATCCCTATGTAACTTATGTTTGACAGACCTTGCTTTAAGTGCATTAGGGTGTGCTCCTCGTAGATTTAAATGTTATAATTTTGGGAATATGCTAGGTAGCTTTTTAATCAAGTAGTGTTAATGTAGTATATTACATAACTCCTCTCTAAAATGTATCAGTTTCCACTAATTGTGGTTGTACCTATAAGAATGACATGGAGATAGCATAAGAAAGCTACAATTATTAAATGTTGGAGAAATATTGTGTGGATCTTTCAAAAATTTGGTGGTTGTATCTTCTTCCCAATCTTAAGAAGAGATGACAATGAAACAATTCATGCAATTTACTTATCATGTAAATTCTCGAGTCCCGAAGGTTATAGCACCAACTGAACATAATGTAATTAGGTTCATCATCTGTCGTAATGATCTTGTGTTGTCTATCCATAGGATGGGTCACCCAATGTTACATGTATGAACTCTTTTGAAGTATGTCCTTTGACGATCTCAAACCCTTTATTGTATCCATCATAAGTTGTCTGATATTCATCAACCCTTGAGCTCCAACAAATCCCTTGTACCCAAATGATCCTTATTTGTGTATCATCACGTTGACAATGTGCTACTCTGATTTTAATAATCTGATTCTCATGCCCAAATTGTTATTGCCTCTTTGGAAATCTTAGGGAGTGTCCACCCGAGATACAAGGCAAAACAACTTACAACCAATGATATGGAGTTATGATTTGAAAGTATCATTGTAGAAAAGTTGCTGCAACCACTTGCCTTTGTCAAAGATAAATTTGATAAAGGAGTTAATCTCCCTCAAATATCAATTGTGTTCACCACCTAGCTACAACAAGTGATGCCTTTATCTGCATGCATCAACATGTGAACATGGCCCAAGAAGTGAAGGTTAGTTCCACCTTCAACATCACTACCACAAGGCAACCACAAATAATAAGAGTTGTACCTGTTCCATAGTGCATTGTTCATTCCACAGCAGGAGGGGGTGTAATATACCCAACAACATGTCAGCAGAAAAAGAAAAAAAACACACAGAAGAAAGTAAACTTTTGTTACCCATGGATGTATTGTTTTTGTGCTTGTAGACCACTTTGAATGAATCGATGCAAAAATGAAAATACCTCAAATTCACAAGGCAAAGAAAAAGGTGCTTGATTAGATTGTTGTTTTGCACAAAAAAGATCAACCTCTAGTAAAACCAAACTGAAAATTTTGTAGCTCTGATACATCATTGAATTGACCTACAGGTTTATCTTTAACTTTGCATGTATGTTGCTATGCAACATCATCTTCACGTGCATGTTAAACTAGTTAAAAGGATTTTAATTTAGGCATAGAATTATCATACACAGTAGTAGGAGTGTGACCTTCAAAAGGAAAATCCTCATAACCAGCAATATCCTTATCAAATTCTAGTGCAATTGTTAGCCAACATACACCATTGTCATATATGTTGATGAATTTCATGTTTAAATCAAACACATGATCCACATTTTCATTATCAGCATAAGAGTCATATTGAGACATCTCTAATGATGAACTAATTCCATCCCATCGCCTCTCTGTTTCAATTTCATCATTGCAAATTGTTGCATCATACATACTACTGCAATCATAGATTGTAAAATGTCTCTCATCCTCCTGCTCACGAGCACAAAAGTCAGTTGTAAAATAAGAAAATAGCAGTGTAGAAGCTAGTTAGGCCTCAAGTTTTTATCATGGTTGCCATGCTTGTTGTTGCTGTAAACTGTTGAGATATCTGATTGATACAAGTTAGTATATAAGTCAACAACATAGGAAGAAAAGGCACGAGAATCATGACCAGAGGGGCCTTCAAATTCAGCATGATCCACAACAACATCACCTTCTTCATCCCTACCAATGCAACTTGCTACATTATATATACTATTGTAATCATATATAGTAAAAAAATTGTCATCATCCTCCTCATGAGCACAAAAAGTCAATTTTAAAACAAGAAAGTAGTAATGCATTGATCCTTTTGAGTAACAAAAGGGAGTTCATCTAACAAAACTTCATCATCATTATCATCTCCATGAATTGATCCTTTTGACTACTCACACTTGCACACATCATCCTCTCTGTCTAATGTTGTATTCACCTTAGATGCTGCATCCATGAAATTAGAGATGGTTCAATAGCCTTTAGACCATTGATTGATGTCATCTTTATTGGAACACAATGGCAGTAATAACTATTTTGCATAACATGTATGCTGGAAGTGTGACTTCTCCTTGTTATCAAACTCAAACATTCATCTCTGGATCTTAGATCATATGAAGGAATCCTGATCTGAATTGTAATCTCTTGTAGTCTGATTGGAGAGTATTTAGTGGTAGCATTGTTAGGGCCTATCATATCATTCCAAGCTGTTCTTTAATGTGCTTTCATTCTTAGCTGGTTATTGTTAGCATGTTATCCTATTAGCATGTTTATCCTGTTAATCATGTTTTACAAAAAACATCTTCTATGTTTTTCCCTCATTCGGATTTATTTCCTAATGCAACAATGCTAACAAATTGAACACTTATAGATAATAACCAGCTAGGAATACATTACAAATAGTTGTGTCAATAAGTACATACATTTCTTGGCCTATCCTCTTGCTGCCTGTGACTGTCAATTTTGTATCTCAAACTTTCTTCATCGTGTACTTTTCAGGGATGGATCTTATCAACAATATAAACATTCAAGGACGTATTTGTAAGAAGGTCAGAACTACTCCTATTCACGCACTTATTCTTGCTGTCATTGGAGTAGCGAAAGCAATGTCTGTGCTTCAAGGTAGGCAAACAAGGTGTAATGATAGAAGTGATGGAAGTGGTTTTTATAAACGCCTTATTCATTCGAGTGAGGTGCATTGTCATGACCAAATTCACATGAGTGCAACAACCTTCTTTCAGCTAGCCAATCTTGTAAGGGAAAAAGGAAGCCTATCATATATGATGAGCATAACGTTAGGAGAACAATTAGTCATGATCCTCCACACCCTTGGCCACAATCTGAGGAATCGTAAGATTGCCCACAACTTTGGTCACTCTGGAGAGATAGTAAGCCGATACTTCCACAAGGCCTTGACAACTGTCTTAGCACTCTATGTGGATTATCTCAAACCACCTGGGCCAAACACTCCTCCTGAAATTAGTGGGAAGGACCATTTCAATCCTTACTTCAAGGTAAACCCCCTAGCACTACAAATTTCTTTGCCTTAGTGATAATCTTATTACTGCATCTTTCTTGACTACAGTTTTTCTTTCTATAGGATTGTGTTGGAGCAATTGATGGAACCCATATACCAGTCATTGTTGATGTCAACTTACAGGGTAAATATCGGGATAGAAAAGGGAACTTATCACAAAATGTTATGGCTGCCTCTTCTTTTGATTATAAGTTTCAATATGTTCTTGCTGGTTGGGAAGGGTCTGCTGCAAATAGCCATGTTCTAGCTTCAGCTCTCAGTAGAGCCAATGCACTTGTAGTTCCCCCTGGTATGCCATTTCACACTGAATTTTTACTGAAGAAAATGATAAATGTTTGACAGTGTCAATGTTTGACGGTTTAACAATATATGTTATTTTGTAGGAAAATATTATTTAGTCGATGCTGGATATCCAAATGTACCAGGATTTCTTGCACCTTACCAATGTACACGTTACCACCTGAAGGAGTTTTCAAGAGCAAACCCTATAAACAGCCCACAAGAGTTGTTTAACCATCGACACTCCTCTCTTAGAAATGCAATAGAGCGTACATTTGGCATTTTGAAGCAACATTTTCCTATCCTACGACATGCAATGTCTTATCCAATCACGACACAAGCACGTATTGTTTTGGCATGTTGCATACTACACAACTTCATTACTATAGAGGACAGTGTTCCATCCGAAGTGGTTATTGAAGAGGACGATGATCGTGATGGGATAAATGTACCAATACTTGAGACATATGGGTTGAGTCAGCGTGATAGGGATGATTGGGGGAGCTTTAGAGATGATATAGAAAGTAGGATGTGGGAAGACTACAGACGTAGAGAATAGTTGTAGTTTTACAAGACCTTTCTTTGTTCTTTAATGTGCTTTCATTCCTAAATGGTTATTGTCTATGCCTCTTGAATTCGTAAGCCTTGTTGCATTACGAAATATAAATCATACTGTTGTAATGCTGATGCTCAAAACATGTGTTCTCATAGTTTACATATACAATATTCTTTGAAAGAAATGAAGCCTGTGTATGATTTCTAACTCCGATTTCTCTTTGATTAACATTCATGTGTGTATCTTGTTTGACACTTTTTCTTCTAAATGGGGATTGAGAGAATGGTAATTTGGCCCTCAAATTCCAATTCCACCTTTTCATGTGGAAGATGTACTAGAGCATATATAGTACAACTCTATGAACATAGTAGACCATATATAATTACAATACTGATTCAGTGTGCAATAGAATGAACACTGATTTTGTGTGCAACATAATGAACATTGAATCAGTGTTCATTCTATTGCACGCTGATTCAGTTGCTCAAGAATACCACTTATCATCATTCTTGAGCAACTAAATCAGTGTCTTGTAGTGTTCATTCTGTTGCACATTGAATCAATATTGTAATTATATATGGTCTACTATGTTCATACAATTGTACTATATACTGATTCAGTGTGCAACAGAATGAACACTGAACCAGTGTTCATTCTGTTGCAAACTGATTCAGTTGCTCAAGAATACCACTTATCATCATTTTGTCTTGAGCAACTGAATCAGTGTCTTGTATTGTTCATTCTGTTGCACACTGAATCAGTATATAGTACAACTATATGAACATAGTAGACCATATATAATTACAATACTAATTCAATGTGCAAGAGAATGAACACTGATTCAGTGTGCAACAAAATGAACACTACAAGACACTGATTCAATTGCTTGAGATAGAATGAACACTAGAGGAAACTGAATCAATATTGTAATTATATATGGTCTACTATGTTCATATAGTTGTACTATATACTGATTCAGTGTACAACTGTGTGAACATAGTAGACCATATATAATTACAATACTGATTCAATGTGCAACAGAATGAACACTACAAGACACTGATTCAGTTGCTCAAGATAGAATGAATACTACAAGACATTGAATTAGTATTGTAATTATATATTGTCAATACTGAATGAACATAGTAGACCACAGTAAACTGTGTGAACATAGTAGACCATAGTAGATTGTGTGAACATAGTAGACCATATATACATGCATACTTAGCTACATGCAAATGAGAATGGATAATAAAGAAATATATTACATATTGTTGGATATCATGCATAAATACAATATTTTTGATTATATGCCACTATTGTATGACTATTTCTTTAATATCCATTCTCATTTGCATGTAGCTAATGTTTGCATATAACAGGTGGTGTAGGTGACGTCCTTCACAGATCTCATGATGAGCACGGGCAATAAGGTTCAAGTAAGCCAGTCAAATTCTTCCTCCAAGAAGGTTATGTGGACAAGAGAGATGGAAAGAAAGTTCCTAAACTTGCTCCATGATCAAGTTCACCTAGGAAGGAAAGGCGAAGGGGGCTTCAAAAAAGAAGCTTGGACAGTCATTGAGAGGAAGTTCAATGTTGAGATGAACCTTAATTTGTTAAAGGAAAATTTCAAAAATAAGCTTAAAGGATGGAAGCAAGGTTTTAGAGTCATGAGAGAGTTGAAGAATATGAGTGGGTTTGCATGGAATGAAGCTACTCAATGTGTGGACGTTGATGACATGGTGTGGGAGGAGCTTCTAAAGGTAACATGTTGTTTTGAATATGTTGGTCTTAGCAATATTTCCTTCTTATTAAGTTAGATACAAGACAAATATCTAATTCATTCATCATGACAACATGCAGAGAAAAGAATTCAAAAGTGCCAAAGTGTACAAGAGACAACCCTTCCAGTATTACAATGACCTAGCCTTCATTGTAGGTAATGACATAGTTGAAGGTACCGCAGCTACTACTGCACAAGAGACAGAAGAAGGGCTCAATATGGATGGGCCCACCTATGTGGATTGTGATGAGGATGTCCCTATGAGTACACCTCTTAACAGTACAACTTATTTGGATGATGAATTATATCATTCCAATCAATCGAGTGCAAGTGGTTGTCCAAATCCTTCAACATCGTCACCAAGGAGGGGAAAGAGGAAGAAGACAACCATGACTGGTTTTTTGGATGTGCTTTGTTAAACTATGAAAAGAATAGAAGAAGACTTCTATGCACCTCTTCTAACCAAAGTGGACAATTCTGAATCAGATTCTGTCTTGGATAGTGTCTATGAGGCTCTCAAAGGCATCCCTGATTTGAATCAACCAACTATGCTAAAAGCATATGACACCTTCATGGCTGAAAAAGACAGAGCCAAAGGGTTCTTGAAAATGAATGAAGATGAGAGGGTGTAGTATATTGCCATGAAGTTTGCAGACCTCTAGCTACTTTTTATCAACACTATACATTGTTTTTGTTTATCAGTATATTGCCATGAGGGTGTAGTTTATTGCCATGAAGATACTTGTCTTATCAACACCATACATTGTTTTTGTTTATCAATATATTGCCATGAGGGTGCAGTTTATTGCCATGAAGATACTTGTCTTATCAACACCATACATTGTTTTTGTTTATCAACTTCTGCACTATATATGCTCTAGTATATTTTTTTGCTATTTCAGCCATGATAATATTGTTTTTACTATTATTTCATGCATTATGATATTTTTCTACTATTTGAGCCATGATGATATTGTTTTTACTGATACTTCATGATTACAAATGGAATACACCAAGGAGTAACACATGATGAAGATCAATTATAGTGATAATGCTATTTCAGCCATGATGATATTGTTTTTACTGTTATTTCATGCATTATGATATTTTTCTGCTATTTCCACCATGATGATATTGTTTTTACTATTATTTGATGATTATAAATGGAATACACCAAGGAGTAACACATGATGAAGATGAGCTCATAATTGTGATATTGTTTTTACTGTTATTTCATACTATTTCAGCCATGATGATATTGTTTTTATTGTTATTTCATGATTGTGAATGTAACTATGCCTTTAGATGAGCTCATAAACTAAGCCCAATGCATATATAGTCTTCTTAGGCTGGATAGACTTCATTCTAAATTCAGTTAATACCAGTAAATTACAATTATGAGTTAAGTTGTCTCTATATTAGCCTTTCTTAAACTAAGCCCAATGCATATATTATCCTTACAAGGAGTCACATTGGAGTCAATCATGGTTTCAAATCTCTTGATAGAGTGACTTCATCGTGGACCCGACGGGATTTTATAAAATGAGAGTTCCAAAAGTCGAATTTGGCCCTCAAATTCCAATTCCACCTTTTCAAGTGGCTGACATGATATCAGGATGATGAAGCAACCATCCCATACCCAAGTTTGTCTCATTTCTTACGGAGCAACCATCCCTTACCCAAGTTTGTCTCATTTCTTCTATCAACACAATCACCTTAGAATTTTCCCTATCAAGGAAGGTGGTGCTTAGCATTATGATGTAACATAGACCTTGCTAGCTTGCCCTAGGCTCTCCTAGAACTAAAAAGGATAAACTCCTAGCCTCAGGGGTGCTAATCTAACCCCTTCTCAAAAGTTTCAAACTTCCTTCCATCCAATTCAGTCTATGGCATCAATGATTTATTAAAGTTCACAATTCCAAGTACTTCTCTATTTTCTTCTAGCATTGCTCATCTCTATAGGAAATAGAAATGAAACCCAAATGCAACCTCAAGTGGAGAGGAGGATGTCTAATGAAAACAACTAGTGTTACTCCACCCAAAATCCCACTAAGACCAAAACTAATCCTATCGTAATAGAATTAGCTCACTGTTTGGCCTAAAAAGGTTACAAGGAAATGGAGGCCTAATTGGCCTATATCCTTGATTATCTGCTAACTTCTGCAAACAAGATGCCCACTTAATCATAGATTTGAATACCCTTTTGGAAGGGCTTGAGGATTTTGTGAGTCTTCAACTCCCATACCGGCTGTATAGTACTCCTAAAAATAGGCCTATTTTTGAGGGTTTGGAACTCACCGTGTGAACCAGTGAGGGTTTGCTATTTCTCCCTCCATCTATCTTCTCCCAACATTCCCCAGAGTTGGAAATGCTTGGGAAAGCACTGAACTCCCTCTCCACATGCTTAGATTAAGGTTTTGAATACCCTCAATCAACCCATTAACTCTGCATCAACTCACTAAAATGCCCTCATGACAATTTTTAAAATTGTCAAGCAACATTTTGAAGGATTGCAAAAGTTGCTAGCTAAACTCTTGTGCACTCAACCCTGGTCTATCTAGGGTCTTACAAGACAATTTGGAACCTCTAACCAAACAAGAGGCCAAAATTACAACTTAAGGAAACCTGTCCTAGGCCTGGCAACCTAGTACAATTGATTAATAAGGAATCTAGTAGGCTTAAAAGAAACACCTAGGATCTAGGAAAGAATACTGGAAAGTTACAATAGATAGGTATATTTTTTATGACTCATGAAACCATTTAATTGCAAATCAATTTGCACTTTGGTCAGCAACAAAAATTGCAGCTTCCCACATACACTAAAACATTGTGTTAGTGTTTAAACAGTGAATTGTGCACCTTACCAACTCAAACTTTCGGTAAACCATTCTCAGAATTCACCTTACTAGCTCAAACTTTCAGTAATACATTTAATATACAGATTTAATACTGATTCAGTGTCTTGTAGTGTTCATTCTGCCTTGAGCAATTGAATCAGTGTCTTGTAGTGTTCATTCTATTGCTTACTAAATTAGTATTGTAATTATATATGGTCTACTATACATTTCATACAGTTGTACACTGAATCAGTATATAGTACAACTGTATGAACATAGTAAACCATATATAATTACTGGGTGTCTCTGAATGTGGACCTCTAAATCAGGCACAAATGCAACATAGTCATTGCTCAATCACGAGATGGCGAGTATGAACATGAATTGTCCATCTCACAACATCGATTGAATCGACCTGTTGCCTCCTATGTAGATGGGGTGTTTAATTACTCTCATATTGGAGAGCCAACAACCATAAGACCGATTCTATAATGGAGGATTTTCCAAGAGCTATGAAGATGAGCAAAGCTGAAATTGAACTAAATGAATGCAATTTAATCTAGGATACTTCGAAAGAAATATGATACTATTCTAAATAGCTTGAAAGAAATATGCAAATTATTCCAAAGAGCTTGGAAATAGCAATGATATTAAACTATGAGCATGTAAGAAAATTAATCTAATATGAGAATGCAATACTTATGCTAAATGATAAATTAATCTAATTGCAAATGAAAAGCTTGAAAATAAAGTGAGATTAAAAAGCACTATAGTTCAATTGCTCTAAAAAATTGCCTCTCTTGAATGAGAAAAAGAGGTCCATTAAATAAGCAAGCCTGAGAAGGGAATGAAGGGGTTCTTGATTTGAAACTCCCGACCCTTCATTTCCATTTGAGACAAAAATGCAAGAATTTCTTAATAAAAAGAATGGAAAATGCCACACAGGTGGCCTTTCGAATATCTTTAATTATTAATTCAAAAAGGTGTGTCCATTCAAATATCAAGCAATTATTAATTCCTTTTTTTATGGGTAATTAGCTAAAGGAGGTAGATTTTAATTTAATTCCAAGTACTTAAGACTTTAGGATTAAATTAAATTATCATAGGGGTATTTTAGCTAATCAAAGTCAAGGAATTTAGGAATTAATTTTGATATTTGATTAATGCAATTTATGGTCTTTGCAATTGACATCAAGTCGAATTAAGTCAGGTAGGAGAGAGAAAATTGCCTAGGGAACTAGGACTTTGAAGATGTAAAATTGATGAAAATGCACCAAAATTAATTGAATTTAATAGGTGCTAATTTTAGGGTATTACAATTACAATAATGATTCAATGTCCTGTAGTGTTCATTTTGTCTTGAGCAACTAAATCAATGTCTTGTGGTGTTCATTCTGTTGCACACTAAATCAATGTTCATTCTGTTGCACACTGAATCAATATTGTAATTATATACGGTCTACTATGTTCATACAGTTGTACTATATACTGATTCAGTGTCATGTAGTGTTCATTTTGTCTTGAGCAACTGAATTAGTGTCTTGTAGTGTTCATTTTGTTGCACACTGAATCAGTGTTCATTCTGTTGCACACTGAATCAGTATTGTAATTATATATGGTCTACTATGTTCATACAATTGTACTATATACTGATTTAGTGTGTAACAGAATGAACAATACTGATTCAGTGTCCTGTAGTGTTCATTCTGTCTTGAGCAACTGAATCAGTGTCTTGTAGTGTTCATTCTATTGCACACTGAATCAGTGTTCATTATGTTGCACACTGAATTAGTATTGTAATTATATATGGTCTACTATATTCATACAGTTGTACTGTATACTGATTCAGTGTGCAACATAATGAACAATACAAGACACTGATTTAGTTGCTCAAGAATGATGATAAGTGGTATTCTTGAGCATGAATTTCTCTCCATTGTGCTTCTACGACTATAATGTGCCCAAGCCCTTCTACTTAAACTAGTGTATAGAGACAACTTAACTCATAATTGTAATTTAAAGTCTGGCTTGTCAATTATGCCTAAGAAGACTATATATGCATTGGGCTTAGTTTATGACAGTGGTAGCTCGGAGAATTTGATGAGATTAGAATACATGGTGACAGTTCTTCAAGTACACATATGTTGTTCATGATTTCAACTTACAATCTATATTTCTGATGACTACACATATTTTTGATGTTACTCCTTGGTGTATTACATTTATTATTACGAGTATAGATGTGTTATTAGATCCTTTTAGTTTCAAATAGAAAGTCTCTTTAATCAACCATGGATTGTTAGAGTAGATTTGATTATGTGGAGTTTCTAAAATGTTATGAAGTGTATTTGAATGAACTCTCATTACTTCTTCACCGCTCATATGTTGTTCATGATTTCAACTTACAATCTTTATTTCTGATGACTACACATATTTCTGATGTTACTCCTTGGTGTATTACATTTATTATGGGAACTTTGCATGGTGTGTCTTCACACCACCATTTCGTTGTTGGATTTTGTTCTTCCCCATCTTCTATGTATGAGTATAGATGTGTTATTAGATCCTTTTAGTTTCAAATAGAAAGTCTCTTTAATCAACCATGGATTGTTAGAGTAGATTTGATTATGTGGAGTTTCTAAAATGTTATGAAGTGTATTTGAATGAACTCTCATTACTTCTTCACCGCTCATATGTTGTTCATGATTTCAACTTACAATCTATATTTCTCATGACTACACATATTTCTGATGTTACTCCTTAGTGTATTACATTTATTACGGGAACTTTGCACGGTGTGTCTTCACACCACCATTTTGTTGTTGGATTTTGTTCTTCCCCATCTTCTATGTACAAGTATGGATGTGTTATTAGATCCTTTCAGTTTCAAATAGAAAGTCTCTTTAATCAACCATGGATTGTTAGAGTAGATTTGATTATGTGGAGTTTCTAAAATGTTATAAAGTGTATTTGAATGAACTCTCATTACTTCTTCACCGCTCATATGTTGTTCATGATTTCAACTTACAATCTATATTTCTCATGACTACACATATTTCTGATGTTACTCCTTGGTGTATTACATTTATTATGGGAACTTTGCACGGTGTGTCTTCACACCACCATTTTGTTGTTGGATTTTGTTCTTCCCCATCTTCTACGTACGAGTATAGATGTGTTATTAGATCCTTTTAGTTTCAAATAGAAAGTCTCTTTAATCAACCATGGATTGTTAGAGTAGATTTGATTATGTGGAGTTTCTAAAATGTTATGAAGTGTATTTGAATGAACTCTCATTCTTCTTCACCGCTTCAAACTATTTGTAGTACCCGAGTAAGATTATAGTACTATACTATGCCCTTTTCAGGCTTGGGAATATAGCAGTGAGAGATCAACGGCTTCGATGTCCCTCAATTCAAGTCTAGTCAACATGTAAAAAGGACAAAGCATACAGGGCAACGAAGATAGCATATAAGAAATTAGTTGCGCAGGAAGTGGCCACGACCAAGAAGCACAATAGTTGCAGATGATCATGCAGGCAGTACTTGATTCGAGAGAAATCGAAGCCGTGGATCACAAAACCACTATCCTCCCAGACCCAAAAAGGGGTATAGGCCTACAACATTTCATCTTTCCCAGGAACTCCCAATTGTTTTAAGCAGAGAAGAAGTTATGAGAGGAATTGTAAAAATGAAAATAAAAGTAGCAGACTCGTTGAATATTCTCATGTTGAACATTAGTATGTTTCTTTTTATTGCAATTATAATTAGTTCCTTAGTAATTGATTTTTATTGCATCATTGTCTTTGGTTTGTCATTTTGTTTTGAGTGTCATTAGTATAGCGTCCATGAGTTTGATGAATGTGCCTATGTGTCAATGCGGTGTTGGGCCATGCATGCTGAGGATGTCACACACAACAACTAATCTTGGGCGTCAATTTTGGTGTTGCCCAAATAGGAAAAAGGTCTAGATATGTAATTATATTTTATATTTATAAATAATGTGACAACTAATCATTTTAGGAAGAATTGATGTAGTTTTGGTTTTGCAGGGCAATAGTGGATGTCAATACTTCCGATGGGTCGATCAAACAACAATTACATCTACCCCATCTACATCAGTACCTGATGTAGGAAATGACTACAACTTGTGCAAGGCTTGAGAGGCAGATATTGTCGTCAAGATTGCTTCAATGGCAAAAGTAGAAATCATGTTTCTGTGATGCCTTCTTTGTGTAGTTTGTGCACTACTTTGTTGGGACCATATGCGTAAATGTGGTTAACAGATGGCTATTGTAGATACATGAAGTTTTTTATAATTTCAAGTAGATACATTAGACATATTTTGATAAACTCATGAACTTTTTTGCTGTTTATGACTTCGTTATGATTTTGAATATAAAATTAAACAAAATTAAATATTAACCTTATTAAAAAATATTGAAAAATATTTTTAATTTTCTATATAAAATAAAATAAAATAAAAAAATAAATATTTATGATTTTTTCTATAAAATTAAATAAAATGAAAAAATAAATTATTATATTAAAACAATTCAAAAAAATAAATAAAAATCATACTCAAATACCAATTCCAGTTTCAAAAAGTGGAATCAAACCTAGGAAATACATCTTCTCGCTCATATTCTGAGTCAACCAAACGGTCTGATTTTATACCCAAAAGTCATGTAGCGTACATATATTTTATATGTTAGGAGCAGAATCAAAAGATAGCCTCTCATTTGGAGTAGAAATACGGAGCCCACACCAAACGAAAAAGCAGGCATCGCTATCAGGAAATGTGGAATTTCCCCTTTACACGACATCTGTTCAGACGCCCAGATCATCTGTCTGTCAATGTACGATACATTTTATACCAAGTTCATAATTCCATTTCCATTTCCTCCACCTGCTCAATTGCTAGCCACACCAATTGGGTTTCTCAATAATATACACATAAATTTGTGACCAGGGAAATCATTTTCTCTAGTCTGTGGGCTTCGAACGATTTTGTTTTTTTGGAATTGACGATTAAAAGTCCTCCGACCACTGATTTTCTCGCCATCTGATTCTCACCGCCGCGCATTTAAACCGAGGGTGTGAAAAGATATTTTTATGCCACATTAGCTTATTCCTTAAAAAATTATAATTTGACAGTATGGTTTAAAATTGTCTTAAAATTATGAATTATGTGCTCCCATTCTTGAAAAATTATAATTTGACCGTCGCACCTACCTGTGATTTTTTTAAATCATTTTAATGTTTTTTCTTTTACGTTTTAAGATAAAGTGGACTTAATAAACAAGAGCTCTGGTTGAGCTGGAGTCCCTGCCTTGTGTGAGTAGTAGAAAGTAGATTTTGAGTGGACAAATATTGTGTGGTAGTGCAGGGTTGAAAGCAAGGCAATGGTAGTAGTCACAAGTTTGTTGGGAAAACTTGGAAATTCTCTTTTCAACTCTGAAATCCAAAATTGAGCTATTGTCCTATTGTTGACAAAATTCATCACCACATGTTATTTAATTCGATAAAAAATGTGTTTGTGCATAATTTCTGAGCGTTCTCATTAGCAAGATGTTTTTTCATAATTCCTTATTGAATTAATTTTGAATGTAAACAATTATTAAAATTATTTAAAACAAATATCATTCAAAAAAAAAAAATTCTCTTATTGAAGAGTGATATTTTTGCCACCATTTGAAAAGTTTGTAAAGAAAATTTATTGTTTGCCATTCAAAATATTGAATTTAACTAGTTCGTGGACTATGATCAACTCTCATTGTCGTGGCCTTCTTTTGTCTTGCCTCTTTTCCAAACTTTGGCAAAAGCGTCAACAAGCATGTAAAAAAACAAAACACAAATTTTGGCTACATTTTTACACACACATGATTCAAAACAAAAAACACAAAAGATATTTTAATTTTTTTTTAAAATATCAATAAATGCTTCAAATTGTCTTAGAATAGATAAAACTTTAAACTTTATTTTATAGTCCACGACATGAGCCATATGTTTTTGGGTCTACATATGGTGAGAGTGATATGGGACTACCTCGTACTCCTTGCGGGAGGCATCTAACTGTGCTACAAATGAGGCGTACATACACTACCCAGAAAACACAAAGCTCAATAAATTGCCACGTGGCAACTTGTTAATAAGGGCACATTTAGCAGAGTATGTAGTTAACCAATTACTGTCACCATACTAGTCAGACTTGTGAACTCACTGCTATGAGTTTTGAATTATGAAACACAATATTTTTTTAGTTTTAAAATTTTTTATTTTAATTTATTTCTTTTCAATTTTCCATCTATTAATTTTTACTAGTTTTAAAGGTCATATTAATAAAATATTAGATATAATATTACTAGTGACTTATATTCTAATTTTTTTACTATTTTAACACTTAATTTTTTATTATTTTATAATAATTATATAAAAACATATATAATTTTGTGATTTTAGTATGCATATTATAATATTATATATAAGTAAATAATAAATTTTTTAAATACACATACTCTTATTAAAATCTTTATATAATATACAATTATGGTATTTTAAAATATATTAATTTTATTATTTAATTTTAGAAAAAAATATAGATAAATATAGTAGTTTTTTAAAAAATATAATTATTTTTAAAATTACATGTTTAAATTTTTTGAATAATAAATTATATTGTGATATTGTAGTTTTTGAAACAAACTCATTGGAGAGTAAGTGGAATGTATTTGATGATGTCCAAAATTTGACTGCTGATTTAGGTATTTTTAAAATTGTATTGTTAAGCACCTACATGTAGTTAAGTGAATGTAGGCTTATCTTCAATGAGATATGGAAGATATTGCTAAGAACCTTAAGTTTGTTCTCTACAATATTTTAGCATTTTTGGATATTTAGTGATGACTTTGATAATGTTTTAGTTACTCTAGCTTTTGTTTATGTTTGTTGTATTGAATTTTTCCTAAGTTATGTGACTAGTTCTTTGGTGTCTATATTAAATAATATAGACACCAAAGAACTAAATAATAAAATAATAACTAAATAAAAGTAAAAATATATTTGTCCATATATTTATAATATCTATATTAATTGTAACTATCAAACATCATATTAATAAAATATTCACACTTTATTATAATATGATCTACTCTCAATATGAAAAACACTTTACTATAATATAATTTTTTAAAATCTTTACTAATTAATAATATAATTGTTAATATATTTACTATAATATAATTTTTAAAAATCTTTACTAATTAATATAATACAATTGTTAATATCTTCATACTAATTGACTAATTTTCAAGGCTTATGGAAGGAAGAAATGCTCGTGCCATTTTTTTTATGAATGTTGTGCAGTACTAAGCTTAGTGAAATGAACTGCCATAAGAATCAGATTTAGTGAAATGAACTATAATGATGTGTAGTAATAAAAAAAATTCAAACTTTTTACACTTATGTAATTACTTTTTATGCAATTTGAGAGAGAAGACATAAAAATATTGCATAAGAAATTGATTTATTAGTTTCTAAAATAACTTATTTTATTTTTTTATAATTTTTCTTTTACTTATTTTAAAGTCATTATTAAAAGAATAAATATAATATTTAATAATTAATTATATATTAATTTTTAAACTAATATTCATATTGTTTAATTTTTAAATTTTTGTTATTTTTAATTATTATTATATTATAACATATAATATATAATTTAAGATATGCATAGTCATTGATAAAATAATAAATATAATATTTAATGATATTATTACATTTTTTTGTTTCTAGAGAAATTTATGTATATCTAATGGTGAGAATTGTTATTTTTAGATCCGTAAATATTAAAATTAATGTAGAAATTTTAAAAAATCAATGTATTTAATTAGTGAATGTGAAATGAAAAGTTGAATATTTAATTTTTTAATTTTAAAGAATTATATTTTTGCCCAGTTTAAAATGTAAGTATAAAAAATTTAAAATAAAAAAATTTAAAGTTTAAAAATTTTTAATGACTTTTTTTCAGCTTAGAGAAACATAACAGAAAACACATATCTTACTAAGGACACTTAGTATTTATTTTAAAATCTTCATATATATTATACGGTTTAATTTGCTGCATAGCCACAGATCTCTATTTAGGTCACTACCATCTCTACCATCCCCTGCAACAATCACATCAGTCAGAATGGCAACTGCACACCTGCCCTTTCCGTTTACATATATACTGCCCATCTAGAGTGATATGCATGCAAATTGTGGAAGCACAAACCAGACACATAAATGCAGAATGTCACGTGTCTTAGGAGCTTATTTTACCAAGTTTTCCATAAAATATAAATTAGAAACCTCCCAACAAGAATAGGAAAGATGAAGGGGAAAAGCAAAAGTAAAAAAGAAAAATCAGTTTAATAAAAAAATTAACTTAAACCACATGAAAGAATTGGGGGCATTATCTTCCAAACATGAATTAACTGTGAAACAGACTCATGAAAATGAAAACATTAGCAGGAGATTTGAAGGGCAATATGGACCAAAGGGGAAAGTAGCAGTGCTGCCCTTTGATGACAATCATTTGTTCTAAAGCTGTGCGTGAATCATTTGTGCTCCGTTCTCTCCATCTTCCACCGGGCACTAATGGAGAAGACTGTTTCATGTTAGGCACAGACGAGCCTTGGCATTCACGTGGATAGAGCACAATGGGATTGTAGGTGGTGGTGCATGTAGTCAAATTTGAGCGAGGTTGTAGAGGCTTAGCATCTTTCAGCTGTTTTCCATTCACAACTGATATGATTTTCAAATTTAAAATTGGTTTGGATTGTTCAACTATTTATTTTAGATTTTGAATTGAGTATTGATTGTTTAGTCATCTGTATAATGTATATTTTTGTTTAAAGGCCTAGACATCGCTTTAATCCTAAATCCCCTGTTCTGAAATGACTGCAGAATTTTGTGGCCCCTTTTGGAGTCCACAGAGCGGGCCAAAGGATTCAGGATTTGATATCCATGTCATAAAGAAAAGAATTTTGCAATTTTTGAAAAAATCATTCACCTTTGATGGAAATTGAGCTGAGATTGCATCTGATTCTAGATTGGAGTTGCTCAATTTTTCAATGAACCATCTGATTCTTTCGTCCTTGGTCATATTTCTAGGGGCTTTGTTTAGATGAATGATCTTACTGCTCTCCTAAAGAATTTTCCTTTCTGCAAAAGTAAAATGTTTGAATCCATACATTGAAGGAAGAACATCGGGAGAAAAGATGCTATAGTGGCAACAAAGATTTTGAAGAAGCATTTTTTTTCCTTACTCCACAAAATAAATCATCACTTCTACTTGTCTCTTTAGCTTAGTCATCGTGCCTCAGATTTCCTTTTCATTTTCTAGTAAATCTGGGCAGACATAAGGCGGAGTGAGCAGGGGAGCTGAGCCGAGCGGAAGACGGCATCTTCAGACTTGAGCGATTCAGATTTTGCAGATTCAGATTTTGGAGCTTGATCCAATGGAGCCTTCCAGAAGGAACATTCAATGGTAACTTATTTTTATTGTTATTTTTTGAATTGGAAAAATAATTAAACCCCTGGCAAAATTAGAACTAGCTAATCAGAAAAAAGAAATTAACGATTAAAAATTAATTTTAAAATAAAACTGTGATAATCTGTTCCGAAACTTCAGAACTTCATAATTTTGATTATGGAGACTAATTAAATATGTGCAAACGAAAACATTAGTTCCCTGCCTATATATAGGCAGGGACTAATAATACCAATGGTGGCAGCAGTAAGAATACGAATGTGAACGTGAATGGCCACAATGAAGAATAAGAATACAAACGACTAATTATATGTGTTAAATAAATTCAACTAAATTTATAGAAGTCATAACTTATTTAAAAGCTAAAATTGTTAAAAGTTATTTTCTTGGTTTAAAAAATAAGTTACAAAATGTTTTTTAGTCATGATTTTTCACTTGTCATTTTTTTAAGAGATGATGGATCACAAAGAGTGATTGTTTCATTTATGCAAAATATTCTATATATAATCCAAAAACTCTATAACTCAATATTACAAGTGTCCTATTCCTAATTTCTAAACCCTAATCCTAATCCTAATTATTAAACCCTAATCATATACCTAATCATAAATGCTAAATGCTAAACTAAACCATAATCTTAAATGGTAAACTTTAATCCTAAATACTAAACTCTGAATCCTGAATCATAAATCCTAAACTAAACCATAATACTAAATGCTAATTCCTAAGCTTCCACACTAATATAATTTGTTGATCTAAAATATAATGTTTCTCCTTCAAAATAAAGAATTTCAATAGATAAAAAAGATAATTTTAGTATTGGACCAATTACGTATGAGCAAAAGAAACTCAAAATTAAATCGGTGCCTTATTTTATTTAAAGACTAGAATTGTTAAAAAATATTTCCATGGTTAGAAAAATAAGTTACAATTTTATATTTGGTCATGATTTGCAAGTTGTCATTTTTATGTCTCTTTATCTCTCTCCTATGTTGATGATGGATAACAAGTAGTGATTGTCAATTTTAGTGGGGTTTATCATAAGCTTTGTGTTTTTATATAGAAAAGGATGTCTTTTTTTTTACATATTAGTTATATAGATGAGGACTAATAATTGTATTATCTTCATGTATAAAATAGAAAACAATAATAATAATTCAGAAGTCACATAAAGATGCAATCAATCATTTAGTGACACATAAAACATGCAATAGAATGACTTTATGACTTGATGAACATGTTTCAAGTCTTCTAGTCTTATTGTTGTTAGTGTTTTAGTCAACTTAATAAAGACATAATTAAAAGAGAAAAGTACATACTTGGCCCTCACTTCTATAGTTTATGCCACTTTGTGAGGATGCCTTTTATGCATAATTTGATCTTTTGGTATATTGCAAACATTAATCTTGAACTTAACAATTTTCTATCTAATATCTCTTTCTTTGTTCAAAACTTATATTTAATATTTCATATATAATAATGCATGACTTGATACACGGGTTTAACTAACTTCTCTCCAATATAAAGAGTAAAATGCATTGTTGGCCCTTTTCACCTTTATGTTATACACCATAAATTGACTCTTTTGATATATTAAATAAGACCAATCTTAAACTTAACAATTTTATATAATCTCAAACAATAGCAATAAACACTTAACCCACCAATAGTAACATATTGAAAATTTCATTAAAATTTGACTTGCCATTTATAAGCTTGAAGAGTGCAAAACTAACATGCATAATGATTAATGATGAGATCTCTGTTAATATGATTTAGAATAACAGAGAGGGGGGTGAATCGGTTGTTCTTAGGTCCAGATGTATAAAACAAACTTTAAAACTCTTCAACAAATTCAGATTTGATAACCAAAACTACTCGGTCACTACTGAATGTATACCAAAAACATAAAACAGTGCAGTCCACTATCCAACAATATTTAACTTGTAAAACATAGAAATGTTCACACCAATACATTCACACAAGTATTAACACCACGATTTATAGTGGAAACCCAATTTGGGAAAAACCACTTTGTAACATGTTACTAATATTTTCACTCTTCTGAAGTGAGCTCTGTGAAAAGCCAACTATGTTAAAGGTTTACAAACACACTGTTAGGTGTGACCCTATTAAAGGATTCCAAACACCCTGTTAGGAGTGCACCTTGTTAAAGGACTTAAATACATCCCATTAGAATGCAACTTTGTTCAAAGGATTTATACAATGACTGTTAGGTCAACCTTGATTAAAGAATTTTGACTGATACAATGGTTAGAAAGTAATAGTAATATTGATCTGGAAAACGTAAAACTCACTTTGCAAATAGCAGATCCAATTTCGTACACTTATGTATGTAGGCTTACTGACTGAGTTCCATTTCCATCCTCATCACTGATCTGCTCAAAAAACCCTTCAAGCAATCACAACTCTTCACCTTTAGCCTTTCTGCTTAATCAGTCAATAACAATTCTTCACCTTCATACTCTGCATATCTCAACCTTTCTCTCAGGTTCCCTTATATCTCTTCAACAAATAGATTTTCTCTTTTGCCGCTTAATCTCCTCCATAGATCTTAGGGTTATGTCAGATTCATCAAATCCTTCCAACATTATGTTCTTCGTCCATCCTTCTAGAAATATATTAAATCTCCTTATTTGAATCACAATAAAATGGTTTATTGTGCATTAAATGCTTCCATACAATCAATTAATAAAGTCAACACAATTTACATAACCCAAGAATTCAACTATGTCGGCTTGGAATCTGAATTCTTCCTCAAATGTAAATTACTGATGCTCGGTCAATACTGTGTTCAACTCCTCGGTCATCACTGCGAAAATCGATCAACACATCAAAATAGTTTCACTCAGTAATACACTAATGTTTGGTCAACACTAAATTTCTTGGCATATACTAACTCGGTTGACACTAACATCACTCGGCTTAAACTAGATTTCTTCATTTTTGCTCAGTTAAGCCTCCCTGTTCAGTCTTCCTTCTTACTTGGATAAACAATACATTGTCTTATCATTGTGCCATATAATTAAGTACTCATTGAAGTATCAAGATAACTCAACCTTTTCACTAGGTGCTATTGTTATCAACCGTGCCTTAATCCTTCTCATCAACCAATAGATATAGTACTTTCTTAGATAGCAATAGTCTTACCAGTTAAGGTTTGACATCAATGAAAATACAATAATTGTTTCAATTGCAATTTCCAACAATCTCCCTCTTTGACATTTATGGCAACACCATATGGATAACACATGTGCACAAACCAATCCAAAACTTGTAATATCCTTAGCTTCATTTTGATTCTGAATCGCTCTACTAACCACTTTGCTAGCTTCCTGTGACCGTGTCAATTTTCCTTTGAATCTCCCTCTTTCTTGATTTTCCATGTTTTTTCATCTGACTTATCTCCCTCTTTGACAATAATGCCAAAGAAACAACTAAAACTTACATCCTTCAAATGTAGATATCATCTTGTCAGTTCAGTAACATTGTTTCTCCCTCTATCATCTTGCCTATGACTTTTATAGCTTTGCTGATCTTTTCACAACTCTAAGTTGTTCCTAAAGTGTGACCTTTTCTGCATCAATTTGTCAGATCTTCTGTGTAGTACATTTGATGCAGTGCTCCTAGCTTGACTAGGAAGCCTCAGTTAGGGGAAGAACCCCTAATTGAGTTCTCAGATACTCATGTGCCTCCTTTGGTAAGGCTTTTGTGAATATGTATGCTAATTGTTCCTTTGTATTCACATATTCCATTCTCACTTCTTTATCTTGTACCAGTTCTCTCAAGTAGTGATACTTGATAGCAATATGTTTGGTCTTTGTGTGCATCACTGGGTTCTTAGATATGTTGATAGCACTTGTGTTGTCACAATATATGACAACTGGTTCAGTGATTTCCTCTTTCATGCCTATCAACAATTGCTTTATCCATATCAGGTTTGAACAGTTTACTGTAGCAGCTACATACTCAGCTTCAGTTGTAGATTGGGAAATGCAATTTTGTTTCTTGCTTGTCTAGGAAACTATTATCTGTTCAAGAAATAAAGCTCCACCACTAGTACTATTGATGTCATCTACATTTCCTGCCCAATCAACATCGGTATAAACTTTTAGTTCAAATCTCTCATGCTTCTTGTAGTACAGACCATAGTCTTCTGTTCCTTTCAAGTATCTCATTATTCTTTTCACAGCCATCATATGAGTTTCCTTAGGATTGGCAGAGAATCTTGCCACAATCCCAACTATTAGAGCAATATCTGGTCTGCTGTGAACATCATATTCCATCTTTCCAATCATATATCTATACAAAGTTTGGTTCACTTCAGTAGTGTCATCAGTTTTAGATAGTTTCTATCCAGTAGCTATGGGAGTACTCACTGGTCTTGAATCCTCCATTCCAAAAGTTTTTAGTATCTCTTTAATATACTTAGACTGTGTAATGAAAATACCTTTATCCATCTGATAGACTTGCAGTCCAACAAAGAATTTTATCTCACCAAACATACTCATTTCAAACTCTATTTTCATCTCATTTGATAATTCTTACACAAGGCATCTTGTCCTCCAAATATGATATCATCTAAAAAAAATTTAGCTAAAAAGATTCCTTTACCTTCTTCATCTTTCATATATATATTGCTGGTGTCATTTGTCCTTGTGAATCCAGTCTAGATCAAGTAATTGTGCAGCTTCTCATACCATGCTCTAGGGCTTGCTTCAATCCATAGAGTGCCTTGTTCAGTTTGCAAACCATGTGTCTTTTGTTTGGATCAACAAATCCTTCAGGTTGTTCAATATGAACTTCTTCTTCTAATATACCATTTAAAAATGCAGACTTGACATCCATTTGATATACCTTGAAATCTTTGTAAGCAGCATATGCAAGTAGGGTTCTCACTCCTAATTTGGCTATAGGGGCAAATGTCTCCCCATAGTCTATTCCTTCTTGTGCATAACCTTTTCATACCAGCCTTGCTTTGTTCCTTGTGATTTGTCCATGTTCATTAAGCTTATTTCTGAATACCCACTTTGTTCCAATAACATTTTTGTTTTCTGGTCGTGGCACCAGAGTCCAGGTATCATTCTTTTCTATTTGGTCTATCTCCTCATTCATGGCTTTGATCCAGTCTTTATTTTCTAATGCCTCCCTCATTGTCTTAGGCTTGAATTCACATAGTAAGCATGTAGGGTCTCTCAACTTACTTCGGGTCAGATCTCCAATATCTTATTTTCCAATAATTTGTTCAAGCTTGTGATGTCTCCTTACATATTGTGCCAAAATAGGTTCTGCTTTCTTTTCTCCTAGCTCTTTAGGTTCACCAATAAGATTATCAGATTCAGCCTCTGAATGCTTGGCAACCTCTTCCTGTCGATCGACATCATCTTCTTGTCAATCGACGACCTCTTCCAGATTCTTGGCAATATTTTCCCGACGGTCGACATTGCTAACTCGAGACTCAGCATCAGGTGCAAGTGTGTTACTTGCCTCTCCTTCTTCTATATAGACAAAAGATCTGTAATCTTTAGGCTTTCTATTGCTTTCCTGTTCATTTTTCTCTGCAAATTCATCAACTTTCACATTTGCACTTTCCACAATTTTGTTAGCGTTAAAATTTAAACACTTATAAGCTTTATTCTTTGTGGAATAACCTAGGAACATGCCTTCATCACTTTTAGCATCAAATTTTCCATTCCTAGCATCTTTTAGTATATAGCATTTGCTCCCAAAAATTCTAAAATATTTTACATTAGGTGCATAATTGTGCCATAGTTCATAAGGTGTAATGTTTGTACCTTTCTTGATTTGTACTCAATTTAAGGTATAAACAGTTGTACTTACAGCTTCTCTCCAGTATTTTTGTGTAATATTTTTCTCAATCATTAGTGTCCTTGTACAATCCATGATAGATTTGTTCCTTCTCTCTGCTATGCCATTCTATGGAGGTGTTCTAGGTGCAGACATTTGTCTCTTGATTCCTCTATCATTGCATAATAGATTGAACTCATTTGATATAAACTCTCCACCTTGGTCAGATCTCAGACATTTCAAGTTCCTTCCTGTCTCCTTTTCAACCTTAGCCAAATACCACTTAAACAACTGAAATGCATTAGATTTTTCTTTCAAAAACATTACAATCATCATCCTAGTGTAATCATCAACAAATAGAATAAAGTATTTAGCACCACAATAGCTTTGTACACTCATAGGTCCACAAAGGTCAGTATGAACCATATCTAAAGCATTCTCAGAAGTAAAATTTTTGCTCTTGAAACTAGACTTTGTCATTTTTCCTAACTGACATTGTTTGCACATCATATTATCAGATTTCTTCAATCTAGGAAAACCTCTAACTTTCTTCTTTTTACTGATATTCACCAAATTGTCAAAGTTAACATGACATAACCTCTTATGCCATAACCAAGTATCATTAAACTATGCAATCAAACATGTCTCTTCAGATAGGTTAGATAAAACAAATTACCTCTTGTCTGTTCTCCACTTCCAATCAGTTCACTGGTAGCATCAAATATTTTGGCCTATCTGTGATGAAATTCCACTCGATAACCAGTGCTATTAAGTTGTGCAACACTTAGCAAATTATAGTTAAGCCCTTCAACCCAATAAGCATTTTAACAAGTGATCTTATCAATTGGTTTAATCAAACCTTTACCTTTCACAAGACATGGTGCATCATTACCAAACTTAACACTTCTACCTTTGTAATGTTCTAGGGTATCAAATTTACTTTTATCACCAATCATGTGGTGTGAGAAACCACTATCAATAATCCATTTATCACCTTTGCTCACATATGAAACAAGTGCAATTTTCTCATCTTCATCAGAATCATCCTTCATAGCAACATAGACTACTTCTATTTCAAAATCATCATTATCAGTGTCAGTTTCTTCTTTAGCTATGTAACAAGATTTCTTACCTTTCTCCTTATAGTCCTTGTACCTTCGATAACCTTTGTTTTCTCTCTTGTCTTTATACTTGCTTTCTCTTTCCTCATCCTTATCATCCCTGTCAAGACATATCGCAGCTATATGGCCAACTTTGTTGCATGAAAAACATATGATAGGGAGTTTACCTTTATACTTTCATTTACCTCTTTTCAATCTTCTAGCCATAATAGCTTCAAGATCCTCTAGTTCTTCATCAGAAGTGTCACTTTCACTTTCACTCTCACTGATGCATCTTTCTTTTTCCTTCTTTGACTTATGCAAAACTATTTGTGACTTGAATGCAGATTCAACATTAGCAACAATGAAGTTATCATAATTTGAGAGTTCAAAAGCAATAAGCTTACCAACAAGACTTTCCAATGTAAGAGCATTACCAGGGTTACATCTAGATTCTTGAATTGCTAAAATTTTGATGGCATATATAGGATGCAAAGTTCTCTGTACTTTTCCAATGACAGTCTCATCATCAATAGCCCCATTAGCTCCTCTAATAGCATTTACAACTTCTTTTATCCTACCACAATATTGAGCTATATTCTCACCTTCTTGCATTTTCATTTCATCAAACTTATCTCTTAGACTTTCAGCTTTGGCCCTTAGTACATTTATGTCACCACCATAGATGTTTGCAAGAGTGTCCCACATTTTCTTTGCATTTGTATAGTTTTTGATGTCTTCAAATTCAGGATAGCTTAAGGCAGATGCAATCTCCAACATTGCTTGATTGTTTTCTTGTTTAGCTCTCATCTCCTTGACAGTCAAGGGTGCATCAGGTGTAACATAGTCATGTTCAACATAATACTTCACTGAGTCACCAATACCAGCTAGATGTAGTTTCATTAGGCTCTGCCATGCAGGGAAGTTCTCCTTATTCAACTTCGGTACCTCCTTCTTCTACATCTTGATCATTTACTTCAAGTACTTTTAAACTTGTTCTCTATAAGAACCAACTGCTTTGATACCAATTGTTAATATGATTTAGAACAACATAGAGGGGGGTGAATCAGTTGTTCTGAGGTCTAGATGTATAAAACAAACTTTAAAACTCTTCAACAAATTCAGATCTGATAACCAAAACTACTCGGTCATACTGAATGTATACCAAAAACATAAAATAGTGCAGTCCACTATCCAACAGTATTTAACTTGTAAAACATGCAAATGTTCACACCAAAACATTCACACAAGTATTAACACCACGATTTATAGTGGAAACCCAATTTGGGAAAAAACCACTTTGTAACATGTTATTGATATTTTCACTCTTCTGAAGTGAGCTTTGTGAAAAGCCAACCCTATTAAAGGTTTACAAACACACTATTAGGTGTGACCCTGTTAAAGGATTTCAACCACCCTGCTAGGAGTGCACCTTGTTAAAGGACTTAAATACATCCCATTAGAATGCAACCTTGTTCAAAGGATTTATACAATGACTGTTAGGTCAACCTTGATTAAAGGATTTTGACTGATACAATGGTTAGAAAGTAATAGTAATATTGATCTGAAAAACATACAACTCACTTTGCAAATAACATATCCAATTCCGTACACTTATGTATGCAGGCTAACTAACTGAGTTCCATTTCCATCCCAAATCCCTTCAAGCAATCACAACTCTTCACCTTTAGCCTTTCTGCTTAATCGGTCAATAACAATTCTTCACCTTCATACTCTACATATCTCAACCTTTCTCTCAAGTTCCCTTATATCTCTTCAACAAGTAGATTTTCTCTTTTTCCACTTAATCTCCTCTGTAGATCTTAGGTTAGGTCAGATTCAATGAATCATTCCAACATTATGTTCTTCATCCATCCTTCTAGAAATATATTAAATCTCCTTATTTGAATCAAAATAAAATGGTTTACTGTGCATTAAATGCTTCCATACAATCAATTAATAAAGTCAACATGATTTACATAACCCAAGAATTCAACTATGTTGGATTGGAAACTAAATTCTTCCTCAAATGTAAATTACTAACGCTCGGTCAATACTGTGTTCAAGTCCTCGATCATCACTATGAAACTCGGTCAACACATCAAAACTGTTTCACTTGGCAATACATTGATGTTCGGTCAAAACTGAATTTGCTTGGCATATACTAACTCGGTGGACACTAACATCACTCGGCTTAAACTAGATTTCTTCATTTTTGCTTGGTTAAGCCTCCTTGTTCAGTCTTCCTTCTTACTTGGATAAACAATACATTGTCTTATCATTGTGCCATATAATCAAGTACTCATTGAAGTATCAAGATAACTCAACCTTTTCCCTAGGTGCTATTGTTATCAACCATGCCCTAATCCTTCTCATCAACCAATAGATATAGTACTTTTTTAGATAGCAACAGTCTTACCAGTTAAGGTTTGACATCAATGACAATACAACAATTGCTTCAATTGCAGTTTCCAACAATCTCTCTGTCCTATAAAAACATATATACTTATCCTTTTTACCTCTATATTTCATATCACATAATATGAATATTTTTTATGCATACCAATACATCATTTTTAATAACTCAAATCTCAATTGTGCAGCTAACAACCTTGCTTTTCCCTTACTAATTGCTCCTTGATAATATAAAAAATAACTCAAATCTCACCCTCTCAATCAAAAGGTCACAAGTTTCAAGGACCTAATGTCATTAAAGATGCAAGGATTATAGAAAAAGTGCCCAAAAACATACCATAAAGGGAAAGAAGATGAAAATATCTCTAACGCTTTTGACAAAGAATAAAAGTTAGAAAAAGTCGTAGAAGATAAATATAAGCCAAAATAGAAAGAACTAATCGAATACAAAAGTTAAAAAAGCATTGTGATAGTAAGAAGACATGATATGTAAATACTGCAAAAACTAAACAACTAATATATGACATAAAGAAAAGTGATGAAAATGATGATGAGGAAGAAACAAACTTCCTCTTGAATAAACATCATTATAATAAGATAGTAAACAAAGTCAAATAAATTATAAAACAAAGAACACAAACATAGAAGAATCATAACATAGGAGAAGGTTCCACACTGAAGCAATCAGTGTATCTAACACCCAAAACAACTTAGTAAATTATGTCATGTCTCAATCCTAAGATATATTAGACTCTATTAAATTTCTTTGACTATCCTTGATTTGGTCAATGACATTGGTTGATGATAGACATTGGATTATCCTATTTTATGGGTGATTGGAAATTTGATTAGTATGTTCATGAATATCATGTTATGGTTTTATTATGATTATATTTAATTTTGCATCGTAATTATATGGTCAAATATGAAATGAGATGGATTAATGATGCACTTTCATTATTACGTTTGAGTTATAGATTGTGGTACTACTGGATTGATGAAAAATTTGAGTGTTGAGAGTTTTGGATAGGTTTTGAAGGTGAAAATGAAGCCCAAGTTGAACAAGTTAGCATACCAGCAAGGACAAGAGTGATAGAATCTGGCCACACACACTCACGTAGTTAATTCATTTTCATAGATGATTTACTTTTTATACTTGTTTTAATGTATTTCTAACCTTGTCTGTATCTTTGCATTGTTAAATATGAGCATGTACATGCTTGTTTAAAATAACTAGGAAATATTATTTCATTGATGTTGTTTTGTTAATTTACTTATTGTGGCTAAATACAAAAACTGAGAGAATATCTAAATTAGATGCATGAAACACTATTAAAAAGGGGGTATAGTTTTTCCTAGGAAGGGGTGTATTATTTTCTTACTCATGTATGATTATTATATAGACGAGTGTTGAATATGGGTAATAGGGAAGGATATGCATTCTATCTACCATGTAACTAGAATAAATATGGTTTGGCCAAATAAATTGTTTGCATTCATTTATAGTTATTTATCCTTTTCATATCACTGTGTGGATACATTATTGTTATATTTATTGTTATGGGTGATATAATAGTCAGTCACAATGTTGCACTAGATTCTATCTGACCCATCATTTTTAGTTTTCTAGGTTCTTCGATGCAGCATCAGGCGCTCAACCTTTCATGTTGAGCACCAAGGAAGCTAACAAATCCAAGGAGCTAACCACTCTATGGCTGGGAAATAAAATCATCTAGACCTTATTCTCATTCTCAAGCATAGCAGGTGGAGATTAGTATGAGGCTAAGGAGGTAAAAATGATTCATAGTATCACTATTTGGTTGATGTGACATACTAACCCTTTGATGGTCTATTTATATCATTGTTATTTGATGTGTCAAAAAGTTGGCCGATTTGATGTACTTATTATGTTGTAATATCTCATGTGTGAGAAACTATTGTAGATCTTATTCTATATGAAATATGATTCCTTTTTAACTATGATTGTTTTACATTATTTTTGGAATATATGTATGTAATGTGGTGAAATAGGAATAGGGTTTAGAAAAATGGGGGTTTGCACATAAAAGAGACCCTAAACCAATATTTACCACAAAAATGAAATTCTAATGATAAGGAATATCAATCTGGAAATGCTTACAAAGAATGATGAAATGAAATAAATACCTCATAACATAGTAGATTTGGAAATACCTATTTTATGGTGTTTGTATTGAGTTTTTGGAAATTCTGCAACCAAATTTGGAACAGAAACACAGAGATGGAAAAAACCTAGAAATATTTTCCTTTTCTGAGTCAGGTCGACCTTGACCCAAATAAAGGTCAACCTTGACCCCTTTATGTCGACCTTGACATGCACTACTCTGACGTAAATTTTGTTCATGAATCCCAAAAGTTTTCTGAAAAGGGTATCCAGATCTTCTCTGCAACTCTCGAAATCGCGACATAGATATTTGAAAATGGTGTTTTGGGTGGCTATATAGGGTTTTGCCTTAGTCAAACCCCTGTTTTGGTGATTTCCACCTCCACGAATAGTTGGATGTAATAGAATGTGTGTGTGTGTTGCTCGTAGGAAGAGATTTGAATGTGCAATGCCAAGATCTAATCCTCTAGATTGAAACCATAGCATGAATTGAAATGAGAAATCAATGCATAGATTTGAATATGATAAAGAAAGCATACCAAGCCCTCAAGGATAAACTACTCCTACCAAACTCACAATCCGTAATTTCTACCCCATGATTGTATCTTTTGAATGCTTGAATGTTGAAAATGGTAGATCAAGGGAGAAGGATTCTTTCTTGCTCCAAATGAATGTCCACAATAATGTTTGTCTACAAAATGCTTGCTTGCATCAAGGCATCATCAATATATTATTCTCCTATAGCATCCTCTTGGAATATTGGCTCATCATCTCCTCATAACTTCTTGCTTGTTACTTGATTCCTTTTTGAAGCTTGATGGAAAAAATGAAGGCAAAAGAGAGTGCTTATATAGAGATTTCAAGGCAAGGCTCCTCGGGCAATGTAAGGGCCCTTAATTCAAATTTCACCTTGAATTATGGTCCAATCACAATAGCACTAAATGAGGGTGCTAAACCTACCAAGATGGACGTGCTTCCATTTGAAGATGATACATTTATCCCCCACTTTAGTTTAGATATGGCACTACGTGAATATGCAAGATAAAGTAAGAAACCATCAGAATAAATAAAAAGGATATAACCAAGTCCTTAATGTAGAGATCCTACAAAAAATTGTTAGTACCCGCAACCTACAACACACAAGGTTAATGAAAATCCATAAATCAACTAAGACTTACTAAAATGAAATTGAGAAGTGCATAGATCCCCTTATGCCCCCCTGTTTCGGCTTTCTACTTATGAAGGGTGAAACGGGGTGATAAGGATAGCCTTATACACTGGATATGCAATCTGTTGAGAAAAGCCTTTTCCTAAACTAGTAATAAGGATTCCTTCCCTTCCTAAACTAATTCAAGGAGTTAGGTATTTGAATCATAATTCCAACGCCGTAGATGACACTGAAAATGGAGCTACAAAACTCAAGTTATGATGAAAAGAGTGAATGTCTATCTAAATGCATATGAAGGGAAATTCGAATTTAACATAAATAAATCCTAACAAACCCTAACAAAAACCCTAATTTTGATCTATAAATATGAGAAGAGAGCACATACCTACTTATTCTTACTATTTGTAAAGTTTAGGAGAGAAAGCAGGATGCCGAGTAGAGAAGAACTTCAAGCGACACGAATGGATCTCCTGAGACATTGTCTGGGTACCAGACAACCGCTTCCTGAGGTAAGCTTTTTGTTCTTGATTTTTGTAATCTCAAATTCTTGTTTTATAGGCAAGGTTGACTCTTACCCTTAAAGGTCAACCCTTACCTAGTTATGTTAACCTTGACCCTTTAAGGTTGACATGAACTGGGAAGGTTTACACCTATTCTGGAGTGAGGTTGATCTTGACCCAAGAAGGTCGACCTTGACCTAGGAAGGTCGACCTTGACCTAGGAGGGTCAACCTCAACCTAATAGAGGTCAACCTTGACCTAGTCAAGTTGGATTTATAGTTTTTTGATTCTATAGTTCTGATATGATGTCAGTTTGTGCTTACAGGACCTGGTTTGTCTCTGAGAGCACCCCTTCGGAGGGCCACTATTGATCATCAAAGAGAAACTATCTGAGATGAGCAGGGATGAGATACAGTTATTGAGAGATGTAGGACTATACTAGGTAATAGTCCTACCATAAATGAGACTCCACCAAGCCATATTATCAGCTCTTATAGAAAGGTGGGATGAGGACACATGTTCCTTTCATCTTCCCACAGGAGAGATCACGGTGACACTGGAGGATGTATACAGGATCTTGTGACTTCTAGTTTGAGGTGATCCTGTAAGACTGAGAGTACAGTGGGGTCCTAAGGATATCCTTGCAGATGCATAGCATTTCTTAGGATGGGTTCCACATATGCGAACCCAAGTAGACCAGATCACCCTATCAACCATACTGGTAGGTCTAACACCCTTGGTACAGAGGGTTATGTTGTGTATACTTTCTTTGGTTGTAGTACCCAACACAAAGGGTACAATATTTTCAACACCTTTTACCCATCTCGTACACAGGATGGAGAGTGATAGGACTATCTTCACGTGGGGCTGCAGCATGCTAGCCCATCTATACCACAAGTTATGTCACTTGGTGAGATATCAGCGAGAGAGTCTCACGGTATGCACACTTTTACAGATTTGGTTGTTTCAGCACTTCACATGTACACGACCACAGGGTGTTCTTGTGATGGTAGATGCTAGCACACTGAGAGCCTTTTCTTATCCACTAAGAGATGTCTGGCAGCACAGAGATAGCATCTATTGGAGGGTACATCTAGACCGTGTTCCAGGCATAGATGTGATATGGAGACCATATTGTCACATGACAGAGTGGCCAAATATGAGACATCAGATGAGGCACTCACAACAGCACAAGCTGCTAGAGGGTCATCAAAGTCACATAGTGATTCCATACTACTATGATCGAGTGACGAGATAGTTTAGTCTTATACAAGGGGTCCCTAGAGTAATATCTCAGTACACACATCTGATAAGATACTATCAGAGACCTAACGCTATATGTCAGCCATCAGTAGCAGACATTGTAGATAGTGATACAAATGAGATAGAGGATACAAAGGTAGCCCCTGATGTGGCATATTTAGGCATCAATAAAGACTCCATTAGATATTGGAGTTTGAAGGGAACCCACCCCATCTTCCCTGATGACTATCCCATAGGTGATCTAGGCCTTTCAAAGAGGACACACCGAGATGGTAGCATACTAGAGAAGGAGGAGGATCATAGAGACGAGGAGGAGCCCACCTCTGCGGGAGATCCCATGGAGGAGGAGAGAGCGAAGGAGAGCAAATGAGAGTAATACCTCGATACGCACATTTGACAAGATACTATCAGAGACCTGATGCTATACGTCGGCCATTAGTAGCAGACATTGTAGATAGTGATATAGATGAGATAGAGGATACAGAGGTAACCCCTGATGTGGTGTATTTAGGCATCAATAAAGACTCCATTAGATATTGGAGTCTGAAGGGAACCCACCCCATCTTCCCTGATGACTATCCCATAGGTGATCCAGGCCTTTCAAAGAGGACATACCAAGATGGTAGCATACCAAAGAAGAAGGAGGATCACAGAGACGAGGAGGAGCCCACCTCTGCAAGAGATCCCATGGAGGAGGAGAGAGTGAAGGAGAGCAAATGAGATACCCCCAGCTGATAGTACTGGTGTGGATGTACATGTTGTTCATGCATCACCACTGAGATAATGATGACCTCCACACACCCATACATAGACACCACCTCTAAGACCTAGACACAGCTAGCATGGAGAGAGTAGTCACTCCATGCCCCCACCATCCAGACCCTTCAATGATACCCAGGAGGGAGATCCAGGTATAAAATATGCATTTGATTTGAATATTTAACTTAATTTATGAAGAAAAAGTAGTCAAAGATAAATGTGTTTTAATTTCATAGCTAGCATAGCGGAGTGGAGGAGCTTTGTATCCAAGGTCTTGAAGGATACATGTCTATCCTACCGACTTCCATCCAGCAAGAAAGAGTTTCCCATTGGTCACATAGATCCCGATAGGCATGCTGATATATTTGTGTGTGTCCAGCGAGAGATGAGGCTATGTAGAGAGAGAGAGAGAGAGAGAGAAGAGAGGTTGATGGCTGACTTACAGAGATCACAGGAGCGCATATATGAGCTTAGCATATTGAGGAGCCACTCACGGACTACTAGACAAAGATCTTCATCTTCTCATCATAGATTAGAGAGATTTGGGAACCATCAACCATCAGAGCATAGGGATAGAGAGAGTGGTAGATAGGGCCTTGTGCCACATATGTATCAAACTCAAAAGAATTTATAAATGAAAAACTCTCTTTACTAGTTATTTTTTGTGATTGATTACTATATTTTCACCAATAAAATAAAACTTAACAGAAAGAAAGAAATTGTATAAATGCATTCAAATGTAATTAGTTGAAATCACATAACCTATAAAACAAACATAGCCATTTTATAAGGAATACACAAATACACCAGGAAAGAAAGATGTATTAGGGATAATACCGTTTGAGATGCATAATATTGATAGGTTCCTTAAAAGGCACACCATCCATATCATCAATCTTGTAAGCACCAGAATCAAAGTCCTCAATTACAACAAAAGGTCCAAGCCAATTAGGGCTAAAATTTCCTTTTTCATTAGGTAAAGCATTCACATTTCTTTGATTCTCATATAATACTAAATCACCCACTAAAAATCATCATTCAATTACCTTATGATTATACTGCTTCTGAAGTGATTTATGATAAGCCTTTATATGCTCCAAAGTGTTTATTCATTGTTCATCCAACATTTCTAATTCTTGTAATCATTGTTCTCAAAATGTATCTTTATCAATTATCCCATGAAATGAAACACACAAAGAAGGTATTTCCAATTCCAAAGACATAATAGCATCAGTACCGTAGACAAGATTATAAGGAGAAGTACCTGTAGTAGTACGAACACTACTCCTATAAGCCCATAAAGCATTGGTAAGTTGGGTATGTCAATCTTTCGTGTAAAGAGCCTTTGTAGCTCTTTATTTTGCTCTAATGATTTTTAAAATAAATCTGACAATTTGAATTCTTATGTCTCTTGAAAATAACAATTTCACTAAATTATGAACCACAACAAAACACTTTATTGAGAAATTTATTTAAATGATTCCATGTCATGGTAAACAATTATACTTGTTTATTATTATTCCTATATAAATCGAATTGCGTCAATCTGCACCTAATTAATATACGTTGGTTACAAAAACATAATCTCCAGCATTGACATTCACATGAGTCTTCTCTAACTTGTGGCTGCTGCAGAGGAAGTGGCCTTGGGATTTGAAAGCAATGTATAGGGCATGAGATCCTATTTAAACACAAGC
The DNA here is from genome assembly GCA_027943335.1 of Chamaecyparis obtusa. Classification (NCBI taxonomy): domain Eukaryota; kingdom Viridiplantae; phylum Streptophyta; class Pinopsida; order Cupressales; family Cupressaceae; genus Chamaecyparis; species Chamaecyparis obtusa. The sequence goes on from BSBK01000053.1 coordinate 488,624, forward strand.
TGTTATCTCAAGACTCCAGCTGTAGCATTCATGCGGCTCTACCTTGATGTAGATGTTGCTGCAAATGGCCTAGGGTAACCAGCAACTAGTAGTAGGTGTGAAACCTCCTTCAAATGGCCTCAATTCTCAAATGACACCTCCTAGTGTGCACATGGATGTATGTAATTCCATACTGCCCTACAAGACTTTCGTACAACCTTGAATAATTCACGACAGGCTGTAAAAATTGAACAATGGCTTTCTTCTCACAATTCGATGGCAATCAATCCATCTCAACATGAATCCTTGGGAGAAAAGAATGTTTCTCCAAAGATACCTTCAAACCCTCACTTCTCAGATATTTTGAACTTCTCCATTCAACTTCATTTTCGATAATCAAAAGCATAATGAGAAATCGCAATGCTTGGCTTTTTAATAAAAGGCATCAAGTCTTCATCAACACACCACCAGTCAACTTCATACACACCTTTCACTTAAGTGTTAAAAATCATCAAGTTCACACTTTTAAATTAAAACACTTAAAGTAACATATTGAAATAAGCCAAGCTTCATTCCATAAAACATGAAGAAGGTGGTAATTGGAAATTCAGGAATGAACTCCAAAGAAGATTGTAGACTAAAACCCATGTCCAACTGTCTTACCTGAAATAGAAACCAGGTATAACTAACTTACTAAAAATAGTAAGTGTGACACAGAGATCCCCTAATCAAATCGTCAGCTCACAGGGACCGCATTGATGAACTAACAATAACAAGCACAAGTACCTACTAAATTAGGGACATTACAGTCCTCCCTCCCCAAGATTGCTTGTCCTCAAGCAATCGCAACCCAAGATGCTACAAAATATCCTCTGACTCCCAAGTAGCATCCTCATTTGGAAGACCATGTCACTTAACCAAAAACTCTTGGATAACTCATTTGCGTAAATGTCTCTCCCTGGTATCCAAAATGAATTCAGGAACCAATTCCAACTTCCCCTCATCATCAATGGTAGTAAAATAGACGAAGGAATAACATGCCTTCCCAATGCTTTCTTCAGACAGGACACATGAAAAACATTGTGCACCTTACTATCAGTAGGAAAATCCAACTCATAAGCAACCTTACCAACTCGCCGAACCACACAAAAAGGACCATAATACCGTGGTTTAAGATTTTCATCCTCACTTCTCCAAATGGATGACTTCTTGTACGGCTACATCATCAAATGCACCATGTCCCCAACCTCAAAGGAATGGGCCACTCTCCTCTGATCAACATACTGCTTCTATTGATTCTGTGCTTGCTATATATTATCCTGCAAAGTGCCTACAACATCCTGACTATCTTGTAACAAATCCATTGCACTAGGTACTTTGGTATCATTGAGCATCAAATCAAGAAAACTAGGAGGATCATATCCATACAAAGCTCAAAAAGGAGTCATATAGATGGACATGTGATGAGTCAAATTATAGCAGTACTCACATAAATAAATCCACTTCACCCAAGCCCTCTGCTGAGCAGAAATATAGTTACGTAGATATCCCTCCACCCATTTATTAACAATCTCAGTCTGACCGTCAGTCTGCAGGTGATAGCTAGTGCTAGGATTTAGTTCTGTACCACATAACTTGAACAACTCCAACCAAAAGTGACTCATGAAATGGCTATCCCGGTCACTCATAATACTCTGCGGTAACCCATGTAACCAAAAAAATCTCCCTGAAAAACAATTCTGCCACCTATACCGCTAAAAAGGTAGTAGTAATAAAAAAGAAGTGAGAAAATTTGGTAAGGCAATCCACGACCACATAAATACAGTCTCTACCTTGGACCTTAGGCAAGCCCATAATAAAATCCATAGAAATGCACTCCCATTTCCGGTCATGGATAGGTAGTGGCTGCAATAAACCTACTAGATATGTATGTTCCTATTTTTTCTGCTGACAAATGAAACATTCTCTGACATAACTCTAAACATCATGTTTGAGACCCCTCCATGTGAAACGTTCACGCACCTACCTGTAGGTTTTAAAGAAACCCGGATGTCCAGCCAAGGGGGAATCATGAAAAGCTCTCAACACCAACTGTATAACACTTGAACCGGCCACCAACCAAACCCTCCCCTTGTAAATGATCAAATCATTCACGACAGCATACCTATCATCCTGAATAGTCCCATTAAGAAAGTTAGTGGCCCACTGATCCTTCACATACTCAATGACAATCAAATGTTTCCAATCCTCAGAAACCTCTGTCAAAACATAGAAATGTGGTCTCCTAGAGAGAGCATCAGTGACAACATTCTATGTCCCCTTGATATAGGTGATGTCAAAATCATAAGACTGAAGCTTGCTGACCCATTTCTATTGCCACTCATTCAAATCACCCTGCCCCAGGAAATACTTTAGACTATCATGATCAGTTTTCATGTAGAATTTGTTTCCCACCAAGTACTGTCTGAATTTATCCAAAGCATGCATGATGGCTAACATCTCCTTATCATAAAAATTGAAAGACTTCTTAGAACCCCTAAGCTTCCTGCTCTCATACATAATAGGATGATGGTCCTATGAAAGAATGACACCAATGCCCTCACCTGATGCATCACAATGAAAATAAAAAGGTCTGGAGAAATCAAACATAGCCAACACTGGGCAAGAAGTCATAATCAATTTGAACTTCTCAAAGCACTCATTTGCCTAAGGATTCCACTAGAAAGCACCCTTACGAGTTAGATTAGTAAGGGGAGCTACATGTTGGGAAAAACCTGCAACAAATCTGTGGTAAAAGGCACACAAACCAATAAACCCTCTAAGTTGAGTCAAACTCTCTGGAACTAGCCAATCAATGATAGCGTGAACCTTATCTGAATCCATACAAACTTTTTCTACGCTAATAATGTGCCCCAGATATAATAACTCAAACATGCCCCAAACACACTTAGACTCCTTAGAAAACAAGGAAGCCTTAGCCAAAATGCCTAGCAGAGTATCGAAATGCATCAAGTGCTTCTCTCACATCCTTCTGTAAACCAAGATATCATAAAAAAACAAAAAAACCAATACAAACTTCCTTAGTTGCCTGTGGAAGATCCTATTCATGGTAGACTGAAATGTTGTCGGAGCATTGGTCAACCCAAAAGGCATGACCAAAAACTCAAAGTGTCTATAATGCCATTTGAAGGTTGTCTTCTCTATATCCTCCTCCCGAACCTGAATCTGATGGTATCTAGATCTCAAATTTATCTTAGAAAAGAAGGCAGCTCGGTGCAACTCATCAACCAGCTCATCAATGCAAGGAATAAGATACCTGTTCTTAATTGTTTTACAACTCAGCATTCTATAATCAATACACTCCTCATGGTGCCATCCTTCTTCTTCACAAAAACTATTGATGAAGCAAAAGGGGACTTACTCAGCCTAATGTGACCCATAGAGAGTAGCTCCTCAATAGTCTTCTCGATCTCATCTTTCAACCACTTGGGATGCTAGTAGGGAGTGATCATAATGGATTTAGTACCCTCCTTTAGCTCAATAATATGCTCTATGCCTCTGTCAGGTGGTCTGCCATGTGGTAAATCACTAAACACTTTGGAGTGTTTAACCTGGAGTTCCTGTATATTGGGTTGATAGACTAGATTCTCAGTCTCCTCAAAAGTGGGTAGCATCCTGCACTCTGCTGCCCATTCCACTGCATCATGATTAATAAGACATTTCATATGTCTAAATGTGATTGTCTTCAAGTTCTCTTCTTTGATGGCTTTCAAAATATGCTTCCTTCCGTCCACTTCAAAACTCATTTCCATGTCCTTAAGGCTGAGGTAAAATGCCTTAATGGAATGCAACCAACTCATGCCAAGAACCAATTCTATCCCGCCCATATCAACCACATAAAAATTAGATTTAAAGTCATAATTATTTAACCTGAGGGGCAGATCTAAAATTATTTTATCACACTTAAGAGTGTAACCATCAGCAACCTTAACACTAATTCCCTCAAAATCTTCAGTCTGCAAACCTCTCCGAGATACTAACTTTGAATCAATAAAATGATGTGTAGCCCCTGTATCCAATAAGGCAATGACACACTATCTTGCCAAGAGCCCACATAGTCTGAAAGATCCCTCCTTCTGCATGCTAGAAAGATAAACCACCTTAAGCTTAGGATCTTCACTGGTTTTCCTCTCTGTAGTTATTGCTTCTTCAGTGTTAACTTGTTATTCTGAAAAAATCAGACACATGCTCATCCTAATAAAACCATTCCATAAGCCTATTTCCACCCTTAGGCCTCAAAGGACACTCATGTTTCTCATCATAGGGACCCCTGCAATAAAACATAACCTCTTTCTCCTCAAATCATTAAGAGTTTCCTGATCTAGTGGTCTCACCATAGGACACTTAGAATCTGATCCGTCCTCTTTCTTTGGGGCACAATTATTGTCCTGTGAAGAACTGGATGGTCTAGAAGGGAACCGGGTGTGTAGAGCTGAAAAATCTAAGTCCCATGCTTTCTTCATGGCTGCCTACAAAGAGGGGGGATCAAAAGACTTAACCCAACCTCTAAGAGGTTCAATTAATCCTTCTGTAAACAACATCACCCATCTTCTCTCTGAAATATCATAAACCATCACTGAAACCTTCTGAAACTCATTAATAAAAGTCTCCAAATTACCAGTCTATCTGAGTTGAGCCAAATCATGAAAATATGATTCAGGATCTTTCCTGTCAAATCTCTCAACCAGATTATGCACAAACACCTGATAGGTTCTTACCTAATCATGCTATAAAGACATGAGACCATGATACCACCAATCATCAGCAACTCCATCTAAGTGCAAAACAACAAATCAAACAACATCCTCTTCAGTCATAGGACGTAATGCAAGATATGTATCCAACTTATGGATCCAGGCCCTAGCTGTCATCTTTCCACTTCCATCAAAATGAGTCATGGTGAGTTTATTGGTTGCCTATTTGAGTTTAGTTTGTCTAGGTCTTTGTATTGTATCTGGACTAGGCCCTCTGTAATGCTCTCTTTTTTGGGTCAGGAACCTATCAAAGTTCAAGTTCCTCTTAATGGGTTCAAGTAATGCATCCCATTCAACATAATGAGCTACCATATCATCAACAAAAGGATTTGGCTCAGAATCAACACTAACTGTGTCCTCTTCAGGCCTCAGGAACGTAGGACATAATGGCCTATCACAAGTGCCTATAGGATCATCTATGGTCTCCTATCTATCCACAATCCTGGATCTTTGTGAACCAATAGATGCACCTCTAGTGCCCTTGTCACGATCTCCTAGTACATTCATGTGCTGCAAGGTGTCAGATAGTTGTTGCAATATAGTTGCAACATGGTGTTGTCTGTCTACAATATGTCGGAAAGCATCTTTGGCTTCCCTATCCATGTCATTCCCCACATTATCTCTATCGATGTTCCCTATGGGATCAACCTGTGGACCCTATTCATTCCCTTTAGGAGGTGGTGAAGCTCTACCCCTATGAGCATAATGAAAACCTAGTGCAAATCTCTTTGCCATAGCTGGGGCCAAACTTCAGGCTAGTAGGATCAAAGCTCTGATACCACTATAAAGAGCCTTTGTAGCTCTTTATTTTGCTATAATGATTTTTAAAATAATCTGACAATTTGAATTCTTATGCCTCTTGAAAATAATAATTCCACTAAATTATGAACCACGACAAAACACTTTATTGAGAAATTTATTTAAATGATTCCATGCCATAGTAAACAATTATACTTGTTTATTATTATTCCTATATAAATTGAATTGCATCAATCTGCACTTGATTAATATACGCTGGCTACAAAAATGTAATCTCCAACATTGACATTCATGTGATTCTTCTCTAACTCACGACTACTGCAGATGAAGTGGCCTTGGGATTCGAATGCAATGTACAGGGCATGAGATCCTATTTAAACACAATTTGTTATTAAAAAACTCTAGCTGTAGCATTCACACAGCTCTACCTTGATGCGGATGCTACTGCAAACGGCCTGGGGTAACCAACAACCAGTAGTAGGCGTGAAACCTCCTGCAAACGGCCTCAATTCTCAAATGACACCTCCCAGTGTGCACATGGCTGTATGTAATTTCGTATGGCCCTACAAGACTTTCGTACGGCCCTGAATAATTCATGACAGCCTGTAAAAACTGAACAATGGCATTCTTCTCACAATTCGATGGTAATCAATCCATCTCAAAGTGAATCCTTTGAAGAAAAGAACATTTCTCCAAAGATACCTTCAAACCCTCACTTCTCAGATATTTTGAACTTCTCCATTCAACTTCATTTTCAATAATCAAAAGCATAATGAGAAATCACAATGCTTGGCTTTTTAATAAAAGGCATCAAGTCTTCATCAACACACCACCATTCAACTTCATAAACACACCTTTCACTTAAGTGTTAACAATCGTCAAGTTCACACTTTCAAATTAAAATACTTAAAGTAACATATTGAAATAAGCCAAGCTTCATTCCATAAAACATGATGAAGATGGTAATTGGCAATTTAGGAACTAACTCCAATGAAGATTGTAGACTAAAATCCACGCCCAACTGCCTTACCCGAAATAGAAACTAGGTAGATCTAGTTGGGCAATTGGGTAGATTTTTTAGGAGCTTATGAGGATCTACCTGAAATAATGAGTCAAAAATCTATGTTGAATTTGATATTTCTCCAAGAATTTCATGACTTCTTTATTCTTAAAAGAGGTACCATTATCCGAAACTATCATCAAAGGAATACCAAATCGTGTTATAATATTGTTAAGATTGAAATCACAAATAAAATCCATGGTAGTTGAACAGAGAGGGACAACTTCCACCCACTTCGTAAAGTAATCTATAGTTGTCAGGATGTACGTATGTCATTGAGAAGAAGCTGGTGAGATTTTTCCAATAAATTTATTAACTAAAGATTTTCCACCAAAATGTCCCCCACAAGAACCAGAATGAGCTTCTGCCAAAGCTACTAGAATTTTGGTTCTACCAAGACATCTTAATAGAAAATCATCATAAGAGTGTTTATAAAGTGTATCTCCTAAAATGATATAACATGCTGCAAGCTTCCTAATATGATTACGCATGTTCCTTGTTGGAGATTCAGGAAAAGTACCATCTTTCAAAAGATGAAAGATATGAGAATACCATTCACCCAAATGCAAATTGAAACAGTCAGAGGTAACCTTATTGGAAATTGTAGGGTTTTTAAGAGTATGTAGAGTAAATTGAAAGTTTTCAGCATTATTCTCAAGACAAACCAAAGAAGTTGCACTTGCCATGGCGTTTGCATGTCGATTATCTTTCCTAGGTAAAGTTTGAATCGTATAAGAAGAGAATTGTGAAAGAATATCAAGAGCCAAATCTCTATATTGTGTCATTTTATCATTCTTAGTATGATAACCTCCTTTAATTTGTTCCACAATCAATTGTGAATCTCCATAAATTTCCAAGTTTTTAATGTTAAGGGATGAAGCTACTCATAAGCTAGCTATAAGAGCTTCATACTCCGCAATATTGTTAGTACAAGGAAAAGTTAATTTATATGATAAAGGAATAGGCTTTTTCGTAGGAGGGATCAAGATAATACCAACACCAGAGCCTGTCTTACATCTAGATCCATCAAAATATAACTCCTAAACATCATCCTGTTTAATAGCTAGAATGTTTTCATCGGGGAATTCTATTAAAGTAAAGCGCGTATCAGAATGAGGACAAGGAGCTTCAACCAAATAATCTATTAAATATTTTCCTTTAATTGACTTTTGAGAAATGAAATTAAGATCAAATTCCATAAGTAACATAACCTACTTGGAAAGACGACCAGAGAGATCATTTTTTGAGAAAAGATGTTTCAAAGGATCAAATTTAACAATCACATTGACTTCAACATTTAAGAGATAATGCCTGAGTTTCTGACAAGCATAAAGTACAGCTAAGCATTGTCTTTCCAAATTTGTATATCTTGTTTTGTAATCGAGTAAAGTTTGAATAATGTAGTACACAAGTCTTTCCTTACCTTCACTATCATGTTGAGCCAACAACGCACTCACCACATTCGGAGTGGCTGAAATATACAGATAAAAGGGTTTATCAAATTGAGTAGGTTACAAAATAGGAGGATTGGTGAGATACTCCTTAAATTTCTCAAAGGATTGTTTACATTCTTTATTCCAAGAGAAAGTGGTATCCTTTCTAAGCAAGGACGTAAAAGGAACAATTCTATCAACTAAGTAATCAATAGAGTGGATGAATCTAGCATCCAATAATCTTTCAATTTCAGCCTTAACTAATAAAGCAATTCCTGGATTCATCTTTCAAATTTTTTGCTTCACAGGTTTAACATTTGGTTTGAGAACAATATTGTGAGTAACAATCTTATAATCTATACCCAACATATCCAAATATGTCCAAGAAAAAATATCCTTAAATTCAAGTAAAAGGGAAACCAACTAATCACGTTCATCTTGATTGAAACATTTCCCAATTTTTATCATCTTCTCAGAGTCATTTTCATCCATTTGAACCTCAACAGTCTCAGTTATTAGAAAATTACTTTGTATCAAAGAATTCATTGGTAAAGGAGAAATATTTTATTCATCGTGCTCTCCAAAATAAGCTTTTGTATTTAGACAATAAGGCTTCCGTCGTTTATGATGAAACGTAGGTAGATCCTCATAAGCTCCTAAAAAATCCACTAAGGCTTCATCTTCAGGAAAAAACATCCAAGATAGGTTTTTGATTCATGTCAAGGAGGAGCGGGTTAACCAACTTCAAATGTCCACCACATATATCATTAACATTGAGAGGAAAAGTTGATGGTTGTTTGTAAGGATTGAACCCCAATCCATATGTATAATCATAAAATTCATTTTCCAAAGGTACTTGTATACCTTGTTCATATTTACCACATCCTTTTCCATTAAATCCGAATTTCTTGAGCAGATGATAAGCAAAACCATATCTATCGGCCATATCAGATGGAGTCCAAGGAGCGACATATGTCACAATATCATAGCAATCAGGTTTTATTGTTTCAATTGTTTCTTCAATCGAGGCAGCAACAAAGTTACTTTTTAATTGCTCAAAAAGTAGGTAAGGAGTAAAACCTTATTTTTCAAACCCACTTTGTTGTTTCATGAATTCCAAATCAGAAACTTTATATTCTCCAATAAACAAAGGATTAAAGTTCAATGTTCCCCAATCATCCACAGTCAAAGAAGAAGATGGAGCTTCAGTTTTTTTAATCTCAGGTGGCCTTTCAAGCTCTTTACTTGGTTGGAGAGGTTTAGAAACTTTAGCATATTCCGCATTTAAGAAAGGATTCGACGCATCATCTGCATGTAGCTTATATATCAAATTGTTATAAATGAACCTAACCTTGTGATGAAGAGTAGAAGGAACTGCATGCATAGTATGTAACCAAGGTCTACCTAAAAGAAGATTATAATTGAGAGGGCCAAGCATAACAAGAATAGGTGTATTGAGAATAACCATACCAACTTTAATAGATAACATAATAATGCCCAAAGTTCTCTTTACAATATTATCAAATCCACAAATAGGGACATTATCAAGTATAATAGTTGTGAGATTAGCCTTAATTGCCTTAAGGATATCCATGCTATAAATATTAAGCCCATATCCATTGTTAATTAATGTTCTACAAATTATGCTATGATTAATAGAAACAACAACCATAAGAGCATCATATTAATTCTGCACCTCAACAGAAGGTAAATCATCATTGGTAAACACAATAGGAGGTACAAAAGGCATAGTATGCATGCACTCCAAAAAATAATTAATGTTCTCTTGGTTAGGAGGCAAAGCATGAAGAGTAGATAAAGCCTTTTGCAATGCCTCATGATACGTCGGGAAAGTTTGAAGCAATTCCCATAAAGATATCTTAGCAGGAGTAGCACGTAATTGTTCTACTAAGTCATACTCCTTAAAGGAAGATGGAAACCTAGGAACTTGAGGAAGTATAGGTTGAGGAGGTAAAGAAATCAAAACAATAGGCTGAGGGTTATTCCGTGTGTGATAAGCTTGTGAAACAAAATCTTTGTTATCAAAGAAATCCAAAGGATCTCTAGGTTTACCCTTAATTCTTATTCGAGGACATCCTTTTGCCATCAACAAAGGTTTAGGATATAACATTCTAGGTGTATCAATGTTGAAAATAGTGGAACATGAAGGTAACTCAACAGTCTCACAATAGGTAATGATAATCATGCCATTGTATCTCTTAGCAGTAATGTATTCATACTAAGGATTACTTTTCCCATCATGAAATGCATTTAGATCGTCAACCCAGGGACATAGACTTGAAATGGGACAGCACAGTTTGTGCACTAAGTTCCTCTAAGAGTCATACTACCTATGCTGCAGGAAGATAAAATGCATGAAAGAAACCTATATTATTGCTGCAGGAAAGTAAGCACACTTGACTAATTTAACGAAATTACTACAGAAAGCTTGTAAACTTATTCTAAGCCTGTTTAACAACTCAAAACATTCACTATGTCTATCGCCGCAAGTGCTGCATGAACATTCACAGTAGTAATGCTGCAGGAGTAAAACAATAAATTCTACTTGAAAGCACGGAAAATGTAGAAAGCAATTCTACTATATCCTAATCTACTCCACCTCCCAAGTGGGCCCCCTTGGTTGGCTTCTGCTAACTACTAACACAGAAGATACTTCAAAATCACTCTTCCATTATATTCTCATAAACTAATTACATAGTAATTGAACAATACATGAAGAACAGAAAAGAGTAACTCTGTTACACTGAACACAACATTCTAATATATTTTCTCATTACCTAACTAAATCAATCAAATCCCTTTATATAGAGCGTTGATGCTTATTGAAATCATGAAAGTAAAGTCTGACTAAATCTCACCACAGAAGGAGGAAATATAACAACCATGACATATTACAATAAAATGCAGATAACATAATAAAAACACTGAGGAAATATAGCAGAACTATTTCCTATATTCTCTAGAATGACAACTCCTTTTCAATAGTGGCATGATCCTCAGAATCGTGCTGGATCCTTCCATCATGGCTGGATCTTTAATGCATTTGCTCCTTGTTTTCTTGGTAGGTTAGTAGCATTCGATATATATACAAGTCAACATTTCAACTCCTACCCAAATATTAGAACACAGATTAAAGTAGCGATATGAAGTACTGCAATATATATATAATATTTAGCAAAACATGTCATTCTAACTACCCATAGTCTTTGTGGCTCTAGCTATACTTATCACAAGTTCACATAGGTATAGGTTCATAAATATTTTAGAAATGTCTTATCAGAGCATAAAGAGTGTCAACAAAGTATAAAGATTATAACAAAATAGAGACAATAAATTGTCTCATCATCTGCCCCTACTAAACATAATGCTTGTCCTTAAGCATTAGATTTTCTGGCTGTAGATCTGAAATCAATGACAATTGTCTTTCCCTTCTTTCCACTCTTGAAAGTGTAATAGAATCCTCTCATTCTTGCCAAGTAATCTCCCCGATGCTCCTCCTGCAAATGGTCCAACCTAGTGGCATTGATGTCATATAGCATCCATAGGAGTGTAGGTGGTTGGAAGACAAGGGAGTCCACAATTCTCTTCTGATTTGATGCCCCAACTACATATATTTAGTTTCTCTATTTGCATCTGCTTCAAAGTTGATTGGACTGTGTGGCTCTATTTTCTTGAAGGCCTCTATTAACCTATTCCACCAGCTTCTTACCCCTGCAAGAGCTCTTTGAAATGAAAAGTAGGGAAATCCCTGATATTCTCTATAGACCCTGTCTCTTAGTGAAAAGACCTTTTCCCTAATTTTAGGTTTTTGTTTTCCATAGGTTAAATTGAGCCAATCTCGTAAGAGGACATCAGGTTTGTGTGATTCTGCCCTCAAGGGTAAGGGTTCATACTTCTCTAAGTCTCTATAATTATTCAGCTGCCTATCATAATTTCCTTCATTGTGCATCCATGACATCAGATCTCTCAAATGGATATCCCATATGTATAGAAAAGGATTCCATTCTATTTCATGTAGAATGATAAAGTTATGTAAATAGAGCTCACATAGTAAATTTTTCTTCCATGGGGGAAGAGTTTGATATAATCCATAGAATTCCTAAGCTAATTTAAATTCACAATCTATACCCTTCATAGTCATCATGAGCTGAAACAAGAGGAATTATTCTTTCAAACAAATGGAATACACCCTGGGTGGTGGTCTACAAGCTATGACCTGATCAGCTAATTTAAGAGCTTGGTCCATTTGTTGCTTCTGTTTCTTTACTTGCTCTTTAAGAGATTCAATTTCCTCTTCCTTATCATCTATCTCTTTTTGCATTTTGTTTCTTTCTTGTTTCCACTAAGTCTTTTGGAAAACAAATTGATTGTATAAATTAAAGAGTATAGACTATATTGTTGGCGAGGGAAATTCTTGCAGCTGAGCTTTCTTTCTCTTTTCTTTGGAAACTTGCTGAAAATACTCAGTGAACCATGTTGATTTGTAGGGCACAATAGACATATTGGAATAAATAGGGTACTGTGGAGGAGTCATCTGAACATCCTCAAGAATGCTTTCTTGTGCTACATTAGGGCTTTGCTCGGATATACCCTGATCATCATGTGGTATGTTATCACTAGGTTCTTGCAAATTTTGGGATTCTTCCATATTTTTGGGAGATGAAGACACTTCTGTCTGCTTGGGGGAATTATTAGGAATGTACTCAACAGAAAGTTCTGGAGTAGGTTTTGATGTTGAAACATTTGGATTTCTAGGGGAAGGTGGAGACACCTGCCCTCGCATGCGAGGACTTCTTTGCATTGTTGTTTCCTCAACCACTACAATTTTCCTTTGGTGGGATCTTTTTGGCTTTTGTGCTACTGGAGCAAGCGCTGCAAGAATAGATGTTGCAGGACTTGACCTTTTTCTTTTATTTACTTGAATTACAGGGTTTTGAATTTCACCTTCTAGGTTAGGGGTTTCTTTTCCAACTTTCTGTTTGCCTTTCTTTATGGAAGAAGTAGGAATATTGCTTTCTGGAGTGGGCTTAGAAGACTTATTTTCTTCGAATAATTCTGGCTCTTTTTCTTTTGTAGCTATTTCTACAGGAGGCTCAAAAGACTCTACTTCATTTCCTAGGGATTGAGCAGCAGAGTTAACCTAGGCTTGCAGAGTTTTAAACTGAACAAATTTTGTCCATACTAGGGGAGAGACATCCCTAAGGGATTTTTCAACTAGGATTTTTATTAGGGCATGGTGGCTTACAAAATTTGCATTCCCCTTCTGTGTCTCCTTAGCACTAATGCTCAACATATTGTACCAAAAATTAGGAACATTAACTTGGAGATTATGTCTTATGCAACTAAGTAATTTGAAATGATGGGCATGCAAGTTTGAGAATCTCCCTTTGCAAGTTAAGTACCTGATAATGTGCATTGCCAATTCTGGAAATGGTGGAGGAAGAGACAGTCTCTTGCATCCTTGCTTGGTAATTTCAAGAGGAGGATCAGCTGGTCGAGAGAATTGAGCTCAAGATTACTTGGCATCATTCTCATTAGGATAATGCTCCCCAATGACTGGCAACCCGGGTGACCTCTGAAATTCTTTCCTTGATGGCGACAACTATTAAACCCCACACAATTACTTGCCCCTCCTCAAAGGTACTCATAAATTCAGCTGCTACTTCCTCATTAAACTCTGATAATTGAAGAAAATACCCCAACCAACCACATGTGTTAAATCTCTAGATTGCTTTGACATCTACCTGTAAAATGCCATGGTGCATTGGTTCGTGCCTCTACAATTGTCCACCCATTTATTTTTAATACCCAGCCTTCAATTTTCTGCTCATCGATTTCACTGTTAAACTTTCAGTCTCTCGTGCTCTACGAATACCTTCTTTCCTTCTTGAAATTCAAATGCATTTCTTGAAAATATCAATTTTCTCACTTTTAATTCCTCCGTTATGCTTAACATGAACAATAATAATGACATTTATAACAAAGGATGTCACATCTTTAAGTGTGAGTTACCACACAATTTAATTATAGTCCTTTCAGGTCATATCAACTTCAGAAATCAGAATTTTGCAAGTACGGAAAATGTGTGGGAATAAAAGAAATTAATGGAACAATACCTAAGTACAACATTGAATTGACAAGGATGTGACTCAGATGGCTTAGTAATGACATTTGGAATTTATTACACTTCCCCTACCCCCTACCAAACTTTTACAAGTGTCCTCACTTGGTACTTTTTAGTAGAGAATGGGAAACTGGCGTAAAACCTAAATTATATATTTAGTGCAATACTATATATAATTACTAAAATATGTGTGCTAAAAGTGAGTAAGGATTGAGAGAGTTTTACCTGGCAATTATTTACCGTACGCACGAAGGAAAGGTGATGAGAGTGTAACAATTTTGGCGGCCGCATGTGGTTGCTGACATGTCTTTTATTGAAAGCATTGAAAATAGAATTTATGGATGACATAGGGTGTGAGTGGATGGAAGAAGAGAAATGAGATGAGTTGGAGCGAAGAAGAAAGAAAAGTGAATGAAGAAATGTACCTCATATTAAATGAAGTTTTTATTATGGTCAGTTTTCAAAGGCATGCTATTTTGAAGCTACAGGAGGAAGGTTGTCACCTTCTGTTGCAGGAATTGGTACTTGTGGTGCTGCTGAACTGTGTGTGTTGAACTACTGCAGGAAGTCTTCCTTAGTTTGGGGCTTGGATATAGGTGCAAGCGGTGTCCATTGACAAGTAGTTTGAATTGGACTAGATCTAGTGTGGTCAACTGGACTGATCCGTTGTCAAAGACATATTCAATTTCATAGGGTCCTAGCCATCTTGTCTGTAACTTTCCTAGAATCTCTTTGAATCTGGAATCATATAATAAATTTCAATCACCCACTTGAAACTGCTTGTTCTTGATATGTGAATCATGCCACCTCTTCCATTGGTTCTAGATTAGCTTTGTTTTCTCCAATGTAGATTAGCGCATTTCATCTAAGGAATTGAGGTGGAGAAGGCATTCAGTTTGTGCTACATGAAGATTGATATTTAGTTCCAGAGGTATTTGCAATGTCTTATGTTCGAATTCTATTAGTAACATTGTCGTCTTCCCATATACTAACCCAAATGGGGTGAATCATGTTGTTGTCTTCCAGGTTGTGTGATAGGCCCATACTGCTTTAGTTAGTCGGCTGCTCCAATCCCATCGGTGCAACTAAACTATTTTTGTTAAGATGGACTCAATTTCTCTGTTTGTGACCTCTGCTTGTCCATTTTCCTGTGGATGGTAAGGACTAGACTTCTGATGCCTGATACTATATTACTTCTGTAGACTATGATTTTGAACCTGTTACCTGTCTTGAAAGGCTGAAACATTCAAACATTAGACTAATCTAACATATTCATGAACTAAAAAAATAGCATAAGACATGAAAACAAAACCAAAGCCACCTCAAGATTGTTGCTAAAAAAACAAGTGCTATAGAGCAAATGTTTGATTCGCTTCAATTAGAGGGATGTGGGTGTGCTCTCTAAGCACTTGGAGCATATTCTAATGCATACTAAGATTGATTTTAGACCAAATATAGGTGTGATATGATGCTATATGCTATGCAAAACAATAAAAGAAACTATGTTAATCCATTATTGCTAAGCTATGATGTTCTTTAAGAAAGCTTGAAGATGATAAAAAGAAACTAACAATTAGTATTGCTTATGCTAAGTCTAGAGCTAAATGGACATGATAACAATGCATAAAATGAAAGGTGAATGGATATTTTGCTCTTGGAAATGAGGACTATTTATAGACTTTTGGGAGGATGAATGAGTGGCTAGGATCAAAATCCTTAAGAGAGGCCAAGATTCATTCAAAGGGGAGCACATGGATTGTGCTAGTTCAAGGCCACCTCCTTGTGACAAGTGTCACAAGGGCATTGGGTTGAAAGATGGGAGGAATGTGCACAATTTGGAAAATGTGCCTAAGGTCAAAGGGTGTAAGAAAGGGGTGAGGGGCTTCTTAAATGCATCATAAATGCATGTAAGAGGGATAAGGAGGCTTTAAATGCACTTAATGCATGTAAGAGAAGCCTCTAAAAGTTTTTTGACTTTGGGTCAAGCTTAGGAGTTGGCTAACCTTGTTTAGGGAATGTGACAAGGTTAGGGGGAGGATTAGGATTAGGATTAGGGGATTTTAGGATTAGGATGGGTGAAGAGGTTGGGTTGAGAAGATTCTAGAAGAGTCTAGAATTCTCTTTGGTTTTATGGAATAAAAGTTTATTCATTCCAAAAGCTTAAGTTTTGGGAATATTTATTGAAATATTTTCAATAAATATGAAAATTAAATATTTAATCTTAATTAAATATTTTGAGTTGAGATTAGGGTTAGAAAAGGTGGGATTAGCCTTTTAATCGAAATTAAGAAGGGATTAGAAGATTTTGGAAGAGGTTAGTGGTTTTAGGAAAAAAGGCTAACTTTTGGTCAAAAAATAAATTAATTATTTTTTGGGGGATTTTTGGTCAATTTATTAATTAAAATAATTAATAAATAGGGGATTAATGTTTAAATAAGATTTAAACATTTTTGGGAGGGATTTCTTAATTAAATATTTTTAATTAAGATAAAGGGATTTAATGACATAAAAATAAATTAATTAATTAAATAAATAATTAATTAATAAATGATGATGTCATCAGGGATTTTTCAGAAAATAAAAATAATTTATTTTCTAAAGGATTTTTAGGTGTCTACATTTTGCCCCTCTTTGATGCGATGTCGCAAGTGGCATGGCGTCAAAGACAAGAAAATAAGATGCCCAAGGCTAGAATTTAGAGGAAAAAGGGATTGTGCCCCCTCGAGAAAATAACGCAAGGAGCAAACATTGTGAAATTTTCTCGAAAGGAAACAGAGAAGGAAGGACCTAGGAAGAAGGGGAGATAAATAACCAAGCTTCCAAGAGCAAAGATGAGTGAATGCAAGATGAGATGGAATGCAAAATGCAGGATGCAGCTACATGAAGATGCAAGATTAATCTATATGATGCAGGATGCAGGGGAGATGGGGAAGCTCCAAGTGCAAATGTGGAGAGCACAACCTAGTTTAATATAGCAATGCTAGAGACCTGCCAAGGATACTGGGATCACGAGGCCTTGTCACCAGCGTTGCATAGGACTGACGCTAAAAAGACACGCAGGGTTGCCCCAGCATCGCACATGAAACCCGAAGGAGGCATGGTGGAAATGATGCTGAAGAAACCACAAACACACGACTGACTCACAGGCAGAAGCAAAAGATCAAAAGACCTTGCCCCAGATGATCCTCATTCGCAGCACACCATGATATAAAGGATCGTGGTGACGTTGAGTAGAGAACAATGAGAAGCTGTAAAAGATTAACAAGACCCAAAGGACAAAATCCAAGGTCAAAATGAAAACTCCAAAAAGACATCCTTTGCCAAGGAGAGAGATGTGATTTGATTGATGGTGGGAAGATTGGTCGGACAGGAGGAACGATATATCCTCAAGGACCAGGATGGAAGATTAGGTCAGATAGGAGGAACGATATATCCTCAAGGACCCATGGGTTGGTGAGAGAATAAGTGTAGTTGTTCGCTGGCAAAAGCTGAAGTTCAAGGAATAATCAGGATGAGCAAGGATAAGTCGACAATTGATGTTGCTGAAGCACAAGGCCCGAGTGGGACTACAAATTTTCTGAGGCTGGGGATGGGACAAGATATTTGATCAAATGCTGCTGCAGGACGGACAAAGGTTATGTACAACAAGGAGGAATGATATGCACAAGGGATATGTATAGAAGCTCAGGATTGGGGATAGGAAGATCACACTCAGCGGGACTCTCACTAGGACGGAGACAAGAAGGATAAATACAGAGAGGAATGCGCTGTATAGGAAAGGGAAAAGGATATGGTACAAGATATGGTACAAAGCTTTGGAACAAAATATGGATTGCAGATGGGTTGGAGGAAGATGGGAGCTGAATGCGTGGAAGATAGGGGAGATGGAACTGCTGGGAGATCTGTTATGGATGGAGGAGGAGGACGGTAACTAAAAGGACTATTGTATAGATAAATAGCTCAGTTTACTATGTTGGCGCCTGTTTGCCAGGTTTTCACCAACATACTTGTCCAAGGCGCTTGAATTGCCAAGTTTTCACCGTTGGACGATTATTTTCTCTTTCTCTTTTCTTTTTTGCTTTTTTGCTTTTTTGCTTTTTTTGCTTTTTTGCTTTTTTGAATGTTTTTTGGATTTTCTGATGTTGCTGGTTCAGGTTCAGGCATAGAACCTCTTCAGATGGATGATGTTAATAGGATCATTCAAGGGCTCACCTTCTGGTGTTGATAGCTGATAGGCTCCGGAGCCAAAGGATGCGGTGACAACATAGGGGCCCAACCAAGTAGGCTCAAACTTGCCTTTCTTTTCTCTATTTGCTAGGACCTTCTGATTTTCTTTAAGAACCATGTCACCGACTTGGAATTGTCTAGGATGGACCTTTTTGTTATAACTCCTTTTGAGTCGATTCTGGTATGCAACCAGGTGATCGTAGGCTTGCTGTCTCTTTTCATCTAGCAGATCTAGCTGTGTGAGCCGGGCCACACGATAGTCTTCATCAGTTGTATAGTTCTTCATGGAGACGCGCAAGGATGGGAGCTCAACCTCGATCGATAGAACGGCTTCAGCACCATATACAAGAGAGTATGGGGTGGTGCCTGTGGGAGTGCGATAAGAAGTGCGGTAGGCCCAAAGGGCAGGATTGATTTGGAGGTGCCAGTCACGACCAAAATCATTGACAACCTTCTTGAGGATTTTCAAGATAGTTTTGTTAGTTGCCTCAGCTTGGCCATTTCCTTGAGGGAAATATGGACTGGAGAAACGGTGATGGATGTGGAGTCTGGCACATAGATCATCCACATGCTGGTTTTCAAAAGGTGTGTCATGGTCTGTGAAAATGGTAGATGGTATGCCGAAGCGGCAAATGATATGGTAGAGGATGAACTTGGATATTTGGATGCCAGTAGTAAGGGTGAGCGGAATCGCTTCAACCCATTTGGTAAAATACTCTGTGGCTGTTATGATATACTTGTGTCCATCCGAAGAGAGGGGGGTGATCAAGCCAACGAGGTTGAGGCCCCAACATGAAAAAGGCCACGGTGGTGCAATAGGCTGTAGATCCTGTGCTGGTGCATGTATCAAATTGGCATGCTGTTGACATGGGAGACATTTCTTGACAAATTCACATGCATCATGTTCCATTGTTGGCCAATAATACCCAACTCTAAGCAGCTGCTTTGCTAGAACCATGCCACTCGTGTGGGCACCGCAAATTCCAGCGTGAACTTCTTGTAAGGCCAGGACGGCCTCGTTTGAGTCTAAACATCTAGATAGGACATTGTGATACCCACGACGATATAGGGTGTTGGCTACAAGAGTGTAGCGGGAAGCTCTGCGAATAAGGTTTTGGCGTTGGTTATTGGTGAGATGGGGAGATATGATACCATTTTTTAGATATGCATGGATGTCGTGGTACCATGGGGATTGGGGACCAACCAAGACACATACCATTTCTGCATCAGCGTTCTCATAAGCTGGCGTATGTAGCTGCTCGAGTAGGAATTCATATTGTGATGCGTCGCGTGGGATTTCTAACAAGGATCCAATGGTTGCCATTGCGTCCACTGCTTTGTTCTGAAGTCTTGGGATCTGTGTGAACTGTAGATGTAGGAAATGCTCTTGCAGTTTGTCCACCAGCTCTTTGTAAGGTAGCAACTTGTCATCCTTTGTTTGATATTCATCTAGGACTTGTTTGATAATCAGCTGTGAATCTCCAAATACTTGTAATTCTATGATATTCCACTGAATGGCTGTTCTGAGACCTAAGATGAGTGCCTCATATTCTGCAATGTTGTTGGTACATGGGAATCCCAATTTGAATGATTTTGGGATGTAGTCACCTTGAGGTGTGACGAATAGGATTCCTGCCCCTGATCCATGTGATGTGTAGGAGCCATCAAAGTATAGTTTCCACATGGGCTGCTCTTCAATCATGCATAAGTGTTCATCAGGGAATTCCATGATTAGTGGATAGGCATCCACCAGTGGTGCTTCTGCTAGTTGATCGGCAATGACTTGCCCTTTGATTGCTTTGCGATCAATATACTGGATGTCAAACTCACTGAGTATCATGACCCATTTTTCCATACGGCCTGTGAGAGTTGTCTTTGATAGTAGATATTTGAGGGGGTCCACCTTTGAAATGAGCTTGATTATGTGACTGAGCATGTAATGTCTAAGCTTTTGAGTGGTAAAGACCACTGCAAGGCATGCTTTTTCCATAGGTGAATAATTAAGCTCATATCCGACAAGAGTGCGACTGATGTAATAGATGGCTCTCTCCTTGTTGTCATCATCATGCTGAGCTAAGAGTGCCCCCAGTGCTGTAGTGGTTGCCGAGATGTAGAGTATGAGAGGGTGTCCTGGAATTGGTGGTACTAGGATTGGAGAATTGGCAAGATACTCCTTGATCTTATCAAAGCTTCTTTGACATATGGGATCCCATTTGAAGCTTGTGTCTTTGCATAGGAGATGCGTAAAAGGTTGGCACTTGTCTGCTAACTGAGAAATGAACCGACACACTAATTGAAGCTTTCCTTGTAGGCTTCTGAGCTGTTTGAGTGTTCTTGGTGGAGGCATCTCTGTTATTGCTTTGACCTTCTTGGGGTCTATCTCTATGCCTCATCGCGATACTATGAAACCTAGGAGCTTTCCAGATGTAACACCAAAGACACATTTCTTTGGATTAAGCTTTAAGCCATAATGATTCAGACGATCAAACACACGCTCTAAGATGTTGAGGTGTTCATCCCTTATTTTGGATTTTGCAAGGATATCATCCACATAGTCTTCAAGGATCTTGTGGATCATGTCATGGAAGATCGCTGTCATTGCTCGCTGATATGTTGCTCCTGCATTCTTTAGCCCAAAGGGCATCATATTGTAGCAGAAGGTACCCCATGGGGTTGTGAATGCTGTTTTATGTTGATCTGCTTCTGCTATATGAATCTGGTTGTAACCGGAAAAGCCATCCATGAGTGATAGCATTTCGTGACCCGCTGTGAGGTCTACAAGCATGTCTATGTTTGGCAATGGGAAATCATCCTTAGGGCATGCCTTGTTCAAGTCCCTGAAATCAGTACAGATTCTGATGTCGCCAGAAGGCTTTGTGACTGGCACCATGTTAGAGATCCATTCTGAGTAGTCAATTGCTCTGATGATTTTTGCTTGAAGGAGCTTCTCAAGCTCTGCTTTGACGAGCAATGCTACCTTTAGATGCATTTTCCTTAGCTTCTGCTTCACTGGCTTGACATTAGGATCCACTGCTAGATGATGAACGACAAGATTAGGATCAAGCCCAGGCATGTGGGCGTATGACCATGCAAAGTTGATAACTGATTCTTTGAGCAAGGCACTGAGAGCGATTTCTTCTCCTTCTGTTAGGTTGACTGCAATGTAGGTGATCCTTGGACATTCTTCTGTTCCCAAGTTGATTGGCTTGGTCTCCTCTATGATGATTGGAGATTGCTCTGGTCTATAATCTTGGATAGGGGGAAGAGGCAAGGCTTCATCTTCTAGCGCTTGAATTGCCAAGTTTTCACTAGAAGATACGCCCTTTATTTTTACTGTTTTGGAGTCAGAATGTGCCCCAGAAGGGTTTTCACATAAAGAATCATGATGTTCTTTTGCTTTATCATTTTTGCGACTAAAGCTTGCCTCTTCCCCAAAATATCCTTCTAGGTGAAGCTGATAGACAGAGGTTGATGTTGGATCTTGATTGCTTGCTGGACCTGATGCCCCCATGAATTCTAGGAGTGCTTGTGCGCTTTGGAACTCATCGATGTGTGCAATGCTTGGTTGGTCCCAATCTATGAGGTCGGGGTTTGTGAGGGGAAGATCTATGAGGTTAATGGAGAGTTGTTGGAGAACAGAAGTCCCCAGGAGGGTGTCGTCGGCAAAGATATCGTCATAGGATCGGATGTCTTTCTCTTCGGGGATGTCTTCGATTTCTACAAGGTCATCCTGGCTATTCGAAAAGTTCACGTTGGTCATGTTAGTGCCCTCAGTTGTGGTATTGGGCTCTTGTTCAAGCAGGCGAGAGGTATTAAAGCCAAGTCCTTGCTGTTCTGGATTCTGGGATGGTGTGATAGGAAATAAGTTTCCATCCTCTTGTGGTCCTAGACCACCACCTTGATAGTTATAGTGTTCTGTGACATTTTTATAGGGGATTGGATATTTCTCTTTGAAGTACTCAAGAAGTTGTGTGTCACGTGATGGGGGATCTTTGTATAACCATTTGTTAATATCTGGATCCATTTCTTTGCTGTTGATGGTACCATGAGACTCAAAAGTCATGTTTCCGATTTGCTTGAGCTTATAATGTTCTTCAACAGGCTTGTTTTGACAACTTGGGCGCCCTTGAGTATGTGGATCACGTGGAAGAGCTCCTACAGCAAATGCATCACTGAGGCTGTATTCGCCACAACCCTGGTTATTGATCTTGATGGATGATAAGGTGGAAGAGAGGATGGTCTTTGGATCACGATGGGATCGGGATGAACTAGCAATAGAAGTACCAATATTGGTTCCAGGACAATGAGTAGAATGAGGGAAAGATGTTTCCATCGCAAGGCAGTATGCGAAGGGGTTAGGGTCAGCGTGGATGGTAACCTCAGTGCCTTGATGTGGAAACTTGATGCACTGATGGTAAGTAGATGGTACGGCCTTAATGGAATGGATCCATGGACGACCGAGGAGGATATTGAACGGTAGGTCAAGATCAACAACGTGGCAGAGAGTATCTTGCGTTGCTGGGCCTAGCTGGATAGGCAAAGTTATAGTACCTTCAGAGGTACGCTCCAAGTTATCATATGCTTTGATAGTGATTTGCTCATGTTGTATGTTGGCCTCCGTGAACCCGATCTTCTTGATGAATTTTAATGTGCACAAGTTGAGGGCTGAGCCATTATCCACTAGAACTCGTTTGATGGCGAAATCTCTGACCATGACAGCAATGCGGAGAGGGAGAGTATGGTCAGGAGTGACATCTGGTATATCAGATTCTTTGAAGGACAGGGCACATGCTGCTGATAGGTGTCCCACAAGAGTTTCAAACTGAGTTGTGTTAATGTCCGTGGGGACATGGCCTTCTTTTAGAGCTTTGTCCAGGATCTCCTGATGGATGGGTGATGTGCGGAGAAAATCCAAGATAGATATTTGGGCTGGCATGTTCCCAAGATGCTCTATGATATTGTATTGTGCACTTGGTGCATTATGCTGTGTTGCGCGTGCATTTGATGCTAACCTAGTGTTAGACTGTGCTGTGGATGCAGTAGATGTTGGCCTTAGAGGAGCAGCTGACCTTGGAGGAGCACCGGCAACAGTTATCCTACCACTGCGGGTAGTTGCAGCACATTGTCGATCCGGCCCTTTGACGTGGATGGTATTGATGGTGGGCTCATCTTGGATGGGCTCAACTTGAGTTATGCATCCGACATACTTGTCATAGTTGATGTAGGCCGCTGTGTGATCTTCTTGCTTGCCTTTGCCACGATTTTGGGGCTGATTGGCGTTGGCTTGATTCTTCCCGGCATCGTGTTGAGGGAACACATTTTGATATATTTGCAAACCGACATTGGGTGAAGCTTGAGTTGGTGCATCGACCTGGATTTCCTTGCGATCGATGAGATCCTGGATGTAGTGCTTAAGCCGCATGCACTTCAATGTTGTGTGCCCCTTCACACGATGGTAATCACAGTATTCATGTTCTTTATACCAATCAGACTTTGGTGCGTTGTCATCCTTCTGTGGGATGGGCGGATATGTGATCATATTTGCCTTGGCTAGCCGATAAAAGATCTGATCTAGAGGCTCACCCAAAGGTGTGAAAGTCCTCTTTGGATTGTTCTGATTATTGAGTTTGTTCTGCCTTGGGGCAACGTTAACTGCGTTAACAGGATTGCCTTGACGTGCTGGCTGCTGCTGTTGGTATTGCTGCTGATACTGTTGCACAGGCGGTTGATGAGCTTGAGGAGGCTGCTGATAAATAGGTGCTTGATATGCGGGAGCTGGTGGTTGCTGATAGATGGGTGCTTGTGGCGGTTGGTATGTTTGAGCTGGTGTAGGACTAGCCACAACGAATTGTACATTCTTAGTGTCAGTGGCTCCATCTGTAACAACATTCTTGTTACGATTCCAGTAACGGGATTTATCATTGTTGGGTTTGTTTTTGGAATCATCCTTGAAGTGACGAATAGTGCCTTCGTCTAGGAGAGCTTTCTCGATGCCTATGCCTTTGCTCTTGATGTCTTGGTATGTTTGGAGACAGTTCATTCGCATGTGATGGGATAGCTTTGGATGTAGGTTATCAATGAAGATCTTTGTTAGATGCTTCTCTGGCGGCTGATATGATAACCTGGTTGTAAGATTCTGCCATCTTTGCAAGTATTCTGCAAGGCTTTCTCCATCTTTCTGCTTTGAGTTGCATAGGTCTAGCAAGGACAACTCATTCTCCACATTATGGGCATAGTGTGTGATGAACTTCTCAGAGAGTTCAGCAAAGGTGTTTATTGTCCCATGTGGTATTTTGTAAAACCACTCAACAGCAGTTCCTCCCAAGCTCTTGGGAAACAGGCGCAGGAGATAGTTATCACTATAAGCCACTTCTTGGCACGCCATGTAAAACTCTTTGATATGGTTTACTGGATCTCCTTTCCCTCGATACTTGTCGAACTTAGGCATCTCAAAATGCTTGGGGAAAGGGATAGTTGCTATGGACCGATCGAAGGGATATGAGCACACCTCTTCGAACTTGTAGGTTTTATTCTCTGTTCCACTTTGTAGCTCTTTTAGAGCATTTTTCATTGCTTCCCACTCAGCATTGAGTGGCGAGGGAACTGGAACCTCTGCTTGTGATGGAAGCTGTGGAACTGGATATGGTGCTTGCTGTGGATAAATGGTTTGGAACTGATTTTGGGGCAATGGTTGTTGGGGATATTGCTGGTGTGGCATAGGGGGATATTGATATGGGACCGCTTGATGTTGTTGGGCTACTTGCTGTTGTTGAACTGGCGGTTGTTGTGGGACTGCTTGCTGATAGTGGTCATTTGGAACTTGTTGTTGTAACTGATAGGTGGGAACTTGTTGTTGCTGGGGGATGATAGGGATTTGTTGCTGAGGCTGATAGCAAGGGACTTGCTGTTGTTGAGGAATGATGGTTGTTTGCTGAAAGGGGGCATGTGGCTGCTATGGGGGAGGATGTTGGAATGATGCTGCTTGTGGGTATGATGGTGGTAGTTGCTGAGGTTGGCTTTGGGTTTGACCGATATAAGCTGGGTGCATGCCTGCGTTACTTAAAGGTGGAACAGATGTGGGAAAGCTAGAAGCAAAGGGTGATGGGGTAAGATAGCTGGGGAAAGTTGGCTGTTGAGGTGGTGGAACTTGCTGGAAGGTATTTGGGATTTGGGATGAATAGCTTGAAGCCGGCAGTGTTTGGGGTAGTTGCTGCTGTGCTGCTTGGGCGAAGGCGGTTTGTTGACTTGCAACCATAGATGTAGGGGATTGAGATGGGATCCCCCATGCCTTCATTTCTTCTTGTGTAAGGCCCCACTGAGAGCTTGTGTTAGGGTGCACTGCAGCGGATGATGGAATGGTAGGAGCAACGGGAGCTTGAGACATGAATGATGGTTGGGAGAAAGGAGCTTGTTGAGGTTGTGGTTGAGCGGATGCT
Organism: Chamaecyparis obtusa; assembly: GCA_027943335.1. Classification (NCBI taxonomy): domain Eukaryota; kingdom Viridiplantae; phylum Streptophyta; class Pinopsida; order Cupressales; family Cupressaceae; genus Chamaecyparis; species Chamaecyparis obtusa. Next base: position 514,477 of record BSBK01000053.1, read on the forward strand.
TGTGAAGAGGAAAATGAAGGAAACACCCAAGAGAAGGATGAGGTTGGAATGGGGAGCGATTGCGCTAACCCCAAAGAAGAAGGTACAGGTGCTTGGGGGGTGAAGGGTGACGGTGCTCCTTTGATGGTGAAAGGCGTTGCTTGACTTGTGGATGGCGGTGGTGTAAAAGCTTGTGTGAGAGGTGGAAGCTGACTTTGGGTTAAGTGTTGGATTTGGGCTTGGGCAGCCATAGCAGATGATGAAGCAAAAGGGGTATGAGATGGAGCGGATGGTGCTGCAGCTTGTGTTGCGGGACTGGTGAGGCTTCCTTGCAAGAAAAGGGGAATGGTGGAAAGCTCTTGGGGTGTTTGCATGATAGGATTAGGGAATGGAGAGTATGCTTGTGCTGGAACTTGGATAGTTTTGATGGGGATGCGTGGATAGAGAGATGGTGGGATGGAGGTACTTTCTGGCAGGTAGTGAACAAACGTGCTTTGCTGATGTTGTTGTACAAGGGCATTAGTTGCTGGTGGGCTTTCTGGAGGATTCACAAATGCTTGGTTTGCCAACGGGGATGAAGGGATGTTTGGATCTTCACATGGGTTACTGGCTTGGATCTGGGGATTGTAGGTCATCATGGCGTTAGTGAAAAGGTTGGGATCGGATGAGGTTGTTGGTGGATAAGGATTCATGCTTCTTCTTTTCCGAGATCTGGTCTCAACAGGCATGGAGATGCAAGTGCTAAATGTATGCAAGATGTTTGGCTAAAAGATGTTGATGGATGCAAAGTTGATGAACTTCTAAAGATGATGACTTCTAAGATGCAAATGCAAAGATAGGGATCAAGATGGTGATGATGGAAGCTGGATGGAACTGATATGGATCAAGATGGTGGAGGAAAGATAGGTTGCTGATGGAAAGCTGGTGAAAGATTACTGAGTGGTCAACAAATGAGCTGCTATTTTTCCCAAATGGATGATCAGAGATATGATGGGGTCAACCTAAGATAGACTGATGATCTTCGGTCAACAAGTTTCTTATCAATACACTCCAATCTCTTGCTCGAGATGATGGCTATGCAAGGACAAGGTTTGATTTCTTTATGACAACACGTTGTGCCAAAAAAGAGGATGATGGTCTCTGATCTTGGATATAGGATAGGAACAACTCAAAAGGTAGAACACTAAGTGTTGGTGGATCTCTGGATTTGGAACAAAGGATGGTGGATCTGTTGCAAAGATATGGAAAGCTGATGGGGGGATGTTGGTGGAAAAGGTATCGAAGGTTGAAGGGACAATGCTCTATGCGAATGACAAGGATTGATTCTAGAATGTTGGTAGGAAGATGAATGCATATGCAACTTTATGATGTTCTGAAATGCAACTAAGGTTTTAATGCTGATGCAAAGGGTGAAACTAGGATGAAACTAAGATGCAAGGCATGTTTGAGACAAGATTTCAAGATCTGAAGATGGAACAAGACATGAACAAGGAATTGGCTAATCTTCTGGCTCAAGGTTGACAAAGTGATGGTTAACTCAGAAACGGAAGGTGAACTGTTTGATGCGAGCGTTATGGGCAATGTTCTCAAATCTGGCTTGGGACTTCTCCTCTGCTTGGGTTGCTTGGATAGTGGATTGATAGGTCTTGAGTTTCTTCTTGGTAACTTTTCGCTCTTGATAGGCTTGGGATTTGGGCAACTTCGCTTTAGGATGTTTGCTCTTGCTGGGCATCACTTTGGAAAAGAGGCTTCTGATTTTGAGGCAAAGGTTTCCAATGGCAAAAGTTAAAGTCAAAGCAATCTCCACAAGGGACAAAGCAACCCTGCGGGATACAAACAAAGACAACTGACTCTGACAAAGCTTTGAAAGTGTATGTTTCAACAAGTGTTTTCACGGAGTCTTTGACTGTCAAGCACTTCAAACAGATCTACCTAAGGAAGGTGAGTATCAAAATCGCTTGCCCACAGCTTGGTATCCCCTAGAAGGGAATACAAATGGTGAGTAATCTTGAGGCGACCCGGTAAACCCCTTGGAATCGGTCCTTGCACAAGGATTTTGATACTTTCGGATGTAGATAGGGTAGCCTCTATTTTATCAGGTTTTTAATAGTTCCGTGGAGTCTCCATACCCGGTTATGCTGATCATCCGTGACTCACTTAAGAGCCTTGCCAATTATGCTGGGGGAGAGGAATGTTTACCACCCCCAGTCACGTGTTTGGCATGAACGCCCGACGATTAGGAGATGTAAGTGATTCTTTTGGTATTCACTTATTTGTATACCGGCCGGGGGGGATACCGGTTTGAGGTCGTTCTCCGAGGAGGAAGCGCTTCTCCTTGGACAGGCCTCGCTAAAAGTAGAACAAGTGAACTTGTCCAAGTTCAAATGTTCCACGTTGCTTACTCTAACAAGGATTATGCAAGAATTGAAAAACTCCTACATGCACATCAAGCAGATTTTGTTCATTTTCCCAAATTTGATTAAGTGATGTTTGAACTTTGAAATGAAGACACTCGTGATTAGATTTTGATTTGTTCCTTTCCTCAAAATGTAAATGAATTGAACGTTTGCAAGTTATTTCCTTTTGTGCATTCAAGATTTGATTAGCGAGTTGATTTAAGAACTTTGAAAAAGCTTTGTTTTGTCCCTTAGATCACTCAAGATTGAATTTGGCTTGCTTGCTTTGAAAACTGAAACAGATGAGGGAATAGAGTTGTTTGTTCCTTTTAGTGCATTCAAGATTGAGTTTGATTTTCAAATTGACAATGACACTTAGGACCTAAGTTCTTCCTTTTAGCTTCATTCAAGATTTTGTTTTGACTCGTTTGAATGCAGATTTGATGTTCTTTTTATGCCCAAAAAGATATGATCATTCCTACTTTGCATGAATGCATTGTTAAAAATCCTTGATGTTGCAAGGATGCAAATGCCTTGATTAATTTTTTTTGTTTTGTTTGTTAGAACAAATTTTGCAAATTTTAGTCCTTAATGCATTCAAGAATGATTTGGGGGTTCATTTTAAGCACTAAAATAAGGTGTGTATGATTTTGCTTCCTTATGGATATTATTATTATTTTTGAAAAAAAATGGCCATGACCTCCTTGCTAGAAGAAGAAGAAGAAGGAGATGGAATAGAAGAAGAATATAGACAAGAAGAGGAAGAAGAATATAGACAAGAAGAAGAAGAAGGGATCAAAGTGCTCCGTCCACCTATAAGCTTGAAAAATCTGAAAATGGTCTAAAACCCATCAGAATGTTTGCAAAGAACCCGTGAAGTGGCTCCCACCGGGCGTGCCAGAATGTAGACTATGATTTTGAACCTGTTACCTGTCTTGAAAGGCTGAAACATTCAAACATTAGACTAATCTAACATATTCATGAACTTAAAAAATAGCATAAGACATGAAAACAAAACCAAAGCCACCTCAAGATTGTTGCTAAAAAAATAAGTGCTATAGAGCAAATGTTTGATTCGCTTCAATTAGAGGGATGTGGGTGTGCTCTCTAAGAACTTGGAGCATATTTTAATGCATACTAAGATTGATTTTAGACCAAATATAGGTGTGATATGATGCTATATGCTATGCAAAACAATAAAAGAAACTATGTTAATCCATTATTGCTAAGCTATGATGTTCTTTAAGAAAGCTTGAAGATGATAAAAAGAAACTAACAATTAGTATTGCTTATGCTAAGTCTAGAGCTAAATGGACATGATAACAATGCATAAAATGAAAGGTGAATGGATATTTTGCTCTTGGAAATGAGGACTATTTATAGACTTTTGGGAGGATGAATGAGTGGCTAGGATCAAAATCCTTAAGAGAGGCCAAGATTCATTCAAAGGGGAGCACATGGATTGTGCTAGTTCAAGGCCACCTCCTTGTGACAAGTGTCACAAGGGCATTGGGTTGAAAGATGGGAGGAATGTGCACAATTTAGGAAATGTGCCTAAGGTCAAAGGGTGTAAGAAAGGGGTGAGGGGCTTCTTAAATGCATCATAAATGCATGTAAGAGGGATAAGGAGGCTTTAAATGCACTTAATGCATGTAAGAGAAGCCTCTAGAAGTTTGTTGACTTTGGGTCAAGCTTAGGAGTTGGCTAACCTTGTTTAGGGAATGTGACAAGGTTAGGGGGAGGATTAGGATTAGGATTAGGGGATTTTAGGATTAGGATGGGTGAAGAGGTTGGGTTGAGAAGATTCTAGAAGAGTCTAGAATTCTCCTTGGTTTTATGGAATAAAAGTTTATTCATTCCAAAAGCTTAAGTTTTGGGAATATTTATTGAAATATTTTCAATAAATATGAAAATTAAATATTTAATCTTAATTAAATATTTTGAGTTGAGATTAGGGTTAGAAAAGGTGGGATTAGCCTTTTAATCGAAATTAAGAAGGGATTAGAAGATTTTGGAAGAGGTTAGTGGTTTTAGGAAAAAAGGCTAACTTTTGGTCAAAAAATAAATTAATTATTTTTTGGGGGATTTTTGGTCAATTTATTAATTAAAATAATTAATAAATAGGGGATTAATGTTTAAATAAGATTTAAACATTTTTGGGAGGGATTTCTTAATTAAATATTTTTAATTAAGATAAAGGGATTTAATGACATAAAAATAAATAAATTAATTAAATAAATAATTAATTAATAAATGATGATGTCATCAGGGATTTTTCAGAAAATAAAAATAATTTATTTTCTAAAGGATTTTTAGGTGTCTACAACTTCATTAGCTCATTGATCAGATTTGAAGTGAACTGTGCTCCTTGGTCTGTTACAAGTTCTCTTGGGACTCCATAACAGGTAAAAATATCCTCATACAAGAATTTTCCTACTTTTTGATCTCTGGCATGCTACATGGCTTTCACTTCCACCCACTTGGTCAGATAATCCGTGCATACCAGGATGTAAGATTTCCCATTTGAAGGAGGATCTATTGGTCCTATGAAGTCCATACCCCATTTGTCAAATGGTGTTATCACCACTTGTGGATTGAGGGGCATCTCATTTGATTTGGTTGGGCAACCCATCCTCTGACATTTATCACATTTTCTTGTATAGTTGGATGCATCCTTGTGAAGTGTTGGCCAGTAGAAACCTATTGTTAAGATTTTTAGAGTTGTTCTCTTTGCTGCAAAGTGGCCTCCACATGGCTCATCATGACAAGCATGGAGTATATCATATGTTTCATCTTCTCTCACACATCTTCTCATGATTTGGTTTGGACCAATATAAAATAAATTGTTATCAATCCATGAGAAGTGGAAACTTTTCTCTGCAAGCATTCTTCTGTCCCTTGGAGAGAAATGTGGGGGCATTTTACTGGCTGCAAGGTAATTAGCTATGTTAGCATACCATGGATTTTTTACTGCAATATGGAATAGGTGTTCATCAGGGAATGTATCTTCAACCAGAGTAGTGTCTGCATCAACATTTTGAAGTCTGGACAAATAGTCAGCCACTACGTTTGCCTTCCCTGGCTTGTCAATGATGGTTATATCAAATTCTTGCAATAGAAGTAGCCATCTTGCTAACTTGCCTGTTATAGCAGGTTTGTTCATTAAATATTTAATTGTTAAATGATCAATGTGAACAAAGATGGGATAACCTGTTACATAATGGCAGAATTTGTTCAATGCACAAACTATAGCCAGTAATTCTTTTTATGTTACTGTGTAATTTAATTCTGGTCTGTGTAAGCTCTTACTAATATAGTAAATTGCATTCTCAAGGGTACTAGGATTTTGTCCTAGCACAACACCTATGGCATAATCTGATGCATCTGTATGTATGTAAAATGGGATAGACCAGTCAGGTCCTTTGAGGATTGGTGCAGTTGTTAGAAGTGACTTGAGCTGCAGGAAGGACTTATCACAAGCTTGTGTCCATATAAACTCAGCCTCTTTGGTAAGCAGTGTGTATAAAGGACTAGCTATTTGACTAAAATTTTGAATAAAGCACCTATAGTAACCAGTATGTCCTAAGAAAGATCTTACATCATTTTGCTTAGTAGGTGTGGGTAACATGAGAATTACCTCAATTTTGGCTGGGTCCACTTGGATTCCTGCTATTGAAATAAAATGTCCAAGTACAACACCTTCTTGCATCAGCATAAAGCATTTCTCACAGTTAAGGGAGAGATTGTGTTCCTTGCATCTAATCAGCACTTTTTCAAGATTTTGCAGAGCTTCTTCAAAGGTTACTCCAAATGCTGTAAAATTATCCATGTATATCTCCATGCAGTCATGTGAGATGTCAGCAAAAATACTAATTACAGCTCTCTGGAATGTTGCTAGAGCATTACATAATGCAAATGGTAGGACAAAATATGTATAAGTCCCCTAGGGACATGTAAATGTAGTCTTTTCCTAGTCCTCTGGAGCATTACTAATCTGATTGTATCCACTATATCCATCAAGAAAGGAAAAATACTTTTTACCGGCTAAAGTATCAAGTACTTGATCAATGAATGGTAATGGGAAATGATCTTTCTTGGTAGCTTTATTTAACTCTCTTTAATCTACATAGATTCTCCATTTAACCCCCTTTTTGGGTACTATAACCAGAGGTGACACCCATTTACTATCAGATATAGGATATATAAAGCCAGCATCTAGCAACTTCTATAACTCTATTTTAACTATCTCTCTTAATGTTGGGTTAATCCTCCTCTGTGGTTGACGGAGTGGTAGACTTCCTTCATTGATATAAATCATGTGAGTATAGAGTGTGGGGCTTAGTCCCTTCATATCCCCATAATCCCATGCAAAGGATTTTTCATGTGTTTGTATAAGCTTAGTTAATTGCTCCATCTATTGTGAAGGTAGCTTATTATTTACATGGAGATTGTAACCCTTGGAAAACTCAATAGTAGTTGTAAGGTCAAGCATGGATACTTCAGAGATAGGACTTGTATCTACTTCACAAGGTAGTAGTTGATGGATAATATTGGGTTCTGAAGGAAAAACATAGTTCTCAACATGGTCCTCATATGTAGTTAACTCCAACATAGAACTCTCAGATATGTCTTTGATTACAACACAATCATTATTAAGAATGCTCTAAATTACTTCATCTTCCTCTTGCAACTTTAGAAAGGATTGCCTATGTAACATCATGAGCTGAACCACAGAGTTCAATTCTTCTTCCCCATCTCCTAAATGTGGCCATATAGGGGTACTTAAATTTGGTTGAGGTTGAGCTGGAGGGTACAATGCTAGTTTCTTTGTTGCTTGCCCATTTGAGATTGTCATGTTCCTTGATCTACAACTAATGTTTGCATCAATTGTTACTAACCATGGACATCCTATAATAATAGGGTAACTAGTAAGATTGACCTTTGGTGATAGAATCATGAAATCATCAGGGTATTCCCAGGAATCTAGGGCAACTATTATGTCTTCTATCATTCCATCAGGGGTGACAGTAGAGCTGTCTGCTAATTGCAAGATTGTTGGAGTAGCTCACAACCCTTCTATGCTCAGTTTATTCATAGTATCCTTAGTCATTACATTAATGGTAGCACCTAAGTCTATTAATGCACTTTTGACAAACTGACCATTAATGATGATGTTAACAACTGGACTCCCTGGATCTAAATATTTTAGAATTACCAGTTTTCCCAACATAATATCAGCTAATTGTCCTATAACATGAACTGTTGTAGGATCCTTTTTCTTCCTTCTAGGCTTTTTCAGACAAGCTTCTTTGATTTCTTTTCCATAAATAGAAACATCTTTGATGGCTTGAAATGTAGGAATCTGGACATGCATGTTCTTTAGTTGGTCAAGGATATCAAATGGTTGGTCTTCTTTTGGTATAGGTTTGTCCAGGCTGAGCCTCTAAGGAAAAAGAGGTTTAACTAATGTCTGAACATTACTTGAATTGGAAACATTATCTGGGGCAATGGTATTTGGCAAAGCATTCTCTTGGAGTGGTACTGATGCTGTAGGAAAGTCTGGTACTTTGGTGATAAGAGGTGGTTCAGGTGCAGGAAAGGTAGTACCCGATCGTAGATGTATATAAGCTATGTTTAGAGCATAAGCGGGGTAGTGCTGAGCATCAGTAGCATACATTTACTGATGTGGTTGTTGACTATTGGGATTCAGTTTTGGCTGAGCATGTAACTGTGTCTTCTTTTGAGGACATGTGTTTGTAGGTGGTGGCATAATTGCAGGTGTGTTTATTAGTGGTGGCAAAGATGGATATATCTAGGATTTAGATTAGGCCATTGTTGAGTTCCTCTCCACTGGTTAGTAGGCTGCCAATTTCCTTGTGGTTGTTGCCATTGGTTTGGAGGTTGTGGCCATTGGGGTTGTTGTGGAGTAAACCATTGATTTTGTTGATTATTGGGTGAGGCACTATTCCAAGTAGGTTGAGTATACTATGGAGGGCTTTGGATATACTAGTTTTGCCACTGAATATTATAAGGATTTGAGATTTGTAATGGGTCTTGAGGCATACCTCGTCTCATGGCCCATGGCTGACATTGAGCAAAAAAGAACACTTGCTCGTCCTCTCCTTCTATCTTTAAGTACTCAGTTGGAAGATTTTGATTTTGCAGGTTCGCCACCAGCTTACAATGACAATCCTTCTTTTTCTTGCGGCAATGGGGACAATATTCAGTTAGCTGTGCCTCTGTGTCTGCATGCTTCTTTGCAGTCATCGTGTCCAGGTGTGTAGCGACATCATTAATGATGTCTTTTTTGAAGTCTAATAGCAGGTTTGAGATTTCTATCTTGGAAATACCGGAGCCACTTCCTTTTGCCAGTGTTGGACGGAATCCTCTTCCCTTCTTTACTGTTGCTCTGGAATAGTTCAAACAAATCTTTTTGAGGTCATCCCGGGAAGACTGAGATATATCTCCTCCAGCCATGAGATCCAATGCTTCCAGGCAGTTATCGTTCACTCCTCTTAGAAAAATTAGCTTTTGTGAATCGTCCTATAGTGCATGTTGAGGATTCTTCTGCAGATTGTATAATAAGCATGATATGTAGTCCTCCAGGGTCTCATCTTCCTTCTATGACATTCAAAAGATTTCATCTCATTTTGAATCACCTCCTTTGCAATATTCCTTATACTTCCTTAGAAATAAATTTCTCATTCCATCCCAATCAGTTACTACATTTGCTCCTAAGCCCATGAACCATCTGAGAGTTGACTCCTTCAATGTCGCTGGAAACAGCTTAAGCTTATGACTGTCAGTATTATAGTCAAAACTTCGACACAAAATACCAAATTCAAACAAAAAGGTGTCAGGGGTCCTCTATAATAAGGCCATAGAACTTTGGTAGGGATGAAGTAGGTATGTTCTTGAGATTAGGGTTTTTTAGAAGACTTGGGATAGGAAATGGAAATTTAGGAGTTGCCATTACTGGAGGTGTTGGATAATGAAATTTTGGCTGGAAAGTATTATTGACCAAAAGGTTATGGTCAACAGGTGGTCTTGGATTGGAATTATTGAGGAAACTGGCTAATATCTCTGCAAAAGGGTGAAGGTCAAATGGATCATGAGGATCTCCTTCTGTTGAAGATGATGCAGCAAACCCAGGACTTGCATCAAGAAATGGTAACTCAAGTTCTTCAAACTCTTCTTTCAGTTTAACATGTTCTTTTGGGAGAAATCTGCCATGAACATCTCACCTTCTTCAATGCATGCAAGTGAATTGATGAACTTATGAAGAAAGCTCACAACTAATCTCTATTGATTAAAAATAGGAAACTAATCTTTAAAAAAAATGACTCATTAAGGTTCCTAGTTTGACACCATCCCCGGCAACAACACCAAAAATGAACAGTCTCACAATAGGCAATGATAATCATGTCATTGTCTCTCTTAGGAATAATGTATTCATACTAAGGATTACTTTTCCCCTCATGAAATGCATTTAGATTGTCAACCTAGGGACGTAGACTTGAAAAGGGATAGCACGATTTGTGCACTAAGTTCCTCTAAGAGTCATACTACCTATGTTGTAGGAAGATAAAATGCATGAAAAAAACCTATGCTATTGCTGTAGGAAAGTAAGAACACTTGAATACTTTAACAAAATTACTGTAGAAAGCTTGTAAACTTATTCTAAGTCTGTTTAACAACTCAAAACATTCACTATGTCTATCTTCGCAAGTGTTGCAGGAACATTCATAGTAGTAATGTTGCAGGAGTAAAATAGTAACTTCTACTTGAAAGCATGGAAAATGCAGAAAGCAATTCCACTCTATCCTAATCTACTCCACCTCCCAAGTGGGCCCCCTTGGTTGGCTTCTGCTAACTACTAACACATAAGATACTTCAAAATCATTCTTCCATTATATTCTCATAAACTGATTACATAGTAATTGAACAATACATGAAGAATAGAAAAGAGTAACTATGTTACACTGAACACAACATTCTAATATATTTTCTCATTACCTAACTAAATCAATCAAATCCATTTATATAGAGGGTTGACGCTTATTGAAAGCATGAAAGTAAAGTTTGACTAAATCTTGCCACAGAAGGAGAAAATTAACAACCACGACATATTACAATAAAGTGCAGATAACAAAATAACAACACTGAGGAAATATAGCAGAACTATTTCCTATATTCTCTAGAATGACAACTCCTTTTCAGTAGAGGCATGATCCTCAGAATTGTGTTGGCTCCTTCCGTCATGGTTGGATATCTAACACTCCTTTAATGTGGTTGCACCACTCTCGAACTGCTCCTTATTTTCCTGGAAGGTTAGTAGCATTCGGTATATATACAAGTCAACATTTCAATTCCTACCCAAATATTAGAACACAAATTAAATTAGCCATATGAAGTACTGCAATATATATATATAATATTCAGCAAAACATGTCATTCTAACTACCCATAGTCTTTGTGGCTCTAGTTGTACTTATCACAAGTTCACATAGGTATAGGTTCATAAATGTTTTGGAAATGTCTTATTAGAGCATAAAAAGTGTCAACAAAGTATAAAGATTATAATAAAATAAAGACAATAAATTATCTCATCAGTTACCATGCACACACCCTATGGTAAAGGTTAATTGAAGAGGTTGTGGAGGAGGGTGAAATAGGAATAGGATCAATGGAGATCTCATTCGAACAATTTTCATCCTCACTTCCATGTACCTCATTAGGGGATCTATTCTCTTTTGTAATAAAAGTCTCATCAAAGTATTCAAAACAAAAAACATACATGTTGAATACAAAGTAGCACTACAAGCATGAAAAATGTAAATGTTTTTGTATTTTTAAAGAATTTTTGTTATTTTTTTTTGTTATTTTTGAAATATAAATGCAAGAGCATAAAAGAAATCTAATTTTTTATGCATGTAAGATCTAACACCAAAAAGAAAGAGTTGTCATAAATGGGTTCACCAAAATGTAATGTGGTGAAATAGGAATAGGGTTTAGAATAATGGGGGTTTGCACATAAAAGAGACCGTAAACCAATATTTACCACAAACATGAAATTCTAATGATAAGGAATATCAATCTAGAAATGCTTACAAAGAATGATTAAATGAAATACATATCTCATAACATAACAGATCTGAAAATACCTATTTTTTGGTGTCCGTGCTAAGTTTTTGGAAATTCTACAAGCGAATCTGGAACAAAAACACAGAGATGGAGAAAACCCAAAAATATTTTTCTTTTCTGATTCAGGTCAACCTTGACCCAAATGAAGGTCGACCTTGACCCCTTTATGTCGACCTTGACCTACACTTCTCGGACATAATTTTGTTCACGGATCCCGGAAGTTTTTTGAAAAAGGTATCCAGATCTGCTCTGTAACTCCTGAAATTGCGACTGTAGATATCTAAAAATGGTGTTTTGGGGTGGCTATATAGGGTTTTGCCTTAGTCAAACCCTCATTTTGGTGATTTCCACCTCCATGAATAGTCAGATGTAATATAATATGTGTGTGTGTTTCTCTTAGGAAGAGCTTTGAATGTGCAATGCCAAGATCTAATCCTCTAGATTCAAACCCTAGCATGAATTGAAACGAGAAAGAAATGCATAGATTTGAATATGATAAAGAAAGCATACCAAGCCCCCAAGGCTAAAGTACTCCTACCAAACTCACAATTTGTAATTGCTACCCCATGATTGTATCTTTTGAATGCTTGTATGTTGAAAATGGTAGATCAAGGAAGAAGTAATATTTCTTGCTCCAAATGAATGTCCACAATAATGTTTGGCCGCAAAATGCTTGCTTGCATCAAGGCATCATCAATATCTTGTTCTCCTATAGCATCCTCTTGAAATCTTGCATCATCATCTCCTCATAACCTCTTGCTTGTTACTTGATTCCTTGTTGAAGCTTGATGGGAAAAATGAAGGCAAAAGAGAGTGCTTATATAGAGATTTCAAGGCAAGGCTCCTTGGGCAATGTAAGGTCCCTTAATTCAAATTTTACCTCGAATTATGGTCTAATCACAATAGCCAACTAAGGAGGGAAAATAATAAATGAATTTTTAATAAAAACCCTTTCGCATTCAGATTCAGAGGACCGTTTTTAATTTTAGGTCTTGCTATAATCTAAATTTGGAAGCGGGGACCAAAACCTGACAAAGGTCAAGGTCGACCTCGACCTTGACCCAAGGTTTCAGGCCAGTCAACATATAAAATAGAGAAGTTGCTGGGTCGGCCAAAGACTTAGAATGATGGGAAAACATGACATAGTGTCGAAAAAGGTCACATAGGCCTAAAAGAGATGTGATGAAGGCTAGGAGGACCAATACATAGGTCCTACCTAGAAAATAGATCCACAAAGAAGGAAATCAAGGAGAATCCTCGGGATCCTAACTCTAATTTCACCTAGAAATGAAGAATCAAGTGTAAATACATCCTAAATGCAAATCTATCATGAAAATGCACTAAATGAGGGTGCTAAACCTACCAAGATGGAAGTGCTTCCATTTTAAGACGATACAATGTATTATGTGGATTTTAGTACCTTACAATTTAAAATAATTCTATAAATATTGAGATAGACAAACAATTGAGAAACCTCACTAGAAAATTAACAAAAATGGATAGGTCATGAAAAACTAGACTATTAATTATCACCAGACACATTATTCATATAAAAATCAAATAGGTGATGCTTGAACTAAAAACATATGTAAATATGCTCCTAAAGAAAATTTAAGAACATTTATGAGAACCCAAATAAGGAGACACCCTACAACATTAGTACAGTTGATGGATTATCAATAGAAACAATAGGAACTTGAAAAAAATGTATAGGTTAATATATTACGATTCAAGCAAGTTGTAGACTTCGAAATTATTGTTATGAAAGAACTGTTTGACATTATTTTATGCACTATTAGTATAAGAATGATTTTTCATTACTAATGACATTGTAGATTCAAGAAAAGAAGAAATAACTTTTGCAAACAACAATAAAATAGTTCAGAGACCCTTGAGTTTAAAAATGCATAATGCATATATTGAATAAATGGCCCAATGAAAAAATGAAGATGAATATTCTAAAATTATTTACTAATTAGCAAAATTACCTAAATCAAATCTATTAAAAGAACGTAACTCCAAATGAGAGAAATTGAAAGTAGAAATAAAAGCATTGTAGTGAAGACATATGAAATGCCTAGCTTAGGATTTATAATTTTTATGATACACGGATCAACAAAAACTTATGATTTATGAAAACTTACTACAATAACACTAAACTATTGCATAGAATTCCTGATCATAAACAAAATACTTCTTCTTTGCATCATTTAACTTCTCACTGAAATATGCAATGGGCTCACCTTTTTGGCTCAAAACAGCTCTGATGGCATTACCACTAGCATCACAATCCACCTAAAACACCTTATTGAAATCTGGGAGTGCTAAAATAAGTTGATTTGTCACCTTCTTTAACATTTTAAAACTTATTGCAACTTTTGCAATTCATTTGAACTCTTTTCTATCTCCCTCATTGTCTCAATTAGGGGTGCACAAATACTACTGATGTTGTTAATGAAATTCTTGTAAAACTAGCCAGACCATGGAAAGACCTTAACTCAGTAGCACTCCTTGGGGTAGGCCATTCTAGTATGACCTTTACCTTTTCTAGGTCCATTTTGAGACCATCTAGTAAGAGAACAAACCCCAAGTATACTAGTTCCCGTTTTACAAAACTACATTTCTTCAAATTAATCAAAATTTTATCCTCTTAGCTTCTCAAAGACTCGACGAATATGCATTAAGTGCTCATCTAGTTCCTTACTAAAGATCAAAATATCATGTAAATACACAATAACAAATTTACCCATAAATTGTTTAAGTACTTCATTCACAAAAAGGCATGACTAACCACTCATACAAGCCTTCTTTTATCTTAAATGCAGTCTTCCATTTATCACCCTCTCTGATCTAAATCTGGTGGTATCCACTCTTGAGGTGTATCTTTGTGAAATGTTGATCTCCACTCAAGCAGTCCATGAGGTCGTCCATGGGGGCAAGGGGATGTGACATTAGATGGGTAGATTATGTGGGATTATAATCCATACTTTGCAATGCTTTGTGGGGTTGTAGCAAGTGTACTTGTTCTAGCTAGGAGAGGGCATGGGTTCCTGATTGGTTGGGGAGAGATAATGTTGGAGATGTGGCTTGAGAGGAGAGTGTATGCATGGGGGCCTTGTGTACTAGCTGTGGTATATCATCAGTTTTATGAGGTTGCCTACCATGGAGGTTAGAGCTTGGGATGCGGGGTGCACTTTTACAAGTGTGGGCTTTTGAGCATATAGTTGTATTTCGTCTAATTTTTGACAAACCAATGATACTGCTGGGTCAACCCTATGTCTACTACTATGATGCAGTGGTCCATAGGTAGATGGGACATGTCAAATATTGGAGACATTTATTAGATACACTAAGGAATTTCTCATGGAGACCCTATATTGGTTACCCTATGGGGGATGATGAGGATGAGTATCTCCCATTTTGCAGACAGGAGATATATTCTTGGTCAATCTACTCAGTATTCTAGACTTATTGAGATCCATCTTTTGGATAGGGTACTAAGATAGTTTGGAGAGAAACGTGGAGTGCATCTGGGGTTAGGAAAATTTGCCATATGTTCAAGGGATGTTAGAGGTTGGGGACCTCTTGTCCCAATTGCGACAATTGTGGCACAAGTTGGGTAATTGGCTCCTTTGAGATGGGATTGGTAGTCAGTGATAGTAGACACTACATTACAATCAACAAATGGGATTCCAATGTTATGGGGCAGTGCCTGATTGTATGGGGGTTTATACCCCATGTTTATATGTGTTGTAGGCACATGAGGTGGTGGAACATACTAAGGCACTAGGACATGTTGAGGTGCTAGGACATGTTAAGGTGCTAGAGTTTGTTGAGGTGTTGTCGTAGGATGGAAAATGTTAGGCCCATTTGCCACAAACTACTAGAGAATGCTCATAATTGCTGAATATTTAGGATTTGTCGACGGTGTCTCTTGATTGATTTGTGGTTACCCTAGATTTGAAGGGATGCCTAGTTGAGGAACAGTAGGAGGTTGTTGTTCAGGTGCCCCCAATATGGATGGTCCTTGATTGGGTGGGGCACCTATCTAAAGACTTCTAGGGTTATGACCTTGGGGAGACGTACTAGATGAGCTTGCTGCCATGGTTTGTGGTGTACCCCTGGATGGGTCAAGGACAATATGGAAGGTGTTGTTGTGGTAGTGAGTGAACTATATGTGGGAGGAAAGTTGGAAAATAGGGGATTGTTGTAATGGATCCCAAGAATAGTGGAAGATGTGGTGACTTGCAATGTACTTTGAGTGGTACTGCTAGATTGGGGGATTGAAATGAGTGGTAGGGGTGTCATTGAGGCAAGACAAGATGATGGCATAGGCATGTCCTCTATTATGGTGGATGTGTTGAATCTAGCAAGTAACTTAGCACCTCTTTGTGCAAGCATGTGAAAGTGTCAATATGGGTCAGATGTCATAATGGACTCCATGATTGCCATTACCTCTTGATCATGTAAACCATCATCAATATCTTCTTTTGTGAAGTTAGCCCTAATGTTTACAAGTGCGAACTCATCTTCTAGTGGAGGTAATTGTAAAGTATCAACTTTTGTTTTCTTGTGACATTGCATCATCTCAAAAAATTTGAAATATAGTGTCAAGGTTCTCGAGGTGAAATCAAATTTGATGGTAGAAACATTATTGTTGTCTTTGTTTTGGTCCATTGTGTGCTTCCCTTTCATGGATCGTGTGAACATGTGCAAAAGTGTAAGACAATTAGGAAAACCAAGGTTTCTAATTTTTTGGATTTTCTGACTTTGAGATGCAAGAGACAATAACGGAAACTAATTTTTTTTGGATTTTCTAACTTTGGGATGCTAATGCAATCTTGAATGAAAGTCTAGAATGATGCCTAAGGTGTAGATATTGTATCTAAAGAGAGATTCTATAAACTTTAAAGGTAAATCCTCTATGGAAAAACCCAAACGAGACTATGAACTATCTTGACTTCAAAGGTAGAGCAAAAAAATATTTTTGGCAATGATGTCTATGAATAAGACAAATGTTGACCAAAATGATAAGTGCCTAAGATAATGCAAGTAGACAAAGTTGTGGATCGAAATTTTAATGAAGTCAAGATAATATGCAAGACCACTATAGGAATGTCCTAAGAAAATGCACCCTCTAATTTGGCAAATGACTCTAGAAAGTGTAATACTTGACCCTAAGATATGCAAGCTATGTTTTTAGGATTTTTTGATTTTTTTGAACTAAAATAATGACTATGCAAGATAAAGAAAGGTTCAAAACTCTAAATGCAAAAATGACACTAAAAATTTACGATATGAACTAATATATTGAAAGGGTATGCCGATCACAAGATTTTCAAGATAAAATACTAGTAGAATGTTTTTGGACCCATTTTTATTATGTTTGCTATGTGTAGGACAATGTTGTAGAACCCGTGTTGATTCAATTTGCTTTATGTAGGACAATGTTGTAGGACCCATGTTGATTTAGTTTTCTTTGTGTAGGACAATGTTGTAGGAAATTTTTTGGAGATGTGTACAAACTCAACAATCACACACTCAGTATATAATTGCAGAATTGACAAAAAAAAAGAAATGATCAATGTATGTTCAACAACTTTTTCAAGCTGCAAGTTTTCACAAGGTCTAACACAATGAAAACAATATACAAGCAGTCTAATCTAAGGTCAATGGCTTCGATTGTAATGTTATAGGCCCATTGCTTAGATGCTTGCCAACTCACATAGTAGTGTCATGCTACTAGAACATGAAAGTCCTCTTGTAGGTGCTTGTGTTTTTGCCTTTTCCAAGCATTGTTGTCGTGTTAATGAAGATCACTTTCGCTAACACAATACCCTAGAACACATATGATGGGAGTGTTAGGGGGAGATTCTTCCCTCCCCTTGCACTATAATAAGACAATAATTCAAAGGTGAACTAAGTGGCCTCTAATTAACAAGGTTTTAGTTAGATCTGTCGAGTCTACCCAATCAGTTTGCACACGCGTGAGACTCTTAAGTCTCTAGTTGACCATGCTAGCTACTTAGACACTTTGGCCCAATCCAGGCTATCATCAACACACCTCGCCCAAGCTTGGTTAGGTATATAACCAGAGTTTACTCAGAGTCTTTTTTATATACCGACCAAAGGGATTTGTCAGTTTGAGGTCATCCTCTAGAGGTTAAATGCACCCCCAGAAAGGTCTCTAAAAAAAAAAAAGGTTTTTAATCTAAAAAAATGTGCGAGTGCACCAAACACTCAAGACACCAAGTTAATCAAATTAAGAACCAGATATAAAATGTTCATTAGTCTACCATCCATCCATACAAGCACATGGGTTCATTTTTAAGCACCAAACCAGGTGAGATTTGCCTTGTTCAATTTTAATGCATCAATCTCAAATGTACTTTGCCTTATTTTTTTATTAGTTAAAAAATAGGTTTGAAGGAGCCCCGAAACCCTATATAATAATAAAAATTAAGATCAAGCAATAAAAGTCTTCAAAGAAAATAACAGGCTAGCCAGAACAAAATGCCAGCCACCACACAAACACTAAAAATTGTTGCCAAAGATGTATCATTGGAAGTCAGCAGCCCAAAAACTAAGACAAACCAACATTAATACTTTCCTTTGGTCACCTTCTTATGGAACTGAAGATTCATATCAAAAGAAGACGAAGATCATTTGGAGTGTTTACCTTTAGCCACGATCCAACCTTCTTCCACCTTGGACGCCTCATCCTGCCAGATCAAAGAGTCTAGATTCGAAAACCCAACACCTAATGAGGGGAAAGAAGGTTGCATAGAACCAACCAAAAGAGAGCCAAAATCATACACAACCCCACAACCAACATCAGTCAAAGGGGCAAAATCAATAGACACGCCATTTGAAGCCCTAACACAATCCAACAAAATATCAATAGAATCAATGCCAACAGAAATAGCAGAAACCATCTCAGACATGTCTAATATGTGGGTTGCACCAACAATAGTACTAGTAGGAACCATATCAGAAACCACCACAAAATCATCAATTATAATCTAAGGAGAAGAATTAGAATTTTTTCTAGAAGCCACAGTTCCATAACTAGCAAGATCCATATCAAAACTAGCAGGTAGATCCTGCACATCGGGCTAGGAAACCATAGGACCATAACCAGCAAGAGGACCTAGCTCAATCTCCTGGGAGGATCGTTTAAATACCTTGTAGTGATGAGAAGAGGCACCTTTCCACCATGTGGGGGGCCTTCTCAATTTTACTTTCCCAAGGTCACAATTAGCCACAACATGCCTAGTCTTGAAGCATCTCCTACATCTGAAGGGGTTCCCTTCATAGTCCAAAGGATGGATCCAGTGACCCTTAGTAGTGTTAAGTTTGATCTTAGCTGGAATCCCCTTATAAGCATTAATGTCTACCAAAATACGAGTATAAATAGAATGAAAAATGTCAAAAGAATTTGAATCCACCATCAAAAATTCTCCAAGCGCTACATCAGCTTCCTCAAGGAGTGAATCCATCCAAAGATGAAGTGGGAGGTAGGGAAGTCTAACCCAAATTGGCATCTTACAGAAAGCTTCGTAAGAGGGATTAAAGTCTAGATGTTAGGGTTTAATCATTAATGGGAATCTATCCTCCTAAGTAAAACAATGCTCACACAAGATGATCTTTCGATCTACCATATTCTCAAATTTGGCAATAAAAAAACTCTTGACCATAGGGTAAATCTGAACTAAGTTTGAAATGATGCCCGTTCTCAATGCGTAGACATCCACGCATGGAGCCCTAGAAGACTGGGCCAAAACCCCCTAAATCGGCAGGTAATTGCATTAGTGGAGAGGTCAAAGGCACTTTGATCAATCTCGGTAATTGTCTCATCATCCAAATCAATAGTTATAGATCTACATACCAGAAACGGCCTAGTCTCAACATGTTTCCCCTTAGGATCAATGACAGACACCTTTCCACCTCCAATGTACTTTGTCTTATTCAACTGTTAACCACACATCGATTTTAAGCACCAAAACGAAATGCAAATTTGTAATGTTTGAGCATACATTGTTCTTTTTAAATGCACCAAAAA
The DNA here is from genome assembly GCA_027943335.1 of Chamaecyparis obtusa. Taxonomy (NCBI): domain Eukaryota; kingdom Viridiplantae; phylum Streptophyta; class Pinopsida; order Cupressales; family Cupressaceae; genus Chamaecyparis; species Chamaecyparis obtusa. Next base: position 534,058 of record BSBK01000053.1, read on the forward strand.
AGAAAATGAATTGATTTTAGATTTAAGAAAAATTAACCTAGTTTCCACACCACACGCTAAAAGAAAAAGTTAGTACTGAAAACCTAGTAATTAATCTTGGTAATCCCCGAGTGCACTAAGTTTAATAGCACGACACTCAAAATTTCGAGTGATTCTAAATAACTTGTCCAAATGTGTTAAAAAATCCTCCGATTTCTACTTCCAATGCTTTGATTCGTAGCACAAAAGTTAGTGTCTTGTTCTATTTTATCTCTCTTTTTTGTTGTTCAACAAGCTCTTGGATCTTGACTTTTTGTATTTTGATGATCCATTGTATTTTTTCATGTCTGCATTTGCATATTTTCAACAATGAAAATGTGTCATTTTACAACAGAAAGATAGAATCAAAGACAAAATAGAAGTTTTATGACAATCAAGTGCATTTTTTAATTTTGCAAGTGCATCGATACAAAGTTCTCTCTGCGGCTTTCTGGCAAAGTGAGTGCAACAACTCTACATAGTGGGTGTGGCAATCTAGTAAATTATCTATGGTGAAAGCGTTCAGCGTGTGTGTGGCAATTTTGTTTGGCGAGTACAACAATTACGTCTATTGAGTGCAACATTATGTTTTGTTACCTGTAAAAATGAGAAAGCCAAGGTAGACAAGTAACAGTATTTTGATTGAAAGAAACAATAGGTTGGTGTTAATGAAATGGTCAATTGTCAGAATGATAAACACGTAAATCCAAACATATAATAACCCAAAACAGAATTAATAATAGTAGAATCATGCAAAATTATAGAAAGTTGTGTTGCATGTGAGTGTTGAGTGCGTCGCTCTGTGTAAATGAGTGCGTCAATTGTAATTTACAAGTGTTTCTACGATCTGGCTTGTGCGTCTTAGCGATATATAATCTGCATCAAATTACTGTGTTGTTGTGATTATATGTCTACGTCAATCTGCCATGTAGCTGCGCCATGTAAAATTTCCAAAGGCTAGTATTTTATGTTGGGTTTACCATTTGTAGTCGAGGTAATGAGGAACTGTAGAACCTACAATAACATAAAAATCTCAACCACAAAGAGATATGTTAGGCAGTTAGTATTCCCAATATCAATAAAGAAAGCAATGAAAATAAAAAGCATAAATGATCAATAATATGAAATTATTTCAAACAAACGAATGTGCAAACCATGTAGTTCTTGTTGTTCTCATTTATGCAATGTTGAGCTCTGAGTTTCAAGCTCAAAGTGTGATAGCATAAAAATCAAAGCATAATGTTGTTGCAAAATATGAGAAAAGACTCTCATTATATAAAATTTTAGAGGTTCCAATCAGGATTCCCTAGTTTGTGGGATTGATCATTTGTGATTGAAGAGTTAACTCAAAGCAATTAGGAGTTCAACTCAATTGATTTCCTTGGTTGGTGGGTTGATTGACTATGATTGAGGAGTTGACACAAACTAAGTGAGAGTTCAACTTGCTTTATTGATTTGTTAAGTGGATTTAATTGGGAGTTAATTGATAAGGTGGAATAGAAGACTGAATTGATTGATTAGTCAAGAGAGAGAATTGTGGAGTCAAGAGTTGTGATTGAGAAGCAAATTGAAACTTAGTATGAGTTAGAATTAGGAGGATAAATATACTTAAATAAATAAAATAATTTATTTACTTGCAGGTGTGGAGATATATAAATAAATAATTACTTATTTATTTATTTTAAGATGAATAAATAGTTTAATTAAATAAATATCATTTATTTAATCATGAGTGAGAAATTGATTTAATTATTACATAAATGTAATAATAAGAAGGAAATATTAATTAAATAATATGATTAATCAATTACATATGATGACACAAGGAATAGTTGAATGACGTCAATTATTTAATTACTTTAATAGATGATTAATAAAGTAAACTCCTTTAAGATGAATGTTAGTAAACTCATTGTGTTAGAGCAATTGGTCATTTTTAAGTGTCTAAATGTCCAAGAGACTAACTCAATATTTTTTTCATACAAATATAAAGTTCTACTTGGTGGAAGGTTAAGTGAAGGATACAAACTTATCAATCATGGAATGAGAATCAAAACTCATTGAGATTTAATGGTTTTGAGAACTCCTCATTTCTTCAATCACTATTCTAATATTATGTACATCAATTGATGACTTCCATCCCTTCAAATGTGATTCCACATCATCAAGGTTTTCTAACTAGCTAAACACTTCGTGATTAATAACAAGTATTTATCATTGGATCACTTTGTCAGTGGTTCCCATTTGAATGGGAACCAAGAACCAATCCCCTTATTAAAAATTTCTACCGATTTGGGAACTATACAATCCTTACCTTTGATGAGGTTTCTCCCTCAACTAGGAAATAAAGCACCAAGCACATCATTATCAACAATTCTGACATGATTGGGAACAAAATGGTCTTAGCTTGTGTTGCAAGTTCTTGATACACTCATAACCATTGAGCTTTGAAACATTTCCCATTACTGAATCACTTTGTTAGAGGTTCACATTTGAATGAGTATCAAGAACTGCTCACCTAATCAACAATTCATATCCCTTTGAAAACTATTTACAATCCTTACCTTAGTAAAGGTTTCTCCCCTAACTATAGTTCTGACTTGATTGGGAACAAAATGGCCTTAGCCTATGTAAGGGCTTCATGAAAAAATTCAAAATATTTCTCATTTCCTACAATTCTATCAAAGCTTTGTAGCCTAACCAAAACTAGTCAACAAATGTGGATTTTCCAAGAAATTGAGAGTTTTGAATTCATAGACATGCAAATACACAAATTGAGTGTCAAAATAATGTTTTCACACACTATAACCATACAAAATAAACACAAGCGTAAACATGCTAAAATATATACACAAAGAGTAAATGTCAAAGTTATAAAACATGCTAGAGTGCAAACACACTACAAATGGTGTTCATTCATATATGACACAATTAAAGAACACACACCATTCAAAGTGAATGATCAAATTCGTTCAAGAACACGCCATATAAATTTGATTTTCAAACATACACATGTACACACATATGCATGCATTCACCCAAAGTGAACATCATTAAAGTTTGTTTACATACACATTCCACACAAGTGTAAATCAACATTCTTCCATACACTCCACACTGAATGATTGTGAAAGAACAAATGTCAAATTTATTAACAACATGCGCTCACATGTAATGAATGTCAATGTTAGTAATGACATGTGCTAAAGTGCAAATATACTACACATGAAGTTCATTCATATATGATAAAGTTAAAAGACACATCATCCAGAGTGAATGCTAAAATTAGTTCAATCAGACAGCACATAAAGTTAAATTTCTACCATACACATGTACATACATATGCATGCATTCACACAAAGTTAACATCATTAAAGTTTGTTTATACACATTACACATGAAGTGTAAATCAAAGTTCTTTCCTACACACCAAACTAAATGAAGTAAAAAAGATGAAAGTCAAATTTATTCTCAACATGCAGACACGTGCAATGAATGTTGAAGCTAGTTCAAACAAACACCACATAAAGTAAAAGCTGATTTTGACTTTCAAAACAAATAGAGAAAAATAAATTAATAGAAGTGAATTCCAAACATACTTTAACAAAAAAGTACATCCAAACATAAAACTAATGTTAAAATGTGAACACATTACACAGAATGTTCTCAAACATGACAAAGTTAAAACACGATACACAAAGTGAATGTCTAAGTTCAAAGATAAAATATAAACTTTCACACAAACAAACATGCACATAGAGTGAATGATAAAGTTCAAGCAATAAATATACACAAAATGGATGCCTAAAGTGCAAATGCACTTCCAACAAAGAACTAGTAGATGCCAAAATGAAACTGAATGAAAAATAATTTGAAAATAAAATTCAAACAAAAAATTAATTTATGTCAAAATTCAAACATGTGCACAAACTAAATGTCAAAGCTTAAATACGTGCACACACACAAACACAAACCAAAACCCAAACCCAAACTTAAACACATGCATGCTCTCTCTCTCTCTCTCTCTCACACACACACACACACAACTAACTTACATTAGAATTTAAGCATGCAACATCACACACACACACACTTCTCTCTCTCTCTCTCTCACACACACACACAACTAACTTACATTATAATTTAAGCATGCAACATCCCACACACACACTTCACACTATAATTAAAAAATGCAACATGCCCAACATACACATACACGCATACAATTCATTCTAAAGTTTACTCACATTTCAAACAATATTAAAAAATACAAGTGGATGCTAGAATTCAAACTTACACATAGAGTGAATGATGAAGTTCAAACGAAAAATGTACACAATGAATTCCTAAAGTTAATACACACTTCAATAAAACAATTAGTGGATGTTAAAGTGGAACACACTAAACAAAAAAATTAAAAGATACTTTAAATAAACAATTAATGTATACCAAAATTCAAACACACAAACTAAATGTCAAAGCTCAAGCTAGCTTGAACAATAAGGGAATGTTTCACACACTTCAAAATTAAAACATGCAAACAAAGTGAATGTCAAAGTTCTAACAATAAATGTACACAAAGTAAAAGTCTAAATTTCAAATACACTTCCAACAAATAATAGATACCAAAGTGAAACACACTAAACATAAAAATTTAGAAGTCATTTCAAGCAACTAATTAGTGTATGCCAAAACTCAAACCAAAGTGTCAAAATTTAAACATACAACTTAAAAGTTAAACAAAGTGTCAAAATTCAAGAATAAAAGTGTCAAAAGTCAATACCAAAATTCAAACCCAACTTTAATAAACAATAACATTTTCAAAATTCCAACACAATTCACTATACAGATATGTTAACAACACAAAATTATTACAACATTGCCAAACCTTGTTATAATTAAAGAATATTATAGTGCTTAATAATTATATCGTACCACAAATGTCAAGTTATTATAGGTAATGAAGGTTGAAAATAAAATTAAAAAAAGGTTAACTTCATGGAGTAAAAAATAATATAAAAACTAAAAATAAATACTAACACATAGAACACAGAGACACTAGGCCAAAAAGAATGGTCATGGCTAATGACCATTCTTGGTAGCCTTAGGAAGGGGGCAGATTCAACCCCTCCCAAATAAAAAATTCTGATATTAAATAATAAATCAGTTGCAATTTACTGGATAAACATTGTCTCAATTTACATATTAAAAATGTAACATATTCTTCAGTTTTAGATATTAAATATTGCATTATCCAGTAAACTGTCTCAATTTGAAAATTACATTTCAACCAATTTTAACAATTGGTTAAAGAATACAACACTTTCTCCAGATTTATATATCAAATATTGCATTTAGCAATTAATTCAATATTGGAAACATTTTTCCAAATTCTTGTATGTTAGACGCCAACAGTTACCTAGCTCCCAAACATTTTTGAATATTAGTTCCTCCTGTCAAACACTCAACATCATCATGGTTTAAATTTAGATCAATTTTTGTACTAATAAAATATACAATTATTATTATTATCAAAATTAAACTGTCAGACAAAAGATTCAACAAATAACTTCAATAGATCACAATGTTACAGAATCTTTTAGATGTACCAAAACCTTCAAATGGAACCAAAAATCTGACCAATCTGCCTCACTCTGCTATACAAAATGATAGTTAATATAAAGTATGCTATAATATAAAAAGTTTAGAAATATTTATTTGTTTAATCAGCATGCAACTCTATAATAGCACTTCTCTGTGTTAACGAGATAAAGCACACCCTGATACACAAAGCAAAGTATGTTTACATTTATTCTCTAATTCATGGGGATGGTGACTGAAAATGAAATATTTGGAGCCATAATTAAACAATTCAAGCGCATGTTTTCCAACAACAATCCAAAACTGGATTAAACCAGGGCATTGATTTCTGGAAGAAGAATTTGAATAGTTAAATGTAGAGCAAGGTAGAAAAATGGAACTGTGGGTGAAGTATAATAATTCAATAATATGCTTTTGAGCAACCATTGTTATAGTTCAAGATACTTCTGATTTTAAGTGAATGCAGCACCTCACACAATTACTATATGGATCGCATGTTCTTAAATAAAATCAGTTTGGGGGAGGACAGAATTATATATAATGGTAAAGTTTCTAATTTCAATCAGGTTTCTCTCTTTTAATAGAAAAATAATGTTTATAAAAAGTAACAGCTGCTTGAACCTGGTTATTAGACTAATCGTATACTCTAAATTATTTTCGCTCTGCATGAAAATGAAGGGTTATGAGCTATTTACAGTTGCAGAGATTGCCTAGTTATAAATCTTCTTACATTATGTTGTGCCGGCAATAAATATGGTAATTTTTCCCCTTTTCCTTGAGTTACCAGGTTGTATTTGACTGAATTTGGACTACAGACCACTTTTGAAGAAACATGCAAATACAACTCCTCAATGAATCCAAATCCTCTAAAATTCTTTTTTCTAAACATATGATGAAATATTATTTATGTGATAACTGAATGTTCTGAGTCTTAGTGGCATGGCATTTATGTAAGCATAGACTCCTTTTGTTATACATAGATTTAAACAGCTCAAAATAATAGATTTAAATTAACTACTGGACTAATTTCTAAATGTTATGTTTAATCAAAATACAAATAATTTAAATTGTACTAAATATTTATTTTATTTTTTATTTCATGAAATTTTATAATACCTATAGTAATTGTGTACAAGGGGGATCAGACAATTGAAAAACTAATTTATCAAAGTGAATAATAAATTCAAAATTTATAGTCTATTAAAAAATAATGTTTTAAATCAAACTAGATTTAGTGAACAAAGGAAAATAAAGTGGATTATTTCCAAAAAAAAATGACCTTGAAATAAATAAATCTATATGAATCATAGCATTTACTTGAATGTAGAAGGAAATTTGATTTCTCAGTCTAAGTATGGTGTGTGTATAATGCACAAATTCAAAAGTTGGTATCTGTTGTATTTCCTGATACCTTTGATACCTTTGATTTGTGATGTGTAGTGCTGCTTCTTTTCTCCTTCTTGTCATCGCTCATGTCTTTACTGTACTCCATTGAAAATCATTGCTCACAGAAAAAGACAAATACATAAAACCAATAAAACTTTAAAAGACAAGAATCTACACATAAAAATATACAACATCAAAAAAATGCATACCAAACATATTAAAGTAGACCTCCATTAAAAATATCACCCACAGAAAAAGACGTACAAAATATCAAATTAACTTAAAAAGAGAGGAATCTACACATAAAAATATACAATACAAAAAAGAAATGCATATCAAATGTATAAAAGTAGACCTCCAAACAAAATAAAAATAGAAGAGGCATGACCATGCCAAACAAAAATAGATTGTCGAAGAAAAAAAAAACATAAAATAATGGATAAAAAAACAAACAAAATAAACTGACGAGTAAACAGAACATTCCAATCATTAACTAAGTCTATGAAATGAATGACTTCGCCAATCAAGCTGTTAACAACACTGCAAATGCAACAGAAAATCGTGTGTTAGCATTACTATTAATAATATATACATTAAAATTCCAATAAAAAAATTTACTTGTTTTATACTAAAAATATAAAAATAAAAATAAATATGATTATGAAATTTAATATTGCCGTATCAAAAACATATATTCATTAAGAAGAAAGTACTCAATCAGCACATGAATTTCAGTAATGGTCAAGAAAGTTCTCAATCAGCACATAAATTTCAGTAATTATATTGGACCATTGATTTACTATACGCATCTCTAAAGTTTGCAAAACACTGTGTATGGTGCAACCAAGAATTCCTTTGGAATAAAATGCAAAGAAATTTAGAATATAAGAGTAAGATGAAAGCAGGCCATTAGAATATGGGACTATGAAATTTATTGTAAGAATGGCTAGTCGATGTGAAGAATAAGTAGCAGATAGTGCTACCTGAATGTAGATGCAATGATGGAGACCAACCGCAGAGTCTTCAATTTAAAGCCGATGAGCATGTCCCTGAGACATGTGACATTCTCTCCCTGAGTTTTGTCATTCAACCCAAATTGGGCAGGTCGCTGTGACATTAGCAACCTTTGCTGTTCCTCCTCTCTAGACTGCTGAGGCGGAGAGACGAAGGAATGGGCTCGTAGCACAAACTCCTCCATCCATCCTCACTTTATCTGCCCAAGACAAAGGCAATTCAGGAATTGCAATGCTTCCTGCCAAATATTCCTGCGTAAATCCATTCTCTCAATCTACAGTATTTTTTTAAAAAAAATTGATGGGAGTTGGAGTGTAAAAGGAATTACCTTGACAAGAATTTGCCTCCATCAGTACTGCTCTGCCTCTTCCTTTTGCTTTCCTTCTGCAGGGCATTGGAGATGATGAGTGCGAGGGCAGAGCTGAACACTGCAATCGATTGAGCAGGGGTGCCATTTCTGCTATCAAATGTGACAGATAAGAGCTCTATAATAAAACTGCACAAACAATCAATGTGGCTGACCTCTCCTGAAACAAATGTAGACAAAGAATCAACTAGAAAGTAGCCTGAAACAAATTGCATCGTCTTGCCTCCTTCCCTAATCCCATCCCCTGTACGCATACCACTGGCATAATCAATTCCACAATCATCTTCACCCTATCCCATGACATCACAATCTTCGACTCATTGATCTGTTAAAAGTGATGTTTCTTATCAAACTCATTGCAATCCACCTCGGATACTCCGCATCTTGTTTTTTTGCACTACTCAAAATAAGTCTTGAAAACATCCTTCGTTCAGATCGTTAGACTAGCTGACAACAATTGCAGTCTATTTTTTAATCCCATAACTGCTAGATTATAGCCACCTTTTCATTCAGCTAAAGAGGGTTTTCTTTCTTTCCTTAACCTTCCTGGTCTTGTTTACATGGCCTATATAACCAACCAAAGGGATGTGTACCACATTTCAGGAACTCTATCACCGCATAATATCATATGCTGATCACATAACATGCTTTCCCTCCGCATGTTGGTCACAGTGAAGCAACATTTTATATTTAACTGTCCATATGTGATCTTTTTGGGTAGCTTGGACATATCTTCAAAACTCGTTCCATATCGCCAGTTTGGAATTGAATGGTTTATAACTCTTTATACTACGTTGACAACCTATAATATTTATTTTGGTAAGCTTGAACAAAATTTGGCCAATAACAATGCATTGTCAATGTACACCTAGTCCTCGTTTAATATACCATACAAAGTACAAGGATTTATATTGCAGACAAATTGATCTCATTTGATCATCCATGGACGCTAATCCAATATATTCATGCTTGACTTTTTATGCACGATAATGTCTTTCAAAAAATTTATACAGTGTGTTTCTTTCTCTCTTCATTTTCTACTTAAATATGTAAACATGCATTGAGAATGTTCAGCCAACAAAAGGTTTGTTACAGGCCATGAACGGTGGAAGATGCAAGAAGGATGAACCCAAAAGAAATCTTCCCACCGTGGGTTGTTTTTCCCAACCTTCAAAAGGTAAACGATTATTTGGTGGCTTCAATAACCTCTTATGCGGGTTCTTATAAAGAACATGTATGGGATAACTAAATCGTTGCAGGCGTAGAATGTATTCTGCATATTTATGGGATTGATCAGATGATACATAAATCTATACTTGTCTGTTAAGTGGATTTGAAAAGTTCAATACAAGTGGACTTCACCCCATCGGTTAAGTGGATTTTCTAAGGCTTCTGAGTTCTAAGGTCATAGCCACATTCTACACCAAGCAAGAACATCAACACTTACTATTAGTTTCAAATCTATGGTTAAGATAATTTCTATAAGGTACATAATACAAGTGGACTTCCCCCTTCGGTTAAGTGGATTTTCTAAGATAATTTCTATAAACAGGGTACATAATACAAGTGGACTTCCCCCATCGGTTAAGTGGATTTTCTAAGATTTTTTCTATAAGCAAGGTACATAATACAAGTGGGGGAAAGTGGATTTTCGAAGACTTCTTATCTCTAAGGTCATATCCACATTCTACACCAAGTTGATGACTTCTTAAGTCTAAGGTCATAACCACATTCTACACCAAGCAAGAACATCAACGTTTATTATTAGTTTCCAATCTATGGTTAAGATAATTTCTATAAGTAAAGTATACAGTCAAATTGTGGAATTGAACTATGCATTCAAGCAAAATTAATATTAAAGTTCAGGTTTGAAAAGAATTGACATGTTATATGCAGACATGCATCCAGAAATTTAAAATTCAAAGTCCACATTAAAGTTGTTCAATGGATTTAAAGTGAATTTAGAATCTTTGTTGAAGCAAGATCCATATAGACTTTCGGATTCAAGAATGATGCAGGTTTCAAACTTAATGAAAATGTAGATGTGAGATTGTGAGGGAATTGCAAATAAGTGTGATCTAAGTCTGGATTATAGACTCAACCTATAACCTTTATGTTCTGTTACCGCATAGAGTGAAGATCTCAAAATTTAAATGTGAAATGGTGAGCAGCAAAATTGACCTCTTGGGTCACATAGATTCATGGGCAAAAGAACTTAGATTACTCAAGGTAAATAAAAAAATTGCATTTTAGATTTTTGAATTGATTTTAAGATATAATTAAATAAATAAAAAGCCAGTAAAATTTCAATTTAAACTAGCACTTGTTGCTATAGAAGGTACAAAGAATACGTCGATAGAAAAGTGAAGGGAAACTATATATAATTTCGACATTACATAATGATCAGCATAAATTTATTATTCGCCAAACAAGAAGTCTATAACCAATGTTTGACTTACAATTTATTTTACCTGAATTTCAATTGGGAGGAAGAAGAAATGGTACTTTCAAGTTTAGTAGCAAATTTTTCCAAATTTCACCATCAACTTGTCTACAGCTATGAAGATTTGAAACTTTCACAATCCATATACAGAACAAAAAATAGGACTGACTTCTGATATGGGTTAAAACTAAATTGTACTTTAGTTTTATAAACTAAATTGTTTACTATGATGCATGTACAGTCATCTCTACCTCCAGAACAGCTGGCTTGGTGTGGAAAGAATACCATACTGCTATATTGGCAAGATCTGTGAGTGATGGTGGGAACTTATGGCGTCTCAGTCAGATATATGTATGATGAGCCTATAGTTCTGAATCTTTTGATATCTGAATGTGTTGGTATAAGGATTCTTTCAAATTCCAACATAGAATTTTCGTAGCGTGTACACGACTCTACTGTATCTGTTTTCAACATTGGAAGCACGTCTCCAGGAGCTCTATTGCATGATGCCCTGGATCATTACGACAAGCAAACTGCAAAGATATACTTTGTGTGTTTTTTTTGTCTAATTATTCATTCTAAATATTTATATTGTTTCTTTTCTGTCATAAGAATCCTAATTTTTTTAAGTACAAAACATCAAAATATGGAAAAGGGAACATTATTTGAGTAAAAATTCATGTTATCTATTTGATTTTTTTAAAAATTAATTAGTTGGAGGATCTATTGCATGTGTGTCCCTCCCGCTCCAGGAAAAACATAATAAAATTTACAAAGTCTTTTAGAAAAGCAACCCTAATGGTTGTATAAGAGAAAGATCCCCCCAAAAAACATACAAAGCCAAAGTCTAGCAGAGGTGGACATGTGATCTGCTGCATGAAATCTAATTATTGAATCCAAAAGCAGAATAATTATTCTAAAAAAGACATACAATCCATCAATTACTAATAAATTAATAATTAATAAATGATAATGATAGGTTTCAAAAATGAAATTTCAAACCTACCTAGTCCCCATATTTTATCTTGTTTATCATCGTTCCTTGGTTGCTGCCACTTTGTTATAGGTTTTGTAAGACCCAACATATGAGCAACTACAGTCTTTCTAATGGGTGCCATTCGCACTACGATTAAAGGAACTAAAGGTTTTTGTATCAGGGTTTTAGAGTAGAAAGCATTGTGAGGATGTTACTTTTAAAGGCTATTAATATAGAAGCTTCTATCGAGGATTTGGGGTAATATTTTGGCAAGATCACCCAAATCTCTATTAATAAGGTTAATAAGGTTGGGCTTTGAAGCTAGAAATTTTGACCTCTTATTTTCTTTTTATATTTTCAAAGCAACCAAAAGTAAGGGAAAGGAGTTATTGAATAGATAATTTAATTTATACATGAGCTTTGTAAGACCTAACATACGACCAACTATAGTCTTTCTAATGGGTGCCATTTAGTAGGCAGTAACCATCATCAGTAAACCACAAGGATCTGAGAGTAAAATGGTTCACCAAATAGATATACCTAGCTTGCAAGAACAGAGTGCAATGAAGAATATATAACTATAATTCTATTCGTATGTCACCCATTCTTAAACTAAACATTAAAACAAATTAAACACAAGACGATTGACCTATTTTAATGGAATTGTTGTTCTTGTGGTTAAAGATGAGAAGGTGAACTGTCTCGATGCTAAATGACTGTGCAACTCCTTGTCATCGATGAATCTACTATGATCCTGATGCAAACAATGGCTGTTGTTGAGTAGGTGGCAAAGGAGCAGTTGCGTAACCAATTTCCCTTCAGCTACTACAATCTATTCACAATAAACGAAAAGTGGGTCTAAAGATGTCGCGGGTTTTCAGCTGCTTAATTCTTGACCTCCAGGTAAGATTTTTGCAGCATTTTAAACGAAAATATTGGGTGCACGTTAAAATTTGCTTTCAGGTGTGAGGGAAGCAATGTTTCAACTGGTCGAAAGTTTTTTGTAAACATTTTTTCCGATGGATTGAAAGTAACAGACCACTGTATTTATTTGCATTTTGAGTGGTGATAAGAGGGCGGCGGCAGGGGATGTATGGGTGTCAAACAGCAACACAAGCATTAATTAAAGCCAAAGGCTAGTGAGATGGAGGCCGGTTCGCTGCTGCCTGAACCTGATTTTGCAACGTGAGATAAACTGTTTCAAGCATGAGACGGGTATTCAGGCTCTCTGTATGCGAGTATTCTCACAGGGAAAGCTTTTCAGCTACTTATAAATGGAATAATTTAGGAATTAGGAATTTATGAAAAATGGAAAAAACAATGTTAAATTAACTATCAGATTGTTTTCTGAATGTTATGTTTAATCAAAATGCAATGAACCTAAATTGCACTAAGTATTTATTTCATTTTTTTTCATGGAATTTTATAGTGCATGTAGTAATCGTGCAGAATTGATGAGACAATTGAAAAGCTAATTCATCAAAGTGAATAATATATTCAAAACTATTAGTGTACTTAAAAAATAATGTTTTAAGTCAAAATAAAGTAAGTGAACAAAGGGGTAAATATAATAGATTATTTCCGAAAGTTTGATCTTGCAATAAATAAATCTACGTGAACCAAAGCATTTATTCAATGATTGTACAAAGAAATTATATTACTCACCTTAAAGGTGGTCTCTGTAAAACAAAAATTCAAAAGTTGGTACCTGTTGTATTTGCTGATGTTTGTAACTTGTGAGGTGCAGTGCTGCTTTTTCTTCTCCTCAGTAAGTGAACAAAGAGGTAAATATAAAGGATTATTTCCGAAAGTTTGATCTTGCAATAAATAAATCTACATGAACCAAAGCATTTATTCAATGATTGTACAAAGAAATTATATTACTCACCCTAAAGGTGGTCTCTGTAAAAGAGAAATTCAGAAGTTGGTACCTATTGTCTTTGCTGATGTTTGTAAGTTGTGACTTGTGATGTGCAGTGTTGCTTTTTTTTTCTCCTTGTCGTCGCTACTATCTTAACTATGCTCCATTGAAAATCATCACCCACAGAGAAAGACAAATACAAAATACCAATAAAACTTAAAAAGAAAAGAATCTACACATACAATAATATACAATACAAAGAAAAGGGCATAGCAAAAATATGAAAGTAGAACTCCAAACAGAATAAAATCAAAAGAGGCATGGCCATGCCAAACAAAAATAGAATTACAGTCAGAAAGAAAATAAAAAACATGAAATAATAGATAAAGAAATCAACAAAGTAAAATGACATGTAAACTTAACATTCCAATATTCATCAAATCTATGAAGGGAATCTGACTTTGCTAATCAGACTGTTAACAACACTGCAAATGCAACAAAAAAATCATGTATTAGAATTACTATTAATAATATATAGATTAAAAATCATAATAAATTTTAACTTGTTTTATAATTGAAAATAAAACTAAATATGATTATCATAAACTACAATTCTGTCATTCAAATTAAAAAATCCTTTATCAAACATATATTGATTAACAAGATCAAACAGAAAAATGTACAAAATAAGCACATGAATATTAGTAATTATATTGGGCTCATTACAATACTCATCTTTAAAAGTTTGCAAAACATTGTCCATGGTGCACCAAGAATTATTTTGGAAAAGAATGCAGAGAAATTTAGGAGCATACTTGAGAAGAATGGCTTACAAGTTACAACAATTCAGCCAAATGGAGATCACTGAAGGAGATATAAAGCTGAGCAATGCGCTGTAGAAAGTGGGCTGCTTGAAAGATGTTAGAGGTGTTGAATATGTGGAACACAACATTCCTTCATAGATTACACATAAACAACCACCTAATAGCCTTTTCATCCAAAACAGGGTTAAAGCTTCCTGGCATTTAAAGAGGAATATTGCTCAGCATATGCTGCAGTTTCTTTTGTTGATGTCATGAATGTTTAATCAAATCCTGAAATAACCACAAGATGATAAATATTAAGTTTTAATGCATCCACATATCCACATGGACACTTCATAAACAAGATTCAAAAAAAATGTGATCATAGATCTGTCAATATTCTCCGTGACTTGTGGAATTTATACCACATTCTCTTATATTTAAACTTTGTTTGGTTGCTACCCTACATTTTAACCAGAACTCCAGTGCAAATTTTGTATACAAAATTATTCCATATACTTTTACCACCTTATCCAACAGATTCCCAGTGAAATTATCGGAAGCATCCATGCACTTAAGGTCTAATGGAAATGGGAACATTAGTAAGAGTGTAAACCTTGTTCAGATCACTACAATTGCAATAACAGATGAAGTGTGATAACCGGGAGGATATTAGTTAGGGTGTGAAAATCTATGGAGAAAATTTAAAAGCCGTGAAAATGCCCTAATTTAATGAATCTTGACCGGTTAAATCTGCAACATTTTTGGTGAACAATGCACCCAAAATGAACCTGCCTGAGTCCAAGCTGAGAGATGATCTTAATTGATAACACATAATTCAAATAATTGATAACACATAACTCAAAAGTTGCAGACCAAAAGAAGAAAGACTTCTACTGATGAGGGAAGCACAAATATTCAAAGTTGCAGACCATTTTGGAGTTGGTAAGACATTAGTTCATTGGGAGTTGGTAAGACGTTGGTTCATTTGCAAAGCTTAATGTCTCGTTCTAATAAAATGCAGCAAGAAGTAGCTTACATCCAGTTGCAATTCATTAATATGGTACGTAAAACATCGCACACGTATAAGAAGAATCACCTAAAAGAAGAATTGAGCTCTGCCTCTTCCTTTCGCTTCCCTGTGCAGGGCGTTGGAGAGGTTGAGAGCGAGGGCATACAATTGAGCGGGGGCGCCATTTCTGCTACCAAAAGTGACATACAAGAGCTCTGTAATAAAATTATAGATTCAATCAATGTGGCTGACTCTCTTGCAAAAAATTCTAATAACACAAATGTAGAAAAAAAAAACAAGTAACCTGAAACTATTTTCTCATTCAATAATTGCAGCAATCAACAAGAAAGTAACCTGAATTCCACGATAATCTTCACCCTATCCCGAAGAGAAGTGTCTGCCCTGCTCCTCAATTAAAGGTGCCAGTGGAACTGTGGAAGCGTGTTTTTTTCTCAACGGTACTGCTTTATTTTAACGGCCATGCTTTTTTTAACAGTTGTTTCAGAGCTGTTAGGGCCCTTCTTTTTTGTAACTATCATGCTATTTTTTAAAACAAAAATAGCACATGTTATATTAGGGGAGAGGACCCACTAGTTGTGCATCCTAACTTCGGGCTTCTCAAAAACTTACATGGAAATTTCAAATCACTCCCATTTTTTTACAGTAGCTTACTTGGCGAGTCTCCTACTTATAACTAAGGTTTCAGAGCCACATCATCAAATATGATGCCACTTCAGCATGCTTTTTGCCAAGGTGTCCAAAACAGCCCAAAAAAAAAGTGAGACCAATCATAGTGAATTACGTACCCCAATAGTTGTGCAGCTGATGTGGCATCACACTATTGGTTGCTTTTTAGAACAAAAGGTACATTTCATTCAATTATGGATAGTCATGATTAGCAAAACAACTTTAAAGTCACAACCATTGGTACAATGTTGTCAAAAATATTGGATATTAAATCAACAACTATGGGTATTAAGTTAAGAACTACTATCACAACCATTGGAACGTGTTCAACTAGTGGGTCCTCTCCCCTAGGGCACGCTTGAGAGATGGATGAACTCAAAAAACAAAAACAAAAAAACAATATATTCTTATTAAAATTTTACTTTGAAATTATCTATTTATCAATTTAAATGGACAACATTGTAATATAATATAATTTGACTTCCTTTATATAATATCTCTTATTTATAATTTTAATATGATTGTGTCCTCTTTACTACACCACAATAGGAGGTTTTAAACGAGTTACAGACTTTCATCAAGTCAAAAGCATAGATAAATAATAGGAGATGACATAGAGAGGGAGGATGGAATATGCAAAGGAGGGATGATAGTTTCCTATAAAGCAAGTTTAATGTCCAAGGAAGGCAAGATGCACACAAAATGGATTCATTTAAAAGGCTTTAAGAACTTTTGAGCAAATTCTATTGGCAGTGTAACAACAAATTTCACAACTATTGCTAAGATTCTCCTCACATGTGCTACAACTAGATCTCGTGAACAAGCTATGAACTTCCATCTTCTGAGATATCAAGCATGCAAGGAACAAGGAATCTCCATCGTCGTGGTAATGTCTATATGACAGTCACCCATTCTTACACCTTTTTTGGATGGGTGGTTCTATCAATGCATTGTCACTATGGTGAAGGTCATGTTTATGTCCTCGCAATTTCATTCGCTAGCCACTTACTCTGTGATATATCTAAGATCCAAAAATATCCTTGTGTGGAAGCATATGAGAGCTTGGGAATTTAATCTATAAATGCTAAGTCATTGTTTCCTCACACAACTCACAAAAGAAAATCAAATAAAGGGAGAGATAACAACATACTCCAACACCTAAAATAATATGTATTCAATTTCATTCCTAGAGCTAAAGTATTCCTCTTGTACATAACATGGGGCTTTGAATTTTAACTTTTGCAATTGTTATTGTAAGGATTTTCTAGATTAATAGGGAAGACCACATGGTAAGATTAGTGATTTATGCCTAACTAAATCTTGGATAACCACCTTATAGTAAGATTATGTAACTATTAAACCAATGCTCCTCTCATGACTCAAATTGGTCATTGTGCTTAAAATTGGCCTTATGCTAAATGTTTGATGTTGGGCAATATAAACTTTCTCACCATCACCATCTACCTATGAATTATGTAGAATGGTTCAATACATATGGGTAAACAATGGCTCTCTCTCATATAGATCAAATATGTTATATATTCACTAGCATATAGAAACACCATGCATATGAAATAATATTTATAAATTAATATTATTTTCTCAATTTGTTTGGAAGAAAAATTAGAAGTAGGATTTAAATCTTCACAAAAGTAGTCTCTTGTATGTTCTCTCTCCAAAGTCTATATACATATAGAATACTTGCTCAAATAAATGTTGTATTGGCATAACATAATCAATGGTTATCTTCACTAGATATCCATCTATAGTTAGGCATTTTTACTTACACGATGGTTAATTTTAAATGCTTCACCTAGGGAATGGATTAAGGAATGAAAGATAGATGAAAAGAGAGAAAGAGGTATGACAAACACACTTAAAAGTATTGAGAGAGGTAGGGGCTAATTAGTACCTTATTAAACTTAAATTATTCTAAATCACGCCTTTCTTTAAAAATAAAATAGATCAACATAGCAAAGCATCTAACACAAATGCACTAGAGAACACCAAATTCACCACAATGTATTAACACAACTTTGTCTATTGCTTTTGGCTCACTTCCTCTAGCACTTTCATTTGCATGTAAAATGTTGTTGCCTTTTATTCACTACCTCTGCCACAATTATTTTCTCATTATTTCAATAAAATTGGTTTGATCTTCAATATATATACACACACACACACACACACACACTCTTCTTGCATTCAAAACATCAATTGAGTTGGCTTCAAAGTAGAGTATATAGATGAAATATGTACCGCCACATAATTCAGCCATAAAGTATATATACCATGAAATATGACATATTATAGACCCAAAAAAGTTCAATTGGGCCCAAAAATATTCCAATGTGTCCCCCAAAGCTATGTGAAAAGATTTAAATTCATTGCACAAGTAATAGATAACATGGCTTGTCGACCCAACAATTGCAAATCAATGCCTGCTTCTACGTAGTAGCCCACTTCAATCTAGGAAAGAAGATGTGGCTTAAACTACACTTCCTGAACAGATGCATCATCTATGCATCTAGCTTGAAGAAGGAGTGGAAACAACCCCTAACTTTAGTCTCAGATATTTAAATGTATCTTTTGAGATAGCCTTTGTGAATATTTTTGCAATCTAATCTTGTTTAGGTACATTTTTTAATTTTACATCTTCATCTGCAAATTTCTCTCTTAGAAAGTGGTGTAGGATGGACATATGCTTAGTCCTATAATGCATTACGAGATTCTTTAAAATATTGATAGTACTTATATTGTTACACACAATGGGAATGGGCTTATCATATATTACCTTGATATCCTTTAGAATTTGCTTCATACATAACACTTGGGTGCAAGAAGATGTTTCCACTATATTATACTTCTCCAATGGATAAGGATATTGAGTCCTTTTTACAAAATTGTGAGACTTATCTACTTCCCCAAAAAGAAGGATTTGTTGTTGGTACTTCTTCTATCATCACACAACCTACTCAATCAACATCAGGAGAAGTCATTATTCCTTTTGATAGCATATTCCATAATCCAAAGTTCTCTTCAAATATCTAAATATTCTCTTGATTGCCTCCACATGTGCTACTCTTGACTATCCTGAAACCTTGTAACCAAATAGACTGCATGCATTATGTTAGTCCTATATGCAGTTAAGAATAGTAGACCCCTAATCATGGACCTATATAGTGTCTAATCAACTAGAGTTGACTCATCATCCTTACTCAAATATAAACATGTCACCATAGGAGTGCTCACTAATTTGCAAACCTCCAAAACAAATTTCCTTAACATTTCCTTGGCATATTCTTCTTGAGCAATAAAGATATCATTATATAACTAAGTAATTTTAATTCCAAGAAAGAATGATAACTCACCTAACATAGACATATATCAGACTCTTTCTACATTTCTTCAACAAACTTCTTATGTATTTCATCATCTTTGCCAAAGATTATAACATCTACATATTCAACAACTATAAAATATATCTTCCTTAATTTTTATGTAAAGATTACTATCTGTGGTACCTTTCTTGAGGCCTTGCTAGAGCAAGTACTTATCCAATCTTACAAACCAAGCCCTAAGAGCTTGTTTGGGACTATACAATGTCTTCTTAAGTTTTTGTACCATGCTTGAGTCTTCTAATAGATGCAATCTATCAAGCTATTCTTTGTGGACATCTTCTTGGTCTTTATTCAAGTGAACCAATTTGTTCATCTATTTGATATACTTTGAAGTTCTCGTGAACTACATATGCAAAAAAATATAAATTGATTGTTTCCATTCTTTTTACCAAATAAAATATCTCTTCAAAGTAAACCCCTTCAACATGTGAATAGCCTTTACAAAGTAGCCTTGTTTTTTTTTTCTCATCACTTCCTTGTCTTCATTCAATTTATATCTAAATACTAATTTTGTTCTTATCGCATTTTCATTTATAGGTCTTGGAACTAATTAAGTCTAATTTTTCTCAATCTAATTTAACTCTTCTTCCATTTCTTGTATTCAACCATCATCCTTACTAGCATTGGTAAAATTCTTTGGTTCTATCTTTGAAAGTAATAAAATAATCACTTTTTCATTTGTTCGTGCAAGTCTTCTTCTGGTTTGTACTCCATTTTTGTTTCCAATTATATGATGTTCTAAATGATTCTTTTGGGCATACTTGGTTAGAGTTTTATTGATCTTCACTAGATTTTCCTTTTTTTCCTCATTTGTTCCTTCTTCTTCTATGTATGGAGTCTCATCTAATCCACGATCTTTTAACTCATTTATGTTTTGTTGTGAATTTTCATCAACTCTAACATTTTCACTTTCAAAGATCTTTCTCGACCTCTTATTATAGCATATGTAACTCTTGCTTCTAATAGAGTACCCAAGAAAGATTCCTTCATCAGATCTAGAGCTAGGATTTCTGAGTTCTCCTTCATCACTTTTTATGTAACATTTACCACCAAAATCTCTAAAACACTTAATAGTTGAAGGTCTTCCATACCATAGCTCATAAGGGGTCTTGATGTTGTTTGACATTGGTTGCCCTTTTTTAAGAATGTAGACTATGGTGTGAATTACCTCTCTCCAATACACATTAGGTAAATTGGTAGCTTTAATTATTGTTCTTACCATCTCTTGAATAGTTATATTCTTTCTTTCCACTAATATGTTTTGCTAAGGAGTTCTAGGAGCAGATAGATGTCTCTTCATTCTGGACGTTCTTCACAAAAAATCTCAAATTAATTTGAGGTAAAATTACCTCCTCTATCAAATCTCAAACACTTGATTACATCATTAAAATTTTATTTTCAACCATTAATAAATAAAAAATTTAAACTTATCAAAAGCTTATTTTTTGTTTTAGAAATGTAATCCATATCATAATTTAGAGAAATCATCATTAAGCAACATGAAGTATTTGTGACCTTAAAGACTCTTCATTCTGGTAGGTCTACATAGATCAATATGAATTAGTACCAATGGCTCTATAGAATATTACTCCTTGGTCTTGTATTTTTTCCTTGTCCACTTTCCAATCTATGTTTTTTGCATAGTATGTTTGTAGGCTTGACAATTTTTGGCATGTCTCTTATCGCATGTGTAGACCTAATCTTCACAAAATTGTCAAAGTTGATGTGTCCCATTATCTTATGTCATATCCAACATTCACTTGTTTGTCCCAAAAAAAACTTTCTCCCATTATCCTCCTTTAGGCTATATACATTGCCTTAAGACCTAGATCCTCCTGCTACCAATTTCCTAGAGTTTTTTTTTATTCCACATCCTTTATCATGAAAAATGAGATTGTATCCTTTGTTGACCTACACAAAGGAGATTGTTCCTAGAACCCTTAACATAGAGAAGATCTTTTGTCTTGTTCTTCCCATCAATAATTATTGTTCCTTAACATAGAGAACATATTTTTTCTTGTAGTGAAAAATAGTAATCTCCTTCGAAATATAGATTCCTCTCAAATTTGTTTCCTCTAGGATTCTTGTAACCATTATCTAATTCTATCAAGGTATATTTAGAAGCATAATGACTAATGTTACCACAATTGAAATATTTGAAGGTTAACTTTCCTTTGTATTTGTAATTTCCCCTTTTGAGCTTCCTCATAGGGTTTACTTCTTCCTCATCAAAGCTATTGGTCTAGTCGGATACATCAATCTTCTCCTTCTTACTAATTTTGAAATTTTCCTCTATTTTTGGACCTTCTTTATCAAAATATATCATTTAAGTGCACCTTACACTTGATTAATTAAATTTTCTTAAATTCATAGCTTCCTTAATAGAAGGCAATCTGTGACTATAAGATTTGGAAGAGTCCTAAGTACCTTGTGTACTAAAACTACTTCTCTTAGTTATTCACTAAGATCTCTAATGGTATTAACCACTTCATCTACTCATAGAAAAATAATTAACATTTCCTTTATCCTCTAAGTACATCATCTTTTCAAATTTACCTTTGTATATTTGTAGCTTAGCATGTTTTACTTTAGTGTCTCCATATTTTTTTCTTATCTTTTGTCATGCATCCTTAGCAGCATGACAATGCATTATATTCACAAGTTTAGAGTTTTTTAATCCACTAAAAATAGCACTATCTACCTTACCATTGTTCGCATATGTCTTAATCTAAGCTGGATCAGTTGGTGGACCAATAGGAGGAGTACACCCATCTTTAACTAATTGCCAAACCCTAAACCCTAAAGAAGTTAGGTGGACTTCCATCCTCAATCACCAAAAATTGTAGAGTATTCCATCAAACATAGGTGCCTTGTATTAATGAAAACCATTTTGTGTCATCGCAGATCTTCCTCAAGTTGTTAACTAGAGTTCTTCTAAGAAACCTTGTTCTAATACCAATTGATTATTATTATTATTATTATTTTGGAGGGGGGGTAAATTAGTGCCTTATTAAACTTAAATTCTTCTAAACAAAATATTTCTTTATAAACAAAATAGATTACCAAACCAAAGCATATGACACAAATGGATAAGAGAACACCATATTTACATTTCGAAGAAGATAACTATTCAATTAGGGATCAGATTCAAGATACAAAAACCTGCAATAACAAGTTTAGACCACCACAAATTCTAAATCCTGCAAATAAATCACTAACATGCAAGAGAGAAAATAGATAATAAAGGACATGCATATACAATAACCAATCATGGAAATCAATTCAAAACATAGATATGCAAACCATATTAAATCTCTCTTGTTCTTCTCCTTCTTAATGAAAACTGTAGACTCCTAGCTTGTGCTCACCTAGAGAACATAATAATTCAAAGTATGCAATTCCAAATTATGAGAATTAGCTTTCATTATATAAAAATTCTAGGTCTCAATTAGGATTATGTGATTGAGGAGACAACTAAAATAGATTGAGGAGTTAAACTCTAATGATTGGGGAGTTGAACTCAAATGATTGATCAATGAACTAAGACTAATTGGCAGTGAGATGGGTGCATGACTGAATTGATTGATTGGTTAAGTCCTTTGATTGTGATTGAACTGAAATTAATTGGATAGTTGACTGGATTGCATGAATAGATGACTCAATAGATTAAATAGAGAACTAAATAGGTGGATTAGTCAGAAAAGATGATTGAAGAGTTAGGAAAAGTGATTGAAGAGTGGACTAAGACTTAGTGTTAGTTAGAACTATAAGAATAAATCTAATTAAATAAATAAATAAATTCATTTAATTGTGCATGTTGAATATAATAAGTAAATTAAATAAATTGCTATGTATTTAATAGCTAGGAGAAATTGATGAAATAATTGTAATTATTATATAAATGTAATAAGAATAAACATAAGTATTAATTAAATAAAAAAATTATTTAATTAATGTGGAGACATAGGAGATTAATTAAATAATGATTATTTAATTAATTTATAAAAGAATAAGTGACAAACATTAGTTAGACGTTTAATAATTAACTAATTGATTAAAATTATTTAATTATGGAATTTGGGGATAATTATGAATTTGAATTTAGAATGTAGTAGAAAAACATAAATTAATTAAATAATAAAGATTATTTAATCAATTAAGAAGAATATTAGTAAAATTATCGCACACGGGCAACAAGTCAATTTTAGGTGTCTACATTTTGCCTATCTTTTAGATGATGTATTTTTAGGCATTTTTTCAAAGAATAATTAGTAAAAATTATGCCCTAATATGCCCCCCTGAAAAAGTAATAGTAACTAGGTAATATGGTGCCCCCTCAAAACATTGAGTGAAAAATATAATGAAGGGCTCAATTTGTTGACAAAGTGATTAGGATCACAATGCAACTTACAGTTTGGAAAATGGAGGTTCCAAGCAAAAGTTATGGGCTTTGGAAGGTGAAAGACATCATGACCAATACAAATGGAGTGGGTGAAAATCCATCAAGGAGGGCTAGTGGGTATACATAGGGTTATGAGGTCATTTTCAAGGCTTATTTGCATTCACAAGATTTAGATTTCTAATGGAGAAGAGGAGATCTCAAAGCGAGTTTATAGAGCTATGGAGAGCTATAAGGACAACATTCACATCTCAGTTTAGGTCAGGACCTACCAGTGACCAGCTATCTTTCCACCTTCAGTACACACTTGTTATTTTGACACATTTTTACATTTTTTTTTGTACTTTTTATAAGATTAGGTCCTAGATCAAAATTTTCATTCAGCGCAAGTGTTTGTCTCATTCATCCCAATTGCAGTGAATGTGATGCATGTGTCTAATGAATTTTTTATAATAAAGCCATAATTGAGTTTTAAACTATGTATATTATGTTTATACAATGCAACTATCTATTTTATTGTATGTATATGCAATTTTAATCCAACACAACTAGATAAGGTTATATGTTTTGTAATCAAACTACATGTGTAATGCGTAATGTGCATTTGACGCAAGTGATTGTGGATTTTTTGAAAACAAAATAACCACGCATATATATTTATTTCATCACAATTGCTTTAGTTGCACAATGTGCTCATTTAATAAATACTTTTTAGACATGTGATTATTTAGGTTTTGCTTGCATGCTTTGTTAGGACTTAAACATTTTGACTAGTTTTTTGCATTGCGTTGGGCTTTTAGATGCGGGACAATGTTTTGATTACTCAGGAGAATCATCCTAAGACTCTGGCCTATAAACACTGACTGACCTAGGAGGAGATAAACCAACTTGATGGGATGGTACTCCATATTACTCTGATTCCCCATATTTGGGTAAATAGCGAACTTATTATAGCTCTATGTGAGAGATGACACTTTGAGACCTCCTCTTTTCACTTATTGACAGGGGAGTGCACTAACCCTAGAGGACATCTAAAGGATATTAAGGTTTCCTATTCAAGGTGAGAGGGTGGTATACACACTACGAGATAGGTTAAGGGCACTATGTGATTTTTTTGATTGCGATCAAGCAAATCTAGGAGTTCCGGGATATGAGATCATATGGGAGGATATGGTGAGTGATTATGATGACTTCTTTGGCTTGCTATGTGGGTTCGTGGTAGGCGTGCTTGTACCAGATAGGAGAGGGTATAGATTCCCAATTGGGTGCGAAGAGGTGATTTACAACCTATTGTTAAAGAGCACTGTATATATGCTTGGGGATTGTATGTTTTGGATATGCTTTATCATCAACTAGATATAGGATTATAGGGGTTCACCACTATAGATTAGGGGTTAGATTTGAGATAATAAAAAAAAATAAAAAAACAACAAGATTAGACCATCATAAAGCCTAAATGTTACAAATAAATAACATGCAAGAGAGAAAACAGATAATAAAGGACATGCATATACAATAGCCAATAATGAAAATCAATTCAAAAAATAGATATGCAACCCAAATTAAATATCCCTTGTTCTTCTCCTTCTTAATGCAAATTGTGGGCTCTCAACTTATGTTCAGCTGGACAACATAAGAATTCAAAGTATGTGGTTCCAAATTATGAGAATTGACTCTCATTATATAGAAATTCTAGGTTTCAATCAGGATTATATGATTGAGGAGACAATTGAAATAGATTAAGGAGTTAAACTCAAATGTTTGGGGAGTTGAGTTCAAATGATTGAGCAATCAACTAAGACTAATTGGAAGTGAGGTGGGTGTGTGAATGAATTGATTGATTGTTAGCTCCTTTGATTGAGTGAACTAAAATTAATTGGACAATTAACTATGTTGCATGAATAGATGACTCAATAGATTAAATAGAGAAATAAATAGATGGATTAATTAGAAAAGATGATTGAAGAGTTAGGAAAAGTGATTGAAGAGTAGACTGAAAATTAGTGTTAACTAGAACTAGAAGAATAAATCCAATTAAATAAATAAAGAAATTCATTTAATTGCACATGTGGAATATAAATAAATAAATAAGATTTATTTATTTATGAGAAGAATAAATTAGTAAATTAAATAAATTGACATAGATTTAGTAATTAGGAGAAACTGATAATAAATAAAAATGGCTTTGCTAAACATGCGAAAAGGAAAGTATGCAAAGTGAAAGTTTCAATATGTTGGCAATATCTTCTTTTCCTCTAACAATGTTTGGGATGGATTTGTGAACCATTTTTTTGTGTTGGCTTCCCCACCTCCTTTCCTTCAAGGGGTAACTAGAATCCCAATTAATTCATCATTTTGTAGGCTTGGGAATGAGAGGAGGTCAGGGAAAATTGGTTTTGCAAACATCTCGGCACCATATCTTGCATCTAACATCAGGGCAAGGGTTACAAAACAATATCCATCTCCTGGGAGAAATGAATTGTATAAAGTCGATCATGCAAAGAGATGGACCCATGGTAACCCTAACAACTAGATTTATCGAGTAGATAATACGAACAATGAATGGAAGGTTTTTAGAAGACTAAAGGAGCGGCAAGCTATGAGAGGGAATGGTAAGGTGGGAAATACAGATAAAATGTATGAAAATAATACCCTTGGTAAGAAAGTACATGGGTAATACCCTTATCTAGAAAAATCCCATGTTTCATTATGGGTGCAAACCAAGTTAAATTAGGGTGTCAAGATACCACTCCCCTTGCACCCTCAAGCCCCAATCCTCTATGTGCTTTTGGCAATTTGCCTATAAATGTACCTCCACTTCTAATTAACAATGTCCTGGCTCAAGGTCAAGAGAAACCTTATAACAAAGTTCATAATTTCAAAAATCCTAGAAAATGAGAATATAAAAGCCTCCTCTCCCCTAGCCTATGTCTAATATTCCCTCCCAACAAAACCCTATACCCTCAACCAAATTGGATGGCCTTGGCACTATGATTACAATAGAAATATATACCAATGGCATGTGGAACTATTGTAAGAATCATGGATTATTCGTAAAATAGAGTGGCCACGAGCTTTTGATGGGAGACATAATTCAATGGTTGGAGAAATGCTTTACAGATTAAGTAAGTATATCTTCCCTCTCTGAATACTTTCTTTTTATTGACTGCAAAGATGTTAATCTAAAATAAAAATTACTAGCCGATAATTTGATATATTTCAAAGGGTATAACTTTAAATTTTCTGAATTGGAAACCATATTTAATCCTTATGATTATAATGACCTTAAAACTGCTAAATGGATCACCTTACCCAATTTCCTTATGGAGCTAATGCATAGTAAAATTCTCATGAATATAGGAGATTTTATGGGTAGATTTGTAGGTCTAGAAGAGCACTTCTTAAAACCATCCAATGTTAAAATGTTGGTTAATCTGGGATTGAACATCAATGACAACCATTAATGATAACAACATTAATAGAATCAAACTCACATTATAACAATCTTCCCCTTTTTTATTGATGGAAACATTCATTAATAACAAAGAAAATAACTCATAAAGTTCTTTGTTCTTCTCTACTTTTCTCCAATTGTTCTTCTCCTCCTGAGAGGAAGCCACCAAGCATTGATCTAAATAATAATAAGCATGCAATTCACTAGACCAATGCACACATTGTGCATTTAGTGAACACTAGGGAGGGGCATAATGCCTAACTTCCCCCTGAAATATACTCAAAAGTATCCTTGCACAAAGGTTTTATGAATATGTTTTCTATCTTCTCCTTTGTAGGCACATACTCAAGCTTCACTTCCTTCTCCAATACCTTCTCTCTAAAGAAATGATACCTGATAGATATATATTTCATTCTAGAATGTTGCACTAGATTCTTTGAAATGTTTATAGCACTGGTATTATCACACATGATTGAAATTGGCTCATCAAAAGTTATACCTATATCCTTCAAATTCTTTTTCATCCATAATACCTAAGTACAACATGAAGATGTTGCAATGTTTTCTGATTTAGCAGTTGATAATGTTACAGAATCTTACTTCTTGCTTGACCAAGAAACCAACTGAGAGCCAAGAAAATAAGCTCCACCACTAGTACTTCTCTGATTATCCAAACACTTTTATTCCCTTGAAATATTTGAAAATTATTTTCACCGCCATAACATGTGACTCTTTTGGTTCTTGTTGAAATCTGGCTGCCAAACATACTGCATACATAATAGTTGGTCTAGTAGTAGTTAGGTATAATAGTCCTCCAATCATTGATTTGTACTTACTTTCATCAGCCTTCGGTGAGTCATCTTCCTTGGTCAAATTACATCTGGTAACAATAGGAGTACATACTGGTTTAGAGTTCTCCAAACCAAACTTCTTCAATAATTCCTTGACATACTTGGATTGAAAATAAAAACACTTACTATTTAGATTTACTTGCAATCCAAGAAAGACATTCAACTCACCAATCATAGACATCTCAAATTCCTTCTGCATTTTCTCTGCAAATTTCCTACACAAGTCATCTTTTCCTCCAAAAATAATGTCATCAACATAAACAACAACAATCAAGATCTTATATGAATAAATTATGTAATACAAGTTGTTGTTTGTCGAACCTTTATGAAATCCCTGTCCAAACAGATACATGTCTAATTTTCCATACTAGCCTCTTAGTGTTTTCTTCAATCCATACAATGCCTTCTTGAATCTTCATAAAACATTAATTTTTTTTTCTGACATGAATCCTTCCAGTTGTTAAATGTAAGCTTATTTTAGTTCTCCATTCAAGAATGATGACTTAACATCCATCTGGTAAACCTTGAAATATTTATATGCTACAAATGCTAAGAATATCTAGATCGCCTCCATCCGGGCAACAGGGGCACAAGTTTCATCAAAATTAATTCCTTCAATCTGAGTGTAACCTTTGCAAACTAATCTCTCCTTGTTCCTTATTACCTTATGATTATCATCCAGTTTGTTTTGGAAAACCCATTTAGTACCAATCAAATCACCTAGTCTAGGTACAAGTTCCCAAGTCTAATTCTTCTCAATTTGATCGAGTTCTTCCTACATTTCTTTTACCCAGTTTTGATCATTACATATTTCTTTTATAGTCTTGGCTCAATTTCTAAAAGTAAACACAACAAAACTTTCTCTTGTGCTGCTATACTTCTAGTAAAAAATCCTCTATTCTTATCACCAATAATATGATTCTTCAAATGATTTCTCTATGCATACCTTGGTGTCTTATTTGTAGAAGCAAAATTTTGCCTTGTTTCTTCCTTTCCTCTGTCTTCTATATCAAACTCATATTAAATGTTTTTATCAAGAGTCTTTTAAAAATATTCATCAACCTTCACATTTTCAATTTCAATAATATTATTTAGTCTCTTGTTGTAACACTAGTATGCATTGCTCTTTGTAGAATATCCCAGAAATATACCTTCATTAGTTCTGATGTCAAATTTGCCTAAATTGTATCTCTCTAAATGTAACATATTATTCCAAAGATATTGAAATATCTCATTGTAGGTTCTCTTCCATGCCATATCTCATATGATGTATTTCCATACTTCTTTTGGTACATAACTCTATTAAGTGTATACACAGTTGTGTGTACAACTTCTCTTCAACAAATTTTTATTTTAATCCTAGCCATCCATTTTTATATGAGACTTATATAAAGGGGTCACTTCATATTTATAAAGGATGGATTGTTAGGGATTGTTGCTAAGAGCTACCAAGATAAGTTGTCTTTGAATTTTGGTGATTTCTTGAAGAATTTTAGTGCTTCCATGATTTTTTATTCCTTCATTTGGATTAGATTTGTTTTCAAGTTATTAGTTGAATGAGATTGGTAGTATTGTTGAAGTGGAATATTTTTTCTCATACGCTTTTCTAGAAAATAATTTCTATGTGCAGTGTAAGGTTGGTTCTGAGCTCTTATGTGGATCCTTAACTTATATCACTAGATATGCATTGTTTCATGATGGTGTTTATTTGTGATATAAAAATTATTTACCTTTTACAAGCTGATCTCAAAAGAATCAACAATAGAAGGAGGGCAACAATACAAATTTTTTAAGTATCAGACTCATATACATTAATAATATAGATTTCACATACTAGAGCGTATTGTGAATGAGCACATCAAGAGCTGCAAAGAGCACATCAAGAGATTCAAAATGAGAACATCAAGAGCTTCAAAGATGCCTTTTAGAACATAAACATTTAGAATCAAGATATTGTGTGCAAATAGTTCCCTTATTCATTGGGCAAGGAAGCATTTTACTGGTACACCAACCTTCCCACCAATTCAATCTAGACCCAGTGATAGTTGAAAGATGCATTCATGGGAAAGTTTTGACTATTCACCATTCTTGTAGAGCTATATCTAGGCAATTCATTGATCTGAGGAGACAAGAAAGTGAACCCATTAGTGTTTTCAATAACCAATTTCAAAAATCTTATTCAAGGTTGCATGATCCATATCATATAGCTAATGATGTAGCCATCCACATTTACTATGACTCTTTGGATTGTCTCACTTCCATGTTTTTCTAGAAGGCTTGTCTGACCCCAACCAAATTGATACAATCCTATACAGAGGTCAACAAGGTTATCCTTCAGTCACAAGAAACTTATATAGGAGCACCTAGCTACTTTTGATACACTAGTATGTTGAATCAAGGATAAAGTAACACTGGGAAAAAATAGTCTCCTACCATCACTCCAATTCCTCTTTCTATGTATCAAATGGTCTCGCATCCAACAACTCATGTCACAAGTAGTGTCAACTTGACATGTTTACCTTTATAGTGTGACACCTTTGACATGGTTTATAATTTTTTACCTTTTATTTTTTATATTAAAATTATCCACAACAAGTTAAAATATTGTCTATTGAGGTCACTTGCCTCAAAAATTAGAATAATCGACTCTAGAATTCACAAAGAAATTATCAGACATATCAAGGTTCCAATCAAGGGTATAAAGGAAATCCTCCTAAACACCAAGAGAATCATCAAAGATATGGTCAAGGATATCTAGAGAACAACTTTGGGTACTGTAACAATAACCAAGGATACTAGAAGAGATCATGGAACAAAAATCCTAAAAATGGAAGAGTGCATTCACCATTGGACAATCTATAAGCTTCTTAAAGTTGACCCCCAAATAGAGTTTTCTTAGCAGAAGCAACTCTATTAGGATGGTGGAGGATGCATAATATAAATTATCATTAGGAATTACAATGTTGAGAATTACATAGGGCTATTGATATCTATAAGGGAGAAATAAAGAATATGAGTTAGTTCCTATGCCTAGATATGAGTTAGTTCCTATGCCTAGATATGATCGAGTTCTAGTCTTTGATGATTTCAAGTTCCCTCCTCTTGAACCAAAAGAATACATGCCATTGCAAGCTAATAATAACTCTCCATCTGCAGCAACAATTGGTCTAAAATAGGCACTAGGGTACTAAGGCATGCCTATTTATCAACCTCCATCTATGTCCCTAAATGAGTCACTAAAAAGGGATGGTTAGGTTTTCCCTCCACTTTGTAATAGTGTCCTAGTGGAAGGAACTAGTGAAGTTTAAGCGTATAAAAAATCATCAAGGAATGCAGCCCCAAAAGCATATTAGAGGAATTACATAAATCATGAACCATTGACATATATTCCTCTAAATAATTTCTCAATGCCTCCACATCCAAATGTGATAAATGTTCTAGGTCCTCTAAACTACTCACCAAAGTATTGACAACCAACTTATTCACAAAGTGAAAGAGGGAAACCTACAACACAACCTTCTTTTCAACAAGGAGAACAAAGACAAAAGGGGAATCCTCCTAGTGAGGAATTCAAAAGTTTGATCTCCTATGTATTAGAAGAGCTCAATAAATCAAGGTTATTCCACCACTATTTGAGTTAATGAAAGTTACAAAGATTAAGAAGACACCACTAGGATGCCTGAATGACATTACCCTAAAGATCATTCCCTAAGGTGTATCACACATTTTTAGAAGTACATCTTGTAGTTCCCAATCCAATCTTGACACATAATGCTAATGTAGTCTAAGATGAGCCACCAATGTCATGGAATGCCTTTGATGCTCTGCAAAATCCTCCTAGCTTCATTGGCATGGTGCAAAATTCTCTTGATGCTCAAAAGGCTCCAACTAATGAAAGTTTTCTACAAAATGATCCTAAAATCAAAGAGAATGATACAACTAGAGGCAATGATGCACTAGTAGAACAAACCACAAATACAACACAAAATGGAAAAAACACTTGGAAAAATATAAAAGATGAATAATTCAATCCAAGGATGCAAAAAGTAAATATCATGATCTTCCATCAAGGAATGGATGAACCTACTCCTTTCCTCCTGTCTGCTAGAATTTTTAGCAAAATGTTGTATAATTTCTTTATAAACTTAAGTGCATCTAACAATGTAATGCCTTTAGTTGTGTAGAAGATTGGGATTTATACCAATACAAAAAATCAAGAAAGTAAAACAATTGGATAAAATAAAGGTTCCAATTGTGGGAGAATTGATAACAATCATATGCAACTGGCCTCTAATCCTAGAGTTCATAGTTGTATTGATATTTCTATTGTCGACATGCCATAAGGGTATTGTATGCTATTAAGTAGAGTTTGGTCAAGGAAATTGAACAAATACACATCCAACAACTTCTTTTGTATGTGGTTGTCATGGAAATGAAGCCCAAATAAAATAAAGATAGAGAGCACACCCAGAATCAAATTATTGATAACCAAATATAATGAAGATAATGATATTTTGTTCATGGAGACATATTTGGGATCATATATGTCGAAGACTACAAAAGTCCTAATGTTACATGGTTCTACCCAAGGAGAATATTTGAAAGAGACATGAGAATTAACATAAGTAATTATAGAAAGTGATCAAGAAACACAAGTCAGTGAAAATAAAGGGAAGTTTGAGAATTTCAAGAACTTTGTCCTAAAAAGTGTGAAGCAATAAACAAAGATGGGTAAAGGTGTTGGCATTTGAAATTAATTTCTACCCAATTGGTGTAGAATCCATAATGCTTTTCACTCATAAATCTCATGTGCAATGTGTAAAGTTTCTATCAAGAAAGTATCAAAGATGATTCAACCAGTCTTTGTGAAGGAAGATGTCCAATAAATTAAGGATATTAATAATTTGAAGAAGAGGAAAAATTATTAGGGGTAGAATTATCAAGTTTAGAAGCTATTTCAAGAATCACCCTCCATCACTGTGCCACACCAATATAATTTACACCACATCAACAAAGTCAAAATCAA
Organism: Chamaecyparis obtusa; assembly: GCA_027943335.1. Taxonomy (NCBI): domain Eukaryota; kingdom Viridiplantae; phylum Streptophyta; class Pinopsida; order Cupressales; family Cupressaceae; genus Chamaecyparis; species Chamaecyparis obtusa. The sequence goes on from BSBK01000053.1 coordinate 567,357, forward strand.
AGTCCTAATTATGAATGTAGGAAAAGGTTATTGAATCACACACTCAAAAAATAAATCAAGTCTGGACATAGTGGTTTGATGGATAAAAGTCAAAGAAAGGAAGTGGAGCTAGCATCAAGCTAGTCAATCCAATCAGAGAGACTTACTTGGCCGCACACAGACTGTAGATTCCATGCACTAATAATGTCGTTGAATGTGAATCATTGGTTCATGGATTTCTACTCTCTATCCAGAAGGGTTCCAAGATTCTACACGCATGAAGAGATTTATATGTAGTTGTAAGGAAAGTGAGAAAATTATATACCTTCCATTATAAAAGATCAAGTCGCTACCACAATAGAGTATGGGACCTCATTGAAAATGTTGATGCCATCAACATCAAACAAGTGTATTGATCAAGCTATCTAGTATCAAATTCATTGGCACATGCAACTAGTTCATTGGAATCTCTTGCCATGGATTATGTGAATAAATTCATAGTTGAGTTGACATCAATACCCCCAGTTCTTGGTAACATCACCAACTTCCAAGTATTTGAAGATAATAAACATAGCCTCTATTTTCTCATGAAAACAAATGTATTTTCCACTCAAGTTATTGATTGACAAAGAAGAATTGCAAGAAGTAAATTTTGACATTGATGGATTCATGAACTTGAATGAAAACACCATTCCCTAAAGAATAATAGAGCTAGAAATAATTTTTTATCTAGATAGATTGAATGACCTCAGATATCAAGCAACTGAAGGAGGTGAATGTGAAAAGATTAATTTAGGAATTGAAAAGCATGTAGAGAGAGAGAGAGAGAGAGAGCTTATGCAATAATTCCCATACATAATAGCCTAGGGATACAAGGATTTGAAGACATGTGACACATCCCTCATCACACATAAAATTCCACTCAAGCTAGATAGTAAACCATTTCGATGGAGACAAAGATTAGTAATCCATTGATGGATTCATTGATTCATCAAGAAGTAAAGAAACTGCTCCTTGCAAGAAGCATCTTCCTAGTCAGATACTCGATGTGGGTCACCAATCTAGATCTAATTAGAAAGAAGAATGGAGAAATAAGATTGTGCATAGAGTTTTTTAAATCTAAACAGAGCTTCAAAGAAGGACAATGACCTGTTTCCATCACTTGATGAAGTATTTCAAATTGTTAATGGATCTCAAATGACATCATTTTTAGATGGTTATTTAGGGTATAACCCAGTGATCGTAGAAGAAGAAGATGGATTAAAGACTGCATTCACGACCAAGTGTTGTACATTTTCTTATAGGAGAATTCCCTTTGTGAACATTGGAGCTACTTTTAAGAGAGAAATAGATATTGCATTATGTGATTTGGTTAGAAAATGCATTATTATATACAAGGATGATCTCATTGTATTTTCCAAAAGAAGAGATCATATAAGTGATTTAAGAATAATTTCTTACAAATGCAAGAGTTACAAAATCTCACTCAATCCTAAGAAATACATGTTTGGTGTCATTACAAGAAAATTGTTAGGACATGTAATTTCAGAGCATGGAATTTCAATTGACCTAGAACATGTTGAAGCTATTTCAAGGATAAGAGTGTCTGGAAGTTAGAGAGAATTGAGGTCATTCTTTGGTAAGATCAACTTTGTGAGAAAGTTCATAATAGGGTTTGTTGAGATATTTAGACCATTAAACAACATGTTGAATAAGGGTGCAAAGATAGATTATACACTTATAGAAAATAAAGCATTTGAAGAAATCAAGCAAGATATTGTGGATGCTTCTATGCTTGTTAGTCCTGATTACACTAGACCATCCTTCATTTATTACTTTGATTCAAACATTCATGGGAATAATTCTCACACAAATAATAGAAGAGAAAGATGAGCATCCAATTGCATTCATGAGTTCACCATTGAAGGATGAAAAGTTGAGATACCCAAATATTGAAAAACAGGCCTATGCATAGGTAAAGACAATAAAAAAATTTAGAAACTATATTTTAAGAAGAAAGGTATATGCCATAGTTCCTAATGTTGTGGTAAAGATATTGTTGTTGTAGAATGAATTGGGAGAAAGAAGAAGAAAATAGGTTACCACCATTCAAGAGTATGGCATTGAGATACAACCAACAAAACTAGTCTGTTGGAAGACTCTAACACAAACAATCACTACAATAAGACATACGCTAGTACAACCAATTTATGTGTTATGTGAAGTATCTCTTAATGAGTGGTACAATGATATTATTTACTATCTGTCAAATTATAAGTGTCCCTCCCACATGAATCTAGTAGAGAGAAGATCTTTGAGAATGAAGAGTCAACAATACATGCTTCAAGGGGTTGTGTTGTATAGAAATAATCATGATGGGATTCATTTGAGATGTGTTGGAAAAGAAGAAGCAAAGAAAAGCATTGAACATTTCCATAGTAAATTCATAACCACTCATGGAAGCAGTTTGACCATAGCCTATTAAATCACAAGGATAGTATACTATTGGCCTACATTATTCAAGGATGTATATGAACATGTGGAAGCTTGTCACATGTGTCAAGTACTTGTTGTACATGAGTAGAACATTTATATGCCTTTGCAACCTGTCATTGAAGTGCAACCTTATGCTAAGTGTGTATTAGATTTTATTGTTGTGATTAATTTGCCTTCCTCAACACAATACAAATATATCATGACTATTACTATCTATTGCACACAGTGGTTAGAAACTCAAGCTCTTAAAAAATGCACAATAGATGTGGTCATTTAGTTCCTTGAAGAGCATATTATCACTAGATTTCGATGTGTATATGCTATGGTGTGCGACAATACATTTTCATCTTTGAGGTTTTCCAATTGGGCATTTGAAAATGGGATAACATTGAAGTTCTCATTCAACTACTATCCATAGGGAAATGGATTGGAAAAATCAATGAACAAGAACCTACTAAGTGCAATCAAGAGCTTACTAGATATAAATCCTAAGGACTAGCACACACTATTGAGATTTTCCCTCTGGGTAGATAGAGCCATAATTAAGAGCTCTTTGGGAACATCTCCCTATCTTTTGGTTTATGGACAAGATTCAATCTTCCCAATTTAGTTGAGAATCTTGACACTAAAATTCATGCAAGAATATTTGGAAGGTGAAGATATAGTGCAGACAAGACAACCCCAACTATTGCACTTGGAAGAGAAAAGAGATTAAGCATTCAAAATTTTTGTGAAACATCAAGGAGTGGTCAAAAGGTGGTTTGATAGAGTGGCCAAAGTCAAGGACTTTCAAATTTCTAACTTGGTTATGTACTGAGATAAGGCCCATGAACGAAGATATGACATGATATATTTGACAATTTATGGATGGGTTTCTATCAAATTTTTGAAATCCTAGGAGATAATGCATTTAGGTTGAAAACTCTGACATGAGAGAAAGTGTCATTGACCCTTAATGGAAAATTCCTCAAGCATTACTTCTGACCTTAAGTTTCCTTCTAAAGGCCTACCCTACACATAGTTAGTTTAGGTTTTCCTTTTTATTCTAATTTGGTTTTCCTCTAGCTTCCCTTTTGTTTGGTTTCCCATTTTGCTGTGTTTCCTTTTGGTTTTGTTTCCCTTCCCATGTGGGGTCTTGGTTTTGATTTTCATAGTTCACAGTTTAGGTTTCCCTTGAGCTTGTTTGCTCAAGTTGTTTCCATGGTGGCAATGCATACATAGAACCACCCATCCAAAAAAGGGGTAATAATGGGCGACTATCATATTGCCTTGGCAATGGAGATTCCTTCTTCCTTGCATGACTGATTTATTAGAAGATGAAATCTCATAACTTATTTATAAGATCTAATTGTAGCATAGGTGAGGAGGATGTTAGCAATGACTATAAAAAAATTTGTTACACCCACCAATATAATTTGCTCAAAAGTTCCTAAAGCCTTTTAAATGAATTCATTTTGTGTGTATATTGCCTTCCTTGGACACTAAACTTGCTTCATAGGAGAGTATCATCCCTCCTTTGCATATCAAATTCCCCCCTCTCTATGTCATCTCCTAATCTTTATCTATCCTTTTGACTTGATGAAACTCCATAATTTGTTCAGAACCTCTTATTGTGGTGTAGGAATGAGGACATAGTCAAAGGTTGTGCAATTTAGTCTTTTTACACCTATCAACTATGTTTTGGTGAGACTTTCTAAAGCCTTTTCAACAAATTCATTTCATGTCTATCCTTCCCTCATGATATTCCATAAAATTGTATTTATCTAACCTTCTTGTCATCCGACCTTTGTACCTCTCCATACAAACTTCAAAAGGTTTTTTATAGATTTTTCTAGGAGCCAATTGTTAAAATAATAATTTCAAAATAAGATTTTCGTATTCTTTACTTTTATTGGAGTCAATTCTTAAATAAATAATTTTAGAATAAGATTTTTATTATTTCTATTTGTTACTATTTTTTCAAAATAGCATTCCCGTTAAAAAAATCAAGGCCCTTCTCAATAGGAATGTTCATCCATCTCCGGAACGTGCCCTAACAGCTCTGCAACTAAGCATGGTATTTAAAAAAAAAAGCATGGCCGTTGTAAAAAAAGCATGACCGTTTAAAAAAAGCATGGCCGTTGAAAAAAAAAGTATGACCATTGAGAGAAAACTTGCTTCCACTGGCACTTATAATTGAGGAGGGCAGACACTTATTTGGAGAAGACCTGAGGCTAGAATGTGTAAAGTGGTTCTGCAGCAGTGAATTTGGAATCGGGTGAAAATTATCATGGAATTCATTATGCCAGTGGTATGTGAAGATTTTCTATTAGGGAAGGGGCAATATGTCGCTGAAGTAATTGGAACAATTATCAAATGGGCAAAGTAGTTTTAGGTTACTTTCTAGTTTATTTTTTTCTCTATATTTCTTTTATTATAATATTTTGCAAGAGAGTCAGTCACATTGATTGTATCTGCAAGCTTATTATATAGCTCTTGGATGTTGCATTTGGTAGCAGAGATGGCGTCAATGCTCTATCGAATGCACAATGTTCAGCTCTGCCCTCGCCCGGCAAAGGGGCATGCGAAGGAAGGGGCAGAGCACAACTGATAGAGGCAAAATAATCATTCTAGATGATTCTTCTTACACATGTGTGATGTTTTATGTGAGTGACTGCCCTTGTTTATTACATGCGTAATGTTCCTGCAATTTTATTATAAAGCTCTTATATCTCAATTTTATTATAGAGCTCTTATATGTCACTGGGAATGCTGGAAAAAATGGTTAAACCATGGGGATAATTTTACATACAAAATTTACAATATAGGGTTGTAATTAAACAAAGTTTTAATATAAGAGAATGTGGTATAAATTCCAAAAGTGAGGTTGAATATTTACAGATTTATGATCAGTTTTTTTAAATGTTGTTTATGAAATGACCCTTGGATATTTGATGTATTGAAACTTAATATTAATCATGCTTGTGGTTGTTTCGGGATTTGATTAAACATTCATGTCATCAAAAAAAGGGACTGCAGTATATGTTTAAGAAAAATCCTCTTCAAATGCCAGGAAGCTCTAACCCTATTTGTGTATAATCTATGAAGGAATGTTATGTCCCACATACTCAGCGCCTTTGACATCTTTTATGCGGCCCACTTCTGCAGGACATTGCTCGGCTTTATATCTTCTTCAGTGATCTCCATCTGACTAAATTTTTGTAACTTGTAAGACGTTCTTCTCAAGTCTGCTCCTAAATTTCTTTGCACTCTTTTCTAAAGGAATTCTTGGTGCACCGTGCATAATGTTTTGCAAACTTTAGAGATGTGTATTGTAATGAGTCAATGGTCCAATATAATTACTGGAATTCATGTGCTGATTTTGTACATTTTTCTATTTGAGCTTGTTAATGGGTATATGTTTGATATTTTATTTTTATTTTTATTATAAAACAAGTTGAGATTATTATGAATTTTAATGCATATAGTATCAACAGTAATACTTATATATGATTTTCTATTGCATTTGCAGTGTTGTTAACAGCTGGATTGGCAAGGCAGATTCACTTCATAGACCTGATGAATGTTTAGAATGTTCTGTCTACATGTCATTTTATTTTTTATTCATGATTTTTGGTTTCTTTCTTTGGGTTTCATTTTATATTTATTTGGCATGGCCATGCCTCTTTTGTTTTTATTTTGTTTGGAAGTCTACTTTTATATGTTTGGTATGTATATATTTTTTAATTTGTTATTTTATTGTTTTATGTGTAGATTTTTCTCTTTTTAAGTTTTATTGTTATTTTGTATTAGTATTTTTGCGGACTATGATTTTTCAATAGAGTGCAGTAAAGATAGAAGTGATGACAAGGAGGAAGAGTAAAGAAGCAGCACTAGACATCACAAGCATCAAGAAACACAATAGGTACCAATCTTTGAGCCTGTGTATCATAGACACCATACTTAGGTTGAGTAATAAAATTTGATTCAATCCATGTAGATTTATTTCTTGCAAGAGCAAACTTTCATGGAAATAATCCACCATTTTACCTCTTTGTTCGCTTAATTGGAATTAAAACATTGTTTTTCAAGTGAGTTATAAGTTTTCAATATATTATTTACTTTGTTGAGTTAGATTTTCAATTTTTCGATCCAACTTCTTTACCATTACTACATGCACTATAACATTTCATGAAAAAAAAATACTTAGTGGAGTTTACGTTTGTTGCATCTTGATTAAACATAACATTTAGAAACTAGTCTGGTCGTTAATTTTGGCATTATTTTTTCCAGTTTTGATAGTTTCCTATTTCTAAATAATATCCTCTATAATTCAAATATAAATTTTGCTAGCTTTTTGCTTATTTATTTATGTTATAAGTTAATTCAAAAATCTAAAACCTAAAAATTTTATTTACCTTAATTAATCTAGTTCTTTTAACCATGAATTTGTGTGATCGAGATAAGTATGAAGCCTGTTCTCAAATCCAAAAGTTCACGTGAATCTTGTTTCACCAAATATTTAAAATTCACTTCAAATCTATTTTAATGTGAATTTTGAATTTCAAACCTCTAGTGGCTATAAATTACTTAGCTTCTTTTTGCCTACATATATAACATGTCCAATCTTTTCAAACCTGAACTATAATATTAATTATGATTGATTGCATAGGTGTTCTAAACTATAAAAGACATTTTAACCATAGATTTGAAACTCCTAATAAACCTTGATATTCTTTTATTACAGTATTACTAAAGTTTGCACCCTTGCTGAGCTTTCAACTCAGAAGCCTAGTGAAACATGGGATGGTCTCTCTGATAATTGAGACTAACCTCTAGAGAAGGCTGGTTCCTATACTACCACTTTAACTGAGAAAAGGTAGAGAAAAAGACTTGGAACAAAAGCTAAGATCTAATGGGTTGATGGACTGGATAATTTTGTCATCTGTATTGCTGTTTTGTCTTCACAATGTATCAATAATCAACTCAGTTTCACACAACTCAAGTGTTTTCATATACCAATGCATCAAATTTTTGCTAGGAGGTCTGTGTTTTCAATAGTTTTTGATGGAGAAGAGATGTTTTCACAACCAAATAACTATTTGCAACTATCACACAGACTACAACCTCCATAAAGTGTACATTTTCTACCTATAGGTGCCAGAGAGACATTCTTTCTTTCCTTGAGAAAACAGACTAATATCCATCAATCATTATTTTGCACACAATATAACAATACCTAAGAAGTGAAATTACTAAAATCTTATTGTTGAATGGTGTCCTTATAATAGTACAAATCTGAAAATGACTGACTTTCTCTTTAAAAATGAAATATTACTAATGCTTCAGCCTCTACAACTAATTTTTGAGTTAGAAATTAGAATACAATATTTCTTGGCCAGAGAGAACCATTTTAGGTTTCAAAATACAACAGAAAAAATGCATGAATTAACCCCAAGAGATAATCCTAGGCATCTCTTTATGGAGGAATAAATGTTTTTCCACTCCTTGAGGCCTAGTCAAGCTTCCTTTTCAGCATTAGGGAACCACTCTCCTAACTCACTACCATAAACAATTCCAACCAGATCTCTGCTAAGGCGTAGAAGATGAGGTTGTTTTATTTTAAATTGAATGATCTAGATATTCTCCTTGTAAAAAATGAAAACCATCTCTACCTCCTGCATGAGTCAATGATGGTTTCAAGCTATCATAACTATCCTTGCTAATCATAAATCCTGTGAAACAACTTCTCGCTTGAAGGTAGGGACAAGTTTCTTATGATTTTCTTTATTCCTTGAAGGTGTGGAGAAAGAGCCTTCTTCTAATGCATCTTCAAACCTCTTTATGAGCCTTAATAGATCACCTGATCTACTTCCTCCATGTTGATATTTGGTAGACACTCTTAGCATGCATTGATTGCTAACTTTGATATTGCCATTTGATTAAATCTCTCATTTGCATCTTATTATCATTACAGATTGATATGTGGAAACAACTAACACTAGAATGGTGAGCATGTTCAAATACATGTAAAAGATATAACTTTTTAATTTTATTATGTAACCCTCTTATCGATGTCACTCTCTCCAGATTGACTATCATGAACACCTCTATGATGCCTCCAAGAATCATTGCAATGCATGACAACCTAATATCCTCCACCATTTGTGTTTTGTTCTAAGGTTTTAAAATATAACGCAAATAGATCTACTCTTCTTATTCCTCAGTGGTAGTCTTCAATTATGAATTCCACACTCATCATTTGCATTATTAATGTGTTCACCCCCTTTTGCTAATTTTCAAATTTAGGCTCTCTTTCCATTGACTCTCGATCCATTGCAGATGATCTGAACACATTTATAGTTTTTTGTAATGACCAACACCCATGGCTCCTCCATAAACATTTTCCTTTTCAAAGTTTAGTTGCAAAAGCTGTAAATGCATGTGAACCAATGCAATTAAGATAATAACAAGAAGTTGTAAACACTTCTACACAGAAAAGTGAAAACCAAAGCTATTATTTTCTTATGCCTGTCCACACCTAACCCAAATGTCTTAAACCCAGCTTTATTTGGAAAAATGATGTGAAGAGGCCTTTCGATCATCAAAGGCATCCGACCACATGAAAGTGAGAAACTTTACAGCTACCTCTAGGCCAAGTTACAAGACTTAGCTCCTTAACTCTTTTGATAGCATTAAATGTACTCTCGACATTACTAATTGGAAGGTAAATGGTTGGGTATAGCTTACAATTAGCTTACAAGTATGCTTTTATGGTCATCCAAACCACTTCATATGCATAGAATGCCACCACTCTTTGCTTCTTCTCTTCACAATAGTTACTTCATAGTCATTTTCTCAATTCATAGTATAGATACACTTGAGAACATACTTGATACTTTCTAGCGTTGTTAATGAAGCAACACCAAGAGGTAGTGTGCCAAATATGCCCACACTTCCATCTGTAACAATCCAAACATAGCTGCTATTGAACATTTTCAAGTGAATAGCATCAAAGAGTAAAGGTTGGCCCAAATCAAGTTGCATGTGCACTAAAATAACCCTTGTGACTCTTTTGATAACATTAAATGTACTCTCAGCAATAGTAATTGGAGGATGAATGGGGTCAAGTATCCTACATTTGAAGTCATGTAATCCATAGCCTTACAACATGTCTCAAGCTTGTTTATAATCTCAAAAATAGAATGCAAGCAATCACCTTTAGCATCAAATCCAATAAGGCCTATTGTACCCTAAAATCTAGTTTTCTAAATTTGATGAAGCAATGCAGATACATTGGTTGATTCTCTTCGTTTTGCTGGATTAAAAGTTTTAATGGGAGTATCTAGATCACGAGATAAATCATACTTCTTCTGAGAAAATAAACCATGTACAGCTAATGTGATCACCCAAAGCACATCATATGCATAGAATGCCACAGCTCTTAGATTTTGATCTTCACAATAGCTACTTTGTAGTCATTTTCTCAATTCATAGTAGAGGTATTTGATCTTCAAAGAGGAGAAATATACACTCAAGTACATACAATACCTTCTTGTGTTGCTGATGAAGCAACACTAAGAGGTAGTGTGTCTAATACATCTGCAATATGATCTATAACAATCCAAACATAGCTGCTATTGAACATATTCAAATGAATAGCAACAAAGAGTAATGTTTGGTCCAAATTAGGTTGTATGTGCACTAAAATTACCCTTGTTTTGATTTCATGAAGATCTAATAGTACCTTCTTCCTCCATACAGAGGTTTACTATTTCATATTCAAAGTACACCATGCATATTCATTTATAAGATATCTGTCATTCTATTGACTGTGTATGAAACTTTAATGTCTTTTCCATGACTGCTTGTGTTCTCAATCTTCTTCAAGGACTGTCATTTGTCTGTGACCTGTCATTAGGTCACATTGTTCTTTTAGCATGGTTAACTATGGATTGTCCACCATGCCACAACTATCCATGAATATTTGGTTGCTACTATTCATTTCTTGCAAGGGTTTTGGACAAGGTTCTAAAAGTATTTCTTCACTCTTCACTATTGCTATGATCATTTGACAATCTTCTATGACCTTATCAGATAATGCCTTTATCATCTAATGTTGGAGGCCTGTAGATTCATTGTCCTTTGCATGACATCTTTTAGTTCCTTTTGTGTTGGCCCATGTGTCATGTGTTGCACTTTGGTTATATGGCTGGCATTGACATTCTTTCTAACCCCTGCTATATGTATACTGCCATCCTTGATGACATCATTGATTTGTCTTCTTCTTACTTCATGACTTTATTCAACATGATTATTGTTATTGATGATTTATTCACTGTCCCTTTTGGACCATTACAATTTTTTGACATTGGCATATACTCTTGAGCATGGAGTATCGACTTTATCAGAGGCTCACTTAACCTTCCATTGTTCAATATCACATCTACAATTTAACCTTTGCCATTATATGTATCTTGCCAAGAGGTTTTATAAAATAACAACTACCACTGCTCTTTTGTTGATGACTCTCATCAAGATCCAAACTCTATTCGCTCCTCATCTGCCCTCCATGATAATGCAACCTCCTCTTATCTCCAACTGCCTTTAGTTTACTGTATGATACAACATTCTTCATAAGAAGACATTGACTTGATTTTCCCATGCCAAGAATGATATTCCCTATCTTTTTGTTGAGAGTCTTATCTCCTTGCCTATTCTCGTCTTCCTTTATGGTGTCTTTTTAATCTGTTATGCACTGACTCTATGTTCATTCCCTTGTATATAGTATCCTCCACCACTTAATGTTCTGAAACACTATGACCTTTTCAAGTTTAAAATTTATAGAATACTCTATGATCACTTCTTGAGACATTGAAGTACCTTTAGTCTTCTATACTTCATGTTTGACTGTCACTTCCTTCATTCACTATGCACTGTTATCTTATTATTATTGCAGGGAAGCTGTGTGCATGCCAATAATGATATTTTCTATCTTTTGGTTGAGAGTCTTACCTCCTTGCCTATTCTTGTCTTCCTTTATAGTGTCTTTTCAATCTATTATGCACTTACTCTTTTTTCATTCCCTTGTATATGGTATCTTCCACCACTTAATGTTCTATAACACTGTGACCTTTTCATGTTTAAAATTCATAGAATACTCTATGATCACTTCTTGAGACATTGAAGTACCTTTGTCTTCTATACTTCTATCTCTGTTTCATGACATCTACCAGGCATCTAACAACAAATAGTAACACTTTTGGACATTTTTCTTTCTAAAAAGCTTTTCTTTAAATGTCTTAATGAGTATCCATTTGATATTCTTGACTTTTGACTGTTATCTCTTAGTAAATTGTCATGGCATTATTCACATGCACTATCTTTTTCATTATGTTTGAAATGTCTCTTTCATATTTCTCCTTGTTATGTCTTGTTCTTCAATATTTCATGTTAACTGTGTGATCCCCTTGCTTTTCCTTTTTTCTTATATCAAAGAAGATGCAAAGAGGTTTTGACAACTCTAGACTTACTCTAAAGGGTTGCATGGAGAAAATGAACCTTAACTGTACCTTTATGTTGCACCTCATTCTTCCTTATGATGCACATGCATGAAACTATCTACTCATTGTCATTTTGCATGACTATCCCTATTTTGACCTTGAAAATGGCACTGAGTTACCTTTTAATCTTTATGGTTGTTTCTTGTGTAATTTTGACTATCATTAACACTAGTTAAGAAAAGCTCATATCCTTGATTACATGGTGTCACTATCAACCTTTTATGCTTGTTTAATGAGTGTCCTATTTTAATCTCCCCTCTTTACTGTAGGACTGAGGCTGCCACTCTCCCTTCACTATCCTTTTTTGTAGGTTTTAGATCTTTGTTCGAACTTATATGAGATCAAGAATCCCAAGAATTAGAAAACTTCTCCATTAAAATGTTGACTGGTACACTTGATGAAGGGAAATATATTTTTGGCCACTCATCATAGTCTCTACAGATCCAAAATGTAGAGACAATGAAGCCAGGTGTTTTTTAGAAGTTGCTGCCCTTTTAATCAAAATAAATGTCCTGTCACTGTCATTATACCTCTTTCGTACATGTGAGTTCTCTTCTCTAGATTATATTCCTTGAGACATTTCTTTTAATGGTAGTAAAGGACACTGTAGTCTCTATCCTTGCCATTGAAGCTTATATACCATTGCTGATTTGATATTCAAAATTGGCCTTTAATATCTATCGTGTTGTAGTAGACCTATCTATCGTGTTGTAGTAGACTGAACACTTGCCCTATTTTTATAATGGTTGTGGCTCATTGACTACCTTCATCATGGTTCATGGAATTTTTCACCTCTTGTGACTATCTTTTTACCCACAGTGACTGATATTTGATTTTCTTGAAACAAGTTCCCATGTATTACATGCACATAGTGACTGCAAACTTTCTCTAAGTATTGTTTCATACACTAGTGTGTGACATTAACATTAGCAAGGATTTTAACAAGGTTTTGGATGAAGACAAAGATTTGGTTCTCTTCTTGGTAGAGAGTGTTAACCCTTTCTGACCTTGACAAGATCATCCACCAATGTGAGTTTCAAATCATGGATCAACCTTCCATTGTATTTGTAGAGACTAACAATATACATTGGTGGATAATTCTTTAAATTTCAAAAAAATTTAAAGAAATTGCTCTGATACCATATTAAGATAATATCTTTAATATCTTTATTAAGATATTATCTCCTTAGTTAAATACTTTCTATAATGGTCAACTACTTGTCTGTAGTCCATCTTTCAATCTAGATAGGAATGTTTCCTATCCTATCTCTTTCATCTTCAGTCTAGATATGAATGTTTCCTATCCTGTCTTCAGTTGTTTTTCTAATTTGGTCTTTAGTCTACGTTGTAATAGAGGAGCCAATTCATGAATATTGTAACAGAGGAACAAATGTGTTCCTTATAAATAATTACAAGGACATTGTTTCGAAAAGAAACAACGTAGACTGAAGATGAAATTAGAAACAAAACTAAAGGCAGGATAGGAAACATTCCTATCTGGACTGAAGATGAAAGAGACAGGATAGGAAACATTCCTATCTAGATTGAAAGATGGACTATAGACAAGTAGTTGACCATTATAGAAAGTATTTAACTAAGGAGATAATATCTTAATAAAGATATTAAAGATATTATCTTAATACCCTCCCTTAATGGTCAACGTACAGATGTTAGAATATTCTATGATAATTGAGACCCTCCCTGGATCTACACAATGCTAAAACCAAGAAGCTTTGCTAGAAGACTACTATGACTCAAAATAGACTGCAATTAAAAAAGTTCATTTTTGTGAAAAAAATAGTAAAAACCCAGAATCCCACACAACCTTGCATATTATAGACAACATGAAATTAGCTGTTGTGATTTTGCTAAATAATTAAATGTATAATTTTGTCCTCCCTGAATTGTCATGTTTTGTTTAACTTTAAGAATATGTGATCCATTCAGTGATTGTGCAAGGTGCTGCATTAAAATTTTGATTTCATAAGATGAAATTCCATAAAAAAATTCACTCAAAATTAGAAGGGCCTTGAACTATAACAATGATTGCTCAAAAGCATATGCTATAGTGATCATACCCTAAATGTTTCATGCCAGAAGTGGAATCTCTTCAAGTACTGCACATTGATTGTAAAATAGGTTTAATTGCATCAAGATTGTTTAGTTGATGTTCCACATTATATATACTACATTGGGCACTGAAATGGGATTGATCAACCAAGCTAAAATCCAAAAGTTCTCCATCCTTATGAGAGTGGTCAGAGACAAAACTTTGTCATCTTATCTTCCCATTTATAGAGATGATTTTGTATAAGTTTTACAAGTTATGCAACAAATTTGGTTTGAATACAGGAAGAAGTTGGACTCGTGGCATCTCCTAATTGTAATGGAGGAGATGCAAGTCCTTAGAAGTTAGATATGGAGGATGGTCGACCCATAAAACCTTAAGTCACAGTAAAATACATAGAGTTTGTGGATTAGTTTCAGGTAATTGTCTTATGTGGGTAGATCAATTATGACTTTTTTAACATCCATGAATACCTTGTAATGATATTCTGTATGTTTCATTTCTCTCTTAACTGTTGTGATTTTGCTAAAGAATTACATGTATAATTTTTCCCTCCCTGAACTATTGTGTTTTGTTTAAGAATATGTGATCTATTTAGTGATTGTGTGAGGTGCTGCATCAAAATTTGATTTCATGAGATGGAATTCCATAAAAAAATTACTTAAAATCAGAAGGGCCTTGGGACAGGGGACCTGGGAGGGGGACCCATGAAGGGGACATGTGATCAGAACAGGACAATATCTGTTGTTTCTGTCAAAAGTTGGACATGCCTTTTTGGCGTGAAACCAACGGGTAAGTCCTCTCTCCCACCTATAGAAATCCTATCCAACATCGAGGAGGGAACTTTTGCTTTATCCATTCTGGATCAAATAATAGATGTTAATATTTCTCGAATGGCTAACTCTCTTGTGGGGAGATTCTTGGGATCTCACCCTAATATCAAGGTGGTTAGGGCATTTGTTAAAAAGAAATGGATTTTGAAAGGTCAAGTGGAGGTGGTTGCTCTTCCCAAAGGATGTTTGGCTTTTTCCTTCTCATGTGAGGAGGATTTAAGGTTTATTCTATGTGAAGGACCTTGGATGATAGGAAAGCATTCTATGATTCTGCATAAGTGGTGTCCTAATATGGATATGCAAAAGGATCTTAATGTGCAGGTGTCGATCTAGGTAACTCTTCCGGGCTTGCCTCTTGAGTTTTGGATGGAAGACATATTTAAGGGCATTGCTAATGTCTTTAGGGAACTCTTGTCTTTGGATCCTATCACGGTCTCTAGAAGATGCCTTACGTATGCTAGGATTTGTGTTGGGGTGCAGCAAGGAGTGGATATGCCAAAATCTATCACTCTTCAATCTAAACTTGGCTCTTGGGTCCAAAAGATAGAGTATGAATTGACACCCTTTGCTTGTTTTCATTGCAAGAAAATAGGCCACTGGGTGAAATAGTGTCCAAAGATGATACCCCAAAAGAAAAAAATGAAAAAGATATGGGTAAAGAAGGTTGTGGAGGGAATGAACTCAGTGGGGAGTACTATTAATGAGAAGAAAGAAGGAAAGGTGAATGGGAAGGGTATGTCTATTAAAGGTTGTGACACATCTCATTTAGATTCTAAATAGAAATTAGAAGGTAGCACTGAAGTTTTAAAGGAATCCATAACTAAAAGCTCTGATGATTCCATTGCTGGACATATCCATAGTAGGCCCCTGGGGACAAAAGAGGGTAATAATAAATTTGATGTTGGCCTGTTCGAGCAAGAGATGTCGGGAGGTTATGGCTTCTTACGCCCCTCTCAGAATTTGGTAATATGGCAGGATGCCCAAGTTTGTCTGATTCTAGGCTGTTCAAAGGATAGGTCTCAAAAGACCTTTGGCACTCCAGGGGGATCAGATAAGGTAGCACCATGCCCTTCTAAATCTGCTAAGTGGGGTGATGTGGCAGATCTAGCGGAGGCCCTTTTGGGATCAAAAGAACTGAATGAAGAGGGATGGTCCAAAGTGGAGAAGAAAAAGACAGTTAAAAATGTTAAGAAATTCACTAACAAAGATAGAGGACATATGAAGAATGTCTCCTCAACCCTCAGAAGCACTAGAAGCAATAAGTTTGGAGATGTGGGGGCTCCCCATGTTTCCTTGGGAAGACCCTCGAATCAAAAAAGGCGAGCACTTGAGACCAATAAGTGTTTAGCGGATGGTAGTCAAAAAACCATCATGGAGTCTGGCCCATTCCTTAAAGAATGAATTTTATATCCTGGAATGTAAGAGGATTAAATAATCCTCATAAGCAAGCTATGGTCAAAAACATGATCAGAGATAACAAGCCTGATATTGTTCTTCTACAGGAGACTAAGATGTCTAAGGACAAAGTGGAGAAAATCTAGTTTTTTTGTAATGGTCTATCCCATAGTAGTGATGTTATGGATTGTGACTAGCTGGAATTGTAATGTTATCAAAGGGGAAGTGTTATCCAGTAGCAACAATGTGACTAATATTAGATTTTGGCATATCAAGGATGGTACTTCTTGGGTTTTGACTAATATTTATGCTCTGAACACCAGGTGGGGTAGGAAATATTTCTGGAGAGAAGTTTCTGGTTTTAGGAGAGATTTTGTTAATGATAGCTGGATCATTATGGGGGACTTTAATACTCCTTTGAAGGAAAATGAAAAATTTGGAGGTGGTCAACCCAATCTGGACAACAGAACTGATCTTATGGAATTTATTGATAGTCAAGAGTTGCATGACATAGATTTGCAGGGTATTAACTATACTTGGACCAATAGGAGAGAGGGAAATGAGCTTATCCAAGTAAGGCTTGATAGAGCTCTTGTTAGCAGCATTTGGTTAAACCATTATTCTTGTGCCTTATTTGCCTATATCAGAGCTGGATCGGATCACTTTTCTATAACCATTATAGCTGAATTCAATGGCTTGAAAAGAAATTATCCTTTTTGATTTGAGAAAATGTGGACTATCCACCCTAACCTTGAAAGGTTGATTGAGGTTTGGTGGAGTATTAGGATTGAAGGAACGACAATGTCCAGAGTTGTTAAGAAAATGAAAAATGTGAAGGACAACATCAAAAAATGGAATAAGGAAACTTTTGGAAATATTTTTACCAATAAAAATAAAATTGTTGAAGAACTAAAAGAGATCCAGGACAACATTCAGAAAGATGGATATAGTTGGCATACCAAAAAGGAGGAAGATACCAAACTAATGGAATATCATGATATTATCTCAAAAGAAGAATGCTTTTGGAGGCAAAGGTCGAGAAAGTTGTTCTTAAAGGAAGGGGACAGGAATTATAAATATTTCTTCATGACCACAGTGAAACATAGAATGAGTAATAAAATCTCTAGACTGCTGGTCAATGGAACCATTAGTGAGAAGGAGGAGGATTTCAGAATTGAGGCCAACAATATCTTTGGAGAGCTTCTAAAGAAAGCTGAGAACTTGGATTTGGAGTGCCAAGATGAGTTGTTCGATGGTATACCCCGTATCCTGAATGATGCTCACAATAGAGTTATTACTGCTATACCTTCTATGGATGAGATTCAAAAGGCTATGTTCTCCTTTGATGGAGATAAAGTCCCTAGTCCCGATGGCTATCCTCATTTCTTCTTTCAAAAGTACTAAGGATTCTGAAAGATAATGTTTCTAATGCTGTCAAGGATTTTTTTGGGGCTAGAAGGATTCTCAAGGAATTGACTGGTACCTTTATTGTTTTGATTCCTAAGAAAACTGGGGCTGATAGTATGGACCAATTTAGACCCATTAGCTTATGTAATTCAGTGTATAAGATAATTTCTAAAATCCTTACTTCTAGAATTCTCACTTTTCTTCCTTCTATTATTTCTGGACAGCAGAATGGTTTTGTCCCTAGGAGGCAGATTCTGGACTCAATCATCATGGTTCACAAAAATATACACTCTTTGACTATGTCAAAGAAGGAAGGCTTTTTGTTGAAACTTGATCTGTCCAAAGCTTATGATAGGGTTGACTGGGATTTTTTGTTGGCTACTCTAGAGGCTTTTGGTTTTAATAAAAGAAGTAGAGACCTTATTCACTACTTGGTTTCCTCTACCATGTTCTCTGTTCTTGTGAATGGTTCTCCTACCCCTTTTTCAAGTCTTCTAGAGGTCTTCGATAGGGGGATCCCCTCTCTCCTATTCTTTTTGTTATTTTGGCGGAATGTTTGGGTAGACACATTGGTAGTCTGGTTAACAGAAGTGAATTCAGGGGTCTGAAACCTTCCTCCAAGGACTTGATGTGCTCACATCAATAGTTTGTGGATGATTCCATAATAATGGGTGAAGCCTCTATCAAAAATGGCAAAACCATTAAAAAAGCCCTTGACAACTATGCTGGTGCTATGGGTCAAAGTATTAACTGGAATAAGAGTTCTATTTTTTTCATCAATGTGCCTGAAAAAAGACAAGAGAGGCTAAAAAGAATTCTTGGTTGTGAGGTGGATTGTCTCCCAGGGTCCTATCTTGGCTTACCTCTGTGCCTCAATCCTCCAGATTCTTTTTGGTGGGATATGATTGACAAATTTTAGAAAAGTCTTGCTGGCTGGAAGGGTACTCTTCTTAGCCAGGCTGGCAAGATTGTTGTCCTCAAAGCTATCATTCAAAGTATTCCTCTCTATGCTTTGAGCCTTTTCAAAATACCTAAGAAGTTTTTTGAAAGTATAGAGAAAATCCAAAAGAACTTCCTATGGTCTGAAGTTGAAAAAAAGAAAAGGATGGCTCTTATTGCATGGGAGAAGGTTTGTAAACCAACTAGGAAAGGGGGTCTTGGTCTCCACACTATAAGAAGTATAAATGAGTATCTCATGGCTAAACTCCTTTGGAGAATGTTCAAGAACTTGGGAGAATGGAGCACCATTTGGCACAATAAATATAATAGGGACAGCTCTAAGTTCATGAATTTCTTAAACTCTAAATCGTCACAAGGAGGTTCGTGTATATGGGGCAATGCGCTTAGAAGGAAGGAAATGATAAAGAAGGGGGTGTAATGGAAGGTTGATAATGGTAAGAAAATTCTTTTCTGGGATGACATATGGCTGCTTGATAAACCCCTAAAGGAGGTTCCTACCTGGAATGAAATGTCTATCCTTTGTAAATAGATCTTGGCAACTTAAGTGGAGAACTACTGGGGGGAGGGTAAATGGACTGATTTGTCTAGGTTTGATCCTTCCCTCAGGGGCTTGAATAACCTTTTGTATGTTGTTGTTCTTATTGATGATGAGGATACTATTATTTGGAGATATAGTACTAATGGCTTGTTTTCAATTTCATCCCTATACATACAGAACTTTGAAGACAGTCCTTAACCTTGTTGGGCCAAAGCCTGGTTCAAGGGATTAACTCCTAAAATTAATGTTTTTTTTTGGATCTTATTGCAGGATAAAGTTCTTACAATTGACAATCTCAGGAAAAGAGGCCTTGTTTTAACTAATAGATGCTGTCTCTGCAAAAAAGATGAGGAGAATATCAACCATATGACAATTCATTGTCCTTTACTAGTCAAATATGGGAAAAATTCTTTGATCTAATGAATATGGAGTGGGTGTTTCCTCATAGCATTCAGGAGTTGTTTTTGTGTTGGAAACCACCGACTAACAACAAGTTTTTAATCTTCTTTTGGATTTTCTTCCTACCCTTTTTGTGCTGGGGGGTTTGGAAAGAAAGGAATGAAAGAATTTTCAGGGATAAGGAGTCCAATTGGGATAGTATTTTTCACAAGATTAAGAGTGCCCTATTGGAAAACTTGGGGTTGATTAAGAACTATCAAGATCTGAAGAATGAGTGGGAGGCCAAAGTTTATAAGAAGTGGAAGCTTGAAGGAAGGAAGGTTCTAAACATCCAAAGAAATATGTGGGAAGAGGCTAGGTGGGACTGTCCTCCTAATGGATGGGTCAAAATCAACTTTGATGGTGCCTCAAAAGGCAACCTTGGAATTGCTGGCTGTGGAATGGTTATCAGAGATGAGTTCGAGAACTACAAAGGGGCTATGGAAATTCCTATAGTCTTCAATACTAATCAGGTGGCGGAAGCTAATGCTGCTCTCTATGGGCTATTACTAGCCAAAAAGAAGAACTATACTAAAATATGGATTGAAGGGGATTCCCTAAGTATTGTAAATTGTTTGAAGAATTCCATGACCCCTTCATGGACCATAGACAATGTTATAAGCAAGGCTAAAAACATTATTGAGACCTTTGAAAAATGCATGATGACTCACGTTTTCAGGGAGGCAAATTTGGTGGCTGACTGGGTTGCGAACGTGGCTTGTAAAAGCCAGGTGGAAATTGAATGGAGTGATGGTTCGGACATCCCTTGTGATGGATCATCATTAATTAACAAGGAGAGGATGAGGAGTAAGCAACATGTTTTGAATGAAGAAATCATTAATGAGTATTGAGTGCAACAATCTGTGCGACCATCATGACGGACAATGGCTTGATTCCAAGATAATTATTATGGTCCTTTGGCATGATTTGTGGGTTGTGCATAACATTAATAGTGTTTATTATAGCTCGAAGGCTAAGTTGTAGAGAGTGGGGATTCATCTAGACAAGAACTTTCTACTTTCTTACATAGCCATGGGAGGCAAGAAAAGGAGATGCGAGCTGGCGGACTATAGTGACTGGAAACGGAACAAGGAAATTTGGAAAATTGTCAAAGAAGGGGGGCTGGAAACTTTTTTGGAGAGATTGCATGGAGGGAAAATGATAGTGACCAAAAATTTCATCAAAACATGGAATAAGGAGAGTGTTCTGGTTGGCACACAAAGTATGGAGGTGACTAAGGAAGTGATTGCTAAAGCGACGGGCTTGCTGACTGAGGGTATCAACTTCTACAGGGACAGGAAGATTTTGGACAAAGTATTGGAGGCTTTTGCACCCACGAAGTAGGAGAGAAACTATATGGTTAAGGTGGACAATTTATACTTTAACCCTAAGTTCATTTCCAGGCCTTGGCACCTTGTCTTATTTGTTATTATAGGCTACATTACCCTAAATGGTCGGTATACTAAAATCTACAACCACCATCTTACTCTTCTGAACCACTTTAGGCACGGGGTTAAGATTAATTTCCCTTTTTACTTGCCGAGTTCTCTGAATGCATCCCTCCTCCACTAGCAAAGGGATCTGGAGGGTGATCATGCTTGCCATGAAGGGCTCATGGTCCTCATATTTGAGGTGTTGAAATCGAAGAAGGTGGAAAGAACCTGACTTAATAGAAAAGCCCTAGAGGACTATGACACTGATGGGAAAGAGTCTGAGGAGCCTTTTATGGAGGATACAGAAGATGAAGAGGAGGATTCTGAGGATTACCAAGAGGTCAGCCCTAAGGAAAATAAAAAGAAAAGGAAGATGGAGTATTCTACTACGGATATGGAAGTTGAGGAAGAAGAGAGTAGGGAGGTGAGTTCCAAGAAGCAAGGGAAAAAGAGACTGGAACCTTTAGGCAATCGTACCAGGACAAAAATCAGGAAGAAGAAAGTTGTGAAAAGGGTTTTCATATCCTCTGATGAGGGTTCTTCTTCCAAGGGAAAGAATGATTAGGAAAATCATGTGGATAACAACCCTGCTATGGAGGAGAGTGGGGGTACTGGTAAAGATGTCTGGGTTGAGGAAAAACTCCTGCAAGAGGTTGCATAGGAGGTGACTAATATAGAGAAAGATGGGTATGAGAAGGACAAGGCCAACTTGGAGAAGGAGAAGGTGGAGAATCCTAAGGAGAACATGGAGGAAGAGAACAAGGGTCTTGAGATTAACTAGGGGAGGAACAAGGATTTTGAGAATTTGGGGTGCTTGGCCTTCTTATCTACCCTTAGCATAATGAAAAATGATATCACTGTGATGAAGACCAACATCCACCAGCTGCAAAAAGAGATGGGGGTTCTTAAAAGGATGAACCTGGGGGAGAAAACCATGGGCCAGATAATTGATGAGCTCACTGACATTGTCACTAGAGCTGAGAATGTTGCTTCCTTCAATGACAGACTCACCGCCTTGGAGGAGAATATTCAAAGCAGTAATGTTATAACCAGGAAATTCGAGACTATGGAAAAGAGAATTGACAAGCTGGAGAAGACTGTGGGGAATATTGTAGAATGGAGTTTTTCTATCCTCAAGGCTTCAAATGAGCACGTGAAGATCCTGGTTGACAAGTTTGATAATGGGAAAGGGAACCAAGAGATCATAGAGACTAAAGAGGATCAGGGGCCCAACAGGCGTACAAGATCCAGGTTCAAGAAGATGGAGGATGACAACAAGAACGACATGGAAGATCTGAAGTTGTCTGCTGCAAACATGTAGATTCTTGCTGATCAAGCTGCAGAACTGATGAAATGTGTTTAGAGAGCATCTTGCTATCTTGCTTTCCTTTTTGTTGTCCTTTGTCTTTTGGCTATTCTTTTTGTTTAAGGACTCAGTTGTGTTGTGTTTTTTGGTGCTGTTGCACTTGCCCTCTTGGAGCTTAAATGTTTTATCTTTTATCCTTATGTAAAAGGTTTCGGGTCCTTTCAAAACCTATTTTTACGTAATCAAAACAATGTTTACTCAAAAGCATATGCTACAGTGATCATACCCTACATGTATCATGCCAGAAGTAGAATCTCAATAAATACTCCACATTGACTATAAAATAGGTTTGATGGCATCAAGATTCTTTAATCTTAGAGCCATCATTAGTAATCACAAACTATGTTTATCGAATATCTTGAAAAAATAAAATTGTCCTGATCTATTTGATTATACATTCCACTGTTCCACATTATATGCATTGCATTTTCTCCACATCAATTCTGAATTGTGTGCTTTTTCACCAACCTCTTTATTATTAATATGGGCAACGAAATGGGATTGATCAACCAAGCTAAAAAAAATAGAAGTTCTCATGGATCCCTTTTCCCCTTTTCCTATATAGGAGAAATGTAAACTTAATTTCCTTTCCCCATTAACAAGGGGGTGAGGTGTGCTTTATGATAGCAACACAAAGAAGTGCTATTGTAGAGTTGCATTTGTTGATTAAAAACAAAATAAATAGGATCTGAAATGTTTATGATGAAAAATCATACACGGTTTAATCTAAAAATGCAAGAATCTAATATGGACTGTGGAAATCACATGACTTTAATTAAAATAAATATATGTAATCTATTTAACATAGGTAGATTTATGGTTCTCTATGAAGATTTTGGTGCATCTAAAAGATCTTGTAACATTTTATAAGGATCACATTTCTATTAAAGTTATTTATTGTATCTTTTTATGTCAGTTTTTTTTTTAATAATATGTTTAATCGCTGTATATTTTATTGGCAAAGAAATCAATCTAAAATTAAACCACAGTCGATCTCACTGAGGCAGTGTTTAGAAATGTGCTGGAGTCAAGTAATGAATGTAATAAACAAAATTTTAGAAATTTTTTTTAAATATTAAATGAGTTACTAAATGCAATATTTAATATATAAATTTGGAGAAAATGATGCATTATTTAATCAATTGTTGAAATTGGTGTAAATGTATTTTGTAAATTGAGGCAATTTATTGGATGCAACAATATTTAATATGTAAAACTGAGGAAGATGTTGCATTTTTTTAAATATTGGTGACATCAATAAATGTAATTTGTAAATTGAGACAATGTCTATCTAGTTAATTGATATGTAAACCGATTGACTATTTAATACCAAAAATTTTATTTGGTAGGGGTTGAATTTGCCCCCTTCCCAAGGCTGAAAAGAATGGTCACTAGCCATTGCCATTCTTTAAGGTCAAATATCTTTGTGCTAATATTCTTTTAAAAAAATTATATTATTTTTTTACTGCATAAAATTAACCTTTAAGTACCACAGTATTATTAATTATAACAAAGCTTGGTAAAATTGTTATAATTAGTGGTGTCATTAGCAAGTTGTAATATAAACATGTTTGTTTAGATTTCAGAATTCAATCATTTATGTGAATTGTTTTTGGATTGTGATTTAGTTATAGTTTATTAAAGTTTGGGTTTGAATTTTGATATTGACTTGATATTTGACATTTAGTTTGTGTTTGAATTTTGGTGTTTGAAGTTTCTTATAAATTTTATCTACAAGTTATTTGTTGGAAGTGTGTAGAAATTTGAGGCATCTACTTTTTGTATATTTATCATTTTTAGCATTGTGCATGTTTTATTTATGAATTAATTTAATAATAAAGTGATTTATTTCCAACTTAACTGCTTTTAAAAATAAAACAATTGATTTATGGGTTAATCAATTATTTAATCAAACTGTTATTAAAAACTATATTATTAAATAATGACAACTTGCTTTAATTAATTAAATAAGAATTTAATCAATTATTCATATGATATTAGATTTATTGTCAAAATTAAATAATACAATTAATAATAGATAGAATTAAATTTAATTACACAATTAAGTGGCAAATATTAAATCTAATTAATTAAATATGAAAATATTCAATTAATCAAACTTTAGGATAAATGTGATTTATTGCCAAATAATTATAAAATTAAAGATAATTATGATGATTAGGAATATTACTAGGAATATTCCTCAATACAGAATTTAAGATAATCAATTATGATTCGATGATGTTTAGATGTGCCTTAGATTAGGACTTTGATGTCGATTTCATTCGAATCGAAGATGTAAGAGATTAATGAACTTATAGCCCATTTTTGAGGTATTACACGGATATCTTGAAAAAATAAAATTGTCCTGATCTATTTGATTATACATTCCATTGTTCCACATTATATGTATTGCATTTTCTCCACATCAATTCTGAATTGTGTGCTTTTTCACCAACCTCTTTATTATTAATATGGGCAACGAAATGAGATCGATCAACCAAGCTAAAAAAAAATAGAAGTTCTCATGGATTCCCTTTTCCCCTTTTCCTATATAGGAGAAATGTAAACTTAATTTCCTTTCCCCATTAACAAGGGGGTGAGGTGTGCTTTATGATAGCAACACAAAGAAGTGCTATTGTAGAGTTGCATTTGTTGATTAAAAACAAAATAAATAGGATCTGAAATGTTTATGATGAAAAATCATACACAGTTTAATCTAAAAATGCAAGAATCTAATATGGACTGTGGAAATCACATGACTTTAATTAAAATAAATATATGTAATCTATTTAACATAGGTAGATTTATGGCCAGATTTATGGTTCTCTGTGAAGATTTTGGTGCATCTAAAAGATCTTGTAACATTTTATAAAGATCACATTTCTATTAAAGTTATTTATTATATCTTTTTATGTCAGGTTTTTTTTTTAATAATATGTTTAATTGCTGTATATTTTATTGGCAAAGAAATCAATCTAAAATTAAACCACAGTCGATCTCACTGAGGAAGTGTTTAGAAATGTGCTAGAGTCAAGTAATGAATGTAATAAACAAAATTTTAGAAAAATGTTTTAAATATTAAATGAGTTACTAAATGCAATATTTAATATATAAATTTGGAGAAAATGATGCATTTTTTAATCAATTGTTGAAATTGGTGTAAATGTATTTTGTAAATTGAGGCAATTTATTGGATGCAGCAATATTTAATATCTAAAACTGAGGAAGATGTTGCATTTTTTTTAATATTGGTGACATCAATAAATGTAATTTGTAAATTGAGACAATGTCTATCTAGTTAATTGATATGTAAATCGATTGACTATTTAATACCAAAAATTTTATTTGGTAGGGGTTGAATTTGCCCCCTTCCTAAGGCTAAAAAGAATGGTCACTAGCCATTGCCATTCTTTAAGGTCAAATATCTTTGTGCTAATATTCTTTTAAAAAAATGATATTATTTTTTTACTGCATAAAATTAACCTTTAAGTACCATAGTATTATTAATTATAACAAAGCTTGGTAAAATTGTTATAATTAGTGGTGTCATTAGCAAGTTGTAATATAAACATGTTTGTTTAGATTTCAGAATTCAATCATTTATGTGAATTGTTTTTGGATTGTGATTTAGTTATAGTTTATTGAAGTTTGGGTTTGAATTTTGATATTGACTTGATATTTGACATTTAGTTTGTGTTTGAATTTTGGTGTTTGAAGTTTCTTATAGACTTTATCTACAAGTTGTTTGTTGGAAGTGTGTAGAAATTTGAGGCATCTACTTTTTGTATATTTATCATTTTTAGCATTCACTTTGTGTGCATGTTTGAATTCTAAGATCCCTTTATTGTATTTTTGAACTTTGTTTGGAGTGTTCAAGTCTGCTTTGATATCCCCTTTATTGAGGGAAGGGGAGAGGAGTGTGTTTGAACTTTGTATTAAGATTTTCTAGATTATTTTACTATTAATATATATATGATCGTGTTTGTTATTTTGTGTGGGTGGGTATGTTTTAACTTATTGTCAATTTCAAAAGTGTTCCACATTTGAACTTCGGTATATATTTACAATGTGTGAAGTACGTTTTAACTTTGTCATTTACTTTCTACATATTGGCATTCATTTTGTATGAAGAGTTTTAATTTTGGCATTCACTTTGTGCATACTTGAACTTCAACATTTAATTTGTGTGAAAACTTATAAATTTTAGCATGTGTTTGTATTTCAACTTTTCCATTCAATATGTACAAGTGTACTTTGACATTCACTTGCGTATATTTAAACTTCGCAATTTGTTTTTGTATATACAAATTGTACCTTTAAACAAGCTATGTGTGAAATGTGTATCTCAAAATTTTTATTCAATTTGTACAAGTGTACTTTGACATTCACTTATGTGCATATTTAAACTTTAGAATTTGTTTTGTATATGTGCGAATTGCACCTTTGAATAAGCTATGTGTGAAATGTGTTTGAATTTCACATTCAATTTATATGTGGATTGTGTGTTTGAACAAACTACATGTGAAATGTCATTTAACAATCAATTTGTTGTGTTTATATGCTTAAACTTTCAAATTCATTTTTGTGTGTCCACTAACTTTGACATTCACCTATGTTGTATGTTTGAACTATGGAGTGAATTATGTCTGAACTTTGACATTTACTTTATGTTTGTATTTACTTTGTGTATGGTTGAAGTAACGTTTTGTGAAAGATTTTTAAATTATGCACATGTTAGCTTTTGATCAAACTTTGTATGTTTGGACTCGGCAAGGCTGACTCATGACTTGTGACTCAACAAAATGACTTACCGAAGTGAAAAAAACTCTTGAAATTTAGAGATTTTAAAGGATTTAAATCTTCTTTCATACACCCATTATTGAATAAAGCTTAAAGACATGATAACATCATCACACAGAAGCTTATTTGATCACATACATAAATGTAAATAGTAGTTGAAGGAAATAACAAACTTATATAAAATTATAAATATTGTCAAATGTCTATAAAACTCATGGAATGTGAAATCCATGACATCAAATTTTCCAAACATATGTGAAAACAAAAACAAGTCTACGGCTCTGACTCTAACTCTAGTTCAGCCCCAGCCTTAGGCTTAGCCTCAAAGTAGCTTGTATCCCTCCTACAAAGGTGTTTAAGGTAGGTCTTGGATGACTAAAAAACCATAGTCTGTGCCTGTGAGGTGCCACTCTAACCAACATCAATTGTGTCTAATCATTTTCTATCCTCCTTTTCTATGGCCACAACCTCAGCCTCTCTATCTGCCTACTCAACCCACACAAGGTCCTCATCAGTAAAGATAGGATCGGTAGACTCAATGACCCACTCGGATTTTGGATCGACCTCCTCTACCATGATTGGGCTGGAGTCATTGGCCAAAATTTGTCTGCTTCTAAGAGGAAGGTTTTAATGAAAAAAGACTAAATCATCTAACCTCTCCACAGATAGTCTATTGCACCTTTTCGAGTGAACATGATCGAACATACTTCGGTTGTGCTCACAACTTGAAGCGCTACATGGCTGGCTCCATATGCAAATGATAATTTTTTGAAGTTTTTGGGGCTATAGGCTCAAACATTTTCCACCACCTATTTGAAATAAGGAAAAGCAAAAAATATTAGTACGAGTGTTTTTGCACATTTGGCTTCTAAAAATCTCTCATGCTGCATTATAAAGTGCCTCCATCTTGTGCACTGTAGATGTGATTGTAGTATCACCAATAGACATCTGTTGTGTCACTAAATAAAGCCCACTAAGAACCTCCTCATTCTCCTTGAAATTAGAATAGAAATGACAAATTGAGGTAATAAATGGTTGCATGGCTGGCCTACGAAGCTAGTTGTGCCATCTCCTATAAATTATCTTCCAAATGGGACCATACTTATGCTCATCTCCTCCATATATAGATCTAATAGCATCCTCGGCCCTATCCATGCTCTCATATATGTAGCCTATAAATGGCTTCTCCCCATCTACAACTTGTAGGAGAACTACTAGGGGCTCAATGATCTACAAATATTGTTAAACACAAACAGTTAAGTCACAAGTGTGCATGAAAAGAATCAAAATTGCAAAGTTGCAAACAAATTAAAGATATGCATATAATTTAAAAGTAAATACTAAATATTAAATTGTAATAAATTTTCCTAGATGGTCTTTGCACAAGGAGTTCAAAAACCTAACTCATCATAAATGCAATCTGTCACATCCATCCCTACGATGGTCGTAGCATAGGATGAGGAAGTCCAATCCTCACCAACAAACATGCGCCTCAAAGATGTCTTTGATTACATCATGGATTTTAATATGATAAAATTTAAGACAAATTTTGTGATACCAGGATGAGCCAACTCCTTTTTCCCTATGTATCACCTCATTATGCTAAGGACCAATGCATGATTGTAGATAAATTTGTAGATGTTCTTGGCCCTATCAATGCTTTCTTTCACCCATTCAAGCTTTCCGATATCCTCCAATACAAGGTCAAGGCAATGGGCTACACATGGAGACCATTTTTTTTTGAGTGCCTCTCCATCAAAAGTCTACTTGCAACAACATATATTGTTGCATTGTCTATCACCACATGCACCACATTTTCTTCCCCCAGCTCATGCATGACTTTCTCAAAAGCCTCACATAAATATGTGGCATTTTTCACATGTGAAGATGTTGAAGCCTTCAGTTTTTCCATTAATGTCAATGGTATTTAGTAAGTTAGCAATCAACAATTAGTACAGTCAGTCTTTGATGTCAATCTGATCTATCAATTAATCAACATTACTAAGGGATGATGTTAATGTAATTTGCAGGTTGGAACAAGTAGTATGGTTCAAATAACTTAATTAAAATCTTCTATATTTGGTTGCTAAGAAGACAATATCAAATACACTGACATTTGTGATCTTCCTGATGCTTTTGTAGCTTAAGGAATAATGATTCTACCTATTTCATTGGTCTCCATATCATACATTGAAGAATGTTTGTTACTGATAGATACAATCACTTATGTCACTTGAGCGACAAGAATGTTATGAGATGCCAGAACAACAAAAGATGTTGATGACCTAACAGGAAAAGGATAAATAACAATGATAGTCAAAAGCTGATTAGTATCACAACAACCATTAAGTTTGTGTTATTAATTGATCTTCAAAGAAAGTTTTCTGCATTAAACTAACTAACTATATGGTGCCCGAACTCTATATTTGTTAGTAGCAGGATATAAGTTCATGGTGGTAAGAATATTAGAATTGGTAAATGAAAACATCTTAACAAATGCTTATCACTTAATTAGTCGACATTCATAATCCTTCCTTTCCAAATCGGGTATATGAGACATTATGCATTTTGGGTTAAAGAAGATTGTTGGTGATTATTGGTTATTAGTTCTACATAGAAAATGTGTCTCATATGAAATGTATTGACAAGAAAAATTAATATCCTTGTACTTGTATCATGCTTATGGGATGAACTACTGATTTGTAACTTGAAACAAATGAAACTACAAAGTTAGGTACTCTCAGTTTTGTAACAGTCATGAGCCTACTGTAAAAACCAAGGTTACCATTACTTATAAAACAAAGAATGTTGATGAAGAAAAGGTACCGTGTATGTGAAGAAGACATCTGACAGATTTCAGTTAATGGAAAGAAAACATAAGTGATCAATCTATGATAAAGACATTTGTTTAAAGAAGACTGCAAACAAGTATGTGAAAAGATGTCGACACAGAGGATTGAGGGTTTGTGTTTATTGATAGTATGAGTTCATCCTTTGAATGTGTTCTTATTTGCATTTGATGATTGTAAATGGACAATGAAAGTCTGTTGAAAGGAAATATTCTTTATGTTACTAGTTGAATAAGAGTTTGAACTATCAGTAAACTTGTGAATCATGTCTGATTTTGTCATGTTTAAAGCATAAGCATTTGAGACAATCTAAATGAAATAGTTTAGCAGAATAGAGTAATGGCTAGTTAAATGGAAATATTGTTTATAATTCTAATGTGAATGTTAGTCTTGTTCAAACATCTCTGATATGCAGATTGGTAAAGATTCTATTGAAGTTGAAGCAGTGATTGTGAAGTTGAAGTAGTGATTGTGAGTATCTCAGAAATTAAAGTATTAATTGAAAGTGTCTTTGATAATTGAGAAGTGTGATGTATGTGAAAGGAAGCCAAAGTGCGGAAACACTTCCAAATGCTAATTCTAACAGGAGAGATGATGCTGAAATTTATCTCACAAAACCTTAGACTATTGCAAGCTAAATAAACACATGTAGAAAATGGATTATACACATAAACATATAACACCAGATATACGTGGGAAACCCTTACGAGAAAAAACACACCACTCCAAAACCAGACTCAATTGTATTATCAGCAACAAAGTTACAATATAATCTCCAGAGCCACAACTCTATAAGAGTAATCAGCTATGATATCTAAATCCAGAATAATTTCTATAGCATAACAACGCTCTTCAAACAATTCTCTCTTTCACAGTTCTCTACAACAATGCCTTGTACTTATAGAGTTTTTGTACAAGAGGAAACAATTTCTAAAGCATCTACATTCAATGCATCTACAAACTATTTTAGAAAATTCCTTTATGCACAACTCTTGCCTTAAAAATAAAGCAAAGAGAATAAATCAGAGAAAAATGGAAACATTTTGTTTTCTTCCCCAAGTCCATCCTAGTGGAAGATTTTGTCTTCATTTAGCATCTTTCCAAAAAGAATAAATAAAATAATAAATTATGATAAGGCTGAGTCACCTTATCCCAACAATCTCCCACTTGACGAAGACCTTACAAGAGCTACTGTATCACAACATAGGCCCCAAGGCCCATAGAACCAACACACCATATGAACTTTTCAGTGCTCACCAGTTTCGTCAATGCATCTGCAACATTCTCCAAAGTAGAAACCTTTTCCAACTTCACCTTTCCATCTTCCACCATATCATGAACAAAATGATATTGTACATCAATGTGCTTTGTTCTGGCATGGAAAGTAGCATTCTTTGCTAAAAAGATAGCACTCTGGCTGTCACAACATATAGTAATCTATCCTACATCAAAACCAATATCAGAACACAATCTCTTAAGCCAAATGGCCTCTTTGGAAGCATGAGTACCTGCCATGTACTCTACTTATGTAGTGGACAAAGCAGCTACAGTCTACCCCTTGCTCATCCAACTAATTGCACCACCAAATATCATGAAAACATATCCACTGGTGGATCTTCTTATGTCAATATCACCTACCCAATCTGAATCCACATATCCATGAATGCAAATAGAATGTCAAGATACAGTAGGATTACCATGAAAACATAAGCAATACTCAGATGTGCGCCTCAAATAGCTGAACACTCTCTTAACTACATCCCAATGCACCCTTCCAGGATTAGCATATACCGACTAAGGACTCCCATTGCTTGGGCAATATCAGGCCTCGTAAAAACCATAACATACATTAAGCTACCAGTAGGACTCACATAAGGTACTCTAGACATGTCCTCCATCTCAGTAGGAGATTTTGGACAATCCTCCATAGAAAGCTTCGTCCCATGTAATATTGGAACAGCTAACTGCCTGCAAGATGTCATGTTGAATTTCTCCAACACAGAGTTAACATACTTCCTCTGGCTCATCCAAAGCTTTATGTTAGATGTATCTCTTATGATCTCAATCCCAAGAATATATCTAGCTGCACCTAGATCTTTCATTTCAAACTACACTGCTAACTGAGACTTCAAATCTGAAATCATTCTTTTACCATTCCCAATAAACAACATATCATCTACATACAAGACTATGATAAGAATGTGATCATTTTCAGATTTGTAATATACACAATGGTCAAATTTAGATCTTAGAAATCCAAAGACAACACATAGGTGTCAAACTTTTGATACCACATTCTAGGAGATTGTTTCAAACCATATAGAGATTTCTTCAACTTACAAACAAGGTTTTCTTTACCTTTCTCAATGAAATGCTTTGGCTGTGACATACAAATTTCCTCCTCCAAATCACCATGAAGGAATGTTGTCTTCACATCCATTTGCTCAACTTCAAATTCATAAGTTGTCACAAGTGATAACAATAATTGAATGGATGTCAGCCTAGCTACAGGAGAGAATATTTCACCATAATCAATTCCCTCCACCTGTGAATACCCCTTTGTGACCAATCATGCCTTATACTCCTCAACACTGCCATCTAGACCCAATTTATTTTTGAACACCCATTTGCATCCAACAGGTTTTTTTCCTTGAGGAAAAGGTATCAAATCCCATGTAGAATTCTTCTTCAATGCTGCCATCTCTTCATTCATGGCTTCCATCTAGGAATCTGCATCATGCATACCCATAGCCTCTCTAACTATCCTAGGCTCATCAATGTTAGAAATCAAAGAAAATATACAACTGGAATCCAACAAAGAATATCCAAACCTCTTAGGTGAATAACCAAATTTATCAGGTCGTTGTCTATCACGAGTAGACCTCCTCAAATTTTGAGGTTCAGGTTCTTGCTCTTCTTCAGAACTTTCAAAGCTGCTTAGGCTCTCCTCATTATCAAGTCCATCAAGAGCTCCTAGTTCTTCTTCCTTAGAGGTAGTAGGAATATGAACTACTTCCTTTTTCTGCTTCTCTTCCTTCTCTGGCTGCAAATCAACTATGGAAGGTTTCAGCTCATGAAATATAACACTTCTAATGTAGAGCACCTTCTCTACAACTAGATCCCAAAGCTTGTTACCTTTCACACTGACACCATAGCCAATGAAGATACACTTAACTAACTTGTTCTCCAACTTTGATCTTTTCTCACTTGGCACATGATCATATGCCTCACAACCAAAGACTCTGATATGTCTCAAAGAGGGATTCTTGCTAGACCATGCCTCCATGGGCATCTTCTCAACAAGTGTTGAAGTAGGAGACCTATTAATTAAATAACATGTAGTGGCTATAGCTTCAGCCCAAAAATTTTGTTCAAGGCCAACACCACTCAACATACTCCTAGCCTTGTCCATCAATGTTCTATTCATCCTCTCTGCAACTCCATTTTGCTGTGGAGTGTATGGAGTTGTTTTATGTCTCTCAATTCCATGATCCTTACAGAACCTATCAAAATCTGTTGAACAAAACTCACCACCATTATCATTCCTCAAACACTTAATTTTTCTACCAGTTTGATTTTCAACCAAGGATTTAAATTCCTTAAACCGACTGAAAACTTCAGATTTACTTATGAGGAAATACACAAATGTCCTATTATAATCATCTATGAATGATACAAAATACAAAGATATGGATATCAAAGGAACATTAACTGGACCAAACACATCTGAATGAATATAATCCAAAACCCCAAAAGACTTATGAGAACTGGAATGAAAGGAAACACGATGATGTGTACCATAAATACAATGTTCACAGAAGTCAAACTCCATATTACAATCATCAAGGCCTTCAACAAGGCTCTTATTTTTCAGACCTCTAAGGCCCTTCTCACCAATGTGACCAAGTCTTTGGTGCCATAACATTATCTTCTCAGCAAGGAGCTTCATCTCCAGAGTATTAGCACCCTTAGGTACCTAGAAAGCACGACCATCAGATGTAGAAATAATAGTCTTCTTCTTTTCTTGATCTGCTGGTGAGGATGAAGAATCTAAAGCCCTTTTCTTGGACTTCATAGAAGTGATATTGCACTGAATCATGCATGCATCCAACCTATACAAGGTGCTCATCCTAACACCCTTAGCAAGAACCATAGAGCCTCTTGTCATCTTGCAGCCAACACTCGAGAATACAACCTACACACCCATGTCACCAATCTTGCTGACTGAAAGTAGGTTTCTTGCCAATCCAGGGATATGCAGTACACCATCAATCCCCTTCACTCTACCATCAGGGAATCTAATTTTGACTCTACCATGTCCAACAATATCCAGGTGAGATTTATCCCCCAAATACACCTTTCCACCATGAAACTCTTCATACTTTGAAAACCAATCTCTATGAGATGTCATGTGGAAAGAAGCACCTGAATCTATCAACCACACATCTTCTGATGCATGTGTTGCCAAGGCTGCAACAAAAGCATCTACATCATCTTGAGAAGATTTATCAGTGTCAGAATCAGAGTAATCCTTTTTACCTTTCTTTTTCTTCTCCTCTTTGCAATCTTTTTGAAGATGACCAGGTTTGCCACAATTCCAACATTTTGCCTTGGAATTTTTACCAGGAGACTTAGATCTCCCAAGAGACTTGGATTTTCCTTTATTGTCCTTTTTCTTTCTTTTCTCCATTGTTCTACCACGAGCAACTAGGGCCTCCATAGCCATTTCAGAAGATTTTCTTCGCATCTCTTCATATAACAACAAACCAACCACATCCTCCAATTTGAAAGTGGTTGTTGTGCTTCGAATAGCCATAACAAGGTGATCCCAAGAGTCTGACAAAGAACATAACATAAGCATGCATTTATCTTGATCATCAATCTTATCACCAATAGAATTCAGCTGAGCAATTAGCATATTATATGCATTCAAGGGATCAGCAACAAAACCTCCTTCCTCCATTCTCAAAGAATACGAGTTCTTTATGAGAAATAACTTATTTACCAAGGATTTTCCTTGATAAATATCACCAAGCTTCTTCCAAAGAATAGTTGCAGTCTTCTCTTCATGAACATTTAGGAGGGCATGTGCAGGATTATGGTATGCCAAAAAGTGTCAATGTTAAAAAATCCTCTTTTCACTCGTCCAAAAATGAACTAAAAAGTGTGTTGACTTTTTAGTAGGCCTGGGTGTCAGTACACATGCCCAACAAATACCAAGCCTAATCGGATATTCGATACAATTGGATATCTGATATTTTTGGATATCTGATAATATCAGATATCCAAAAAAGCCCGTCTATTTTTAAATTTGAATTGCCCCACTTTTTCCAATTTCAAGTTACAATACAATCAGATATCCGATAATATCGGATATCCGAAAAAGGATGCCTATTTTGAAATTTGAATTGCCCCACTTTTTCCAATTTCAAGTTACAAGGATTTATGCAAATATAACATTTAAGTATAAGTTTGATTTATTTAATTTCTTATACTTTAATTTATATTTGTATAAATACAAGTTAAATACATTCCAATATGTTTGAGATAGGTTTCAGCTTCATAGGAGTTAAGATGCAAATTCTAGATTTTGGGAGATTTCAAAAAATTCCAGACTTAGCCAAATTTCAGGATTCAGCAAGCCTTCAGCAGTGTTACCTCCCATAACTCATCATGGCTTTCTAAGGTCAAATTGAAGCTAGAAAATGGATTCTCAAAGGGTTTTAACTCATTTTATCAAAAATCACTTAGACCCCTTAGGACACACTTGATGGTTCTAATGTGTCAAAAGGGGTCATGGGGACTTCCTAGGGGCCCTAAAGCGTGATAAGGCATACTAGGACCCCTATGAAGTCCCCATGACCCCTTTTGACACATTTTAACCCTCAAATGTGTTTGAAGAGGTCGTAGGACCCCTTAAGACACACTTGAGGGTTCTAATGTGTCAAAAAGGGTCATGGGGACTTCCTAGGGGTCCTAACGGGTGATAAGGCATACTAGGACCCCTAAGAAGTCCCCATGACCCCTTTTGACACATTGGAACCCTCAAGTGTGTTCGAAGGGGTCGTATGACCCCTTAGGACACATATGAGTATTCTAATGTGTCAAAAGGGGTCATAGGGACTTCCTAGGGGTCCTAACGCATGATAAGGCATACTAGGACCCCTAGAAAGTCCCCATCACCCCTTTCGACACATTGGAACCCTCAAGTGTGTCCTAAGGTTTCGCAAAACCCCTTCAGACACACTTGAGCATTCCAATAGGTCAAAAGAGGTCATGGGGAGTTCCAAGGGGTCCTAGTACACCTTATAATGCAATAGGACCCCTAGGAAGTCCTCATGAATCCTTTTGACATATTAGAACCCTCAGGTGTGTCCTACGACCCCTTAGGACACACTTGAGGGTTCTAATGTGTCAAAAGGGGTCATGAGACTTCCTAAGAGTCCTAACGCATGATAAGGTGTACTAGGACCCCTAAGAAGTCCCCATGACCCCTTTTGAAACATTGGAACCCTCAAGTGTTTCCTAAGGGGTCGTACGACCCCTTAGGACACACTTGATAGTTTGAATGTGTCAAAGAGGTCATGGAGACTTCCTAGGAGTCCTAACATGTGATAAAGCATATTAGGACCCCTAAGAAGTCCCCATGACCCCTTTTTATACATTTGAATGCTCAAGTGTGTCTGAAGGGGTCGTAGGACCCCTTAGGACACACTTGAGGGTTCTAATGTGTCAAAAGGGGTCATGGGGACTTCCTAGAGGTCTTAACATGTGATAAGGCAAACTAGGACCCCTAGGAAGTCCCCATGAACCCTTTTGACACATTAGATAGCACAAGTGTGTCCAAAGGGGTCCTACAACCCCTTAGGACATAGTTGAGGGTTCCAATGTGTCAAAAGGGGTCATGGGGACTTCCTACAGGTCCTAACATGTGATAAGGCATACTAGGACCCCTAAGAATTTCCCATGACCCCTTTTGACACATTTGAATGCTCAAGTCTATCTGAAGGGGTCATAGGACCCCTTAGGACACACTTGAGGGTTAAAATGTGTCAAAAGGGGTCATGGGGACTTCCTAGGGGTCCTAATGCATGATAAGGCATACTAGGACCCCTAGGAAGTCTCGATGACCCCTTTTGACACATTAGAACCCTCAAGTATATCTTAAGGGGTCGTAGGACCCCTTAAGACACACTTGAGGGTTCTAATGTGTCAAAAGGGGTCCTGGGACTTCCTAGGGGTCCTAACATGTGATAAGGCATACTAGGACCACTATGAAGTCCCCATGACCTCTTTTGACACATTTGAACCCTCAAGTATGTACGAAGGGGTCGTAGGACCCTTTAGGACACACTTAAGGGTTATAATGTGTCAAAGGGGGTGATGGGGACTTCCTAAGGGTTCAAGTACACCTTATCACGCATACTAGGACCCCTAAAAAGTTTCCAGCACCCCTTTTGACATATTTGAATGCTCAAGTGTGTCTGAAGGGGACTCCTTAGGACACACTTGAGCATTCCAATGTGTCAAAAGGGGTCATGGGACTTCCTAGGGGTCCTGACATGTGATAAGGCATACTAGGACCCCTAAGAAGTCTCCATGACCTCTTTTGAAATATTTGAATGATCAAGTGTGTTTGAAGGGGTCGTAGGACCCCTTAAGACACACTTGAGCATTCCAATATGTCAATAGGGGTCATGGAGACTTCCTACGGGTCCTAACATGTGATAAGATGCCCTAGGACCCCTAGGAATTTCCCATGACCCCTTTTGAAACATTTGAATGCTCAAGTGTGTCTGAAGGGGTCGTAGGACCACTTAGGACACACTTGAGCATTCCAATGTGTCAATAGGGGTCATGGGTACTTCCTAGGGGTCCTAACAAGTGATAAGGTGTACTAGGACTTCTAGGAAGTCCCCATGACCTCTTTTGACACATTTGAATGCTCAAGTATGTCCTAAGGGTTCCTAGTGGTCCCCATGACCTCTTTTGACACATTTGAACACTCAAGTGTGTCCAAAGGGGTCGTAGGACCCCTTAGGACACACTTGAAGGTTCAAATGTGTGAAAAGTGGTCATGGGGACTTTCTAGGGGTCCTAACATATTATAAGGCGTACTAGGACCCTTAGGAAGTCCCCATGACTCCTTTTGACACATTTTGAATGTTCAGGTGCATTCAAAGGGGTCATAGGACCTCTTAGGACACACTTGAGGGTTCTAATGTGTTAAAAGGGGTCATGGGGACTTTGTAGGGGTCCTAACGCATGATAAGGTATACTAGGACCCCTAGGAAGTACCCATGACCCCTTTTAACACATTTGAATGGTCAAGGGTTTCTGAAGGGGTCCTACGACCCCTTGAGACAAACTTGAGTGTTCAAATGTGTCAAAAGGGGTCATGGAGACTTTGTAGGGGTCCTAATGCATGATAAGGCATACTAGGACCCCTAAGAAGTCCCCATCACCCCTTTTTACACATTGGAACCCTCAAGTGTGTCCCAAGGGATCGTAGGACCCCTTAGGACATACTTGAGGGTTCTAATTTGTCAAAAGGGGTCATGGTTACTTCCTAAGGGTCCTAATGCATGATAAGGCATACTAGGACCCCTAAGAAGTCCTCGTGACCCCTTTTGACACATTGGAACCCTCAAGTGTGCCCTAAGGGGTCCAACAACCCCTTAGAAAATACTTGATGGTTCAATTGTGTCAAAAGGGGTCATTGGGACTTACTAGTGGTCCTAACGCATGATAAGGCGTACTAGGACCCCTAGGAAGTCCCCATGACCCCTTTTGACACATTTGAACCCTCAAGTGTGTCTGAAGGGGTCATCCATAACCTATTTTGACATATTTTGATGAAGGGTGCTCCCCTTAATACCACAAACACATAACAGAAATAGAGAAACAACAACAATATGCAAGAACAGAAAATTGGCTTCTTATTATCTCCACAAATGTGGAATTACAAACTTTCAGAATTACAATATGCAAAGCCACATGGGCATTCCCTTACAATATTCTGTAGGACAAAGCCTTGAACTATTACCCAGATCTGCTACCCAGAACTATTCTCAACTGCCTAAGACAATAATACAGCCTTCTTTATATAGGCAATTTTTCCACCGCCTAGGAAGGTTCCAGAATTTTTAGCCAATAAGGCCGACCAAACTTAGAATTATTTTATTTTACATTTTATTACATCATAGTCGGCTCAAGATAACCATTGAAACCCGAACAGAAATTTTGAAGAAAATTATTTTTCGCCATTTCAGGTGGCCCAACTTCCGAAGACCATAAGTCATCACCAGTTGACCCGCTCGGCTACTATAACCCCATTTCGGAAACGCCACGAAGCGCTCTACAGGCTTGCCTGGCGCAAGCGCCCGTCACTCAAATTTTTGACCTCATCCGGGGCCTCTAAAGCCTTCAAAACTGAGTTCAAAGTTTCTGTACCCTGCTGCCAATACCGAAAATCTTCAATATCTTCCAATATACACTTGATCTGGCAATGAAACTTTACTGGCAGGCTTATATGACCAAAATGAACCTCCAAGAAAGAAATCAGATCATTCTGAGCACATACAAAAATTACCAAAAATAGTAACTTTCCATAAATAGTAGCTCTGCACAAAATAGCCCTTATTGAATAAAAACATAAATATTTTTGGGTGATGCAAGATTGCTCTTACACCCAGGATGCTCCTGCATCAGACACTCAGGGTAATTTGAGAAGTGACCCTATCACGATTTAGGTGTGCAGAGGAAAACCAAGACGGCTAACCTCCTCCTTTGTCAGCCATGATGAATCTTCAACAGGCCGTCCTTTCCACTTGACCAGATATTCTTCATATGTCCTGTTCCTTGTGCTTCTGCCAACACGACTGTCCAGTATATCTTCGATCTCCTTAGTGTCTGAACTAGTTGCTGGAGTACTCCACTGTGCTGCTGCAACCTCATCTTCAACACCTCCTTCGTGATACTCTGTCAAATCTGAAATGTTAAACACTGGTGAAATATTCAGCTCACTAGGCAATTCTACCTCATATGCATTTCCTGAATCATGCTTCTTCAGTATCTTACATGGCCCAAACTTCTTCATTTTCAGCTTGTTATATGTACCAACTGGAAACCGTTCCTTCCGCAAATGAACCATGACTTCATCACCAACCTGAAATTCCTTATACCTCCTTTTCTCATCTGCCTTAGCCTTATACTGTGCGTTCATCTTGGTAATATGCTTCCTTACCTCTTCATGGATGTTCTTCAAGTGTTCTGCAAAATCCTCAGCTTCAGCACTACTTATTTCTCCTTTATCTATCTTTCTCAATTCAGATGCATTTCTTGGACTACTTCCATATACAATCTGGAATGGTGATTTACCAGTGCTCCTGTTGACAGAATTATTGTATGCAAATTCCGCCTGTGGTAAAATCAAATCCCATCCTGTTGGCTTATCTCCAACCAAACATCTCAGCAAATTTCCCAAACTTCTATTCACCACCTCTGTCTGTCCATCAGTCTGTGGATGATGTGATGAACTGAACTTCAAATCTGTCTTCAACTTCTTCCACAATGTACGCCAAAAATACCCAACAAACTTAGTGTCCCGATCTGAAACTATGGTCTTTGGCAAACCATGAAGTCTCACTACTTCTTCTCTGAAAAACAATTCTGCTACATGAACAGCATCATTAGTCTTCTTGCAGGGAATGAAATGTGCCATCTTTGAAAATCTGTCAACTACTACAAAAATTGAATCATGTCCCCGCTGAGTCCTCGGTAAACCAAGAACAAAGTCCATGCTGATATCCTCCCAAGGCTTCTCTGGTATAGGTAATGGCTGATACAACCCTGTATTCTGCTTCACTCCTTTCGCCATCTGACATACTCTGCAACTCTGTACAAACTTCTTCACATCTTGCTGCAACTGTGGCCAATAGTAATTCTCACTAACCAAAGAAAGGGTTTTGTCATGACCAAAATGTCCAGCCAATCCTCCGCTATGCTTCTCCTTGATGAGATTCTCCCTCATAGAACTTCGTGGAATGCACAACTGACTCCCTCTGAATAGCATATCATCCTGGATGATAAAATTCAGCCATTTCGTCCTGTCTAGAGTAACAGGTTCTGTACAAGCTTTCCAAGCTTCACCAAAATCAGGATCCTCTGGATACAAATTCTTGAGTTCCTTGAACCCAACCACTTCAATCTGCATTTCTGTCAGCAATAGTTACCTTCTGCTAAGAGCATCTGCAACCCTATTAGACTTTCCACTCCTGTGTTTCAAAACAAATGTATAACTCTGCAAAAACTCAACCCATTTCAAATGCCTTTGATTCAATTTTCCTTGACTATTCAAATATTGCAAAGCTTGATGATCAGTATACAAAACAAACTCCTTCGGAAGCAGATAATGTCTCCACTTCTTTAATGCCTGAACTATAGCATAAAGTTTCTGATCATAAACAGAATATTTCCTCTTGGCATCATTTAACTTCTCACTGAAATACGCAACAGGTTTACCTTCTTGGCTCATAAGAGCTCCTATTGCAGTACCACTAGCATCACAATCTACTTGAAACAACTTATTAAAATCTGGAAGTGCTAAAACAGGTTGTTCTGTAACTTTTTGTTTCAACAATTGAAAACTCTTTTCTGCCCCATTAGTCCACTTAAACTCTTTTCTATCCCCTCTCATTGTTTCAGTCAAGGGTCCACAAATACTGCTAAAATTTCTGATAAACTTTCTGTAAAAGCTAGCCAAACCATGAAAAGATCTTACCTCAGTAGCACTCCTTGGAGTAGGCCATTCAAGGATAGCCTGTACCTTTTTTGGGTCCATTTTTAGACCTTCTCCTGAAACTACAAACCCCAAATACACCAACTCTTTCTTCACAAAACTGCACTTCTTCAAATTAATTAGCAATTTCTCTTCTCTCAACTTCTCAAATACCATACGAATATGCATCATATGCTCATTCAATGTCTTACTAAAGATCAAAATATCATCTAGGTAAACAATGACAAACTTACCCAGAAATTCTTTCAGAACCTCGTTCATGAGCCGCATGAAAGTGCTCGGTGCATTGGTTAGCCCAAAAGGCATGACTAACCACTCATATAGTCCTTCCTTTGTCTTGAAGGCAGTCTTCCATTCATCTCCTTCTCTGATCCGAATCTGATGATATCCACTTTTCAGATCTATCTTTGAGAAATACACAGCTCCACTCAAACAGTCCATAATATCATCCATTCGTGGCAATGGAAACCTATACTTGATTGTGATCTTGTTTATTGCTCTGGAATCTGTACACATCCTCCATTCTCCATTCTTCTTTGGTGCTAATACCGCTGGTACAGCACAGGGACTCAGACTCTCACGGATCAAACCTTTCTGTAACAGTTCATGTACTTGTCTGTTCAACTCCTCACTTTCTGCAGGTGTCATTCTGTGTGCTGCCTTATTCGGAAAACTCGCTCTTGGGATCAAGTCCATCTGATGACTGATCTTTCTGACTGGTGGTAATCCATCAGGCACGTTATCGAATACAATATCCTGAAACTCATTCAACAAATCTGCAACTTCTACAGGAACATCTTCTACTTCCTCTTTACCAGCTTTTGGGATTAAAGCAAAACATACATGCTCATGCCTCATACCATCTAAGAAATTTCTTCCATCAACAAAAGTTATCCTTGCATTACCACATACCTTTTCTTCAGTCTCCTTCAATGGCTTTAGCTTATGCCGCACTCCATCCTTTGTTAGGAAATAGGTATTCGCACGGCCATCGTGTACAGCACATCTGTCAAACTGCCATGGTCTACCCAACAACATATGACATGCATCCATAGATATGATATCACACAATACCTCATCTTGGTATCCGCCAATCTTGAACTTCACCAGGCATTGTTCATTGACCATGACCTTGTGGTCATCCTGTACCCAGGCAATCCGATATGGATGTGGGTGTTTCTGTCTCTTGAGCTTCAACTTTATCACCATCTCTTCTGACACCAAATTGTCAGTGCTTCCACTATCAATGATCACATCACAACATTTACCTTCACACTTGCACCTGGTGCGAAACAGGCTCCTCCTTTGCTCAGGTTCATTCTCACCACTCAACAGGACTCTCCTGTTAATCAACGTTTCTCCTCTTTCAGCATCTTCAGAATTTGATGATCTGGCATCTTCATCTACATGTGCAACTCTGGCCTGGCCTTCATTTCTCCTGTCTATTCTGCCTTGGCGCTGAGGACATTCAAATGCCCTGTGACCTTCTTCTCCACAGTGAAAACATGTTCCACGGAAGCCACCTCTTCCAGATCCTTGTCCTCTTCCTCTTCCTCTCTGATCTCTATTATTCTGATCCTGGAAGCGATTGGAATTATTTCCTCGCTGATTCTGACTACTACTGGCCTCATCCTTCCTTTTCGGATCCTCATTTCGGCCACCATATGACCGTCCACCAGATCATCCACCGCAACCTCTTCCATTTTGTCTGCTCTCGAACTTCTTGTTCAGCTTTTCCTCTACTTTTAGGGCAAACTGGTATGCCTCTTCAATACTGTTCATTCGAACCAGATTCAGCTCCTCCTGAATGCTTGGCCTTAACCCATTAAGGTATCGGGCAACTTTCTCTTTATCATCTTCTGCATGGCCTGTTCTGATGAGGAGTCGATAGAACTCATCTGTATACTCCTGAACAGATTTTCCTGTTTGCTTCAAACTTTGCATTTTCTTCAGTAGGTCAAGCTCATAATCAACAGGAATGAACTGTCGCTTCAATTTATCCACCATCCGATCCCATCTTGTGATTTTATCTTTCCCTCTTCTATTTCGCTCCAATTGAATTTCTTGCCACCAGATTTTTGCATGACCTTTCAGTCTGGCCTTCGCAAATTTGACCCTATCAGGATCCTCAACATCTTCATACTCAAAATACTCCTCACATTCATTGATCCAGTCGATCAATTCCTCTGGGTTAAGATTTCCAGAAAATGTAGGAACCTCAATCTTAGGTCTTTTCCCAATCTTAGAAATGGCCCGAAAAAGTCTTTCTTCCTCCTGGTTCACAATTTCGACTTCTCCTTCTTGATATTCTTCTTCGGCTTCATCCTCGCTTTCATCTCTGACATTAAGATTCATTCCTCTGCGAATCTCTTCTTGCAATGCTCGCACTTGTCTCTGCAGCTCTCTAACCTCAGGTGTTACAACACCAGCTCTTCCGCCACGTTCCCTTCGTGGAGGCATTTTCGCGATGCGCGCTGAAACCCTAGCCACGGTCCTGCTGTAAACTGCCTCACAGTCGGCGATCTGTTTACACACTCAAGAAAACCTGCTCTGATACCACTTGATGAAGGGTGCTCCCCTTAATACCACAAACACATAACAGAAATAGAGAAACAACAACAATATGCAAGAACAGAAAATTGGCTTCTTATTATCTCCACAAATGTGGAATTACAAACTTTCAAAATTACAATATGCAAAGCCACATGGGCATTCCCTTACAATATTCTGTAGGACAAAGCCTCGAACTATTACCCAGATCTGCTACCCAGAACTATTCTCAACTGCCTAAGACAATAATACAGCCTTCCTTATATAGGCAATTTTTCCACCGCCTGGGAAGGTTCCAGAATTTTTAGCCAATAAGGCCGACCAAACTTAGAATTATTTTATTTT
Source organism: Chamaecyparis obtusa (assembly GCA_027943335.1). NCBI lineage: Eukaryota > Viridiplantae > Streptophyta > Pinopsida > Cupressales > Cupressaceae > Chamaecyparis > Chamaecyparis obtusa. Next base: position 612,159 of record BSBK01000053.1, read on the forward strand.
ACATTTTATTACATCATAGTCGGCTCAAGATAACCATTGAAACCCGAACAGAAATTTTGAAGAAAATTATTTTTCGCCATTTCAGGTGGCCCAACTTCCGAAGACCATAAGTCATCACCAGTTGACCCGCTCGGCTACTATAACCCCATTTCGGAAACGCCACGAAGCGCTCTACAGGCTTGACCGGCGCAAGCGCCCATCACCCAAATTTTTGACCTCATCCGGGGCCTCTAAAGCCTTCAAAACTGAGTTCAAAGTTTCTGTACCCTGCTGCCAATACCGAAAATCTTCAATATCTTCCAATATACACTTGATCTGGCAATGAAACTTTACTGGCAGACTTATATGACCAAAATGAACCTCCAAGAAAGAAATCAGATCATTCTAAGCACATACGAAAATTACCAAAAATAGTAACTTTCCATAAATAGTAGCTCTGCACAAAATAGCCCTTATTGAATAAAAACATAAATATTTTTGGGTGATGCAAGATTGCTCTTACACCCAGGATGCTCCTGCATCAGACACCCAGGGTAATTTGAGAAGTGACCCTGTCACGACTCAGGTGTGCAGAGGAAAACCAAGACGGCTAACCTCCTCCTTTGTCAGCCATGATGAATCTTCAACAGGCCGTCCTTTCCACTTGACCAGATATTCTTCATATGTCCTGTTCCTTGTGCTTCTGCCAACACGACTGTCCAGTATATCTTCGATCTCCTTAGTGTCTGAACTAGTTGCTGGAGTACTGCACTGTGCTGCTGCAACCTCATCTTCAACACCTCCTTCATGATACTCTGTCAAATCTGAAATGTTAAACACTGGTGAAATATTCAGCTCACTAGGCAATTCTACCTCATATGCATTTCCTGAATCATGCTTCTTCAGTATCTTACATGGCCCAAACTTCTTCATTTTCAGCTTGTTATATGTACCAACTGGAAACCGCTCCTTCCGCAAATGAACCATGACTTCATCACCAACCTGAAATTCCTTATACCTCCTTTTCTCATCTGCCTTAGCCTTATACTGTGTGTTCATCTTGGTAATATGCTTCCTTACCTCTTCATGAATGTTCTTCAAGTGTTCTGCAAAATCCTCAGCTTCAGCACTACTTATTTCTCCTTTATCTATCTTTCTCAATTCAGATGAATTTCTTGGACTACTTCCATATACAATCTGGAATGGTGATTTACCAGTGCTCCTGTTGACAGAATTATTGTATGCAAATTCCGCCTGTGGTAAAATCAAATCCCATCCTGTAGGCTTATCTCCAACCAAACATCTCAGCAAATTTCCCAAACTTCTATTCACCACCTCTGTCTGTCCATCAGTCTATGGATGATGTGATGAACTGAACTTCAAATCTATCTTCAACTTCTTCCACAATGTACGCCAAAAATACCCAACAAACTTAGTGTCCCGATCTGAAACTATGGTCTTTGGAAAACCATGAAGTCTCACTACTTCTTCTCTGAAAAACAATTCTGCTACATGAACAGCATCATTAGTCTTCTTGCAGGGAATGAAATGTGCCATCTTTGAAAATCTGTCAACTACTACAAAAATTGAATCATGTCCCCGCTGAGTCCTCGGTAAACCAAGAACAAAGTCGATGCTGATATCCTCCCAAGGCTTCTCTGGTATAGGTAATGGCTGATACAACCCTGTATTCTGCTTCACTCCTTTCGCCATCTGACATACTCTGCAACTCTGTACAAACTTCTTCACATCTTGTTGCAACTGTGGCCAATAGTAATTCTCACTAACCAAAGAAAGGGTTTTGTCACGACCAAAATGTCCAGCCAATCCTCTGCTATGCTTCTCCTTGATGAGATTCTCCCTCATAGAACTTCGTGGAATGCACAACTAACTCCCTCTGAATAGCATATCATCCTGGATGATAAAATCCAGCCATTTCGTCCTGTCTAGAGTAACAGGTTCTGTACAAGCTTTCCAAGCTTCACCAAAATCAGGATCCTCTGGATACAAATTCTTGAGTTCATTGAACCCAACCACTTCAATCTGCATTTCTGTCAGCAATAGTTGCCTTCTGCTAAGAGCATCTGCAACCCTATTAGACTTTCCACTCCTGTGTTTCAAAACAAATGTATAACTCTGCAAAAACTCAACCCATTTCAAATGCCTTTGATTCAATTTTCCTTGACTATTCAAATATTGCAAAGCTTGATGATCAGTATACAAAATAAACTCCTTGGGAAGCAGATAATGTCTCCACTTCTTTAATGCCTGAACTATAGCATAAAGTTCCTGATCATAAACAGAATATTTCCTCTTGGCATCATTTAACTTCTCACTGAAATACGCAACAGGTTTACCTTCTTGGCTCATAACAGCTCCTATTACAGTACCACTAGCATCACAATCTACTTGAAACACCTTATTAAAATCTAGAAGTGCTAAAACAGGTTGTTCTGTAACTTTTTATTTCAACAATTGAAAACTCTTTTCTGCCCCATTAGTCCACTTAAACTCTTTTCTATCCCCTCTCATTGTTTCAGTCAAGGGTCCACAAATACTGCTAAAATTTCTGATAAACTTTCTGTAAAAGCTAGCCAAACCATGAAAAGATCTTACCTCAGTAGCACTCCTTGGAGTAGGCCATTCAAGGATAGCCTGTACCTTTTCTGGGTCCATTTTTAGACCTTCTCCTGAAACTACAAACCCCAAATACACCAACTCTTTCTTCACAAAACTGCACTTCTTCAAATTAATCAGCAATTTCTCTTCTCTCAACTTCTCAAATACCATACGAATATGCATCATATGCTCATTCAATGTCTTACTAAAGATCAAAATATCATCTAGGTAAACAATGATAAACTTACCCAGAAATTCTTTCAGAACCTCGTTCATGAGCCGCATGAAAGTGCTCAGTGCATTGGTTAGCCCAAAAGGCATGACTAACCACTCATATAGTCCTTCCTTTGTCTTGAAGGCAGTCTTCCATTCATCTCCTTCTCTGATCCGAATCTGATGATATCCACTTTTCAGATCTATCTTTGAGAAATACACAGCTCCACTCAAACAGTCCATAATATCATCCATTCGTGGCAATGGAAACCTATACTTGATTGTGATCTTGTTTATTGCTCTGGAATCTGTACACATCCTCCATTCTCCATTCTTCTTTGGTGCTAATACCGCTGGTACAGCACAGGGACTCAGACTCTCACGGATCAAACCTTTCTGTAACAGTTCATGTACTTGTCTGTTCAACTCCTCACTTTCTACAGGTGTCATTCTGTGTGCTGCCTTATTCGGAAAACTCGCTCTTGGGATCAAGTCCATCTGATGACTGATCTTTCTGACTGGTGGTAATCCATCAGGCACGTTATCGGATACAATATCCTGAAACTCATTCAACAAATCTGCAACTTCTACAGGAACATCTTCTACTTCCTCTTTACTAGCTTTTGGGATTAAAGCAAAACATACATGCTCATGCCTCATACCATCTAGGAAATTTCTTCCATCAACAAAAGTTATCCTTGCATTACCACATACCTTTTCTTCAGTCTCCTTCAATGGCTTTAGCTTATGCCGCACTCCATCCTTTGTTAGGGAATAGGTATTCGCACGGCCATCGTGTACAGCACATCTGTCAAACTGCCATGGTCTACCCAACAACATATGACATGCATACATAGATATGATATCACACAATACCTCATCTTGGTATCCGCCAATCTTGAACTTCACGAGGCATTGTTCATTGACCATGACCTTGTGGTCATCCTGTACCCAGGCAATCCGATATGGATGTGGGTGTTTCTATCTCTTGAGCTTCAACTTTGTCACCATCTCTTCTGACACCAAATTGTCAGTGCTTCCACTATCAATGATCACATCACAACATTTACCTTCACACTTGCACCTGGTGCGAAACAGGCTCCTCCTTTGCTCAGGTTCATTCTCACCACTCAACATGACTCTCCTGTTAATCAACGTTTCTCCTCTTTCAGCATCTTCAGAATTTGATGATCTGGCATCTTCATCTACATGTGCAACTCTGGCCTGGCCTTCATTTCTCCTGTCTATTCTGCCTTGGCGCTGAGGACATTCAAATGCCCTGTGACCTTCTTCTCCACAGTGAAAACATGTTCCACGGAAGCCACCTCTTCCAGATCCTTGTCCTCTTCCTCTTCCTCTCTGATCTCTATTATTCTGATCCTGGAAGCGATTGGAATTATTTCCTCGCTGATTCTGACTACTACTGGCCTCATCCTTCCTTTTCGGATCCTCATTTCGGCCACCATATGACCGTCCACCAGATCGTCCACCGCGACCTCTTCCATTTTGTCTGCTCTCGAACTTCTTGTTCAGCTTTTCCTCTACTTTTAGGGCAAACTGGTATGCCTCTTCAATACTGTTCATTCGAACCAGATTCAGCTCCTCCTGAATGCTTGGCCTTAACCCATTAAGGTATCGGGCAACTTTCTCTTTATCAGCTTCTGCATGGCCTGTTCTGATGAGGAGTCGATAGAACTCCTCTGTATACTCCTGAACAGATTTTCCTGCTTGCTTCAAACTTTGCATTTTCTTCAGTAGGTCAAGCTCATAATCAACAGGAATGAACTGTCGCTTCAATTTATCCACCATCCGATCCCATCTTGTGATTTTATCTTTCCCTCTTCTATTTCGCTCCAATTGAATTTCTTGCCACCAGATTTTTGCATGACCTTTCAGTCTGGCCTTCGCAAATTTGACCCTATCAGGATCCTCAACATCTTCATACTCAAAATACTCCTCACATTCATTGATGCAGTCGATCAATTCCTCTGGGTTAAGATTTTCAGAAAATGTAAGAACCTCAATCTTAGGTCTTTTCCCAATCTTAGAAATGGCCCGAAAAAGTCTTTCTTCCTCCTGGTTCACAATTTCGACTTCTCCTTCTTGATATTCTTCTTCGGCTTCATCCTCGCTTTCATCTCTGACATTAAGATTCATTCCTCTGCGAATCTCTTCTTGCAATGCTCGCACTTGTCTCTGCAGCTCTCTAACCTCAGGTGTTACAACACCAGCTCTTCCGCCACGTTCCCTTCGTGGAGGCATTTTCGTGATGCGCGCTGAAACCCTAGCCACGGTCCTGCTGCAAACTGCCTCACAGTCGGCGATCTGTTTACACACTCAAGAAAACCTGCTCTGATACCACTTGATGAAAGGTGCTCCCCTTAATACCACAAACACATAACAGAAATAGAGAAACAACAACAATATGCAAAAACAGAAAATTGGCTTCTTATTATCTCCACAAATGTGGAATTACAAACTTTCAGAATTAAAATATGCAAAGCCACATGGGCATTCCCTTACAATATTCTATAGGACAAAGCCTCGAACTATTACCCAGATCTGCTACCCAGAACTATTCTCAACTGCCTAAGACAATAATACAGCCTTCCTTATATAGGCAATTTTTCCACCGCCTGGGAAGGTTCCATAATTTTTAGCCAATAAGGCCGACCAAACTTAGAATTATTTTATTTTACATTTTATTACATCATAGTCGGCTCAAGATAACCATTGAAACCCGAACAGAAATTTTGAAGAAAAATATTTTTCGCCATTTCAGGTGGCCCAACTTCCGAAGACCATAAGTCATCACCAGTTGACCCGCTCGGCTACTATAACCCCATTTCGGAAACGCCACGAAGTGCTCTACAGGCTTGACCAGTGCAAGTGCCCATCACCCAAATTTTTGACCTCATCCGGGGCCTCTGAAGCCTTCAAAACTGAGTTCAAAGTTTCTGTACCCTGCTGCCAATACCGAAAATCTTCAATATCTTCCAATATACACTTGATCTGGCAATGAAACTTTACTGGCAGACTTATATGACCAAAATGAACCTCCAAGAAAGAAATCAGATCATTCTGAGCACATACAAAAATTACCAAAAATAGTAACTTTCCATAAATAGTAGCTCTGCACAAAATAGCCCTTATTGAATAAAAACATAAATATTTTTGGGTGATGCAAGATTGCTCTTACACCCAGGATGCTCCTGCATCATATTTGAATGCTCAAGTGTGTCCAAAGGGGTCCTACAACCCCTTCAGACACACTTGAGTGTTCAAATGTGTCAAAAGGGGTCATGGAGACTTCCTAGGGGTCCTAGTACACCTCGCGTTTTAGGACCCCTACGAAATCCCCATGACCCCTTTTGACACATTAGAACCCTCAAGTGTTTCCTAATGTGTCCTACGACCCCTTAGGACACACTTGAGGGCTCTAATGTGTAGAAAGGGGTCATGGGGACTTCTTAGGGGTCCTAGTATGCCTTATCACACGTTATGACCCCTAGGAAGTCTCCATGACCCCTTTTGACACATCTGAACACTCAAGTGTGTCTAAAGGGGTCATATGACCCCTTCGAACACACTTGAGCATTCAAATATGTCAAAAGGGGTTACAAACGACTCGTATGGACACACTTGAAGGTTCCAATGTGTCAAAAGGGGTCATGGGGACTTCCTAGGGGTCCTATTACTCCCTATCATGTGTTAGGACCCCTAAGAAGTCCCAATGACCCCTTTTGACACATTTGAATTCTCAAGTGTGTCTGAAGAGGTTGTAGGACCCCTTCGGACACACTTGAGCATTCAAATGTGTCAAAAGGGGTCATAGGGACTTTCTAGGGGTCCTATTATGTCTTATCATGTGTTACGACCCCTATAAAGTCCCCATGACCCTTTTTGACACATTAGAACCCTCAAGTGTGTCCTACGACCCCTTCGAACACACTTGAGCATTCAAATGTGTCAAAAGGGGTCATGGGGACTTCATAGAGGTCCTAGTATGCCTTATCACACGTTAAGACCCCTAGGAAGTCCCCATGACCCCTTTTGACATATTTTAACCCTCAAGTGTGTCCTAAGGGTCCCTACAACCTCTTCAGACACACTTGAGCATTCAAATATGTCAAAAGGGGTCATGGAGACTTCTTAGGGGTTCTAGTATGCCTTATCACATGTTAGGACCCATAGGAAGTCCCCATGACCCCTTTTGACATATTGGAGTCCTCAACTATGTCCTAAGGGGTTGTAGGACCCCTTCGGACACACTTGAGCTATCCAATGTGTCAAAAAGGTTCATGGGGACTTCCTAGGGGTCCTAGTTCTCCTTATCACTTGTTAGGACCCCTAGGAAGTCCCCATGATGCTTTTTGACACATTAGAATCCTCAAGTGTGTCCTAAGGGGTCCTACGACCCCTTCAAACACACTTGAGCATTCAAATGTATAAAAAGGGGTCATGTGAACTTCGTAGGGGTCCTAGTATGCCTTATCACATGTTAGGACCTCTAGGAAGTCTCCATGACCCCTTTTGACATATTTGAACTATCAAGTGTGTCCTAAGGGGTCGTAGGACCCCTTAGGACATAATTGAGGGTCCCAATGTGTCAAAAGGGGTCATGGGTACTTCCTAGGAGTCCTAATGTGTGACAAGGAGAACTACAACCCCTAGGAAGTCCCCATGAATCCTTTTGATACATTGGATAGCTCGTGTGTCGAAAGGGGTCCTACGACCCCTTAGGACATATTTGAGGTTTCGAATGTGTCAAAAGGGGTCATGGGGACTTCTTATGGGTCCTAACACGTGATAAGGTGTACTAGGACCCCTAAGAAGTCTCCATGACCCCTTTTGACACATTTGAATGGTCAAGTGTGTTTGAAGGGGTCGTAGGACCCTTTAGAATACACTTGAGGGTTCAAATATGTCAAAAGGGGTCATGGGGACTTCCTAGGGGTCTTAACACGTGATAAGGCATACTAGGACCTCTATGAAGTCCCCATGACCCCTTTTGACACATTTGAACTTTCAAGTGTGTTCGAATGAGTTGTCTGTAACCCCTTTGACAGATTTGAAGGGTTCAAATGTGTCAAAAGGGGTCATGGGGACTTCCTAGGAGTCCGAACGCGTGATAAAGAATACTGGGACCTGTAAGAAGTCCTCATGACCCCTTTTGAAACATTGGAACCCTCAAGTGTGTCTGAAGAGGTCGTAGGACCCCTTAGGACACACTTGAGGGTTCCAATATGTCGAAAAGGGTCATGGGGACTTTCTAGGGGTCCTAACACATTATAAGGTGTACTAGGACCCATAGGAACTCCCCATGTCCCATTTTGACCTATTGGAATGCTCAAATATGTCTGAAGGGGTTGTACAAACCCTTGGGACACACTTGAGGGTTCCAATGTGCTGAAAGGGGTGATGGGGACTTTCTAGGGGTCCTAGTATGCCTTATCATGCATTAGGACCCCTAGGAAGTCCCCATGACCCCTTTTGACACATTGGAATGCTCACATGTGTCCTAAAGTGTCCTACGACCCCTTTGAACACACTTGAGGGTTCCAATGTATCAAAATGGGTCATGGGGACTGCTTAGGGGTCCTAGTACACCTTATCATGCATTAGGACCCCTAGGAAGTCCCCATGACCCTTTTTGACACATTAGATCCCTCAAGTGTGTCCTAAGGGGTCCTATGACCCCTTCAGACACACTTGAGGGTTCAAATATGTCAAAAGGGGTCATGGGGATTTCATAGGGGTCCTAGTATGCCTTATCACATGTTAGGGCCCCTAGGAAGTCCCCATGACCCCTTTTGACACATTAGAACTCTCAAGTGTGTCCTAAGGGGTCAAAGAGATTTGTGATAAAATGAGTTAAAACCCTTTGAGAATCCTTTTGCTAGCTTTAGTTTGACCTTAGAAATCCATGATGGATTATGGGAGGTAACCCTGCTGAAGGCTTGCTGAATCCTAAAATTTGGCTAAGTCTGGAATTTTTTGAAATCCCCCAATATCTAGAATTTGCATCTTAACTCCTATGAAGCTGAAACCTATCTCAAACATCCTGGAATGTATTTAACTTGTATTTATAAAAATATAAATTAAATTATAAGAAATTAAATAAATCACACTTATACTTAAATAAAGTATAAGAAGCTAAATAAATCAAACTTATACTTAAATTTTATATTTGTATAAATCATTGTAACTTGAAATTGGAAAAGGTGGGGCAATTCAAATTTCAAAATAGGCGGGCTTTTTCAGATATTTGATATTATCGGATATCCAAAAATATTGGATATCTGATTGTATCAGATATCTGATTAGGCTTGGTATTTTCTTGGGCATTACCAAGCGTGGGTGGTCAACCCTGTAGGCGTGTTTCAGGAGATAGTTCTTGATACCGAGACTTTGACAATGTAGCTGATGACTATTTTTTCACCTGAAATTGATGAAATGAAAAGGGTTTCTTAAAGACATTATCAGCTTTCCATCGATATAGTTACTGTCAAATTTTGAGTTCTGTAAGTAATTATTACTTATTTTTCAATTGAGTTATCTTTAAAGTCGTAACTGACATACTAATTGAAAAACAACCATAACTTTCAAACCGTTTAACCTTTTTGAAATCCGAAACATGTGTCACATTCTATGCTTTAGCTACTATAATAAAAAAAAAGTTTTGAAGTAAAATTTTGAATTTGTTAAGGTGGTCAGACACGAGAGTTTTTTTATTCTGAAAAATTTGTAGTAGAAAATTCATAATTAATTATTTATTTGACCAAAAATTACAAAAAAATATGTGTCACATCTAGGCATGAATCTACTACTTATATCTAGAATCTTGGAAAAATATATCATCATTTGATTATGATCAAGGTGGTCAGACATACACGTACTCTTTATCTTTTCCCTAAAATTTTTGTAGTACTGCATTGAAATCTAAAATTTTGAACAATTAGACAAAAAAAAATTCAAATAAGGGCTAGTAGTTTAGAAACTACATTCAATTTCTTACAAATTCTACTCTTACAACTTTTTCACATAAGGTTCATAAGATGTTCAACCTTTTAAGTCAAGTTGACTAACCCTGATTTTCTAATTTTTCATTGCCACTTAAGGCCATAGTTTGGTATACCATGATCCTGCACATACCCAGGAGTACAGAATCAGCCAAATAGAGTCTTATCATACCCTTGGCTTTTTGATCCATCTTATCACAATATTCCTGTGATGTAGTTTGAGGTTTCGTTGAAGAAATCGCAACCCATAGATCTCTATCTACAAGCATGTCATCCATTTTAAGTTTTCATAGCTCAAAATAGCTACCATTAAACTTATCCGTCTCTACTCTGCTGGATGTGCTTGTCATATCTAACCTACAATAAGATTATGAAAAAACAATTCCTCTGCAAAACTCCCACTGAAACTAGATCAGCACAAAAAACCCATCTACCCAACAACAATAACAAAGCTGGTCAGGCTCTGATCCCAATTGAAAGGAAGCCAAAGTGCGGAAATGATTCCAAATGCTAATTCTAACAAGAGAGATGATGCTGAAATTTATCTCACAAAACCTTAAACTATTGCAAGCTAAATAAACACATACAAAAAATGGATTATACACATAAACATATAACACCAGATATACATGGGAAACCCTTATGGGAAAAAACCCACCACTCCAAAGCTAGACTCAATTGTATTATCAACAACAAAGTTACAATACAATCTCCAGAGCCACAACTCTATAAGAGTAATTAGCTGTGATATCTAAATCAAGAATAATTTCGGCAGCATAACAATGCTCTTCAAACAATTCTCTCTCTCTCTCACAGTTCTCTACAACAATGCCTTGTACTTATAGAGTTTTTGTACAAGAGGAAACAGTTTCTAAAGCATCTACATTCAATGCATCTACAAACTATTTTAGAAACTTACTTTATGCACAACTCTTGCCTTAAAAATAAAGCAAAGAGAATAAATTAGAGGAAAAGGGAAACATTCTATTTTCTTCTCCAAGTCCATCCCAGTGGAAGATTTTGTCTACATTTAGCATCTTTCCATAAAGAATAAATAAAACAATAAATCATGATAAGGCCGAGTCACCTTATCCCAACAGTATGTTTCTAAGATGTTATATTCAAAGCAATATATTGTAATAGAGTAATCATCTAATCTAAATCCTTTTATTGTTTGTAAAAAGGAAGTGAGTCCTTCTATGTTATTGTGGGGTTGGTGCTTTGTGAAGTAGATGTTTCAAAATTGTAAGGGATGAGTGTTCCTTGGGGTAGGTGCTCTAAACATTTGCCTAAAAGGCTTAATAAAAGACAAATTTCAAGAGTGATTTTTCACCCTTAGGGATTTTCCACTATAAACATTGTGTCAAACACTTTGTGGATTGTATTTCTTATTCTTCACCTTATCTTGTCATTGTTGCATACACCCTTAAGTTTGAGTCATTCAAGAATTTTCATTGGTTAAAATTTTACCATTGATTCTCCACCCCTCTCAGTGACTTTTGTATTCCAATTGAGGAAGCATCAATGGACTTCAAAAACATGGTGGATCCTGAAAATAAAGAAAAATAATGATCAATGATCAATATAAATCATAAATTATAAAATTAAAATATTAATCACTAAATCAAAATTTAAATAATTCAATGCATTTAGGGAAATAGAATGATCGATCACATTCACGGGAAACAAGAAAATTTAGGAGTGTCCTATTCCTCCTATTGGTCCAACCATTTGTCATGACAATGCAACCCTTTTTTCTCCAAGACACTCTCACGTCCTCTAACTCAACTTTTATATCCTCAATATTAGTAGGGGATTTTAAACCCCGACCCACAAATGGTAACATCTTTAATACATTGCTAGTAAGGAGACTTGTCACAAATAGATTAAATAAGTGTGTGTGAGAAAATTATAACATAGACAAAGAAAAGTTGAAAGTTCAAACTATAAAATTTAAAATTTAAATTTAAAACAATCAAATAAAAAAGAATTACTTGGTTGCAACAAATGGAATGTTGCAAAAGTACCAAAACTTGCAAATTGATTTCTTTACAAAATTTACATTTCGTTTGCAACCTTGTTCTGCCAAGAAATTCTTTAGTATATTTCCAAATCTCATCCTTTTGACCTTGTCTCTTAGGCTTAGGATTAGGAGGAGTCATTGAGGAAAACCATTGTTTTCAAAATGTGAAGGTTGTTGCAATAAGACAATTTTATAAAAAAAAATTCCATTTGTGCATTGTATTTTATTTTTCAATCTTGATTATTTTCCTTTCAAATTCAAAGTCAAACTTCAAAGTTCAAAGAAAGAATTTAGAAAAATCAACAAACCCTACATTGTTGTACTTCTCTCATTGAAGTATGAAATTTAGATTTGAGTGGAAAACATCAAATTTAAGATTTGGAAAACTAAACTTGAAAAAATTAACAATAAAATGAAAAATCCATAAACATACAATTAAAAATGAACAAAATCCATAAAATTTAACAATTACCTCTTTGAAATGAGATGAGAAGTCTTTGCAATTATTTTTGATTAAGGATAAAAATAGGTTTTGAAGGGACCTCAAAACCCTGTACAAGATGGTCACAAAAGATATTCAAGTACGCCCACTAAATGAACCGGATCAAGACCAAAGAGAGGGTTTAATTATCATAGGCTCCCACAACCTGGATGGAATAAAGCATTGAAACCCAACACTCAAACAAAAGATAAATCATTGAAGATCAACAACGTTAAGAGAGATAGAGCTATCCATTCGTCCCCCTATTATGGGACCTAAGGGTCATGTCGAACGAAGAGGAGGATCTTTTTAAATTTTTAACTTTGACAGTAACCCAACCATCTTCAACCTTAGCAGCCTTATCCTACCCGCACAAAAGACCCAAAGTTGAGGAACCACCACTCAACAAAGAAACATCCAGTGAATCTTCTAGCACCAGGCCAACAGAGGCCACAACCAAAGGTCTATTAACAATAGAAACCACCAAACCAGGGTAGGAAGGGCCCAACCCGCCAAACCAGCAATCCCAGTCCACCCAACATTAGTAGTCAAAGAAGGTTCAACACCAACAGGCCCAGAACCCCCAATAGGACCATCATCAACATAAACAAATAGAGAAGGAGTAGAGTTAATTCTAGCAGTCTCAGAAATATTCCCAACAGCCACAAAAGAAGAGGCAACTGGAGGGGTAACAAAATCATCCTTCTCAGCTGCCTAAGAAGAGTTTTTTAAAACAATATAGTGTTGTGTAGAAGCTCCCTTCCACCACGAGGGAGAAGATTTCTTTTTCTTAATTTCTAGGCCCCATTGGGAGGAGATGTGGCTAGTTTTAAAACATTTACAACATTTAAAGGGAATACCCTCGTAGTCAAGCTATTGGATCCAGGATCCTAATGTAGATTCTATTTTTATTTCATCTGGGAGGCCCTTCGGAAGGTCAAGTTCTAATAAAATACGAGTGAAGGTGGAATGATAAATATTGTAGGAATCATGATCCAACATCAAAAAATCCCCCAAAGCCTCCCCCACCTCCTCAAGGATGGAGTCCTGCCAGAGGTGGAGAGGGAGGTTCAGGAGTTTGACCCATATAGGGACTTTATTAAAAACTTTGGATGAAGGGTTAAAATTCGGTTGCCAAGGTTTAATCATAAGCATGAATTTATCATCCTCCCAGTAGAAAAAATTATCACAAAGAATCTTCATTCTATCCTCAACCAATTCAAACTTAGCGATGAAGAAACCCTTTTCCATAGGGAAGATGTGCACCGAATATGCAAGAAGAGGTTCCCATTTACGAGCAATCCACTCATGTAGAAGGGGGAGGCTAGGCCAAAAACCCCTAAAATGACAGATCAGCCATGATCTTTAAAGGTTTCAGAGTTCTTCACCTGATCCTCTTCAGCCACAAAAGAGAGCTTGACCAAAAGGGAGCCACACATAGGAATTGGAGACGAGGCCCTAGGTTGCTTCTCTACAACAAAAGTGTTGGAGACAATATTAGCAAAAGACATCCCCAGAGATCTAGAAACCACAGTAACAAGATCCTGGACATGAGGAGAATCTACCACCAAAACCTTAGCCTACAACACATCATGGAAACCCGTCCCCATAAGGCCAGGAACTGGAAGAGGAGGAGAAGAATCCACCAAAGGGAGAGCAGGGGCACCTTCAACAGAGATAGGGGCAAGAACTAGATTCTTCCACACTGAGTAGAAGACTACATCTCTAGCAGAGGAAGATGAAGGATATGACCTAAGGGTAGAGGGTGGAGGGCATCTCATGATAGACAAAGAGCCTCCCGCAGTAGGTAGGGAGATTCGTGCTGCAAACTTTGTGCAATGCGCTATAGGGCAAGGCACAACAGATAACACTACAGAGGGCACCGCAGCAGGGCATGGCATAACAGACGGTGTTGCAGAGGGCATCGATAGTCTGTGCAACCTAATTATTTCTCACATAATTTGTGTTGTCTTTGCAATTGTTGCTATGGACTCCTTGATGCTCTAAACGCAAGTATAATGTTACCGCAATGTGATTTGTGGAGATTTTTAGCTCTTCCTCCTCATTGGTTGCAAACTTATGGACTCTTATTTTTCTTCCTATCTTGCACACTTCTCTCTTCTTCTCAATACAATGAAATAAGATACGTTTTAGGGCTGCACGAAAGAAATAAGTAAAAAAAGTTCAGATTTTTTTTTGTTTTGTATTGCCAAACAAACATTGTTGTCGACCAAGTCAATTGCCTCAGACTTGGCAAGTCACAGTGAGTCACATGCTTGACTCATCTGAGTCCAAGTCAGGGTAATTTTGACCTTGCAGCCTTGACTGGACTCGTGACGAGTCTAAGAACTCTAGTGAAGTGAACTAAAATTTGGTATGTTTAAGCTCTAGCATCTACATTGAAGTAATAGTTTTTAAACATTTTAAAATTAGGCATGGGCTCTTTTTTGTGTGTTCATACTTTGGTATTTTTTATCAAACTCCATATTGTAATACCCCAAAAATGGGCTATATGTTCATTAACCTTCTATATCAACAATTCGAATGAAATCGACATCAAAGTCCTAACCTAAGGCACATCTAAACATCATCAAATCATAATTGATTATCTTAAATTCTGCATCGGAGAATATTCCTAGCAATATTCCTAATTATCTTAATTATCTTTAATTTAATGATTATTTGGCGATAAATCACATTTATCCTAAGTTTGATTAATTGAATATTTTCATATTTAATTAATTAGATTTAATATCTTGCCACTTAATTGTGTAATTAAATTTAATTCTATCTATTATTAATTGTATTATTTAATTTTGACAATAAATCCAATATCCTATGAATAATTGATTAATTCTTATTTAATTGATTAAAGCAAGTTGTCATTATTTAATAATATAGTTTTTAATAAAAGTTTGATAAAATAGTTAATTAACTCATAAATTAATTATTTTATTTCAAAAATTAGTTAAGTTGAGAATAAATCACTTTATTTATTTATTAAATCATAATTATCCATGTGCACATTCAAGGACCAGTTAAACTCAAATTGGAAAATCAATGCAAGTTGTTAGCTTTTTGAAACTCAACATCTTTTTGAGTTTTAAAGTTGATCTGAACTTCTAATTTGAGTTGAACTGTGCTTTTGCATGATTTTTGTGACTTAATTATCTGTTATTTAAAAATAACTCAAAAATCAACCTGAGTTATCTGAGTGATTTATGGCTTTCTTCCATGCACCTCCAAAGCCCTGGATTTCTATAAATTAAAGGCTCAGCTCTTCAATCTCTTCAATCTCGCAAATTGCAAACTTACTCTACAGGAATCATAGCATATCAGATTTGGAGAATTTGCACAATTGGAGCTTGAAAGATAAATTTGAGGATTCGAAGCTTTGTGAGATCAATTTCAAATTCATATTTTTCATATTATTGTTAGAATTTTCATTCTCATATCATATCATTTCTAGATTAGCATTGCATATCAATTTTCATATTAGCATAGATTTCATATCATTTATCATATTATTGCATAGAAAATACCAAAAAATAGCTTAATTGCATTCAATTCATATCTAGATTAATTACATTCAAATCCTTCATTTAGGTGTCGTCTAGGTCACTGATCTCGATAGCAATCTAAGAACATTAATCTCGCACCTACTAGAAGGCAGTAAATCGCTTGGTTAGAGTAGATTTCAATTTTGCATGATTTTGATTATTGCTAACCTCTAATGTTTTACTAAAGTGTTGTGTCTACAGATTAGGTACAAAATTCACACACACATTTCTGGTGCCCATCGTGGGGCAACCTACCTTTACATGCTAGTTTTGATTTTTTTGGGGAACTAAAGCCCTAAAGTTTCAAAGAATTAATTTTATCTCTCAAAAGGCTAAGATTTTTTCTCTAAAATTTTTTTCACAAGTTGAAAATATATCAAAGAAGCTACAGTAAAAAATTTAGAATTTTCTAAGATGTTTTAAATTTTTAATAATTTTTTCTTGAAATTTCAGAAAAAATTAATATCTTACACAAATCAGCATATTTTTCAGAAATTTTTATATTTTCGGAAAGATCTTTAAATTATACATGGGTTCCATTCTTTGTATTTTAAATTTGGATGCAATATAATAGCTCAAATAGTCAATTTACAAAAACTATTCTATTTTGATAAAATGGGTCTCTAGGGCACAAATCAAGAGATTTTTCTAAAATTTTTACATTTTTGGAAAGCTCTCTATTTTTTAGTAGGGGCCTCTATTTTGAATTTCTATTTTTGTGGCCAAAATCATAAAAAAAATATCAAATCTTGTTGACTAGGTCAAATGTAGCAAAAAAAATAAAGTTTTGTGATGGGTATGCACTTATTTTTTTTACATGGTTCAATGAATGATTAGAGTTCTTATTTAAGTTAATTTTTGGTTATTATTGCTAATAATAATTTATTTTTAGAGCTAACCCTATGGTTTTCATAAATTGAATATATGTTGCATATCTTGTTTGCTTATTTTCTTGTTGGAGAGTTCGTCACTTGCTTGCATGGAAAAGCTCAACAAGAATTACTAAAAATCAGGTAAAATATACTAAGCACATTGTGAGGATCCTAGTTATTCTCCTTCATCTAATAATATTTTGATTTGGGACTTAAAATAAATCTCTTATGTGTCTGGCTTGTGTGCATCTTTTCATACTTTTGTCTATTTTTACACACTTGCATAATTGATACTAGGTTGTGACACCTTAAGTATTTATTAGCAGTCTTAGATTACTTGTGATTGATCTTGATTGCTATCTTGGGTTATTGGACTCGCTAATCCGTCAGCCCCTCATTCCACCCCATGGTTGCAATCTCAGTGCCACATTAAAGGGGAGGGGTCAACAGGATAGAAGCGTTAAGTGTACCACTTGGCAACCCTTTTGTGCTTTTAGAAACTCACTTGTTTTCTAAGTTGGGGACTCATTTTCAACTTGTGTGAGGTGTTAAGTGTTCCACCTTGTGGACTCATCTCATATTCACTTTAAGTGTTAAGTGTTCCTCTTTCTGCTTTTTGGATACTTTTGGTAGATTTTCTTTTGGAAACATACATCTGTGCTCACATAGTAATTAGGCCCTATGAACACCATTCATGATTCTTCAGAGATTGGATTCCCAGTGAAATCTTTCTTGACGAAAGAATCCTTATAGGTAGGGAGGATACTTAGTGCGTTTCACATTCAACTTGGTTAGTGCATCTTTTCTTATTGATCAATACATTCTCTCCCAAGAGAGGTTGATAGATCACGTGGGGTAGACATCACGAGCTTTGGTGAATCAAAATTGGTTAGTGCATCTTCCCTTATTGATTGATACATTCTCTCTCCAGAGGGGTTGATAGATCACATGGGGTTGATATCATAGACCTTGGTGAGACAAACTTTGTCTTAGCGTGTCAGATTAATCTGCTTGCTTTGTTTGGGTTAAAAGTGAAGAGGCATCAAAACCTTGGATCTGGAGCCAAGTCCCCTTGTGGTATCATACTATGAGTCACCTTTAGAGAGGGTTAACCATAGCAGACAATCCCTTCACAGGGAAAACTGTGTTGACAAAACCTCAAGCGGTAATAGCCATTTTTGCCATGGTAGTGACAATCGCTATATAAATGTCCTTGTGGAGGAAATCTCCATAGGTATGGTTCATTGTTGGGTTGTCAGATCTCCCTAGTAGCTCTTGAAGATTAAGTTCTCGGACTGTGTCAAAACCCTAGTGTGCTAGGATTGGAGTTCACCCCTTTGGATCATAAAAGTTGCAGAGTCAAACCATTACTAAAAACCTTAGCGAGGCCAAATTTTCATTTTATAGGGTATATGTGCATTATTGCAAAACATTTTTGGAACATACACAATTAGCGCTTTTGAGGATTAGAACGAATAAGTCACTTGATTGTTCATGCGCAAGGTTGCTTTTGCCCTTGTTCATTGTTTTCAGACATGCTTGAAATCACTTGCTTGCTATTTTGTGTGCTTGTTTATCTATCTGGTTATTGAAAATGAACAAATCTGTTACAATCCTCAAATTTGGACATTAAAATTTGCAAATGATTCAAAACTGAAAACTCAAAATTTGCAAAATTTGGAGTAAAATTCTTTTCTGGAGTCAAAAGTCATCTTAGGAAGTCAGAAAGTCATACGAGTTTCTATCAAGTGTTGTTTCATTACAACCCATCTATCATATGATTGAGTACCTAATGTCATATGAGTTTCCATGCCAGCAAATTCTCAAAGTCAAAATCTTGCAACTGTCGTATGAGATTTTCAACTGTCGTTTCATTGCTATGCAACTGTCATACAAGTTTTTCAACTGTCGTTTCATTGCTACCCAACTATCGTATGAGTTTTGCAACTATCATTTCATAGCATACCCACCGTCATACAAGTCTGTAGAGTGTCATTTGGGAAAATTTAGAAAAAGTGTCCGAAAGTTGTCAGAATTACCAAATACCCAACTTTTTTAGCCTAGTTCCAGAATCTATCGAACAAGTCACTGTGTCAAGAATAGAGCAATAGCTATTGAGAATCAATACACATGTCTCAAAGAATCAGTACACAAGAAGAAGAAGCTCTAATCACCACTATGATGAAGCAGCTGCAAGCTATGCAAGTCCAGCTTGACAAACTTGAGAAAGAAAAGGAACCTAAAGAGTTCTCCATGGAAACTCTATGCTCTTTTCCATTTGATAAAGACTCGTACATGTCACCATGCCCTCAAACAAAATGTGAGCAATGTGACAACCCTTATGATACCTCTTCCATAGAGAGTGACACATCAAGCTTTAGAGACTATGATGACTATGACGATAGACAATGTAATGATACCTATGACACCTCTGTTCCTAAGAGTCCTCCTTGTCGTGTGTTCCTGCTTACTAGAAATGGGATGTCACATTGGATAGATCGTGATGGTGATCCATATGATTCTAATTTTGAAAGAGATTTTGATGGCTTTTGTGGACAATACCTTGATTATGATCCATCTACTACTGCTGAGGACTATAAAATGCATCGTGCTAGCTTGAAGCGTCAATATTATAAGAATCCTTCTCCTAAGGACTCTCATGCTGAAAATAAAGATTACACTCTCAAGCAAGATCATTTTAATGTTGGACTTTTGTCTTGTGATGGTTCCCTTCCATCCCCTACTTCCTCCAATACCCATACATTTCCTAAAGCTTCCGAGTCTTTCAAATCTTTCACAGAACCTTCATCCAACAAAGATCCTAATACTTTTCATGCAATTCCCTATAGTTATCCTCTAGGGCTACCTCTTAAAGAAACTCAAGCTAACCTTCACTTGGCTGCAAATACTTTCAATGATGCTAAACTTAAAGAGCCTAAGCCTTCATATGCTATAATCCCTACTTCAGGTAGTCCTCCACCATCTCTTCCAAAGTCATCCATACAATCCCAACATGCTTCCTTGTCCTTAGAAGTGGCTCCATGTCAAGAGGACTCTAAAAATGATAAAGAAAAAAACATAAAGAAAGATCAAGATCAAGAACCCTCCATGTCATCCACTCCTTTTCCCAATGTCTCTTATCCGCTTCATGGTTCTTTTGATCCTGCACACCTTTTTTCATGCATTCCACCATGTCTTAAGTCTTCTCCTAAGCAAGATCAAGCTACTACTTACACTGTTGAGCTTATTGACAATCAAAATAACCTTACTACACTTTCTCTTTCCAAAGATGATACTTCCATTAAGGTTGGTAAAAATGGTGTTGTTACTTCCAATGTTAAGCCTATTGAAAATCAAGAAAAAAATTATGAGCTTATGCTATCCAAAGATCCTTGTCAAGATCAAAGTCTTCCATCTTCTTGTTCTACCACTCCATGTTCATTTCCACTTTCTACTCTTCCTAAGTCTTTGCAAGCTTTGAACAATCCTATCAAAGAAGGTGCTCATATTCAAGATGTCCACGATTCTATTGAAAATTTTAATGCTCACTCTAAAGATGATGATATCCTTGGTTGTCATATAGATGCTGATGAACTTATTGATTATCCTTTTGTATCTTCCACTTCCATCCTTGGACCTCTTCCACCACTACTAAGGGCTTCACATCTGCCTTCCATCTTGGGTCCTTATGTCCCTTCACTTTCCCCTCCTAACTCTCCTAATTCACCATCCATCTTGGGTCCTTACATCCCTCCATCTCCCATCTTTCCTCAAGATCAACATAGATGCATACCCTTGAATCCTTTTTATCCACCCACCCATCTAAACCAGTCATATCCTCCTTCCTCTTCCACAAGTCCCAAGTATTTTGGAAGTAACTTGAATGTTCAATACAAGAAAAAGAAGCAATACAAGAATCCATCAAAAAAAAAAAATCACCATGTCTCCTCTAAACGACACAAAGGCATAAAGTCAAAAGAGATATCTAAGAAAAAAACTACAAGACAAGTATGGGTTCCAAAATCCATCATTGAAGATATTCTCTCTAGATCATCAAAAGGAAATAAAAAGCCTATGGCTATATGGATTCCAAAGTCTCTCTTGAAAGAGTCTGGTGTTGAGTAAAAAGTGAAATTGACATTCAAGCTTCCAAAGACTTCCATTTCATCTTCTTCCAAAAATATTCTTCCATTCCATGCACCTAAACCACAACCTCTACTATCCATTTGCCATATTCCTTCACATATTCCTTCATTCACGATTCCTCCATCCTCTCACCACCCTTCAAGGTATGTGTTGATGTTGATCTTACCTTCCTTTCCACCTACCCTTTTACAATCCTTCCATGCATTATCCTTCTACCTTCTATCATTTTTCCTCATTTGCCTATTCCTCCTATCTTCCAACCTCACTCACTTTACATAAAACCTTATCCTCCATTTTTCTCTTCCATCTCCCTTTCCCTATCAGCATCTTTGAGCATATCATTTGAATCCTTGGTATATCATGGTTTATCCTTTCAAGGAGCACTATCTAAAAAGCTTGCCTTTTTCCAAAAATTCAAAAAGAAATGAAAAATAAAAAAAATTGAAAATGTGCCTTGGTGAAAAGCTGGAAACAGGCACCTTGGTAGCAAAAGTAAAGAGAAATAAATTCATCCTATGGTGAAAACCACTCCCTTGTGGTGCCTTGGATAAGTACCATGATGAAAACCTGGCAATCAGGCGTCATGCGTAGTTCTTCTCTATATTTCATCCATTCCATCTTCTCTCTTTGATCTTGACAATGTTGATCTATACACGAACATTTGGCTATCTTGTGAACTACTTTATGCTAATCTTTCTTTCATTCCTTTCCTATTTAGCCTTCATGTTTATTTTCCTCCATTCATTCTAGTCTTTTGCTATCCTTTTCCCCTTTGGTCTTGATCTAATAAAAAAAGAAAGAGAGAGTAAAACACAGTGCTATGAAGCCTCTTGACATGTCTACTCCTTTGGAATGCATCCTTTCCTACTCCTGCATTACACTTTTGTGACTTATCCTATGCTAGCTTTTCATTGCTTGTCGCAATGCGCTTTACATGACAATTTTTCGCTAGCTTGGGTATTCTTGAGGAGTTTACCCTTGAGGATTTCTCCCCTTCATTCTCCTTCATTCTCTTGTCTTCCATCTCTTCCACTAGCTTGTCAATCCCTCTTGTTCTCCACCTTGCTAGACATTGGGACTGCACGATATGATCTTGCTTGGGAGTTTGCAATTGGAAAAGATGCTATCAAGTATACCAAGTATCAGAACAAGTATCAGAACTAGTATCAAAACAAGTGTCAAAACCAGTATCAGACTAGTATTAGAACCAGTATCAGAACCAGTATCAAAACCAGTATCAGAATAAGTATCAGAACCAGTATTAGAACAAGTATTAGAACACCTACTGGGGCTACACCTTTTGCTTTAGTTTATGGGTCTGAAGCAGTACTACCTATTGAGGTTGAAATCCCATCACTAAGAATCAGAATGCATGGTCTAGTAACTGATGATGACTACAGAGTGTCTAGGTTGCAAGAACTAGAATTACTAGATGAGTGTAGACAAGTAGCATATGATCATCTCATAGTATATTAGAAGAGAATGTCTAGAGGCTACAACAAGAAAGTCAGACACAGAGAATTTCAAGTTGGCGATCTAGTCTTGAGAGAAAATCCTAAAAATCAATCACATCGAGAACGCAAGGGGAAGTTTGAACCCAATTGGCTGGGACCCTTTGTAATCACTGCTACTTTTGGCTTTGATGCCTATCAACTCTCAACGACTGAAGGAGAACATCTCTAAGAACCAATCAACATTCTCCATCTGAAGAAATTCTATGCCTAAGGCATTCAGTCTATGGTAAAATGTCCTTAAAAAATTATAAAAATCAGAAAAAGTCTTGAAAAAATGAACATCTTGGTGAAAACCTAGCAATAGGCGCCTTGATGATTCACAAAAAAATAAAAAAAATATCAAAAGTGCAAAAAAATGAAAAAATATGAAAAATACAAAAAAAAGAAAAAAAAAGTGCCTTGGTGAAAACCTGAAAACAGGCGCCTTGGTAGCAAAAATAGAATCTCTGCCAAGATGGTGAAAACTTAGCAAACGGGTGCCACTTGTTTCAAAATGCTCCATCTATCAGCGCAATCTTGATCTTTCCCAACTTTCAATCTTGCTTTAGTGTGTACATATCTCCTGGTTTGTTTCTACATTTCCAGTTTTCAATAAGTCAGTTTGTCCACCAATCTACTCAAGCGTCTGTATCCTATCAATGTTCAAACTTGGGGGCAATCAATGTCATATCCTATGGTCTCCAGTATACTTTAGACATGTCATATCCAGTCAGAGTCCTTTGAAGCTATATCTGAGTCAGTCAGTCAGTCTCCTCTCCAGAAAGGATTTTGCATTTACAACAACGCAATCAACATCAAACACAAATTGAAAATAATCTATGCTTTTTTACATACTTTTATCTCCTTGTATGCTTATTAATTCGCATTGAGATTTTTGCATATTGTGTCCCTTCAAGCTCTTTGATGATGTCCTTTATAGGATTTAGAGAGTGATGACTAGGGGCATAATCTTTTCTTTATTTTCTTCTTGTATGTGAAAATCTAACAACTTTGAAAATTCTGGATTGAAATGGTGTCCGACTGTAAGAGCCTCTATCTTGAATTGGATGGCCATGCGTACCTCGACCATTGATACCCAAAAAATTCAAGGAAGTTTGCTCTAACTATTATCTTTTTGAGTGAGTTCTTTCTCCTACTGTGAAACACGATCTTACCTAAGGATGTGAACGATAAAGGGTCACTACAGGTAATTCACATTGGATTTAGAATGATCTCTTGGCTATTTGATGTGTTTGTCATGCAAGGTGTATTCAAGTCATCACGATGTTTATGTTTTGATGCTTATACAAATTGCTATATCAAAATGGACATGATATTCAGGTCATCTTGGCGCTTGTGCCTTGGTGCTTGTATCTAATCTGACATTCTAAAAATAAAATCAATATTCATATATCCATGGTTGTTGACTAGTGGGTGTTGTATTGATTCTTATGCATACAAATCGATATTCATATGTCCATGGTTTCATAGCTAGTGGGCATTGTATTGATTTATTTAGTTACCTAAAAGTTCAATGATGATAACAAATCGACACATGATCAGTGACTAGGTCCTAGGTCTTAGGTTGCATTTCATTTTGCATGTCTCTTTGCATTTTGCATGTTGCATGATCTCACAATGGCTAAACGAACTTCAATGCTTAAATGATTCTTCAAATTGCATCTTCAAATCTAACAAGAGCTAAATCTTACACGAAGGTTCCTCCAACGAAATAGCAAGTAGAATCCTTTTTCGAGATCAAAATTCAAATCTGAGATCATTTATATTGTCAACTGCTTGCATATTCGACCTTCGATCATCATAGAAATCCATAATTCAACTTAACTGATTATCTAACATCAAACTATCAAAATTTCAACTTGGTCAACTATGGTCAACTCATGGTTTGACCTAGTCAAACTTGGTCTTTTGGGACCTTCCAACGATGCAAAATGCATTCCCGGATGTGTTTAACCACTTCTCAAATCAATTAACATGCTTCTAAACTATCAATGCTGACTTTTCTTGTCAGATTTCAATTTTAATCCTGAAGGGGGCATGGTATTGCACATCATTCGAAGTCTGTAATCAAATTTGAAATCATATCTTCCTCAGTGATGAAGACAACAATCATATCTAGTTACTGATTCATCAAAAAGACCTCATCGCTTGGGGCCAATCAAATCTATCATCACTTGGGGCATATCAAATTCATCGATCCATGTCAATCTGGTATTCTCCTAATCTTGTAAATTGTATCAGTTTTTGCAACCATCAGATCATAGTGTTCTTTCCTTGGTTCTTCGACAACTGAAGGATTTAGATGTGATACCTGCTAGTTCTGCTAAGACAATCGAGTCTAGAACCAGTCACTCACTTCTTAGCAATCCTAAGGTTTTGAATCAGGCATTTTGACACTTTTTCACAATCTTTGGTTCATTGCTGCTATAGTGAACATTATCTTTGGTCATTCAGGACCTATTATCTCCATATCAAATCAATATCAATAAGCTTTTGTCTCATATCAATTATCAATTTCAAATCAGTTTCATATCTCTATCAAACACAGACTGTCTTTGAACCACTGCGCTTCACACAGTAATTCAAAGAGGGGCAACATGTAATACCCCAAAAATGGGCTATATGTTCATTAACCTTCTATATCAACAATTCGAACGAAATCGACATCAAAGTCCTAACCTAAGGCACATCTAAACATCATCGAATCATAATTGATTATCTTAAATTCTGCATCGGGGAATATTCTAGCAATATTCCTAATTATCTTAATTATCTTTAATTTAATGATTATTTGGTGATAAATCACATTTATCCTAAGTTTGATTAATTGAATATTTTCATATTTAATTAATTAGATTTAATATCTTGCCACTTAATTGTGTAATTAAATTTAATTCTATCTATTATTAATTGTATTATTTAATTTTGACAATAAATCCAATATCCTATGAATAATTGATTAAATTCTTATTTAATTGATTAAAGAAAGTTGTCATTATTTAATAATATAGTTTTTAATAAAAGTTTGATAAAATAGTTAATTAACCCATAAATTAATTATTTTATTTCAAAAATCAGTTAAGTTGAGAATAAATCACTTTATTTATTTATTAAATCATAATTATCCATGTGCACATTCAAGGACCAATTAAACTCAAATTGGAAAATCAATGCAAGTTGTTAGCTTTTTGAAACTCAACATCTTTTTGAGTTTTAAAGTTGATCTAAACTTCTAATTTGAGTTGAACTGTGCTTTTGCATGATTTTTGTGACTTAATTATCTGTTATTTAAAAATAACTCAAAAATCAACCTGAGTTATCTGAGTGATTTATGGCTTTCTTCCATGCACCTCCAAAGCCCTGGATTTCTATAAATTAAAGGCTCAGCTCTTCAATCTCTAATATCTCGCAAATTGCAAACTTACTCTACAGGAATCATAGCATATCAGATTTGGAGAATTTGCACAATTGGAGCTTGAAAGATAAATTTGAGGATTCGAAGCTTTGTGAGATCAATTTCAAATTCATAGCTTTCATATTATTGTTAGAATTTTCATTCTCATATCATATCATTTCTAGATTAGCATTGCATATCAATTTTCATATTAGCATAGATTTCATATCATTTATCATATTATTGCATAGAAAATACCAAAAAATAGCTTAATTGCATTCAATTCATATCTAGATCAATTGCATTCAAATCCTTCATTTAGGTGTCGTCTAGGTCACTGATCTCGATAGCAATTTGAGAACATTAATCTCGCACCTACTAGAAGGCAGTAAATCACTTGGTTAGAGTAGATTTCAATTTTGCACGATTTTGATTATTGCTAACCTCTAATGTTTTAATGAAGTGTTGTGTTTACAGATCAGGTACAAAATTCACACACACACATATGTGTTGTGAAATAACTTTGTTATGTTGTTTGGCATCTATTATAGTTGTTTGTTTGAATTGACTTAAATTTTCATAGTTTTGTGTTCAATTTGGCATCCACTAGTTGCTATAATTGTATTTGAATTTTGGGCATCTATCTTGAGAACTTTGGTATTCACTTTGTGTGCATGTTTGAATTTTTTATTTTTTTTGATCAATAAGGGGCCAAAGTCGAAGGATTCTATTAAAAATATTAAGTTTTCAAATTTAACATGTTAAAAGCATAAGAATTTGCAAGTAAAGTATCAGAGCCAACCAAAACACTGAGCAACATTGCTCAAAACCTCCATGAACACCCCTATATCAAACATAAGTTGAGCTAAAAACTAAACTGAAAACTATAAACTATAATGACAAAAAGGGCAAATTTAAGAACTTAGCACTATTTCTAATCAGAGGTCAAGGTATAGTCATTCTCTGAATTGGTGGAGGAGCCATGAGTGTCCTCTTCCTCATTTTGTGATCCAATGAATTTCTCCTAATCAACAAATTCTTCTTCTGAAGACCTTTGTTCAACTTCATCCTCTTCCTCATCATCGACAACATCCTCTTCTTCCTCATCTGAATTGACTACTTCATTAACATCCTCTTCCTCCTGAAATGGTCTTCATAAATACTCCATGGGTTGCAATGTTGGCCAACTCATGATATTTCCTTCACGAAATATATGGTTGACCGTTATGGATTCAAATTTCCTTATCAAATTTAAAATGACTTCCAATGTAGCTTGTAAACACCAGTTTGGAGTAGACCCTGATTTCACAGCGTTTAATGTAATCATGGAATCACCTTCAATCTCCAGTTTTCCCAAGCCAAGATCATGTGCAAGAGAAAGACCAAACAATAAAGCTTTGAATTATGCCATTTTGTTGGTGTCCTTTTCCAAGGGTTTAGCCAATTTTTCTAAAACCCTACCGTCCAAAGATTGTATGATACAGCCTACCCCTTATGGACATGGGTTTCCTTTAGAAACGCCACAAAAATTAAGTTTAAACCAGCCTGGAGATGGGGACGAACACACACAAGTAGCTTTGAGAACTGTATTTGTTTTACATCCTCTACCTAGAGTGATTGGGGTTTTAAGACCAAACCATCTTTTGATCATCTTATCATCCCAACTGGTGTAGAACTTATGTTGAGCTGAATGAGCTTGAATGCGAGAATTCATGACCTCTACTATAACTGCTTCAATTTTTTTGAGAACATAGGCAATTTCCATAGATTTACCCTGAAAAAGTCTTTTGTTTCTTTCCTTCCATATTTCCCAAATCAAAATGGGTGGGGAGCTAATCCATAAATTTCCACATAAAATGTCTCCATAAAGCATGGGCCAAGATATGAAGAGAGATAGAATGTCCTGTGGGAAGGCTGAGAATCAACCTAATTTTGTACACAGCCAGTTTGGCAAATGGACATGCTAACAATAGATGATTAATTTCCTCTTCACTATTGTGGCATAAAGAACATCTGGAGGATCCATAATATCCCATCTTTAGAAACTGATCTGCAATTAAAATCCTACCCTGAGAAGTTGCCCATGTGAATAAATGTGCCTTGGGAAGACATACTTTGTTCAAACATAATTGTATTGGAATTTCATCTATCCTTGTTTGGACAAGCCTTGACAAAATCTTATAACCATCCTTAACATTATAGATTCTTGATTTAGCCCCATTCCAAATGATTTCATCTTGTCCTTGTTTGAATAAAAAGAATCTATCTTTAAGAATCATCTTCAATCGAAGTAGTTCCAGTGAGTCAAGACCGAGTTCTGAAAAATCTCTCCACTACCAAGAACCATTTTCTTTGGACAAAGGAGAAGGAATAATGTAGTCTTTGACAAAGGGACCCCAAAAAGATGAACATACCTGACTAATTCAGTTCGGACCCAACAACTGGTTGATGGTAGGATGCCCACCCCAGGAATCCTCCCAAAACTAAGCTTTATTGCCCTCCTTGATGTTCCATGTAATGTTATTATCCACAATATCTCTTGACTTGGAGATGAAATTCCAAATTCTTGATCCTCTAGGAAAAT
The DNA here is from genome assembly GCA_027943335.1 of Chamaecyparis obtusa. Classification (NCBI taxonomy): domain Eukaryota; kingdom Viridiplantae; phylum Streptophyta; class Pinopsida; order Cupressales; family Cupressaceae; genus Chamaecyparis; species Chamaecyparis obtusa. The sequence continues at coordinate 640,566 of BSBK01000053.1, forward strand.
CCTTTATTTGAGAGACCTCTGATTCAATTTTATTGCCAAGATACTTCCCCCTGATAATTCTAGCCCATTTAAGGTTTTGATCCTGCATGACTTTCTAGTAAAGTTTAGCTCCTAGTGCTTGATTTTGCTACATGTGGTTTTTGATACCACTGGCCCCTACATTTACTAGTTTACAAATCTTGTCCCAAGATATGAGGGTGAATTTTCTATTTGTGTCTGTGCCCTGCCAAAAAAAATTCCTTGTTTTCTTGACTATATCCATGTAGCAACCCGTGGGGAGAGAAATGCAAGACATTAGATATATAGGGATTGTAGCCAATGCAGCTTTGATTATCATAATTGTGCCTACCCAAGATAACCATTTTGATCTTCAAGAATCCATCTTCCTATGTGGTCTTTCATTGATATGTTTCCAACCTGAAGTGGTTCTCAAAGATTTATCTCTGGGGATCCCTAAGTATGAACATGGGAGAGAACCTATTTTTAAGGTCAATACTTTTTCTATTTTTTGTTGAAGTTTCTTTTTTGCGTGAAATAAAAATATCACATACTTGTCTTTGTTAGCTACTTGATTGAAAACTCTGCATAATTATCAAGTACTATTTTGATCTGAATAGCCTCCCGAATAATACCTTTTCCAAAGAGGAGAATGTCATTTGCAAATTGTTGATGTGTAACTACTCTTACAAAAGGAGTGATTTCAATCCCCTCAATAATTTCTTGATCCTGAAGACTGATTAAACTACGACCCAAAGCTTATGCCATAATGATGAATAAAAAAGGGGATAGTGGATCACCTTGTCTAATTCCATTGGAGCCTTCGAAGAGTCCTTGGGGGGATCCATTAACTAAAATGGAAAATTTTGGAGTAGAAATACAGTAGAACATAAGATTAATCCAAGTCTTAGAGAAGCCAAAAATTTCCATACATTTTGCTAAAAACCTCCAATCCACATTGTCATAAGCCTTCTTGATGTCTAATTTGACAATCATGCTAGGTTGCTTATTGCATTGGATGAAATGAATAGCTTATTGAGAAATGATTATGCCATCCAGGATTGATCACCCTGGCACAAATCTTGTTTGTTATTCCCCAATAATCTTACCCAGAACAAGTTTTAATCTATTTGCTAATGACTTAGATGATACCTTATAAATGGTGTTACAAAGAGCAATAGGTCTAAATTTATCCATATAGTTAGCTTGTTTTTTTTTGGGAATTAGAGAAATGAAAGTATTATTAATTTTAGATAAGAATCTACTTGAATATTTGGCGGCCTCCAAAGCTGCACTAAGATCTTTCCCCAGGACACTCCGAGAATGCAAAAAGAAGCTGGGAGGGAAACCATCGGGACCCCAGGTTTTGGCTGTAGCCATTTGTGATAGTTTTTGCAAAATTTCACTTTCTAAGAATTTCTTTGTTAACATTTGATTATCAGTATCAGTTATAATCTTGGGAATATTAATCAATAAATCCTTCTGAGCCTTGAGGGAAGAACTATCTGAGTAGTTCAACAATTTTGAGTAGAAGCTAACTATTTCCTTCTGAATATCTTTCTGGTCTTGCAAAAGAACTCCCTCCGAGTTGACAATTTGGTGAATCATGTTAACACTTCTAATTTGCTTGGTACTAGAGTGAAAAAACTTAGTATTTTTATCTCCTGCCTCCAGCCAACTTTCTCTAGATTTTTGTTTCTAGAAGATTTCTTCTTTAGTTAGAATATCTTCTAAAACCCTTAACAAGACTTTCTCTACATCAAGGAGGTCATGATTCTCCCTAACTGCATTATAGTTTTGTTCAAGACCTGAAGCTTTTTCTCTATATCCTCTTTTGAAGAAAATATGTTCTTGAAGTGCATTCTGTTCCAAATGAGTAAATTATGTTTGATGTATTTTAGTTTAGACATGAAATAGAATAATTTGAAACCCTTCACTCTGCAATCCGACCACCAATCAACTACCATGGTAACAAATTCTCCTCTTTGAGCCACATGTTTTCAAATTTGAATGGGAAACAGGGGGCTTCTCTTCCTCCAATATATTCAACTGAATAGGCAAGTGATTGGATCTTGAGGTGGGAGATATGGATGCTTTTAAATCAAATGGAAAATTTTTGAGGTCTCCTCTGAAAAGAAATCTATCCAACTTTTATGAGATGTTGTTGAGCCCTAGTCTTCTATTTGACCAAGTGAAAGAACCATTTTCAAGCTCAGTTTCCATTAAATTTTCTAATTGTAGCCAATCCTTGAAGTCTATTTGGGATTGGGAGACTTGGGGAGAACCTCCCAATTTATCAGATGTGTGAATTATGGCATTAAAATCTCCCCCAATATGAAATTACCATCCGGCCAGTCTGAAAAGCATCTGCTGATCTCCTCCCAAACTTCCAATTTCTTCCTTCTAATAATAGGGCCATAAACATTCACAATGTATAAATTAAGATTGGATCGAATACTTGAGATTTTACCTCCTATCCAGTTAGTTCTACTCTCTAAGTGTACATAGGAGGAGTTTCTTGTGTTCCATAAAATAGCCATCCCACCTGAAGCCCCTATCGCCTCAACTCCTTCAACTCTCCAATCCCCTAGAGACATTGTGAAATTGGATAATTGATCCTTACTCATTTTTGTTTCTTGTAGCAGAACAACCTTAGCTTTGCTTGATAAGATGTAGCATTTGACCACTCGCTACTTGTTAGGGGCACTGAGACCCTTAACATTCCATGATATGATTTTCATTGTGACTTGGGAAGGAACTTACCCTTCCCTAAATTTAAGTATGCTGTGATTTTAGTTTGATCATGGTCTTCCCCATCTTCCGCTCTGAGATTAGCAGAAGATTTTCTTCCTTTCCCTTTTTTCTTTATCCCATCACAATCCAGAGAGCTCTTATGTGTAGATTTTTGGAAACCTAAATTATTAATGATATTATTTGCTGAAGAGAGAGATGAACAATCCATGTGAACATTTTTCGAAGAGCGAACCAAAGGAAGTTCCTTCCTATGATCACTAAATCCTATGAAGTCTTGAATTTTGACTACTTATTTCATTTTTTAAAACTTTGAGTAAAGTACGTGAGTGCACTTTTACATCCCCTTTTATTTTGAGTAATGTTGATATCCCTTTATTTTTTGAGTGAACATTGTCATCCCCGCTTTTGTGTGTGTTTCTGTGAAGTGTGTGCTTGAGCTTTGGCATTTAGTTTGTGCATGCATTTGAATTTTCTTTTAAACTTTTTTTTTAATGTGCTCCACTTCAACATCCACTAGTAGTTTGTTTGCAGTGTGGTTGAACTTTAGGAATCTACTTTATCTATATTTATTGTTTAAATTGTATCATTCACTTCTATGTATATATTTGGGTTTGGCATCCTCTTATTATATTTCTATTCTTTAAACTTTTGATTTCATTTTGTGTACATTTATTTTGGTGTCCTCTTATTATATTTTTGAGCCATATCTAAAGTGTATGAGAAAACTTTGATATCTCCTTAAGGGAGCAAGGAGAGGGAAATTGTGTTTGAGCCAATCGTTGCTTTCAAAACTATTCTAATTGCAGTAGTTTATATACATATTTGAACTTTTCTGCATTTACTTTGTGCGTGTGAAGTGTGTTTTGACATTCATCTTGTGAGTGTTTATTTATTGTGTTTACTTCATGTGTGGTTGAACTAACCTTTTGTCTTTTGCCCCTTTAAATTATTTTGCTCAACGTTGGCTTAGGAAATACAAAAAAAATAACATACAAACAAACAAGAATGATTTTTTATTTTTCAACTACGTGTGTAATTTACTTTTAAATTTATATTTTAAAATATTTTTAGTTTTAATAACTTTTCACATAACTTACAAATTCATATTAATTTTATTTTAAATTCATCACTACAATTGCAAATCACTTTAGGTTCTAATTTGCCAACTCAATCATAAATTTATTGAAATTTAAGATTTATTTATGTTTCAATTAAAAATTTATGGGTATTGTAAGCTTAATTGTGTACCTTATTTTATTGTAATTTAAGCTTAATATGGACTTAGTTTGTCATCTCCATTTTAAACTATTAAAAATTTAATCTTATTTCACTACCTCATAAATAAATTATAAAAAAATAGTTTTCTTATACCACCTCAATTACTATTTTATAGGAAATTCAAGTCTTAATTTGCTAAATTAATTACAACAAGAATCAATTTTAATTTATCAATTGTGCATGCAATTTATTTTAAATTAATATTTTCATATAAAATTCCCACTCATTTTATCACCTAGGACTTATATTAGGTTAATATCATCATTAGGATTATGTCTCTACATAATGGCATCATAAACTTTTCTATAGAATTTTGTAGCGGTCCATTCTTAAAGTATATCTTGCTTCATCCCTCAATTAGTTTCCAATGCATTTTCAAAAAATAATTTTCACCTCATTATGGTTTTATATCTTTGGTGAATTTAATGTCGAGTCATTAGCACAGGCTCCATAGACAACCCATTCCTGATTATTTTTCCATTCCATCATCATTCTTTAGATCTCTCAAACATTATTAAACTTTTATCTTGTAGTGATTCTTTGTCTATAGGAGTAACTTCCTATGTTTATGAGACTCTATCACTCTGATGCAAGGGCATCCTAAGAGTCATTTTGAGTTAGATTGTAAAACTTTGAGTTGTGTCTTGTTTTGGATCTAATAAGATCATTTACGACCATTTGAGATCATTTGGATCCATTTTGGAAAGTTTTATGCCAAGATGTTAAAAAATGTAATGCCATGTACAAAATTTGACAAGTAAAAGTTGTTAATGTTGTGTCAAGTTGTCATGTAAAAGTTGCAACAATTGCACTTTTTTAGTTATGGGAAGTTGGTGGTCATTTGAGTGGTTTCAAATGATTGTACAAACATAAATTTGTACTCCCAATTCAAATTGAGGGGTTGGAGGAAGTGAAGAAACAAGGAATTGTTGTTTTGACATATTTTTCTCCATGTTTCCATACATTGCAGGGTATTCTCTTATCTTTGTATAGTCTACGTGTCCATGAAATGATGAAAAAATGATTGGAGATGTTAGAATAATGAATTAAATTTTATTTTCAAGTCGTTTCATATGATTTCATTGGGTATTGTGAAAGATATAGGAATTTTGGCATTGTTAGGATTGGTTTTTCTTTCATTTTTCTGCATTGTAGTCTGAAAGTGTGATTTATAAGGCTTGTAAGTGAATAGTATGAACCCACACATGTGGTGGAAAGTTAGAACACTAAGTTAGATTTCAAATGCAAGTGGTTTGTTCAATTTTCATGAATTGGAGAAGTTATGACATTTTAGTGAAAACTATCTTGATCCAGGCCTTGGGTTTTCAACAACACTAAAGAATTCATATTCTTATTTGGTACAGTGGAAAATCCTTTTTTTGTGAGAAAATTTGTATGAATATCATCTACAATAATTCCAAAGGATAGTGCCTAATTATTTGATTTGAATGCATTATTCTTCATCAGTCTGATTTCTAAACTCTAGGAAATAGTCCAAACACTTATATTCATGAGGGTTTGTGTGAAAATTTTGGCATTTTGGGTTAGGAAAGTAGTAAAATTGATTGTGGTAGGTCCTTGACATGTTGTGGAAGGTCTGATAAGCCCATCATTGAAATTTTTAATCAAGGATGTTGATCTCTACTTATACCAGGCCTAAAAAGGGCATGTTTGGCTTAAGCAATGAAGGAGCCTCAAAGTGGGAAAGGTGTTATTGTGTTGTTTTGCGAAGTGAATTTTTGTAAACCTTTAAAATATGTTGAGAGGGAGTTAGATAAGTCCAAGGTTGGGTTTTTTGCATTGAACTTGAAGCATATATGCTCACTAGTGCCTAGGGTGTGTTAGGATGAACCTGGTTGTTGTCATTCTTGAACCAATATACGAAATGTGTCCATTTGAAATCTAATTAAAGTTTGTTCCTCTACATCACGATGTTAGTGTTAGTAAGGTACTTTATCTAGCTAGTTCATCTAGTTATCGATGTAGGTCCTTTTCACATATTATTACTTTAGTTTTCTTAGGGCCCATATGAGATATTTGCCACTTTATGTCTCATACCATAATATTGAGACACTTGTCAAGATATTGTGGTATCTTATCTCTTCCCTTGGCCTATATAACCAAGGGCTTCCCTTTGTAATCTTACTTCTTAAGCTTGTTGAAAGCTTTGCATTCTCTTGAGTAGAATACAATTTATTCTTTCTTATATTTGATTTCTCTATTTGCTTTCCTTCATTTATTTGTATCTTAGGTAATCTTTTTAGTCAAATCTTAGATGGTATCAAAGTTTTCAATTAAGGATAAAACAAGTTTTGAGGGGGCCCTGAAACCCTGTACAATATGGTCACAAAAGATATTCAAATATGCCCACTAAATGAACCAGATCAAGACCAAAGATAGGGTTTTACCATAGTCACCCACAACCTAGATGAAACAAAGCATGAAACCTAAAACACAAAAAAAAAATGGAGATCAACAACTTCAAAAAAGAGAACTATCCCTTCGTAACCCTATTATGGGATCAAAGGGTCATGTCAAAAGAAGAGGAGGATCTTTTAGAATTTTTGCCTTTGACAATAAGCCAACCATCTTCAACCTTAGCAGCCTTATCTTGCCAACAAAAAAGATCCAAAGCTAAGGACCCAACACCCAACAAAGAAACTTCTAGCGAATCATCCAACATTGGGCCAACAGAGGCCAGCCAAAGGTCTATCAGTAGGAGGAACCACCCAACTAGGGTAAGTAGGGCCCAAAACACTAGTCATACAAGCAACCCTAGTCCCACCAGTAACATCAATCGAAGAAGGTTCAGCACCAATAGGCCCTGAACCCCCAGCAGGACTATCATCAACAAAAACCAATAGAGAAAGAGCAGAGTTAATTCCAGCAGTCTCATAAATATTCCCAGCAACCACAAAAGAAGGGGCAGTTGGAGGGATAACAAAATCATCCTTCTCAGAAACCTAAGAAGAGTTTTTCAGATTAGTATAGTGTTGTGTGGAAACTCCCTTCCACCAAGACGGAGAAGATTTCTTTTTCTTAATTTCTAGGTCACATTGGGAGGAGACATGACCAGTTTTAAAGTATTTACGAAATCTGAAGGGAATACCCTCGTAGTCAAAATGTTGGATCCAGGATCCTAATGTAGATTATATTTTTATTTCAGTTGGGAGGCCCTTTGAAATGTCAAGTTATACTTATATACTAGCAAAGTGGAATGATAAATATTGGAGGAATCATAATCAAACATCAAAAAATCCCCCAAAGCCTCCCCCACCTCGTCAAGGACAGAGTCCTGCCAAAGGTGAAGAGGGAGGTTCAGGAGTCTGACCCATATAGGGACTTTATTGAAAACTTTAGAAGAGGGATTAAAATCTAGATGCTTGGGTTTGATCATAAGCATAAATTTATCATCCTCCCAGCAGAAAAAATTATCGCATAGAATCTTCATTCTATCCTTAGCCAATTCAAACTTAGCGATGAAAAATCCCTTTTCCGTAGGGAAGATGTGAACAGAATTTGCAAGTAGAGGTTCCCATTTACTTGTAATCCACTCATGCAAAAGGGGCAAGCTAGGCCTGAAACCCCTAAAATGACAGATCAAACCATGATGTTTGAAGGTTTATGAGTTGTTCTCCATATCCTGTTCAGTCGTAGAAGAGAGCCTAACCGAAAGGGAGCCACACACAGGAACCAAAGAAGAGACCCTAGTTCGCTTCTCCACCATAGAAGGCTGGGAGACAATTTTAGCAAAAGACTTCCCTAGAGATCCAGAAACCACTGGATTAGTAGGAGGAGAATCTGTTGCCAAAACCCTAGCCTACAACACATCATGGAAACTCATCCCCACAGGACCAGGTAGCACCACAGAAGAGGATGATGGCTGAAGAGATTTCCCGCTTCTTTGTTTCAAGCTCGCCCAAGCCAGTTTCTTACTCTGGCACCCCACCTCTACCTCACATTGCTGGTCTTGTGGTTGTCATGGCTGCAGGCGCTCCTCCTGTAGGCTTAGGGCTAAAGGTGGGAGAGTCATAGGTTGAGGACTTAGCCCAGTTTGGGTGACCTGTCGCTATGGGTAGTATTCTTTCCTACACACCACTTCAGCCACTTCATGGGGCGGGCAGTATTCTTTCCCACTCACTATGCCAATAGGCTAGATTACATGGTATCAAAGTTGCTATGAGTTGTGGGTTAGCATTTTTTTAGAAATTTTGGGAGTGTAGTGATTCTAGTTTTTAAAACATGAGCATGCTCTTCTCTTGCATCCTTGGATGATTTGAAGAATTAGAAAATTGTAGTGAAAACACCAATTTTAGGGGATTTATACCTTGAATTTTTAGTTACAGGTCATTTGAAGCTTCATGGAAAATTTTTGAGCTTACCATCTAGTTCAAAGCAACTGAGAAAGCTAAGTCTACCACTTATTTCACTTGACTTGGATGGTGGAGGCTAGATCTATAAAGGGTTGAAATGGTTGGATCTATTTCCTTTTTTAAATCATAAAGAAAGAAGCTAATGCTTTGCTTTTCTAAAATTTGGAAATAAAGAAAGCAGTTAAGGATTTTCCTTTTTGAAATAAAAAAAAGGGAAAAATAAGTAATAAAGTCAACACTTTTATGAGATAAAGTATTAAAATTTAAGTCTTCACATAGGTGCATATTTAATATCATGATAAGATCTTCATGAGATAAATTGTTCATATTAAATCCTTCACACGAGATGATGTTTAATGCTAAGATAATATTTTTATTTTGAGCATTGCTTTAGATTTGTCTCATAACCAAATTATCTAATATTTGGCAATTTGCTAAAATCAGTAAATCTTATATTTGGTTGGAGTTATTCTTGGAAAGGTGCAAAATATATAGAGGCTTCCATATTTGGAGAATTGATAAATTCAATAGCTAGAAGAAAAAAAAGAGAAGAGATCTTTTTAATTTTGAGCCCTCTTCATTAGCAAGGTAGATTTTGAAGATCAACTTTGATAGTGCATAAATCAAGCTCTCGACCTTTGATTTTAGTGCAATTTTTTTTTTTATTTGGCCTAATTTTTTTGTGCTCTACCTGATGGTGAAGGTTATTTCCAATTTCAATGCATGAATTTTTTAGAACTTTAGAACTGTCACACATGACACTACTTTGTTCTAGTTTTGTAAACTTCAAAGTTACATAACTTTTGCATACAAATTCAAATTGAGGTGATTCTTATTTTAAAAGTGCATGAATTTTATGTACTTTAAAGTGGTGTTGGTTGTTTCACTTGGTATTGTATTAAAAAGAATGATTTTAGTGAAAGCTCTTTTGTGAGAATTTGTGAAAGACATTAAAGTGAAATCCATACAGTGTTTCTTATTGGTGTTAATTGTAATAGCACTAAAATAAAGTCCCAAATCATTTTTTATTTTTATTTTTTTTGTTGTGTGGGTGGTGGGGGTTACTTTGATTGAGTGATTTAGGGGGGGTCTCTTGTGCTTGTGCATCTTTCTCACTTGTGCTCTATTTTCCTTCAAATGGGTCTATTTAAATTTCCATTGCTAACACCATACAACTATAATACATGGCATAAAAATGTATGGAATTCCTTAATGCAACTAGGATTTACATCTTATGTTGAAAAGAAGGTAACTGAACCCAGTGAAGATAAGGAAAAGATAAATTAGATGATTGAACACACAAAAGCACTTGTTTGTCTTATAACTTTAGTTTCTCTAGATCTTACATTTCAAATTGAAGGATGTACAAATTCCCATGATGCATCATAAAAACTAAAAAATCTCTATGGTACAACTGATTAGGTTTGAGGTTATCAAATTTATAACAAACTAATGAGTCTTGATCCTAAGTCTTTTGATAACATCCAAGACTATGTAACAAAGTTTAATGACCTTAGAGCATAATGTAAATAATGTGGCCTTGAAAAGAAAGATATCCAGCTTGTCTATAGTAATATCAACAAACTTGGACTTGAATATGCATATTTGTTTCTAGCTTCCACACTACTAGGTTGACAATAGGATCTACATTTACTACACCTTCTTATGCTTCATTCTCTAAAATTTTAACTAGTGCATGAGCAAGGAAAAATTATTTCTATGGGTATCATTAAGCCTTCTCAATCTCAAGACTTGTTAGTTGGTCAACTAAAGATTCAAAGAGAACATGTTAAAGCTGATAAGAAACAAAAGAAGTTGAAAAATAAGTCTCAAAAAGAAAAAGCATAATCATCATAAAAAACAAAGATCAACACAATCTTCTCTTCCAAGGATTATCAAAAAAAGGATAGACCAACTTGTAGCTATTGCAAGAAACCTGGTCATGAGGAACATTCTTTTCATAAGAAGCAAATAGATGAGATAAAAAATCTTCTCAATAAGAATAACATTAGTCTACCTTCTTTTGTTGCTACACAATCCTTATGCACACCTTCTTCCAAATCAGGCAAAGGGAAATGAACAACACTTGTTGCTACTATAGATTCTTCACAATAATGGATTCTTGAGTTGGGTGCATCACATCATATGGGTTATATCAAAGAAAAATTTTCCTTGTTAGAGCCTTGTTGGGTGCCCCACATCCTCATTGGGGATGACTCTCCTATTGAAGTCATTGGGAAAGTTTCTATTGATGTTGGCACTAGTACATTTGAGGATGTCCTCTATGTGCCAAATTTTTCAGTTGACCTTCTCTCTATCTATCGGATTTCCCAAAATGGAAGAAAAGTTGAGTTCACTCATGATTCTATCACCATTAGGAATCTAGAAGACAATGCACTTCTTATAGTTGGCAAGGTTGATCATGAGTCTCGATTGTATGTTTTCTCTTATTTTGTCCCAAATTCACATTCCACTACCTTTCTCACCATTTCAGATATGGTCACAGGCCTTCCTAAGATTACTTTCTCAAATGGAGTTTGTTTAGGATGTGCCTTGGGAAAATATCATGAGGAAAAGTTTGATAAAGGAAAGGCTTGGAGGGATTTAGAAGTCCTTGAGTTAGTTCACAATGATGTGGCAGGTCCATTTCCATCATCATCTTTTAGTAAGGCTCTCTACTTTCTCACCTTTATTGATGATTTTTCTAGATACACTTGGGTCTACTTTCTTCGAAAAAAAAGGAGAAGCTTTTGAAAGATACCAAGAATTTAATGCTCATGCTGAGAAACAATCTGGGAAGGTTGTCAAGATTCTAGGTACTGACAATGGAAAGGAATATGTGAACCAATGCTTTGAACAATTTTGTACTCTTGAAGGTATATATATTCAACATACTATCACCTATACACCTCAGCAAAATGGTGTGGCAAAGAGGAAAAATAGGTCCCTAAAAAAGATGGCTAGCTGCATGATGCATGCACACCTCCTTATGCCTGAGTATTGGGCAAAAGCTATAAATTATGCTGCTCACATTTAGAATAGAGTTCTACATAAGGCATTGAAGGGTTTTACTCCCTTTGAAGCTTGGTGTGGTATGAAACCTATTGTACGATACTTTAGTGTTTTTGGCTCCTTGGCATGGGCCCACATTCCATCTGAGAAACACAAGGCCCTTGAACCTCAAAGTTGGAATTGTAGCTTTATTGGTTATCCTGATGGTGTCAAAGGGTGTCAACTTATGGGTCCTAAGACATGAGAGTTATTTATTGAGCGAAGTGTGCAATTTGAGGAGATCTTTACTTTCTCTTCCTCTCATCTTCCTTCCTCCATTTTGGAAATAGATAGTGACTCAAATGATCTTCCCCTAGTAGCCTCTACTCATAGAGTTGATCACAAGGCTTCTCCTTCTTCTTCTTCACAAATTTTACATTTTGAGGATGAGGATTCTCCTCCATCTCCACATAGGCCACTCTGGGTTCATCAAACACTTGAATCTGTAGGCACACTTGAATCTATAGGCACACTTGTTGAAGATCCCTCAGATAATCGAAATACTTGGTCACAACATCAAGAAATTTCACATTATTTCATAGCCATAACTTCATATCCATAGTCATTCCATAAAGCATCAGGCATTGCTGAGTGAGATTCAACAATGGAGGAAGATTACAACTCCTTGATTTGTGTAAAGGATAAAATATGGATGAGGTCCTAGAACAATGGTTTGCACATAAAAGAAACCCGAAAGCCAATATTTTACACTTATATGAAATTGTATTGATATGGAAAGTAAATGTAGATGATTAATATTGAAATGAAGAAATAAAGGTACTTACCTCCAGAAAAGAACCTACTAAAAACCCTATCAAACAGTCTCAGAAACTATTGATTTTCATGAGCCTGAATTGAAACTATGAGATCTACAAAACCCATAAATATTTTTCAACTCTGAGGGAGGTCGTCCTTGACCCTAATAAAAGGTCAAATATTACCTCAAGATTTTGAAGGTCAACTTTGACTTTGTTTGTGAATCTTGAAAGTTCACCGAAAAGGGTATCCAGATCCAAGCTCTGATTCGCAGTCCTGCACCTATACCTACAAGAAAAGAGGTTTTTGTTTCTTTTTTGAGGGGTTTGCCTTGGTCAAACCCCAGTTTGGAATCAACCTTAATAATGGAATTGAAATTGAGAATGCTAGCAAGTAGTAGAAGTAGATCTAACAATGAAGCTATGATATTCAATAGATATGCAATTGTATTTGAAATGTAATCAAGTATGTTAATATGAAAGATTGGAATCAACACTAACAAATGTAAATCTAAACCTCCATGATTGTATGCTTCGAATCCACCTTGAAGGAAGAATGAATGGATCTTGAAGATGAACAAAGGATCTTGAAGGAAGATCACACCACCATGATAGCTAGATCTAGGGTTTTGAATGATGAATCTTGAATGCTTGAACAAAATGCCTTCAAAGGCTTGAATGCTTCCTTAAAAAGGCTTGATGAAATGCTTGCTTGAGAGATATGAAAAGTTGATGGAGAAAATGAGAGAGGAAGGCTTCCTTTTATAGTGATCTAGGGCACAATCCTCTAGAGGGTCCACCTTGGGGAATTAAATTCCAATTAGGCCTCAAACCTTTAGGAATGGACCTAAATTAAATATAATTTAAGATTTTACCATTTTGGAGACCAAAACAGCCGACTTGGAAGCAGGAAAACAATTCTTTCTAAAACCTGACATCCAGAGATCACACGAACTTGAAACTTGAACCCTGGGTCAAGGATGAGGTCGACCCTGACCAAGATCATGGATGAGGTCATATTTGAACCTCAAGGTCTTCCTTGACCTTGAGGTCATAGATCTCAGGGTCTTAGTCAGAATGAGAAATAGGAGGTCCCGGGGGTGCTCGGAGACCTAGAAATGATGTCAGAACAGGGTAGATTGTCAGGGAGAGGCAAAAAATAATATGATGAACATTATGAAGGCTAGGAGGACCTATTTGTAAGTCCTACCTAGAAAATAGAGCCATAGAAGAGGGAAATTAAGGAGAATCCTCAGGATCCTAACCCTAATTTCACCTAGAATGAAGGAATCAAGTGCATAAAAGAAGTGGAAAATGGGGAAAAACCCAAATCAAAGTCAGGGACCAATTCAAGGTGCTTGACATGACCCCAAAACACCTACTCAGAGGGCTAAATTCTCTTATCATGGAAGTGCTTCCATTTTAAGATGATAAATTAAGCCCCTACTTTAGCAAGAGTATGGACTCAATGCAAACTCTTGGTAAAGGAGAAGAAAGAAGAGATCCAAGTGGATTCATAATGAGATAAAATAACATTTAGCTAAGGACACAAGCCCCCAAGATAAGGATTCTAACTCAACATACATGCACGAGGGTGCGAAAAAGAGAAAACCAAAAGAATAGGGGTTAGTACTAAATAACCCAAATCAACTAGCATAAGAAACCTTGCTAAGAAATATTTCCCATACTAATATCATATTTGGAAAGTTATCATAAGAGCATAAATGATTACATAATAAAGACAAGAGAAACACTATAAATAACATAGCTTCATGATCCAGTCCTACTAGCATGAAAGCAAAAAGAGAGAAAGGGAAAAGAGTGATTACCTTGCCCAGTAAGATGCCCACTTTACCATGAATCACCCTGGAGGGAGAGCCCAAAAGGTTCACCCATAAATTGTTCTTGCCATTTTAATGAGTCTTCTGACGGCTTTTGGAATACCCATAGATCCACCTTCTTGTATCACCATGAATATGAAATGCATGTTTCCTTAGGATTTAACAACTTATGTGTGTTACCTTCAGAAGATTTAGCATATAGATGCATGTCTTTTTAGGATTTAGCAACTTATGTGTGTTACCTTCCAAGATATAGCATATTGAATAATTTGAAAAATGTGTGTGAACATGCCATAACTCATATGAAGTCTTATCGACGCTCTTCTTCACTTATACCTAGTTCAACGTATAAATAGAAGTGCTGACAGATTCTCTCCAAAACATTTGAGGCACATCTCTTTGAATCATCATTTTTGTTTCAACATCAATAATAGATATGTTCCTTCTCTCTGCAATCCCATTTTTTTGAGGATTCTGGGTGCTGACATTTTCCTTTTAATTCCATGTTCTTCACAAAACTCAATGAATTCTAAAGATGTGAACTCTCAACCTCTTTCAGATCTCAAGCACTTCAAACTCTTACCTATTTCCTTTTCAACTCATGCTTTGAACACCTTAAATAAATAGAGTGCATCTGATTTGTCTTTTAGAAAAGTAACCCACATCATCCTAGAGTAATCATAAACAAAAAGTATAAAGCACTTATCTCAATAATAGCTTCTTGTTCTCATAGGACCACACAAATCACTATGAACTAAATCCAAAATACCATTAGATGAAAAAGATTTAATGATAAAAATAAAGCTAGTTAACTTTCCCAACTGACATTCTTTTTACATAATATTGTCTGGTTTTATTAGTTGTGGAAAACCTCTAACAATATTCATCTTACTCACTTTGACTAGACTATCAAAGTTAACATGAAAAAATCTTCTATGCCACAACCAACTATCATCAACTTTTGCAATCAAAAAACTCTTTAGAGTAGTACTCAGATGTACTAAGTTACCTTTAATCTACATACCAATAGAAATTAGATCAATAGATCTCCCAAGTATCCTGCATACATCTCCTTTGAACTCTACATGATAACCTTTTTTATTCAACTGAGCTACACTCAACAAATTATACCCTAGGTCTTCTACCCAGTAAACATCATCACAATTTGTTTTTCTATTTAGTGCAATATATCCTATTCATTTTACTAAGGAGTATTGTTACCAAACCTTACCACTTCACCATCACATTCTTCTATCTTAGTGAACTTACTCCTGTCACTGGTCATATGATATGTACATCCACTATCTATTACCCAATCTTCACTGTGAACCATGCTAGAAATCAAGGCTTTTTCACCATCTACAAAGGGATTTTCCTTAACAACAACAAAGGTAAATACATCTTCATTATCTTTAGATTCCTCATCGATAACACCCTCATCAACAATAATAAAATAAGTCTTCTTTCTCTTATCCTTGAGTATCATAGAATTTTCCTTCTTATCACCATCAAGACACCTAGAAACAATGTGTCCAATCTTCTTACATGAGAATCATTTAAGAGGTAGCTTGCCCTTATACATACCAGTTCCTCTAGGTAGCCTCCTAGCAAGAAATGCTTCCAACTCATCCTATTTATTTTCCTCAGACAAGATAGAATCATAATCATTAGAGTAACTTGACATAGATTAATATTCATGACTAACTTCCTTTCCTTTCCTTGTGGGTGCAAGACATAGATGCCCTAAATTCAACTTCAGCCCTTGGAACATTATTATCATAATTACTAAGTTCAAAAGAAGTCAACTTTCCAATCAATGCACCAATAGTGACAGTTGCAACTCCTAAAGATCTTAACTTCTGAATAGCAGGAACCCTAATGGTATAAATAGGTAACAAGGTTCTCAATACTTTACTTACCACATCATCAACCACTTCTTTAATTCTCTAACCATACTTCTCAATGTTTTCACCTTCAACCATCCTCATGTGATCAAATTTTCCATTCAAGATGTCAACCTTAGCTTTTTGCACATTTTTCACTGTAATACCCCAAAAATGGGCTATAGGTTCATTAACCTCTTACTTATCAAATCGAACAAAATCGACATCAAAGTCCTAATCTAAGGCACATCTGCACATCAGTTCATCGAAACCCTAATTGATTATCTTAATTCTACATCGGGGAATATTCCTTGAATATTTCTAATTATCCTAATTATCTTTAATTAAATATTATTTGGCGATAAATGTCATTATTTATCCTAGAGTTGATTAATTGAATATGTTAAATATTTAATTAATTAATTTAATTCTGCCACTTAATTATTTAATTAGTTTTAATTATATTTATTCTTAAATTATATTATTTAATTTTGACAATAAATAAAAAATCCTATGAATAATTGATTAAATTCTTATTTAATTAATTACAACCAATTGTCAATATTTAATAATATAGTTTTGGAATAAAGTTTGATTAACCCATAAATCAATTGTTTTAATTTAAAATTAGTTAAGTTGAGAATAAATCACTTTATTTTTAAATTAATTCATGATTATCTATGCACATTCAAAGAGCAGTTAAACTTTAAATCAGAAAATTAATTCAAGTTGTTATCTTTTTGAAACTCAACATCTATTTTGAGTTAAAAGTTGATCTAAACTTCCGATTTGAGTCAAAAAGTTGTTTTTGCATGATTTTATGAGTTAATTAATTCTGATTTCTTTTTAACTCAAAAATCAACCTGAGTTTATCAAGAGTGATTTATGGATTTTCTCAATACATCCTCAAGCCCTGGATTTCTATAAAGTCAAGGCTCAGCTCTTCACAATTACATCTCTTGAATTTGCACAATTACTCTGGCAAAATTGCATCTGAAGAATCAAGCTTTTGCGACAGGTGATTTTGTGAGATCTTTCATTATTTTTCATAGCTTTGCATCCATTTTTCATATCAATTCATAGCATTGTTAGAATAATCCGCATATCAATTTCATACATTCTAGACTAATTTCATACATTTTTCATCCTAATTGCATACAAAATTTTAAAAAAATAGATTAATTTGCATCCATATCTCATCACTTTCAATCATTTAAATCCTTCGTTTAGGTGTTGCATTGTCACTGATCTCAGTCTGCATCTGAGAATACCATACTTGCACCTACTAGAAGGCAGTAAATCGCCTAGTTAGCTAGTTTCATTTATATTGCATATTTCAATTTTGCTAACCTCTAATGTTTTACTGAAGTGGTGTGTCCACAGCTAGGTACAAATTCACACACACATTCACCACCATACACTAGCTTCAATTTCTCCCTTCACACATCAAAATTGGTTTCAAGATCTTGGATATCAACAAACTCTACATCAGATAATGTAGTTGCAATGGCTTCCATAGGTGTATTATTCTCTTGTTGTTCCCTTAGCTAATCTACATTGAGATTCCCAGTTGGTGTAGCATACTTATTAACAACATGATTCTAATACTAGTTACCCATACCTTTTAGATAAATATTCATTCTACGAATACACACTGAGTAGTTCTCCCTTGCGAACTTAGGACCTTCCTTCCTCATCATTTTCAAATCTTGACCTCAAGTTATTAAGCTTCTCCACAAATAGGACCAACGGTATGATACCAATTGTTATTCCTAAGGGTCCAAGATTACTGAGAGAGGGGGGGTGAATCATTAATCTAAGATATCTAAAAAATTCCACTTCTTTAACTCAAAATCAACATTTACAATAGACATGACCATCACAATTCTTGCAACACATAACACATATATTTTTACGTGGAATCCCAAAATGGGTGAAAACCAAGGTGGGAATGATGACCCACAAATAATGTACTCTTCTAAAGTACATCCTGTTAGGAGCTTAACGTTGTTAGGAGTTTACAATGACACAGTTAGGTGGCACCCAACTATGGTATTTACCTCTAGCCCTATTAGGAGCTTTACCCTATTAGGAATAACTCTTTTAGGATATTTCAAACTCAAATTAATGAGCCACTATGTTAAGAGATTTACAAATAAGATCGGTTAGGATCTACCCAGTTAAGGGATTTACAAATAAGAAACTTGTTAGGGTCTTGTGATCTAGAAATAAAAAAATCCTTTGCTTGATCAAATCCTCTATAAAACATACATTCTCTCCTCATTAGACTCTAGAATACCCTGGTTTGACCACACCATCACAATCACAATCTACACACACAAATATTTGATTTCATGATATAAATATCACTTCTCAAGCCCTAAACTCGTCACCACCCAAAAAATTTACCGAATACATTTTAAATCACTTTTTCAATCTTTGCACTGAGAGAGATCACACCAAAAGAACACATCCCAATATAAAAACCATCTTTACCAAACAGGTCAGCCAAAGGATAGACCCTTACAATTTATTTTATCAAGAACAATCAAACATGTTTTGACTAACTCAACCTTCATCTTGATAAAATATCTAACTCGATCAATGTAATTCCAAAACATCACCATAAATGAATTGAGACACATTAGTATCATGGATGAAACACACATGAATCATCATAACTCGATTACCTATCACCAATAGAATATCTACCATCAGTAACTTCAAGAAAATTGTCACCTTTCACTAAAACAACTTATGTAGCCAAAAAACATGCTTACCGGTCATCCAAATCAATCGCATTCATAAACATAGCATCAAAACATAGTCAATAAAATCATCCTATGATCGTGCCAACTAACTCATCATATATTTGATGAACCAATCAAATCACTCATTGCCAGTCACAGACTATTCTAGAAGTTGCCATGTTAAGTTGTCATAACTTACTCAAATCTTAACCTCAACAATTTTAATCATACAATTATCATCTAAAGACATTCCCAAGTCTCCCTTAAGTATCGCAACCATTGAAACCACTTATAGTATACTATTCATCTTTCACTCACTTGGATACTAGGAACACTAGGTCAGTACTTGACATCAATGACAACACAATAATTGATCATCACAACACCAAATCTCTACCATCACATCACTTACCATCACTACATTAGTTATTACAACATATTTTGTATATGAGTACCCTTTTTAGCATTGTAGCTGAGACCCATCTTTATTTATATTTTCCCTAAGTTGCACTTAAGGGGGGTGTTAGTGTGAATAAGGTACTTTATCTAGCTAGTTCATTTAGTTATCCACTTAGGTCCTTTTCACATATTATTACTTAAGTTTACTTAAGACCAATATGAAATATTTACCACTTTTTGTCTCATATCATAAAGGATAAGACACTTATCACAATCTTATGGATACTTACCTACTTTATGTCTCATACCATAATATTGAGACACTTGTCATGATATTTTGGTATCTTATCTCTTCCCTTGGCCTATATAACCAAGGGATTTTTTTTGTAATCTTATGTCTTAATCTTGTTGAAAGCTTTGCATTCTCTTGAGTAGAATTAGTTTATTCTTGCTCATATTTGACTTCTCTATTTTCTTTCATTCATTCATTTATATCTTGGGTAGGCTTTTTAGCCAAATATTACACACACTCCCATGGTCTATTCATATTTAAGTTGGCCTTCTATCAAATTTCCATTTTTTTTGTTGATATTGAATTATTTATGTATTTAATTCTTGATTTCTTTTGTTTAGTAATTTTTAATTTCTTGAATCTTAAAGATGTTTATACATTATAAGGAGATACCCTAGAACCCACACATATTTTCCAGGTTTGTGAAAATTTAGGAACAATGAGCATGCAAATATTATGACTTTTATAGAATATAGAAATTTGGTTCTATTAGATAGAACTATGACTTTGTCATTAATTTATGAGCTATCTACACCTTTCCTTTCCAATTAATTTCTTTCAACTAACATTAATTAATTTCCTCAAAACCTATTTTTACCTTAATCAAAAACATTTATTTGGATAACCTAAATTATTTTTCAATTTATTTAACTAGCCTATATTAGGTGTAGCAATTATCATGCAACTTAAACATCATATTAAAATATTATTCATTTAATTTTTTTAGATTTTAGGAATTAGGTATATCACCCCCAATAACGTGTAGTGCACCCCTTAGCAATGTAACGGATGATACTAGTGCAAAACATCCTTTGTTACTACATGGACAGGGGGGAGACTAGTTGTGACCTTGTGCTTTATCATAGGAAGCTCTCACCAATCAAGCTAGACCCACAACCCAATATTCATTTGAATTAGTGTATGAATAATTTCTAAGAAAAAATTTAGTAAGAAAATGCTTTCTTTACTTTTTTGGATCCATCATTTGTAGAACATTTCCTTATGTCTCTAAAACTACAACCATGTGTTACTTCTATTTGTACTATTAAAAAAACATAACTCCATGTTTGTTTTTTGTATTATATATAGAGGGTAAAAGTATTTAAAAAAGAGCAACACAATCTTGGTCATAATAGACCACAAGTCAAATTTAGGAAACAAAAGATTATAGTAAACACATAAGAACTCAAGAGATTACCAAGTTAGCTATTACATTTTGTTACAAAACATTACTAGGTATGATGAGAAAATCTAGAAACTATATCTTGTTGCATTTAGGCTTGTCCTTGTTACTACATTTATTGGTAGATGACATTGTTTTGATCCTCTTTCCATGTCCTTGAGTGATTCCTTCTCATCGTACCTCTTTATGAACTCAAACAATCCTTGAAGGTATGGTTGGTTCTCATATTTATTGTTGGCCCATGTCTACCCATAGAGTATCTCAGGATTTTTCATCATCACCACTCCATCTTCTAGAAGCTTCTCAAATTTCCTTTAGAGATCTTCAAAGCAATAGTAACCTACATGATAATATTAGATATGATTAGTTTCTTGGAAAACTCAGTAAACGACCTCTCCTTACCTTTAGAATTTTCCTCATTTCTATAAATCCAAATCTACCTAAAATTTTAGCAGACAATGGAAACCAAAAACAACTCATATTTTTGGACATCTTGTTTATATTACTAGTCAGAATATCAAACCCAATAGAATCACATTTCGAATCATTGAGAGTAGAACCGAATAAAATGCATACTTCTTTCACAACAAAACAATCAAATAAAATATGCTTAATATTTTTAGGATCTCTACAAATTCTACATAGAACAACCTCTTTATGCATAACTTTGTAAGGCAGCCTTTGAAGAATAAGTAACCACCTGAAACATGCTTTTTTTGGCTCAACAATATTATTCCAAAGTCCTATCATGATATGTTCCCAAGTTTTTCTTAGAAGAAAAACATTTCAACATGCATTGTAATGAGTGAATAAAGAATCAAAATAAAAAAGAGACCTCTATATAATTCTCAAATTAATTTTCAACGCATTAGTACCATCGTGCCAAGTAATGTCATGTAACTAGTTTTCCTTAGGGTGGGAATTCTTGGGGAGATTAAGGGTGGAACAAGATTCCCTCAAGATGGATTATATTCTCTATTGGGTGGGGGATGTTAAATTCTCCACAAAGAACAACCCATGATTTGAGGTGTCCATCAATGAGTATGTCATCAAAAAATTTGATGCCCTTTTTGTTCCAACTCTTTGTGAAACATCCTTGTAAGAGAGCTAGAGGGTTATCTCTATGGTGGAAGTTCCACCAAATATATTAACTCCTAGAAATATTAAAAATAAAATTCAAGCCTCGCAACCTCTCATTCCTTCCATATACTCTTGAAAACATTGGAATCCTCTGTAGATACATGGAACGTACCTAAAAATTTACAATAGAAGGGAAAATCATTCCATGACTTTACATTTTTGGGAAAACCCTTAACAAAGTTATGTTTGATCATAACCTTCCATGATTCATTACCATTCATTTCTTTATAAATCCATGTAAATGCTAAATTTAAGATATTTTAGAACTAGACCCCCCCCCCACACCCAATCCCCCAAAAAAATCTTCTCCAAAGTGCAGCAATTCCACTTTACCAAGTGTTGTTTATTGATTCCCTTACCATCATACCACAAAAAGTCTTTGATATGTTTCTTAATTTTATTGATTTGGTAGGCACTGAAGAGCCAAATAGAGGAATCATAATTGTTATAAGAAGAGAGAAATTCTTGGTAGACCTGAAGTCTTCCAACCATTGAGAGATGTTGTTTAGTCCATTTTATTAACTTATTCACAATCTTATGTCTAATCTAGTCCCACATATTCTTGAGGGATGGGTCAACAGAAAAGGGTATTGCTAAGATACCCACAATTTGCAAAAAAAAACCAACCCAATTGAAGCCATATTTAGAGAACCATGGCGTATGTTCATTATTATACCCAATTATGATTAATTTCAAATGGGAGAGTTTGGAAGTAGAGGCCAAACAAAATGTATTCATCTTTTTCATAAGATATTCCATATTATTTTTATTTAAACTCACAAAAAGAGTAGTGTCATTAGTAATTGTAGGTTATTCAATTCTTCCTTGTTAGGAAGGACAATGTCTTACGCCCTTGGGGAGAGACTAGTGTCATTGAGAAATTAATGTAGAGCATTGAAAGCTATGAAAAACAAGGATGGGGCTAAAGGGAAGCCTTATCTAATGGATCTCTCTAGCCAGAATAATGTACTAGACCTAAATTAATTTATAAAAACTTGAGCTTCTACATCCTTTATTAGAGTTTAAACCCATTACATAAGCTATTAAGGAATCCAAAGGATTGTAGGGTCATCCTGATGAATGCCCATTCTATTAGATCATATGTCTTTTCAAATTCTAATAAGAACATACATGTATCTTGATCATCTCTCTTAGCCCATTGCATGTCTTCCTAGATGGTAATAAGATTCTCTAGAGTATATATCCCTTTAATAAATCTAGTATGGGCATTACTGATAAATTTTGGGAGAATATTTGTCAATCTATTTTCTAAAACTTTTTTCAAGATTTTATAGGATATGTTTAACAGCGTGATGGGTCTCCAATTTTTTATAAGTGCCTTATCACCATCTTTAGGTAGTAACTTAATGATTCCTTTTTTAATGTATTTTCCTAAAGAATCAATCTTTTCAACTTCCTTCTAAAACAAAATTATGCATTAAGAAATGGTCTTATAGAATTCTATACGGACATGGTCATCTCTAGGGGATTTTTCATTCTATAGAAAACTAATGGCACTCTAAATCTAACCTACATAGATATATTTTTCAAGTAAGAAGTCTACTTTAGAAGTCTTATTGGGGTTGATTGATCTGCATAAGTTTCTATCATTTAAGCAATTGGGTTTTTTATCCTCAATAGAGAATAAATTTTGGCATAGGTTTAAGAACTTCTCATTTGTTTCTTCTAGATCACAGACCCTCTATTGTAATTCGATACTTTATTGATTCTTTCCTTAGCATGCTTTCTCTTTAATATATTGAAGAAATTTTTTGGCCCCTTGTCACCCTATTCCATCCATTTGATTTTGGATCTAATTTTTAGACATTTAATTTTCTAATTTTGAATCCTCCTCAGAGAATTTTTTACCCTTATGAGATCATCATTAATATCAATATTCGCAGGGTGTTTTTGCATGAGTTTTTCAACTTCTCTCATCTTTTCATTGCGATTAGATTATATCCTTCTATAGTCCATGAATTTCTTTTTGTTTATAGTTTGTAGTAGAACCTGTCAACTCTTTTTGTTTGTGTTCCATTGTTCAATAGTTGGATTGCCCCTAATAATCCATTTATTGTTGTGCCTCAACATTATGATTGCATTACAACAATCCTTGTCTTTAACAAGGCTTGTGTTGAGTATTATTATATTTTTTGGTCTTATATTTAGCATAACTAATAAATTCTATGTTTTCTATAATCGGGTGGTTGTTGGATAGGCTGGAGGGATGTATTCTTACTCCATAATCACCATTACCTTAGAAGCCTAAAATTTTCTTTATTGGCATATATTCTATCTAGCCTATTTTAGATAATCTTTTGACCTATCTAATAGATACACTAGGTGAACCATATATTATTGTGCTCAACTTCCAATTTTTAAGGGGGTCAAAGAGATTGAGTTTTGATTTATGTTTGACCCAGTATAAGATTTTATTACCTTTCCATTTCCATTTGATACCCCTAAGCTTATCCTCTTGGTTCTCAACCATTCCCCCATCCAAGAGATATCTTTCAAAGTACAAAGATATTTACAAAAATCAATACTTTTTTATGACCTATTGGATCATAGATAAAACACAAGCCAAATGTGTCATCATATTTTTCAATAATTACCCACACTACTCTTTTATAGGGAAATTCCTTGATCTTTTACATACTGAGTCCACCTATTAGCAAGAAGAATGGCAGTGTCACCCCTTCCTTTTTCATGGTGAGTACAAAACAAGTTTTCACCTTTCTAAATGCATTTAAGATTGGTTTCCAACATAAATTTGGTCGCTTTAACTTCTTGCAAAAAAATAGCATCTTTTCAAAGAAAGGAGTGCATAAGTATTTTTACCACATTTTATGTTTGGGGACTCTAATCCCCTCACATTCTAAGATATGAATTGGAAACCCATTTGAATGTATTCTATGAAAACATTCAGGGAGGGTATTATCCACATCCTTTATCTTGGAGTTAGGACCTAGAGAGTCATTGGGTTTTGTCTCACTTTTACCAAGAACAAAAATATTTTAAAACATCCACTTTTTGTGGATTATTTACAAGGCTTCGGTCTTAGAAGGAATGGACTTTGGTGTAATGTTATATCTAGGGGAGAACCTAAAATCATAAGGGGAGACCATAGGTTTGAAAATAGTCTCAAGAGACAAAGGGTTCTTAGAGGACATTGAACCCTCTAGGATAAGATTGATCCAATGCATCCACAATGAAGATCCTCCATTGGTCCTAAATCTAAAGAGCCCTTAAGATTAGATTCAGAGCTAGAGAAGGATGGAAAAGTAAGGTTTCATTGGAGGGCTCTTGCAAATCAAGTTAGATAGGTCCATCAAGGGTCTACTATCTATTCTGCTACATATCTCCTTAATAAGACAATCATGCTTGCTAGACAACTCTCTAGTGAAATATTGGCCGACCTTGTTGGAGGAGCATAAGGTATACAGTCTAGGAAGAGGATTAAACATGTTATGGAAGGGAATAAATACAAATTAATTATTCTTAGTATCATGGATGAAGGCCCTTGATGGATCTTGATATCATTTTAAAAAATTTGAAGATCCCTTACAAGGGATTTAACTAGAGATTTAGTAACAGAGACAAATTTCTCAGCTAGTGGATCCTTGGATTTGGAATCCAAGGAATGAAAGATATGAGGGAACATTATATAAGACTCAAGGCCACAATTTTTTTTTATATCATAACTTTTCTCATTCTTAGACTAAGCAATATTTTGGAGAATCTCACCAATCACTATCTTTTGACCATTCTTTTTACAAGGTCTGCCTCTTTTGGAGGCAAGCTTGATAAGGGATTTAAAGGGAGGAAAGGGGATGGTAGAGAGGAGAAAAGAGGGGAGGCTCTTCTAGAACCACAACAACATGGGAAAGGAGCTCAATAATAGGTTTTAGAATGTGAAGTTGATGTTGTTCATGTTGTTGTCATTCATGGTTGTCATTGATGTCAACATATCCAATGATTTATTGGTTTTTCTATATCGATTGATGTGTACCAATATCCTTAGCGTATTGATAAATTTTTTTACTAAAGGATGTTCTTTAAATTTTTATTTTTATCCATTTTTTTGGTGGTTCTATTTTGTGTGCAACATATATGGATCAATTATTTAGGTTCAGTCCTATTTGGAGTGTATTCGTCATGCTTCAATCGCAACAACTACCATGTAATGTGTTGATCATATCCATTGGTGTTGAAAGCCTTTGAAATGTAGTATTTTGATATGCTTGAGGAATATCCTATTGAGCGAGGTGGCCCATGTTTCATTCCTTATCACCGCAGGAATGTTTTGATGTGACCTATTTCAAATCACTTAGGCCAACTTGGTTGATGGCATCAAGCAACATAAGAAGAGTGATGTTTTCAATTTTTCATATGGATTGTGTGATGCTTGTATGTGAAGTGAATGTGAATATGATAAGATAATATCTATGTGTCGATGATCGTGTGTGTGGATGCAATCGGTAGAAGATTTATCACTATGTGGATGCAATCGTGTGTGTGGATGTATCACTATGTGAATGTATTGTAGTTTATTGGTGACAGTATTCTCAGTAGTTGATTTAATCTTTCTTATTTATGGAAGTGACAATATTTGTATTTTAAGTGAGCCTATTTGTATTTTCAATTAGCCATATTCATATTTCAGGGTAGTTATCCCAACTGATAGTGAGCCAACCGCAATGAGAAACCCATAGTGAGAAAACTGAGAGTGTGCCTTCTTTAAAATCACCTTAACTAGTGTTTCATTTCATGAGAATTAGCATCTCCATAGTTTTTCCCAATTTGGGTTTCCACATAAATAATGGTGTTCTTTATGTTGGCAGTTCTGTGTTTTATTGTTTACATTTGTTATAATTTCTTGATGTGGTTACCGGTAGAATAGAAGTTAATATTGATATAATAGGCATTATCATTTATATGGTTTGTGTGTTTACTGACAGAGTAAAATTTTATAAAATTATTTTTGAATAACTAATTCACCCCCCCCCCCCCTTAGTTATTCGACCCATTCAATAATTGGTATCAGATCTTTGTTCCTTAGTATAGAGCTTAACCACTTGAGGTAGGTCTAATGGCACACAAATTAAATATTCCTAGTTTTGATGGATCAGACAATAGCTCATGGAAGGAGTAGATGAAAGGATATTTGATCTCAATTGATTACAATACTTGGAAGCATGTGGAGAAAAAGTATGTGCTCCCTAAAAATGACCTTAGGACTCCAGATGAAATCATAGCATATGAGGAGAATGAAAAAGCAAGGTATGTTATCACTAGTGCTTTATCAAAAATTGTATTAGCTAAGTTTATTTCCTTGATGACTTCTTATCATTTTGGGAAAAATTAAAATAAATTTATGAAGGAAATGACATGGTCAAGTTATATAAGAAGCTAATAGCTAAACGTCACTATGGGAATTTGAGAATGGTAGAAGGTGAAGACATTAGGAGCTATGTTAGAAGTATTAAAAGAATGGAAACAAGATCAATAAGATAATCCAAGAAAGTGAAGAGCAAGAAGGATTTTATGATAAACCAAATATGAGAGAGTTGCAAGATCAAACACCAAAAGCAAGAGAATACTCCAAGAATACAACAAGAGCCAAGAGATTTTTGTAAGGGGAAAAAAAAAGAAAAACCCCTTTGTGTATTATGAATGAGGCATGAAAATTCTAAAGAGAGAGAGAGAGAGAGAGATAGATTATGAGAAAGAAGCTTAATACAATAATGATAGAACTAGTAGGAGAGAAAATGTGTTTAGGAAATGTGACAAAATTGTACCAAGTGTGTGGAGAAAAATCTCTTAAGTAGAGATGAGTGAAAGAGTTTGCATGCAACTCCCTATGTGAATGAGTGCCAAATTCATACAAGTGTACCAAGTGTGAGCATCCTCAAAAGGATGAGAAAACTAATTTCCTTAATAAAGGAATTACAAAATATGAGTTGTCCTCCCACTTGGACTAGAAGAAAAAATACATGTAGAGATTCTTTTAGGAATATCCTAAAATAAATAAAAGAAGGATACCTTGGTTTATCCTCAAATTAAATTAAATAACCAAGTAAATATTACTAAATTCTAACACCTCCCTTTAATCTTTACTTGGGGTGATTACATCAATGGGTATCAAACCCAAATTTTTGCAATGAGATTCAAATTTTTCTCTAGAAAGAGGCTTTGTCAAAATATCTTCAACTTGATCTTCACCCTTGCAATAGATCAGGGACACTTTATTTTCTTCAATTTGTTCTCTAATGAAGTGGTGGTGGAGAGAAATGTGCTTTGACTTTTCATTGTAAGCTAGATTCTTTTCCAAGGCTATTGCACTTTGATTGTCATAATATAATGGTGTAGGTTATTGTTGAGGTAGACCCAAATCTTCAAGTATTCTTGTAAGCCATAAAGCTTCTTTAGAGGCATGAGTGCAACTTTTGTATTCAGCTTCGGTAGAACATAGAGAAACAGATTAATCTTTTTTACTTTTCCAAGATTTAGCACCTGAGCCAAGAGAAAAATAATACCCACAAATAGATTTCCCATCATTGGGGTCTCCACCTAAGTCTGAATCAGTAAAACCTTTTAAAGAAAAATTAGAATTTGCATCATAAAATAATCCTAAGTTAATAGTACCTTTAATGTATCATAATATTCTTTTAGCAATTTTGAAGTGTGTTTGTTGAGGTTTGGACATGAATCTTGAAACTAAACAAACACTAAAACATATATCAGGTCTAGTGATAGTTATATAATTTAAACTAGTTGCGAGTTGTCTATAAGGAGTAACATCTATAAATGGAGATTTCATATCTATCATTAACTTAGTTCCTAATTCATGTGGAATTGAAACATGATTGGCATCATTCATATGAAATATATCTAGAAGATATTTAGCATATTTACTTTGAGAAATAAAAATACCCTTAGGGGTTTGCAAAATTTGCATTCCTAGGAAATAATGTAAAAGTCCTAAATCAGTCATTTAAATTTTTTGGTTAAGTTAGAACTTAATATCAAAAATTAAATGGTTAGAACTAGAAGTAAGAATCAAATCATCAACATAAAGAATGATAGTAATAATTGCATCTTCACTATGCTTTGAGAAATAAAGAAAGCATTGATTTTGGAATACCACTCTCTAGGAGATTACTTTAAACCATAAATAGATTTATTTAGTTTGCATACTAGATGTTCATGACCTTCTTTAATAAAACCTGGAGGTTGGGACATATAAATTTCTTCATGAAAATCACCATTTAAACAAGCACTTTTAACATCCATTTGGTGAATAGACCAATTCATTTTGGAAGCCAAAGAAAGAACTAATTTAATGGTAGGCATTTTTGCAACAGGGGCAAAGGTCTCATTATAGTCTAATCCTTCAATTTGAGAGAAACCTCTTGCTACTAACCTAGCTTTAAACTTACTAATTTCATTATTGGCATTAACCTTAGTTTTATATAACCATTTGCATGAAACAAGATTTTTACCATGAGGTAAAGGGATTAAATCCCAAGTATTATTAGAAATTAAAGTGTCATATTCCTCTTGTATAGCATTTTGCCAATGAGGATGATTTTTAGCTTGAGAAAAGGTTTGAGGATCATTAGAGTTCATAAGAGAAGACATTAAAGAATGATTACAATAATTAACTCTCTTAGGTCTAAGACCATCCATTCTAGAAATATAATCATCACCTTCATTAAGTAAATCTTTAAACCATTTAGGATTTCTCTTAGAATTAACAAAAATATCACTATGAGGAGTATCATTATCATCATGATCTTGACATTATCACTATGAGGAGTAGATATATTATTACCATCATCATGATCATCATCATTAATATTACTAGTAGGAATAGAAATAGATGCATTAGGAGTAGGGTTTAGAATAGGAGGTTGGTCCTCCACAATCTCAATAGTGCCTCCTTTAAATTCATCATCTTTAACCTTGGAGCAATCATGGACTTCATTTTTTGCAATGAAAACATCTCCTGCAATATGGACCTTGTTAGTAGTAGGATCATAAAATCTATAAGCTCTAGTAAATTCATCATACCCAATTGATGAAGGGTGCTCCCCTTAATACCACAAACACATAACAAAAATAGAGAAACAACAACAATTTTTCAAGAATAGAAAATGGGCTTCTTATTATCTCCACAAGTGTGGAATTACAAATTTTTAGAATTACAATATGCAAAGCCACATGGGCATTCCCCTTACAATATTCTATAGGACAAAGCCTCAAATCATTACCCATATCTACCCCGAACTGCCCTAGACAACACTACTGGCCTTCTTTATATAGGAAATTTCCACCGCCCGAGAAGGTTCCAGAAATTTAGCCCTTAGGGCAGACCAAACTTAGAATTATTTTATTTTTCATTTTATTACATCATAGTCGGCTCAAAATAACTTTTGAAACTTGAACAGAAATTTTGAAGAAAAAATATTTTCTGCCATTTCAGGTGGCCCAACTTCCAGAGACCATAAGTCATCACCAGTCAGCTGAAGTTTTGACCTCATCTGGGGCCTCTAAAGCCTTCAAAATTGAGTTCAAAGTTTCTGTACCCTACTGCCAGTACCAAAAATCTTCAATAACTTCAAAACTAGACTTGATCTAGCCATGAAACTTTACTAGCAAGCTGATATGACTGAGATGAACCTCCACATGTGAAATCATAACATTCTGAGATCGTATGACTAACTTACTAAAAATAGAAAGTTTTCATAAATAGCAGCTCTGCACAAGATAGCTCTTTATTGAAAAGAAACTAGAAATATTTTTGGGTGATGCAAGATTGCTCTTACACCTAGGATGCTCCTGCATCAGACACCCGGGGTAATTTGAGAAGTGACCCCGTCACATCTCAGGTGTGAAGAGGAAAACCAAGATGGTGAACCTCCTCCCTTGTCAGCCATGATGAATCTTCAATAGGTCATCCTTTCCATTTGACCAGATATTCTTCTTATGTCCTGTTCCTTGTGCTTCTGCCAACACGACTATCCAGTATGTCCTCAATCTCCTTGGTATATAAACTAGTTGCTGGAATACTCCACTATGCTACTGTGATGTCATCTTCAACACCTCCCTCATGATACTTTGTCAAATTTGAAATGTTAAACACTGGTGAAATATTCAGCTCAGTAGGCAATTCTACTTCATCTGCATTTCTTGAATCATGGTTCTTCAGTATCTTACATGGCCCAAACTTCTTCATTTTCAACTTGTTGTATGTACCAATTGGAAATCGCTCCTTCCACAAATGAACCATGACTTCATCCCCAACCTAAAATTTGTTATGCTTCCTTTTCTCATTTTCCTTAGCCTTATACTGCACATTCATCTTGGTAATGTGCTTCCTTACTTCCTCATGGATGTTCTTCAAATGTTCTGCAAAATCTTCAGCTTCAGCACTACTTAGTTCTCCTTTATCTATCTTCCTCAACTTAGATGCATTTCTTGGACTACTCCTATATAAAATTTGGAATGGTGATTTACCAATGCTCCTGTTAATAGAATTATTGTATAAAAATTCTACCTGTGCTAAAATCAAATCCCATCTTGTTGGCTTATCTCCAACTAAACATCTCAGCAAATTCCCCAAACTCCTATTCACCACCTCTATCTATCCATCAGTCTATGGATGATGTGATGAACTGAACTTCAAATCTATCTTCAACTTCTTCTACAATGTTCGCCAGAAATATCCAACAAACTTAGTGTCTCGATCTGAAACTATGCTCTGTGGCAAACCATGTAGTTTCACTACTTATCTGAAAAACAATTCTACTACATGAACAACATCATTAGTCTTCTTGCAAGGAATAAAATGTGCCATCTTCAAAAATCTATCAACCACCACAAAAATTGAATCATGTCCACACTAAGTCTTCGATAATCCAAAAATAAAGTCCATACTAATATCCTCCCAACATTTTTCTGGTACAGGTAATGGCTGATACAACCCTATATTCTGATTCATGCATTTCACCATCTGGCATACTCTACAACTCTGTACAAACTTCTTGACATCTTGCTACAACTGTGGCGAATAATAATTCTCACTAACCAAAGCAAGGGTTTTATCATGACCAAAATGTCTAGTCAATCCTCTGCTATACTTCTCCTTGATGAGATTCTCCCTCCTAAAACTTGGTGGAATGCACAAATGACTCCCTTTGAATAGCATATCATCCTGGATGATGAAATCCAACCACTTTGTTCTGTCTAGAGTAACAGGTTCCTTACAAGCTTTCCAAGCTTCACCAAAATTAGGATCCTCTAGATACAAATTCTTGAGTTCCTTGAACCCAACCACCTCAATCTACATCTTTGTCAACAATAATTTCCTTCTACTAAGAGCATCTGCAACCCTGTTAGACTTTTCACTCCTGTGTTTCAAAACAAATGTATAACTCCACAAAAACTCAACCCATTTCAAATGCCTTTGATTCAACTTTCCTTGACTATTCAAATATTGCAAAGCTTGATGATCAGTATACAAAACAAATTCCTTAGGAAGCAAATAGTGTCTCTGCTTCTTCAATGCCTGAACTATAGCATAAAATTCCTGATCATAAACATAATATTTCCTCTTGACATCATTTATCTTTTCACTAAAATAAGCAATAGGTTTACCTTCTTGGCTCATAACAGCTCCTATTCCAATACCACTAGCATCATAGTCTACTTGAAACACCTTATTGAAATCTGGAAGTGCTAACATAGGTTGTTCTATAACTTTATGTTTCAATAGTTTAAAACTCTTATCTACCCCATTAGTCCACTTGAACTCTTTTCTATCCCCTCTCATTGTTTCAGTCAAGGGTCCACAAATACTGCTAAAATTTATGATAATTTTTTTGTAAAAGCTATCCAAACCATGAAAAGATCTTACCTCAGTAGCACTCCTCGGAGTAGGCCATTCAAGGATAGCGTACACTTTCTCTGGGTCCATTTTTAGACCTTCTGTTGAAACTACAAATCCCAAATACACTAACTCTTTCTTCACAAAACTGCACTTCTTCAAATTTATCAACAATTTCTCTTCTCTCGACTTCTCAAAAACCATACAAATATGCATCATATGCTCCTCCAATGTCTTACTAAAGATCAAAATATCATCTAGGTAAACAATGACAAACTTACCCAAAAACTCTTTCAGAACCTCATTCATGAGCCGCATGAAAGTGCTCGGTGCATTGGTTAGCCCAAAAGGCATGACTAACCACTCATATAGTCCTTCCTTTGTCTTGAAGGAAGTTTTCCATTCATCTCCTTCTCTGATCCGAATCTAGTGATATCCACTCTTCAGATCTATCTTTGAGAAATACACTCTTTAGATCTATCTTTGGCAATGCAAACCTATACTTGATTATGATCTTGTTTATTTCCCTGGAGTTTGTACACATCCTCCATTCTCCATTCTTCTTTGATGCTAATACTGATGGTACAACATATGGACTTAGGCTCTCCTGAATCAACTTCTATAACCACTCATGTACTTGTCTGTTCAACTCCTCACTTTCTACTGGTGTCATTCTGTGTGCTGCCTTATTTGGAAAATTGGCTCCTGGAATCAAGTCCATTTGATGAATAATCTTTCTTACTAGTGGTAATCCATCGGGTACAATATCCTGAAACTCATTCAAAAAATCTATAACTTCTACATGTACATTTTCTACTTCATCTTTACCAAATTTTGGAATTAAAGCAAAACACACAATCTCATGCCTCATACCATCTAGGAATTTTCTTCCATCAACAAAATTTATTCTTTCATTACCACATACCTTTTCTTCGGTGTCATTCAATGGCTTTAACTTATGTCACACTCCATCCTTCATCAGGGAATAGGTATTCACATGACCATCATGTACAACACACCTATCAAACTATCATGGTCTACCCAACAAAATATGACATGCATCCATAGATATAATATCACATAGTACCTCATCATAGTATTTGTCAATCTTGAACTTCACTAGGCATTGTTCATTGACCATGACCTTGTGGTTTTCTTGTACCTAGGCAATCTGGTATGGATGTGGGTGTTTCTGTCTCTTGAGCTTCAAATTTTTCACCATCTCATCTGAC
Organism: Chamaecyparis obtusa; assembly: GCA_027943335.1. Lineage (NCBI taxonomy): Eukaryota > Viridiplantae > Streptophyta > Pinopsida > Cupressales > Cupressaceae > Chamaecyparis > Chamaecyparis obtusa. Next base: position 674,385 of record BSBK01000053.1, read on the forward strand.
ACCAAATTGTCAGTGCTTCCACTATCAATAATCACATCACAACATTTACCTTCACACTTGCACTTGGTGCAAAATAGGCTCCTCCTTTGCTCAAGTTCATTCTCACCACTCAGTAGGACTCTTCTATTAATCAACTTTTCTCCTCTTTCAACATCTTCAGAATGTGATGATCTGACATCTTCATCAACATGTGCAACTCTAGCCTGTCCTTCATTCCTCCTATATGTCCTTCCTTGGTGTTGAGGACATTCAAATGCCCTATGACCTTCTTCTCCATAGTGAAAACATGTTCCATGGAAGCCTCCTCTTCTTGATCCTTGTCCTCTTCCTCTCTAATCTCCATTATTCTAATCATGGAAATGATTGGAAGTGTTTCTTATCTAATTTTGACTGCTACTGGACTCATCCTTCTTTTTTGGGCCTTCATTTCGGCCACCATATGACTGTCCAGAAGACCTTCCACCACGACCTCTTCCATTTTGTTTGCTCTCGAGCTTCTTGTTCAACTTTTCCTCTACTTTTAGGGAAAACTGGTATGCCTCTTCAATACTGTTCATTCGAACCAGATTCAACTCCTCCTGAATACTCGGCCTCAACCCATTAAAGTAATAGGCAACTTTCTCCTTATCAACTTCTGCATGGCCTGCTCTGATGAGGATTTGATAGAACTCCTCCATATACTCCTGAACAGATCTTCCTGCTTGCTTCAAACTTTGCATCTTCTTCAGTAGGTCAAACTCATAATCAACAGGAATGAACTGTCACTTCAATTTATCCACCATTCGATCCCATCTTGTGATTTAATCCTTTCCTCTTCAATTTCACTCCAACTGAATCTATTTCCACAAGATCTTCGCATGACCCTTCAGTCTGGCCTTCACAAATTTGACCCTATTAGGATCCTCAATATCTTCATACTCGAAATATCCTTCACATTCATTGATCTAGTCGATCAATTCTTCTGGGTTAAGATTTCTTGAAAATGTAGAAACCTCAATCTTAGGTCTTTTCACAATCTTGGAAATGGCCCGAAAAAGCCTTTCTTCTTCTTGATTCAAAACTTCAACTTCTCCTTCCTGATTAGAATTTCCTTCTTCTTCAACTTCATCCTCGCTTTCATCTTTGACATTAAGATTCATTCCTCTGTGAATCTCTTCTTGCAATGCTCACACTTGTCTCTAGAGCGTTCTAACCTCAGGCATCACAACACCAGCTCTTTTGCCATGTTCCCTTTGTGGAGGCATTTTTGCGCTGCTTGCTGAAACCCTAACCCACGGTCTTGGTGCAAACTACCTCATAGTTGGTGATCTGTTTACACACTTAGGAACTTCCGCTCTGATACCACTTGATGAAGGGTGCTCCCCTTAATACCACAAACACATAACAAAAATAGAGAAACAACAATAATTTTGCAAGAACAGAAAATGGGCTTCTTATTATCTCCACAAGTGTGGAATTAAAAATTTTCAGAATTACAATATGCAAAGCCACATGGGCATTCCCCTTACAATATTATGTAGGAAAAAGCCTCGAATCATTACCCATATCTACCCCGAAATGCCCTAGACAACACTACGTGCCTTCTTTATATAGGCAATTTCCACCACCCAAGAAGGTTCCAGAAATTTAGCCCTTAGGGCCGACCAAACAAGTAGAATTATTTTATTTTTCATTGTATTACATCATAGTCGACTCAAAATAACTTTTGAAACTCGAACAAAAATTTTGAAGAAAAATTATTTTCCACCATTTCAGGTGGTTCAACTTCCAGAGACCATAAGTCATCACCAGTCAACCAAATTTTTGACCTCATCTAGAGCCTCTAAAGCCTTCAAAACTGAGTTCAAAGTTTTTGTACCCTACTGGCAATACCAAAAATCTTCAATAACTTCAAAACTAGATTTGATCTAGCCATGAAACTTTACTGGTAGGTTGATATGACTGAGATGAACCTCCACATGTGAAATCAGAACATTCTGAGATCGTATGACCAACTTACTAAAAATAGCAAGTTTCCATAAATAGCAGCTCTGCACAAAATAACCCTTATTGAAAAGAAACCAAAAATATTTTTGGGTGATGCAAGATTGCTCTTACACCTAGGATGCTCCTGCATCACCAACAAAAATAAATGGAGAAGATTTAGAGTCAAGTTTTTGCCTTTTTTATTTGGGTGTGTGAACATAAGCAATAGATCCAAAAATTCTCAAATGTTGTAAATTTGGTTTTCTACGGGACCACACTTCCTCAAGGGTTATATCTTGCAAATATTTAGTAGGATTTCTATTAAGAAGATAAGTGGTACAATCCATTGCTTCAGCCCATAAATTGTAAGGAATATTTTTTGCATGCAACATACATCTAGCCATTTCCACAATAGTTCTATGCTTCCTTTCTGCCACACCATTTTGTTGTGGTGTATAAGGAACAATAAGCTCATGTTTTATACCAAAAGATCTCAAATCAGAATGAAATGCATTGTTAACATATTCAGTATCATTATCAATATTCTAAGAATTTCAAGCTTAGAACCTGATTGTCTTTCCACAAACATATGAAATTCATAAAATATATCAAGAACTTGATCTTTACTATGCAAGAAATAGATCCAAATTCTTCTAGTAAAGTCATCAACAAAGGTAAGAGCATACTCTGAACCTTGAATGGAGGTGTTTTCCATTAGTCCCAAAAGGTCACTATGAATCAAATATAACTTATGAGACACCCTCCATGAAGTACCATGAGGAAAGGGCTCCCTTTTCATTTTTCCACTTATACACCTTGTGGTAATCCTTCAACCATGTTAGATTTTAGCAATCTAGAAATATAATCAGAATTCAAATGGCCAAGCCTTTCATGCCATACATTGAAATCAGTATTAACTTTCAAAGAGTACCTTGATGAGGCAAACTTATAAAACTTAAACAAGTTATCATGATCCAACTTAGCATTAGCAACAACATGATCATTCTTAGGATCAATAATGTAACACATGTCCTTATGAAATTCAACTTTGAAATCTTGGCATGATTGAGCAACTGAAAGAATATTGGATTTAAACTCAGGAACATAAAGAACATTATGTAATTTTTCATTTCAAACATTAACATCACAAAATCCATCAATTTTGCAACCATGATTATTAGCTAATTGAATAGGAATGTTTATTTTATCAGGTTACAAATAATCAAACACTTCTCTATGAGATGTAACATGGTGAGAAACCCCACTATCAATAATCCATTCTAATGCATGAGAAGCTTTAAAACAAGAAGTAAAAGCATGACAAGATTGATTACCTTGAGATTTGAAATTATTTTTATTATTTTTATTCATATGCTTCTTATTATTTTGCTTTTTAAAACAAACATTAGTTAGGTGACCATCTTTGCCACAATAAGTACAATGAGGTTTCTTACTTTGTTGATTATTATAATTATTATTATTGTGATTAGCATTATTGTTATATCAGGGTCTAGAGTTAAATCTATTGTTATTATGATGATTATTATTGTTATGATGATTATAATTATGATAATTATGATTATTATGAGAACAAGTATGATTATGAGATCTATTATTTTGATTTTGATGTTTAGACACAAAAACAAGTTCAAAAGATCTAACAGTACCAAATTGTAATAACTTAGCTTCCTCTTGACGTAAAAGATTTTGAAATATGTCATAAGTTAACTAAGGAGCTAAAGTAGGAATAACAAGTTGTGAATGAATGTTACTAATAAATTGTTGAAACTCTTTAGGAAGAGACTTCTTGACAATAATAGTAATTAATCTAATATCACTTAAAGTAACATTCACACCATTTAATTGATTTTTAATAGCATCAAATTTAAGTAAAAATTCATCCATAAATCTTGGAGCTGAATCTTACGTGATTCGGTAGAGCTATCATAGGTTTGTTGCAAAATGGCCCACGCTTGATGAGCTTTGGTGCAATGTCCAATCAATACATATAAGTCAAGAATAACTGAAAGACCAATTAGTCCAAGGGCTTCTTCATTTTTAACTTGCCATGCATCTTTGTCTGTCTAAGAGGCAGTGGCAGCAGCAGCTGGTTCAATAGAAGCATTTGTAGCAACTTAGAGTAAATGCTTAAAACAAAAAATAAAGGATATGTGTGTTTTCCATTGGTGATAGTTAGAGCTATTTAACTTGATTTTCGGAATTAGGGTAGTCATGACTAACTAATTAAATGAAAAAATTAACCTTAGCAAAGTGAGATACAAGGAATATCTAAAGATAAATAACAAGAAAAAAATAAATTAACTCTCAGGTTAAGTAAGCTTTGAATAAAACAAATTGAATTCTTTAAAAAAAAATTATTAAATGTTTTCAAGAAAAAAGAAGATAAACTAATTAAAATAAAAATTACGGGTGAAATCATGAATAAACAAGTATTAGAGATAATGTATTGATGTTAACTAACATTTGTTTATGCAAATTGATAGAAACAAAAAAAAAATTATATCAAAAGCTTATGTTAAATATAAACTAGAATATATTTGATTAATTGAATTTTGAAATTAACAATGTGATTTACATGTGAATCAAATTAACTTTCAAATATAAAAAACTAATTTAAAAAACAAACTAACATTTATATTTAATATCAAACTAATTTTCAAATTTAAACAATTTTAATCAATGTAATTGAAAAGATCAGAGAATGTAATTTTAATCAATTTAAACAGTCAAAGTGAAAAAAAATCAATCAAAGAAACATGAATACCAAACTATGATTAGCAAAAGACTGAATTAATACAGAGGAATCAAAAAAAGACCAGACCAATAATGCCAAGTTTAGATTTGGTGAACCAGACTACAGTGAAAATGTAGAGATCTTGCCTACTGAAAGTTAAAAGATAGCAAACACAAAGAGGAGTTTCACGCAGCTAAGGATAAATTTAGACTAATGTTATATGACGAGACTAAAGCATGCTAAAATATGTTGGGCACTTGTGTTGTGCACTATGTCTTTGTTGCGCCAAGGAAGGAGGATGCTTAATGTGCCAAGAAGAGCACAAAGTCTACAGAGAGAAGATGGGCTGCACAAGGAAAGTTGCACCAAAACAAAGGAAGGTTGCACCAAAACAAGTGAAGGCAGCTAAAAGAGTTTAAGGCTGCTAACAAAGCTAAAAAAATAGGGTTTCACATTGATGTATATGATATAAGTTGTGCACAAGGTGTTAATAATATGCAGGCTGCCCACAAGCAAATAAGAAATTAATAGTAGATTTATTAAACTAAATGTTGTGTACTGTATTATTGTAATGTTTTAACTTTTCTTAATAATAGAGTTAGATACCAAATATCAAATAGCATATTTATTAATAATGGAGGCAACTACAAAAGTAAAATGATGTAATAATATATGTAAGAATGATAAAAAGAGAAGTTGTAAAAACGGAGATTAGATTTAAGAGCAAATTTTAAAAGATTAGAAATGTGATGGGAAATGATTCATATATATGCTGGGAGATATTTACTGTCAACCAAAGGATATTGAATAGATTTATTTTAACCGGCAAAGAGAATGAAATAAACAATAAATTTGCTATTTGATGCAAGTAAATGTAAACAACAATGTATTATGAAATGAAGTGATTAAAGAGTAGATGAAAATGAAGTGAAAAATAGATTTTGATAACAAGTTTTAATAGAATCTGCAAGAGAAGAAATTAGATAAAAAATGGAGTTACGCCTACAACAAAATGAAATAGCCTACATGCACAAGATTTTTTTTTAGAAAATTGAAAAAGAATAGTTAGATGAAACTTGCAATAAATATTAGATTAGTGCTTGCAAAAAAACTACTTGAAATGAAGAAAGATGGGTTGGGTTTGGCGGTGAACCGACCAAACCCAAAAAAATTCTAAAATCTAAGTTACTCTATGGCGGTAAGCCTTCCAAAGAGGGTTAGAGGAAAAAAATTATGAAATAAACAAGTCAGAACTGCAAAAAAATATTATATCTATAAAAGAAACTTGAAAAAACTTGCTCCTTTGAATGTCACCTTCCGACAAAACACTTAAACAAGGATTAGTAGCTCTGATACCATGTTAGAAGTATTAAAAGAATGGAAATAAGATCAAGAAGATAATCCAAGAAAATGAAGTGCAAGAAAGATTTTACCATAAACCAAATATGAGAGAGTTGTAAGATCAAACACCAAAACCAAGAAAATACTCCAAGAATCTAACAAGAGCCAAGAGATTTTTGTAAGGGGAAAAGCAAAGAAAAACCCCTTTGTGTATTATGAATTAGGCATGAAAAGCTTAAAGATAGAGAGATAGAATATGAGCAAGAAGATCAATACAATAATGATAGAACTAGTAGGAGAGAAATTATGTGTAGAAAATGTGAGAAAATTGTACCAAGTGTGCGGAGAAACATTTCTTAAGTAATAAATAAACATCTCTTAAGTAAACATCTCCCAAAAATGGGAACCGATACTTTCAAATAATGTTCATATCTTCCCTTTAGCTAAAGGTTTTTTTGTAGCTAAATTTGATAATACTAAGGATAGATCAAAAATTTTACGTGAGAACTTCTTTAGCTGGGTGGAGGATAAATTCTTGCTTATGGTAAAACCATGGCACCCAAATTTTAATCCCTCATCTGAAGTTTTCAATAGCATGCCTATATGGGTGAGGCTTCCCAATCTTCCTCTTCATCTCTGGCAAGGTGCTGTCCTGGAGGAGGTGGGGGAGGCTCTGGGGGATTTTCTGATTATTGATGATGATTCTGCCAACATGTTCCACTCTACCTTTTCCCGCATCCCAGTAGATATTGATATTTCTCTGGGTCTTCTCGCTGAAATTAAAATTGAGTCATCTAAAGGCTCTTGGTTGCAACAGTTGGATTATGAGGGTATCCCCTTTATATGCAGAAAATATTTCCAAACAGGTCATCATGCTTCAAAATGCGGTTCTGACTTCAAAATGAAGAAAGTCCCTCATACTTGGTGGAAGGATGCCTCCACCAAAAATTATACAGTTCTCAAAAGCTCTCTTGATTCTTTGAAGGAAACGGCTATTCATAGTTCTTCTACTAGAGGTTCTTTGGCTGGTGTTCCTACCAGCCCTGTTGGGGTGGTTGTGGAAAATTTTGTTTCTGGCTCTCTTATTGGGAGTATTTCTAGCCCTATCTCTGCTGTGGTTCCTGCCACCTCTGCTTTGAAGGGACCCACTACTTGGGGCTCAATGACCTACAAATATTGTTAAACACAAACAATTAAGTCACAAGTGTGCATGAAAATAAGCAAAATCGCAAGGTTTCAAATAAAACAAAATAAAAATATGGATATAAATTAAAAGTAAATACTAAATATTAAACTATAATAAATTTGTCTAGATGATCTTTGCACAAGGGGTTCAAAAACTTGGCTCATCATAAATGCAATCTGTCACATCCATCCCTGTAGTGGTTGTAGCATAGGATGAGGAAGTCCACTCCTCACCAACAAACATGCACCTCAAAGATGTCTTTGATTGAATCATGGATTTTAATATGATAAAATTTGAGGCAAATCTTGTGATACCAGGATGGGCTAGCTCCTATCCCGTGTATTGCCTCATTATGCTAAGGACCAATGCATGATTGTAGGTAAATTTTTAGATGTCCTTGGCCCTATCAACGCTTTCTTTCACCCATTCAAGCTTGTCAATATCCTCCAATACAAGGTCAAGGCAATGGGCTGCACATGGAGACCAATTTTTTTTCGAGTGCCTCTCCATCAAAAGTATACTTGCAATAACACTTGATTGCATCATGGATTTTAATATGATAAAATTTGAGGTGAATCTTCTGATACCAGGACGGGCCAAATCCTACACTGTGTACTGCCTCGCTATGCTAAGGACCAATGCATGATTGTAGATAAATTTGTAGATGTTCTTGCCCCTATCAACACTTTCTTTCACCCATTCAAGCTTGCCAATATCCTCCAATACAAGGTCAAGGCAATGGGCCACACATAGAGACCAATTTTTTTTTGAGTGCCTCTCTATCAAAAGTATTGTCTATCACCACTTGCACCACATTTTCTTCCCCCAGCTCATGCATGAATTTCTCAAAAGCCTCACATAAATATGTGGCATTTTTCACATGTGAAGATGTTGAAGCCTTCGGTTTTGCCATTGATGTCAATGGTATTCATTAAGTTAGCAATCAACAATTAGTACAGTCAGTCTTTGATGTCAATCTGATCTATCAATCACTCAACATTACTAAGGGATGATGTTAATGTAACTTGGAGGTTGGAACAAGTAGTATGGTTCAAATAACTTAATTAAAATCTTCTATGTTTGGTTTCTAAGAAGACAATATCAAATACACTGACATTTGTGATCTTCCTAATGCTTTGGTAGCTTAAGGAATAATGATTCTACCTATTTCATTGGTCTCCATATCATACATTGAAGAATTTTTGTTACTGATAGATACAATCACTTATGTCACTCGAGCGACATGAATGTTATGAGATGCCAGAACAACAAAAGATGTCGATGACCTAATAGGAAAAACATAAATAACAATGATAGTCAAAAGCCAATTAGTATCACAACAAGCATTAAGTTTTTGTTATTAATTGATCTTCAAAGAAAGTTTTCTACATTAAACTAACTAACTATATCCTGACCGAACTTTGTATTTGTTAATAGCAGGATATAAGTTCACAGTGGTAAGAATATTAGAATTGGTTAATGACAGCATCTTAACAAATGCTTATCACTAAATTTGTCGACATTCATAATCCTTCCTTTCTAAATTGGGTATACGAGATAGATTATGCATTTCAGGTTAAAGAAGATCATTGGTGATTATTGGTTATTAGTTCTACATAGAAAATGTGTCTCATATTAAATGTATCGACAAGAAAAACAAATATCCTTGTACTTGTATTGTGCTTATGGTATGAACTACCGATTTGTAACTTGAAACAAATGAAACTACAAAGTTAGGTACTCTCAATTTTGTAACAGTCACGAGCCTACTGTAAAAACCAAGGTTACCATTACTTATAAAACAGAGAATGTTGATGAAGAAAAGGTACCATGTATGTGAAGAAGACATCTGACATATTTCAATTAATGGAAAGGAAACATAAGTGATCAATCTATGATGAAGACATTTGTTTAAAGAAGACTGCAGATAGGTATGTGAAAAGATGTCGACACAGAGGATTGAGGGTTTGTGTTTATTGACAGTATGAGTTTATCCTTTGAATGTGTTCTTATTTACATTTTTTGATTGTAAATGGACAATGAAAGTCTGTTGAAAGGAAATAATCTTTATGTTACTAGTTGAATAAGAGTTTGAACTATCAGTAAACTTGTGAATCATGTCTGATTCTGTCATGTTTAAAGCATAAGCATTTGAGAGAGTCTAAATGAAGTAGTTTGGCAGAACAGAGGAATGGTTAGTTAAATGGAAATATTGTTTATAATTCTGATGTTAATGTCAATCTTATTTAGACATTTTTTATATGCAGATTGGTAAAGATTCTATTGAAGTTGAAGCAGTGATTGTGAAGTTGAAGTAGTGATTGTGAGTATCTCAGAAATTAAAGTAGTAATTGAAAGTGTCTTTGATAATTGAGAAGTGTGATGTATGTTTTTGAGATGTTATATTCAAAGCAATATATTGTAACAAAGTAATCATCTAATCTAAATCCTTTTATTGTTTGTAAAAAGGAAGTGAGTGCTTCTATGTTATTGTGGGGTTGGTGCTCTGTGAAGTAGATGCTTCAAACTTGTAAGGGATGAGTGTTCCTTGGGGTAGGTGCTCTAAACATTTGCCTAAAAGGCTTATTAAAAGACAAATTTGAAGATTGATTTTTCACCCTTAGGGGATTTCCACTATAAACATTATGTCAAACACTTTGTGGATTGTATTTCTTATTCTTCATCTTATTTTGTCATTGTTGCATACACCCTTAAGTTTGAGTCATTCAAGAATTTTCACTAGTTAAGATTTTACCACTAATTATCCACCCCTCTCAGTGACTTTTGTATTCGAACTGAGGAAGCATCAATGGACTTCAAAAACATGGTGGATCCTGAAAATAAAGCAAAATAATGATCAATGATCAATTTATAAATCATAAATTACAAAATTAAACTATTAATCACTAAATCAAAATTTAAATAATTCAATGCATTTAGGGAATTAGAATGATTGATCACATTCACAAGAAACAAGAAAATTTAGGAGTGTCATATTCCTCCTATTGGTCCAACCATTTGTCATGACAGTGCAACCCTTTTTGCTCCAAGACAATCCCTAGTCCTCTAACTCAACTTTTATATCCTCAATATTAGTAGGGGATTTTAAACCTCGACCCACAAACGGTTACATCTATCATACCTTGCTAGTAAGGAGACTTGTCACAAATAGATTAAATAAGTGTGTGTAAGAAAATCGTAACATAGACAAAGAAAAATTGAAAGTTCAAACTATAAATCTTAAAATTTAAATTTAAAACAATCAAATAAAAAAGAATTACTTGGCTACAACAAATGTAATGTTGCAAAAGTACCAAAACTTGCAAATTGATTTCTTTACAAAATTCACATTTCATTTGCAATCTTGTTCTACCAAGAAATTCTTTAGTATATTTCCAAATCTCATCCTTTTGACCTTGTCTCTTAGGCTTAGGATTAGGAGGAGCCATTGAGGAAAACCATTGTTTTCAAAATGTGAAGGTTGTTGTAATAAGACAATTTTATAAAAAAATTACCATTTTTGCATTGTATTTTATTCTTCAATCTTGATTATTTTCCTTTCAAATTCAAAGTCAAACTTCAAAGTTCAAAGAAAGAATTTAGAAAAATCAACAAACCCTACATTATTCTACTTCTCTCATTAAAGTATGAAATTTAGATTTGAATGGGAAATATTCAAATTTATGATTTGGAAAACTAAACTTGAAAAAATTAACAATAAAATGAAAAATCCATAAACATACAATTAAAAATGAACAAAATCCATAAAATTTAACAATTACCTCTTTGAAATGAGATGAGAAGTCTTTGCAATTGTTTTTGATTAAGGATAAAAATAGGTTTTGAAGGGACCCTGAAACCCTGTACAAGATGGTCACAAAAGATATTCAAGTACGCCCAGTAAACAAACTAGATCAAGACCAAAGAGAGGGTTTTACCACAGGCTCACACAACCTGGATGGAATAAAGCATGGAAACCCAACACTCAAACAAAAGATAAATTGTTGAAGATCAACAACATTAAGAGAGAGAGCTATCCATTTGTCCCCTATTATGGGACCTAAGGGTCATGTCAAAAGAAGAGGATGATCTTTTTGAATTTTTACCTTTGACAATAACCCAATCATCTTCAACCTTTGTAGCCTTATCCTGCCAGCACAAAAGACCCGAAAGCTGAGGAACTAACACTCATAAAAGAAACATCCAGTGAATCTTCTAGCACCAGGCCAACAAAGGCCACAACCAAAGGTCTATCAGCAAGAGGAACCACCGAACCAGGGCAAGAAGGGCCCAAAATACCTGCCAAACTAGCGATCCCAGTCCCACCAGTAGTAGCAGTTAAAGAAGGTTCAGCACCAATAGGCCCAGAACCCCCAACAGGACCATCATCAACAAAAACCAATAGAGAAGGAGCATAGTTAATTCTAATAGTCTCAGAAATATTCCCAACAACCACGGAAGAAGGGGCAACTAGAGTGATAAAAAAATCATCCTTCTCAGCTGCCTAAGAAGAGTTTTTAGAACAATATAGTGTTGTGTAGAAGCTCCCTGCCACCATGAGGGAGAAGATTTCTTTTTCTTAATTTCCAAGCCCCATTGGGAGGAGACATGGCTAGTTTTAAAGCATTTACGACATCTGAAGGAAATACCCTCATAGTCAAGCTGTTGGATCTAGGATCCTAATGTAGATTCTATTTTTATTTCATCTAGGAGGTCCTTCAAAATGTCAAGTTCTACTAAAATACAAGCGAAGGTGGAATGATAAATATTGTAGGAATCATGATCCAACATCAAAAAATCCCCCAAAGCCTCCCCCACCTCCTCAAGGATGGAGTCCTACCAGAGGTGAAGAGGGAGGTTCAGAAGTCTGACCCATATAGGGACTTTATTGAAAACTTCAGATGAAGGGTTAAAATCTAGATGCTAGAGTTTAATCATAAACATGAATTTATCATCCTCCCATCAGGAAAAATTATCACAAAGAATCTTCATTCTATCCTCAGCTAGTTCAAACTTAGCGATGAAGAATCCCTTTTCCATAGGGAAGATGTGCACTAAATCTGCAAGCAGAGGTTCCCATTTATGAGTAATCCACTCATGCAGAAGGGGGAGGCTAGGCCAGGAACTCCTAAAACAACAGATCAGACCATAATCTTTAAAGTTTTATGATCTATTCACCAAATCCTCTTTAGTCGCAGAAGAGAGCTTGACCGAAAGGGAGCCACACACAAGAACTAGAGAAGAGACCCTAGGTCACTTCTCCACAATAGAAGTCTTGGAGACAATATTAGCAAAAGACATCCCCAGAGATCCAAGAACCAAAGGAATAGGATCCTGAACATGAGGAGAATCTGCCACCAAAACCCTAGCCTGCAACACATCATGGAAACCCGTCCCCACAGGACCAGGCACTGGAAGAAGAGAAGTAGAATCCACCAAAGGGAGAGCAAGGGCACCTTCAACAAAGATAGGGGCAAGAATCAGATTCTTCTGCACTAGGTAGAAAACCACATCCCTAGTAGAGGAAGATGAAGGATCCAGCCTAAGGGTAGAGAGCGGAGGGCATCCCGCAAAAGACAAAGAACCTCCCGCAACAGGCAGGGAGGTTTGCACTGCAAACTTTGTGTGATGTGTTGCAAGGCAAGGCATAATAGATGGTGTTGTAGAGGGCATCGCAGCAAGGCATGGCATGGCAGACGGTGCTGGAGAGGGCATTGACACTGTAGAGGGCATCGATAGTCTGTGCAACCTAATTGTTTCTCACATAATTTGTGCAGTCTTTACAATTGTTGCTATGGACTCCTTGATGCTCTAAATGCAAGTATAATGTTACCCCAATGTGATTTGTGGAGATTTTTAGCTCTTCCTCCCCGTTGGTTGCAAACCTAAGGGAATCTTATTTTTCTTCCTATCTTGCACACTTCTCCTCTCTTCTTCTCAATACAATGAAATAAGATACCTTTTACGACTGCAAGGAAGAAATAAGTAAAAAAACTTTAGATTTTTCTGGTTTTGTATTGCCAAACATAACATTGTTGTCGACCAAGTCAATTACCTCAGACTTGGCAAGTCACAGTGAGTCACATACCTGACTCATTTGAGCCCAAGTCAGGATCATTTTGACCATGCAGCCTTGATTGGACTCATGACTCACGATGAGTCTAAGAAATCCAGTGAAGTGAACTAAAATTTTGTATATTTAAACTCTTGCATATACATTGAAGTAATAGTTTTTAAACATTTTAAAATTAGGTATGGGTTCTTTTTGTGTGTTCGTACTTTATTATGTTTGATCAAACTCCATGTGTGTTGTGAACTAACTTTGGTATGTTGTTTGGCATCTATTGTAGTTGTTTGTTTGAATTGACTTAAATTTTCATAGTTTTGTGTTCAATTTGGCATCCACTAGTTGCTATAATTATATTTGAATTTTGGGCATCTATCTTGAGAACTTTGGTATTCACTTTGTGTGTATGTTTGAATTTTTTATTTATTTATATCAATAAGGGGCTGAAGCCGAACGATTCTATTAAAAATATTAAGTTTTCAAAGTTAACATGTTAAAAGCAGAAGAATCTGCAATTAAAGTATTAGAGGCAACCAAAAAATTGAGCAACATTTCTCAGAACCTCCATGAACGCCCATATATCAAACATAAGTTGAGCTAAAAACTAAACTATAAACTATAAAGACAAAAAGGGTAGAGTTAGGAACTTAGCACCATTGCTAATCAGAGGTCGAGGTAGAGTCATTCTCCAAGCTGGTGGAGGAGCCATGAGTGTCCTCTTCCTCCTTTTGTGATCTAGTGAAGTTCTCCTGATCAACAAATTCTTCTTATGAAGACCTTTGTTCAACTTCACCCTCTTCCTCATCATCGACAACATCCTCTTCTTCCTAATCTAAATCCATTGCTTCATTAACATCCTCTTCCTCTTGAAATGGTCTTCATAAATACTCCATGGGCTGTAATGTTGCCCAAATCATCTGCCTTGATGTTTCCTTCATGAAATATATGGTTGATCGTTATGGGTTCAAATTTCTTTATCAAATTTTTAAAATGACTTCCAATGTAGCTTGTAGACACCAGTTTGGAGTAGACCTTAATTTCACAACATTTAATGTAATCATGGAAACACCTTCAATCTCCAGTTTTCCTAAGCCAAGATCATGTGCAAGAAAAAAGACCGAACAATAAAGATTTGAATTCTGCCTAGAGTGATTTAGGTTTTAAGACCAAACCAGCTTTTGATCATCTTATCATCCTAACTAGTGTAGAACTTATGTTGAGCTGAATGAGCTTGAATGTGAGAATTCATGACTTCTACTATAACTGTTTCAATTTTGTTGAGAACAGAGGCAATTTCCATAGATTTACCATGAAAAAGTCTTATGTTTTTTTCCTTCCATATTTCCCAAATCAAAATGGATGGGGAGATAATCCATAAATTTCCTCATAAACTATCTCCATAAAGCATGGGCCAAGATATGAAGAGAGATAGAATGTCCTGTGGGAAGGTTGAGAACCAACCTAATTTTGTACACAACCAGTTCCAACATTCATTGGAAAATTGACATGCTAACAATAGATGATTAATGTCCTCTTCACTATTTTGGCATAAAGAACATCTGGAGGGTCCATAATATCCCATCTTTAGAAATTGATCTACAGTTAAAATCCTACCCTGAGAAGCTTCCCATGTGAATAAACGTGCCTTGGGAAGACATAATTTGTTCCAACATAATTGTATTGGAATTTCATCTATCCTTGTTTGGACAAGCCCTAACAAAATCTTATAACCATCCTTAGCATTATAGATTCCTGATTTAGCCCCATTGCAAATGATTTCATCTTGTCCTTGTTTGAATAAAAAGAATCTATCTTTAAGAAGCATCTTCAATCGAAGTAGTTCTAGTGAGTCAAGACTGAGTTCTAAAAAATCTCTCCACTACTAAGAACCATCTGTTGTGGACAAAAGAGAAGGAATAATTTAGTCTCTGACAAAGGGACCCCAAAAAGCTGAACATACCTAACTAATTCTATTTGGACCCAACAACTAGTTGATGCTAGGATGCCCACCCCAGGAATCCTCCAAAAAATGAGCTTTATTGTCCTCCTTGATGTTCCATGTAATGTTATTATCCACAATGTCTCTATACTTAGAGATGAAATTCCAAATTCTTGATCCTCTAGGAAAATCCTTTATTCGAGAGACCTCTAATTCAATGTTATTGCCAAGATACTTCCCCCTGATAATTCTAGCCCATTTAAGGTTCTGTTCCTTCATGATTTTCTAGTAAAGTTTAGCTCCTAGTGCTTGATTCTGCCATAGACGGTTTTTGATACCACTACCCCCTGCATTTACTGGTTTAAAAATCTTGTCCCAAGATATGAGGGCAAATTTTCTATTTGTGTCTGTGCCCTGCAAAAAAAAATTCTTTGTTTTCTTGACTATATCCATGTAGCAACCCATGGGGAGAGAAATGCAAGACATTAGATACATAGGGATTGCAACCAATGTAGCTTTGATTATCACAATTCTGCCCACCCAAGATAACCATTTTGATCTCCAAGAATCCATCTTCCTATCCAATCTTTCATTAATAGGTTTCCAACTTGAAGTGGTTCTCAAAGATTTATCTATGGGGATCCCCAAGTATGAACATGGGAGAGAACCTATTTTGAAGTTCAATACTTTTTCTATTTTCAATTGAAGTTTCATTTTTGTGTGAAAGAAAAATATCACAGATTTGTCTTTGTTAGCTACTTGACTAGAACTTGTTTCATAATTATCAAGTACTATTTTGATCTAAATAGCCTCCCAAATAATGCCATTTCCAAAGAGGAGAATGTCATTTACAAATTGTTGATGTGTAACTGCTCTTACAGAAGAAGTGATTTCAATCCCCTTAATAATTTCTTGATCTTGAAAACTGATTAAACTATGACCCAAAGCTTCTGCCATAATGATGAATAAAAAAGGGGATAGGGGATCACCTTGTCTAATTCCATTGGAGCTTTCGAAGAACGCTTGGGCAGGTCCATTAACTAAAATTGAAAACTTTGGAGTAGAAGTAAAGTAGAATATAAGATTAATCCAAGCCTAGAGAAGCCAAAATTTTCCATACATTTTGCTAAAAACCTCCAATTTACCTTTTCATAAGCCTTCTTGATGTCTAATTTGATAATCATGCTAGGTTTCTTATTGCATTGGATGGAATGAATAGCTTCTTGAGAAATGATTATGCCATCCAAGATTGATCTCCTTGGCACAAAACTTGTTTGTTCTTCCCCAATAATCTTACCCACAACAAGTTTTAATCTATTTGCTAATGACTTATATAATACCTTATAAGTGGTGTTACATAGAGCAATAGGTCTAAATTCATCCATATCATTAGCTTGTTCTTTTTTGGGAATTAGAGCAATGAAAGTATTATTAATTTTAGATAAGAATCTACCTAAAGAGCTGGTAGCCTCCAAAGCTACAGAAAGATCTTTCCCCAGGACACTCCGACAATGCAAAAAGAAGCTGGGAGGGAAACCATCAAGACTTGGGGCTTTTTCTAGAGCCATTTGTGATAGTGTTTGCATAATTTCACTTTCTGAGAATTTCTTTATTAACATTTGATTATCAGTATCAGTTATAATCTTGGGAATATTAATCAATAAATCCTTCTGAGCCTTGAGGGAAGAACTATATATCTAAGTAGTTCAACAGTTTTGAGTAGAAGCTAACTATTTCCTTCTGAATATCTTTCTGGTCTTGCAAAAGAACTCCCTCTGAGTTGACAATTTTGTGAATCATGTTAATACTTCTACGTTGGTTGGTACTGGAGTGAAAAAACTTAGTATTTTTATCTCCTACCTCTAGCCATCTTTCTTTAGATTTTTGTTTCCAAAAGATTTCTTCTTTAGTTAGAATATCTTCTAAATCCCTTAACAAGACTTTCTCTACGTCAAAGAGGTCATGATTCATCCCTAACTGCATTATAGTTTCATTCAAGACCTGAAGCTTTTGCTCTATATCCTCTTTTGAAGAAAAGATGTACTTGAAGTGTGTTATGTTCCAAATGAGTAAATTTTGTTTGATATATTTTAGTTTAGACACAAAATAGAATAATTTGGAACCCTTCACTCTGCAATCCAACCACTAATCAACTACCATGGTAACAAAATTCTCCTCTTTGAGCCACATGTTTTCAAATTTGAATGGGCAATAGGGGGCTTCTCTTCCTCCAATATATTCAACTGAATAGGAAAGTGATCGAATCTTGAGGTGGGAGATATGGATGCTTTTAAATCAAATGGAAAATTTGTGAGGTCTCCTTTGAAAAGAAATCTGTCCAGCTTTTCTGAGATGTTGTTGAGCCCTAGTTTTCTATTTGACCAAGTGAAAGAACCATTTTCAAGCTCAATTTCTGTTAAATTTTCTAATTGTAGCCAATCCTTGAAGTATGTTTGGGATTGGGAGACTTGGGGAGAGCCTCCCAATTTGTCAGATGTGTGAATTATGGCTTTAAAATCCCCCCCCCCAATATGAAATTACCATCTGGCTAGTCTGGAAAGCATCTGCTCATCTCCTCCCAAACTTCCAATTTATTCCTTCTAAGAATAGGGCCATAAACATTCATAATGTATAAATTAAGATTGGATCAAATACTTGAGATTTTAGCTCCTATCTAGTTAGTTCTATTCTCTAAGTATACATAGGAGGAGTGTCTTGTGTTCCATAAAATAGTCATCCCACCTGAAGCCCCTATCGCCTCAACTCCTTCAACTCTCCAATCCACTAGAGACATTGTGAAATTGGATAACTGATCCTTATTTTCATTTCTTGTAGTAGAACAACCTCAACTTTAGTTGATAAGATGCAGTGTTTCACCACTCGCTGCTTGTTAGGGGCATTGAGACCCCTAACATTCCATGATATGATTTTCATTGTGACTTGGGAAGGAATTTCCCCTTCCCTAAATTTAAGTATGTTGTGATTTTAGTTTGATCATGGTCTTTCCCATCTTCCACTTTGAGATTAGCAGAAGATTTTCTTCCTTTCCCTTTTTTCTTTATCCCACCACAATCCAGAGAGCTCTTATGTGCAGATTTTTGGAAACCTAAATTATTAATGATATTGTTTGTTGAAGAGAGAGATGAACAATCCATGTGAACATTTTTTGAAGAGAGAACCAAAGGCAGTTCCTTCCTGTGATCGCTAAAGCCTGTGATGTCTTCAATTTTGACTACTTATTGCATTTTTTAAACTTTGAGTAAAGTACATGAGTGTACTTTTACATCCCCTTTTATTTTGAGTAATGTTGATATCCCTTTATTAATAGTTTGAGTGAATATTGACATCCCCGCTTTTGTGTGTGTTTCTATGAAGTATGTGCTTGAGTTTTGGCATTTAGTTTGTGCATGCATTTGAATTTTCTTTTAAACTTGTTTTTAAATGTGCTCCACTTCAACATCCACTAGTAGTTTGTTTGCAGTGTGGTTGAACTTTAGGAATCTACTTTATCTATATTTATTGTTTAAACTATATCATTCACTTTTATGCATATATTTGAGTTTGGCATTCTGTTATTGTTGAAATATTGTTTCAATCACATTTAATGTCTGGTAGAATTACAATTAAATATAATTATATCAGTTATGTAATGCTCTGCATTAGTATTATGGTCAGATTACAATCTGGACTGTAATGTTAATACATATCACTCTTAATAGTTAATTATGTTTATTGTTTTAGAAGCTCCTCCTATGCAGATCGATCTTGTCTAGAGATGATCAGTTAAGAGATGTTAAGTAAACTAATCATATTAGTTAATAATTAATGGACATCATGAAGAGTCATGATCCTCCAAGTTGCTAACCCTTTGTATAATATATATGCTTGATTGGAATGAGGAATCAATCAATCACAAAGGCCATTGCATTCCTCAGTCCATCAACAAGAGAAGATTATTCACTTACCTATTCATCCTATATTCCTAACACTTATTATATTTCTATTGTTTAAAATTTTGATTTTATTTTGTGTACATTTATTTTGGTGTCCTCTTATTATATTTTTGAACCATATCTAAAGTGTATGAGCAAACTTTGATATCTCCTTAAGGGAGAAAGGAGAGGGAAAGTGTGTTTGAGCCAATCGCTGCTTTCAAAACTATTCTAACTTCAGTAGTTTATATGCATATTTGAACTTTGGTGCATTTACTTTGTGTGTATGAAGTGTGTTTTGACATTCATCTTGTGAGTGTTTATTTATTGTATTTACTTCATGTGTGGTTGAACTAACTTTTTGTCTTTTGCCCCTTTAAAATTTTTTGCTCAACATTGGCTTAGGAAATACAAAAAAAATTAATTACAAACAAACAAGAATGATTTTTATTTTTCAACTACGTGCGTAATTTACTTTTAAATTTATATTTTAAATATTTTTAGTTTAATAACTTTCCACATAACTTACAAATTCATATTAATTTTAGTTTAAATTCATCACTATGATTACAAATCACTTTAGGTTCTAATTTGCCAACTCAATCATAATTTTATTAAAATTTAAGATTTATTTGTTGTTTCAATTGAAAATTTATGGGTATTGTAAGCTTAATTGTGTACCTTATTTTATTGTAATTTAAGCTTAATATGGACTTAGTTTATCATCTCCATTTTAAACTATTAAAAATTTAATCTTATTTCACTACCTCATTTATAAAATTATAAAAAAATAGTTTTCTTATACCACCTCAATTACTATTTTATAGGAAATTCAAGTCTTAATTTGCTAAATTAATTACAAACAAGAATCAATTTTGATTTATCAATTGTGCATGCAATTTATTTTAAATTAATATTTTAATATAAAATTACCACTCATTTTATCACTTAGGATCTATATTAGGCAAATATCATCATTAGAATTATGTCTCTACATAATGATTGTACACACAAAAGTAGTGCACTTCTATGAATCTTTACATGCAAGAAAACTCAAGAATGAGCCCTCACAAATCAATCCATAGCTCTCTATGCATAGAGTTGCAAGATTGCTAAAATTGCTCTCAGCTAGAGCTATGAACTCATGACCTTGCTAGTCAACCACACAATGAGATATTTCAAATTAAAGATAAAGGCAACAATGCCAATATCTCTAATGAAATCTAAATGTATGCAATGCAATGCAAGTAAGCTAAGAATGAGAATGCAATCTAGTCTATGGAAATGAAAGTACAATGCAACTAATCTATGAAAGAAAAGAACAAATGTGACCAATCCCTCCTATTTAGACTATGTGAGATTAATCTATTGCATAAAAGAAAATCTACACTAAGAATGTCATTATCATGCAACTATGAAAGAAAATATGAAATGAGATGCAACAAAGTCTTCAAAGCTTAGATTGCAAGAGTGTCTTCAAAGAGAGCTCCAAATGACCTAGAAAACCTGCAGCATAATATTAGCATGAAAACTTAAGATGCAAATGAGGAAGAGAGCTCTCCTTTTATAAGAAATGAGATGAAAATGGACCATTGAGATTAAAAGGAAAAAGACTTAATCAACGGTCGAAAAAAAAAGAAGCTTGATCCTTGTGCACAAATATCTTCCAATAAGAAAATAGGAGTTGACTTTAGTGTCCATATGAGACAAAAATTACTTTTTCTCTTTTTATAAAATAAGAATAATGTTTTATTTGTGCAACATAAGATAAGAAGAAAAGTGGAGATTTTTTATTTAAATAAAAGGGGAGGAAATTCTTTTTAATTAAATAAAGGCTTAGAATAAAGTGATTTTATTATTTAATTAAAAGAGATTTTTAATTAATTAAAATGGAGCATGTTCTCTTAATTAAATAAGATTTTTATTTTTTTCTCTTTTAAATTAAATAAGGCTCAAACCTTAGGAAATATTGAATTGATTATGATTTGATCAAGAAAATTGATATAATTGGTAAAATGCTAATTTTTTAAAATATTGATTCAAGGATTTGATAAATTGTTGAATGGGGGCCCAAAGTCTAGGCGACCATTTTAGGGTGAATACATTTGCCCCTCTTTGACTAATGTGAGATCGATTTGGGATCACATGCAATCAAAAAATGAAGTTGAAATGTGAGATCGATTTGGGATCACAAAACAACCTAGATATGTGTTCGACATATGGGAACACATCAGGACAAACATAAGCATAAGCTGAAAGACAAGACCAACGCCGTCCCTACTAGGTGCAAATCAAGCCTTAGACAAAACTATCACCGCCACTGCTAGGCAATAATCAAGTCTGAAAAATAGGAGATAAAAATTGAAAGACAAAATCACCACCATCACTGATAGGTGATAATCAAGTCTAAAAATAAGAATCTCGAGCCGAGCTAAATGATAAAGCTGAATCAAAGATTAAAGCTGATAGGTACTGCCCCTTCGGAATCGAAATCAAAATCAGGTAGAGGAGAACAGGAAATTGATAAACTTGATCAAGTCACAATAAATCATAATCGAAGAATGGAGCATGATAGGATAACAATCAAATAGTGAAGATATGCCCTAGGTTGACGAGGTTTGACTGAAAAAAATATAGGATAAAGATTAAGTCAAACCTCAGAAAGAAGAAGCGAAAGGGGTGAATGAAAGACTAGAAGTTTGGAAGACATGGAAAGGAAGAAATTTCATCAAAGATCGAAGAATTATACCTCAAAACGTCAGTCAACTGTGTAGAAGAATGAAAAAACTTGGAAACGCGACTTGAATTTTGATTTCAAGTCCGAAAATGGATAGAAAATGATGTGATATGAAAGACTAGAAATGAAAGATATGATAAAAAAGAATAAAAAAATGAGCACAATTGACCAACTAGTCTGTAGATGATAAAAAAGAGAGCTCTCTCCATATGCAAGATGCAAAAACTAAACTATGATGAACCTAATAATGCAAGCTACTATGAAAGTGGTTAACTTGCAAGGTCACAATGCCTATAGATATCTAATTATCATCATCGAGTGTTATTGGTAGCGTCGTAACATCATACAATGCACACTAGCATAACTATGTGGATATGAATATGATTTTTATCAGATAGAAATGTGAAAATCCCACCTAGGCATCAAAGACATGGAGGTCAAGATGACTAATGTAGTGAGATTACCTAAGTTTGATATGGCGAGATTATGCTTGTATCAAGACACATGAAAGTCAGGATAACTAGAAGCGTGCACTTGCAAAATAGTCAAGGATAATACCTTGTCAATCCATAGTGTCAAGCAAGACCAGCATAAATGCTCATAATAGTTAGGATCAAAAAAATATACCCATAAGTAGATAAAGAAAGAAAACATGTTCTCATACCCTCAGTCTTTTAGCTATACATCATCGAAAACTTCTCAGGGAGAGACCACTCATCAAAGAAATCCTCATAGACAACAAAAAAAAAATAAAGTCAACATATCTCAAGTGAGTTGATTGTCTAAGTGCGTGTGTGTTGGTCATAGAGTCAAACTCTAGTTATCACATCTATCAATAAAAAATATCGCATCATACTTAGACTATTGGGTAAGACATCTGATAAGTGTTAAGAAACACTCAACGCAAGGGTAGTGTTGAAAACCACTGTTTGGAGTGGTGTTGAAAAACATTTATTGTGAAATGCCCCAAGAGAGAAATGCACCTAAAGGACCTATGCTAACAAGTACACCCCCTAGACAAAGATAAAGACTAATTCCAGACCAAGTCAAATAAGGTCAAGACATGATGGAGAAAGGTTAAGTGTTGAGAGCGTATGCTAAAAGACAAGGGTGTAAAGGCCTCAAGTAGCACCTGTTTCCAGGTTTTCACCACTTAGAGATTTTTTTATTTTTCAATTTTTTTATATTTTTGCTACCAAAGCGCCTGTTTCCAGGTTTTCACCAAGGCACTTTTTCTATTTTTTAAAAAAAATTTATATTTTTTTATTTTTTTATATTTTTTCAAGACTTTTTATGCTTTTTAAAATTTTTTCAGCATCATATATTAATTTTTTTGGTATTTTTTCAGAATCAATAAGAATATGTACAAAGGATGCCCCCAGATAGAATGGGCATCAAACTCCCAAGCAAGATCATATCATGTAGTCTCAGTGTCTAGCAAGGTGGGGAAGAAGAGGGATTAGCAAGCTGGTGACTGAGATGGAGGAAAGGAGAATGAAGGCAAATGGATGGAAGAAATACTCAAGGTCAAACTCCTCAAGAGTACCCAAGCTAGGAAAAATTATCATGCAAAGCACATTTGGATAAGCAATGAAAGGCCAGCATAGGATAAGTCACAAAAGCGCACTGCAAAAGAAGGAAGGGATGCAGTCCAAAGGAGTAGACATGTCAAGAGGCTTCATAGCATCATGTTTTACTCTTTTTTATTAGATCAAGACCAAAGAAGAAAAAGATAGCAAAAAGCTAGAATGAATGGAGGAAAATAAATATGAAGACTAAACATGAATGGAATGAAAGCAAGATCATCGTAAGATAGCTCACGAGATAGCCAAATGTTCATATATAGGTCAACATTGTCAAGATCAAAGATGGAATAGAATGGATGAAACATGTAGAAGAACTACGCATGATGCCTGATTGCTAGGTTTTCATCACAGTACTTATCCAAGGTGCCACAAGGGAGTTGTTTTCACCATAGGATGAATTTATTTCTCTTTACTTTTGCTACCAAGGCACCTGTTTCCAAGTTTTCACCAAGCCACATTTTTAATTTTTTCATCATTTTTTTATTTTCTTTTTCAATTTTTCAATTTTTTGAATTTTTTTTTTTTTTTGAATTTTTTTTGGAAGAAGGAAAGCTTTTTAGATAATGCTCCTTGAAAGGATAAACCATGATATGTCAAGGATTCAAAATAATATGCTCAAAGATGCTGATAGGAAAAAGAAGATGGAAGAGAAAAATGGAGGATAAGGTTTTATGTAAAGCGAGTGAGGTTGGAAGATAAGAGGAATAGGCAAATGAAGAAAAATGATAGAAGGTAGAAAGATAATGAATGGAAGGATTGTGAAAGGGTAGACGAAAAGGAAAGAAAGATCAACGTTAACACACACCTTGAAGGGTGGTGAGAGGGTGGAGGAAATGTGAATGAAGGAATACGAGAAAAAATATGGTGAATATTTAGCAGAGGTTGCGGTTTAGGTGCATGGAATGGAAAAATATTTTTAGAAGAAGATGAAGTGGAAGCTTTTGGAAGCTTGAATGTCAATTTCACTTCTTATTCAACATTAGACTCTTTCAAGAAAGACTTTGGAATCCATATAGTCTTAAAAATTTCATTTTCTTTTGATGATTTAGAAAGAATATCTTGAATGATGGATTTTGGAACCCATACTTGTCTTGTAGTTTTCTTCTTAGATATCTCTTTTGACTTTATGCCTCCATGTTGATTAGAGGAGACATGGTGATCTTTTTTTTTTTTATGAAATCTTGTATTGCTTCTTTTTCTTGTATTGAACATTCAAGTTACCTCCAAAAGACTTGGGACTTATGGAAGAAGGAGGATATGACTAGTTTAGATAAGTTGGTGGATGAAAAAGATTCAAGGGTATGCATCTATGTTGATCTTGAGGAAAGATAAGATATGGAGGGATGTAAGGACCCAAAATGGATGACAAATTAAGAGAATTAGAAGGGGAAAGTGAAGGGACATAAAGACCCAAGATGGAAGGAAAATATGAAGCCCTTAGTACTGGTAGAGGAGATCCAAAGATGGACATGGAAGATGCAAAAGGATAATCAATAGTTTCATCAACATCTATATGAGAACTGTACACACTAAAGTAGTGCACTTCTATGAATCCTTACATGCAAGGTAACTCAAGAATGAGCCCTCACAAATCGATCCATAGCTCTTTATGTATGGAGTTGCAAGATTGAAAATTGCTCTCAGCTAGAGCTATGAACTCATAACCTTGCTAGTCAACCACACAATGAGAGATTCAAGTGAAGACAAGGGCAACAATGCCAATATCTCCAAGAATCAAATATGTAATGCAATCCAAGCTATATTAAAATGAATATGCAACTAGAAATAAAAATGTAATCTAATCTATGAAGTGAAAGTACAACTATGCTATGAAAGGAAAGAACAACTTTTACCAAGCCTTCTTATTAAGCTATGTGAGTTAAATCTATTGCATAAAAGAAAATCTATACTAAGAATGTCATTATCATGCAACTAAGAAAGAAAATATGTAACTAAATGATGAAAGCAACAAGTCTTCAATGTCTTCAAAAGTTCCAAATGTACCTAGAAAACCTGCAGCATAACATTAGCATAAAAGAGATGGATATCCAAATGAGGAAGAGAGCTCTTTTTTTATAAGAAATGCAAAGGAATGGACCATGAAGATTAAGAGGCAAAAGTCTTAATCAACGGTGGAGGTTGAAAGAAGAGCAATCCATGTGCACAAGTATCTTTCAATAGGAAAATAGGAGTTGAATTTATGCCCATATGAGACAAAAAGTACTTTTTTCATTTTTTATAAAATAAGAATAATGCTTTATTTGTGCAACTTAGGATAGGAGGAAAAGTAGGGGACTTTTTATTTAATTAAAAGGGGAGGAAATATTCCTTTTAAGTAAATAAAAACTTAGGATAAATGGTTAGCCCATAGGATAAAAATTCAATACATGATCAAAATTAAGACTTGATCAAGAAATTGATAATGTTGAAAATATTGATCAAAATGATTCAGGATAAATAAATCGAATAAATGGGGCCCAAAGTCTAGGCGACCATTTTAGGGTGCATACATTTGCCCCTCTTTGACTAATATGTGATCGATTTCAGAACACATGCAGTCAAAGAAGAATTGAAATGTGAGATCGATCTGGGATCACAAAACAACTCAGATGTGAGGTCGATTCGGGATCACACCCAGAAAAACATAGACAAAGGCCTTTGGACATGAGGTCAATTCGGGATCACATTCAAAGTAAGAGATAAGAATCTCAAATTTGAGCGAAAGCTCACCAAAGATGTTTGAATCAAGAGAATCAAGGAAATCAGGGATGAGAATCCCATAAATACTGCCCCCTCGGAGTCGAAATCAAAATCATAGAGAGGAGAACAGCGAATTGATAAAGATTTGATCAAATCAGAATGAAATCATAATCGGATGTAAAGGTCAATAAGTTAACCATTAAAACATGCCCCAGCCTGACTGAGAAAGATGCAGTCAAACATGAGAAAGGAGTGAATTGAATGAAGATGAATGAAAAATTAGAAGTTTGGAAGACATGGAAATGAAGAAATGACGATGCCCCAACAAAGATCAAAGGATTAGGCCTCAAAAGATTTAGCCAACTGCGCAGAAGAAGGGAAGATTTTGAAACACAATTTTGACTATCAAGATGACCTCAGATTTCAATTTCGAGTCCGAAAATAGATCCAGGACATCGAAATTAGCTAAGGATGTAATTTTCACGTAATTTTGAGGTGTTTTGAAAATTGGTCAAAAGTCAAAATGCTATAAAAAGGGTGAAAATGTCATTTTCAAAAATCATGTCTTATAGTGATTTGAGAATCTTGAGAGCTTTAGAGAGAGAAAATAGCCCAGCAAGCAGGAGTTCCCATCCATACGCATCGATTCAAGCGCACCCGGTTGCACAACTAGCCACCACACTATCCTGCCCCGGTATGTTTTCGAAAAACTCAAGCTTTTTGAGTCATTTTGCGCATTTAATACCTTTTTAGCCCATTTTTCAAATTTTTAAAATTTCAAATTTTTTGAGTTGAGAGAAATATCATGCGATACTTTAGAAGTATCGCACCCTTTGGGGAGAAGTGTCGCGTGATACTTCGCGGGTTCCCAAAGTATCGCGCGACCATAGGCACCAGTATCGCATGATACTGGGTGAAATATCGCACGATATCGGGTGAAGTATCACGCGGCCTAAGGTATATCGCCCCACTATATGGAGAAGTATCGCACGATAGTTCTCCAAAAAATAGTATCGCCTAAGTTAGAAATTTGATATTTGACGCATTTTTTAGCAAAAATGACATGGGTCCAGACAATGTTACGTTTTAGAGATGTTTTATACTAATTTTTAGACATCCATCATGATATGTGCTAACAACTGACTTAGTTTTTTTGGCTTGCAAGAGGTCTTTTCGGCGCTGATCATCAAAGCACCGAAGGTGACTAGGTTGTAGTGTGTCTGAGATCTGGATGATCCGAGCAATGCCAATATCAGGGCCATGGGATTCTGGTATTTATTGAGATATCCTTACATCAGAGCTAACCATGGGTTGTTGACTGCTCTTGCCAAGAGATGGCATAGTGAGCACAACACCTTCCACCTACCTACCGGAGAGGCATCCATTACTCTGGAGGATGTCTACAAGATCCTACGAGTGCCATGCCATGGCGAGCCTGTGAGTATAATCATGTTTTGAGATATAATCATAAATGTAATGTTTCCATATGATGAAAACTGACATGATTTGTTTGTTGGCACAGGTGTACTATGATTAGGATGCCACTGAGGGGTGCTGACTGATCTAGGAGATGTTCCATGATGTTACGATTCTGGATAGGCATGTCAGCTGGGAGAGGCTGATAGATGACTTTGGCAGAGATTATCCAGTGCCATGCATAGTGGCGTCTATCATTTCACAGATCCTGATGACTAACCGCAGTCATAAGGGTTTCCCACTTGGATGGGCTAGATTACTAGTGGATTTGGTAGGCAGGCCTCATCAGATGGCATGGGGTCCTGCCATATTGGCAGAGATGTATCACGAGCTACATGAGATCGTATACAAGGACGGTCAGACTTGGGCTTGCGGTGCCATCCTGGCACAGGTGTGGGCTTGGGAGCACATTGCTATGGTGCGCCCTAGAGTTCAGTCGAGGGAGAGGAGGTACCCCTTTATATACAGGTACCTAGGATTCATATCACATGCCCATATTAGGGATGTGACATATTATAGGAGGATCTTAGATGAGATAGCCTCTTTCACATGGAGGCCATACAGGGAGGTGGAGGTCTGGGGAGATGCAGCCAATGAGCTGAGCTATATGATGTGCACGCAGCCACTAGTAGGTTGATATGCCAAGATAGTGGAGAGATTTTGTATCACTCGGGTGTGGTGGTAGTTTGGGAGGCATCAGCGAGTCTCAACAGAGACTGCTACATATGCCAGGGCTAGGGATGAGGAGGGTCATGGGTGGCTACCCATGTTAGACTATCAACAGGCTGTCACAGAGATAGCGAGTATTAGGAGTGAGCCCTGGGAGTATTTTCTAGATGTGGTAGATGCAGGGGCCAATGCAACATAGAGGGCAAAGCGGTAGAGGGTGCCATTCCCTTAGTTTACGATACCAGATGCATAGGTACCAGCACAGGGAGGAGACGGAGGAGCTGACGGGGGGACAGAGGGGATGGAGGAGATGGCAAGAGGGGGAGAGGGAGGAGGATGGAGAGAGGAGAGGGATGGAGATCAGGTGGCCGAAAATGGTCACGGGGATAGAGATCGGCGATGCCTGAGGATGAGGCGAGACCAACTCGCCGGCAGGCAGAGGCACAGTAGGACCAGCCTGCGGGTGGAGATGATCTGAGAGTGAGGATATAGGCTCTCAAGGCTGAGATGCAGTAGCTTTGGATTACTATAACAGTGAGAGACTAGTAGTTACTAGATCTGAGAGCGGAGTGAGATCAGCAGATAGCCGATCTCAAGGTAGAGATAGCACGCCGTGAGGTGATGGCACAGGCAGATGCGCTAGAGAGCCAACCGGAGTCAGCAAGAGCAGTATATTATCATAGACTCTACTTTCAGGCCATTCTAGAGGGTGAGAGAGCACCATCATATTCTTAGAGGGCAGGGGTATCAGATGCGGTACTTGATAGAAGAGCCATGCCTCCTCCACCACCACGAGCTCCTCACGAGGGTGGTAGCGAGTCCTAGGGTTAGGTCTTAGGTTGATAGATGTTTAGACATATCTTGAGACATTGATCCAGATTATGGGATCCCATATTGTATATTGTATCATGACATTGATGTATATATGAGATTACTGGATGTTTGATTGTATCATGTGTTTATATCTCTCTTGTGATGGATGTATCAGTTTATGTATATTGTCTTGTCATTTTGCTCAAAAATACTTATGTATGTTCTCTCTCATAGATGTATATTTAATTCTCATGTGTATGATATAGACTCATGTTTTTGGAAATGACAGTAGTGGTATAGATATGATGATATGATTAACCCCTTGTGATGAACAGGAACAGGTTCGAGATGAAAAAGACAAGGAGTGAAAGACATGATCAAGAAGAAGGAAAGGTGAGCGCAGTTGGCTGATAGGTCCACATTAGATGAAAAGGAGAGCTCTCTCCATATGCAAAGTGCAAAAATAATCTAACATGACCTTAAAAAATGCAAGCTACTATGAAAAGTGGTTGACTTGCAAGGTCACAACGCTTATAGACATCTAATTATCATCATCGAGCATTATTGGTAGCGTCGTAAGATCATACAATGCACACTAGCATAACTATGTGGATATGAATATGATCTTTATCAAATAGAAATGTGGGAATCTCACCTAGGCATCAAAGACATGTAGGTCAAGATGACTAATGCAGTGAGATTACCTAAGTTTGATATGGCGAGATTATGCTTGTATCAAGACACATGAAAATCAAGATAGCTAGAAGCATGCACTTGCATAAAACAGTCAAGGATAATACCTTGTCAATCCATAGTGTCAAGTAGGACCAGCATAAATGCTCATGACAGTTAGGATCAACAAACTATACCCACAAGCAGATAAAGAAATAAAACATGTTCTCATGCCCTCAGTCTTCTAGCTATGCATCATCGAAAACTTCTCAAAGAGAGACCACTCATCAAAGAAATCCTCATAGACAGCACACAAAGAAAAATAAAGTCAACATATCTCACGCGAGTTGATTGTTTGAGTGCGTGTGTGTAGGTCATAGAGTCAAACTTTGAGTATCACACCTACTGAGTGAGAGATATCGCATCATACGAGACTGTAGGGAAAGACATTTGATAAGTGTTAAGAAACACTTGACACAAGGGTAGTGTTGAAAAACACTGTCTGGGGTGGTGTTGATAAACACCTATTTGTGAAATGCCCCAAGAGACAAATGCACCTAAAGGACCTATGCAAATTGTTATGCCCCCTAGACAAAGGTAAAGACCAATTCCAAACTAAGCCAAATAAGGTCAAGGCATGATGGAGAAAGGCTAAGTGTCGAGGATGTATGCTAACAAATAGGGGTGCAAAGGCCTCAAGTAGTGTCTGTTTCCAGGTTTTCACCACTTAGATTTTCATTTTTTCATTTTTTGGATTTTTGCTACTAAGGCGCCTGTTTCCAGGTTTTCACCAAGGCACTTTTTCTATTTTTTTGGAATTTTTAAACTTTTGATTTTTTTTGTATTTTTTCAGGACTGTATATGCTTTTTAGGATTTTTTCAGCATCATATATCAATTTTTTTGAGTATTTTTTCAGGATCAATAAATATGTACAGAGGATGCCCCCAGACAGAAAATGGGCATCAAGGATAAAACTTCTTGAGGTGCACAATGTTGATGGGATCAGGGAGCTATTCTCCATTGGGATCTGACAATAAATATGCACCGGTACCAAAAGCAGCTGTGATGACATATGGTCCAAGCCAGTTAGGTTCAAACTTGCCCTTTTGTTCTCTATTCTGTTGGTTCTTAGGGTTCTCTCGCAAAACAAGATCACCTATTTGAAATTCTTTAGGGCGAACCTTCTTGTTGAATGCCTTGGACATACGTTTTTGATACACTCTCATATGATCAAAGGAAGCCTTACGCTTCTCATCTAGAAGTTTCAGTTCTTGTAACCTCATGGCACGGTAATCCTCATCTATAATCAAACCTTTGAGTGAGACTCTAAGTGATGGTATCTCAACTTCTAAAGGCAATACCGCTTCAGCGCTATAGGTAAGAGAAAAAGGAGTGGCTCCTGTAGGTGTGCGAATGCTTGTTTTGTAAGCCCATAGTGCTGGATTGATTTGTAAGTGCCAATCCCTACCATTCTTGTGCACCGTCCTATGAAGAATTTTAAGAATGGTTTTATTAGAGGCTTCTGCCTATCCGTTTCCCTGTGGAAAATAGATGGAGGACCAATGTTGCTTGATTTTAAACTTTTTGCATAAATACTTTAGGTCCTTATTCTTGAATTGACCTCTGTTATCAGTGATAATCTCAGAAGGCACTCCAAATCGGAAAATAATATGATTCAAAATGAACAAAGAGATAGTCTTCCCTGAAGCAACAAAAAGTGGCATAGCCTCCACCCATTTTGTGAAGTAGTCAGTGGTAGTAATAATGAACTTATGTCCCCCTGATGAGTTGGGATGAATCTTCCCAACTAGATCAAAGGCCCGACACTGAAATGGCCAATGAGAAACATAAGGGATCAGCTCCCTACTTGGAGCATGAATCAGGTTTCCATGTTTCTGACATTTTTCACATGACTTAGCAAAGGCTACTGCGTCTATCTGCATTATGGGCCAATAATATCCTGCACTAAGCAACCTTCGGGCCATGGCAAGACCATTAGAATGTCCACCACAAATGCCCTCGTGGATGTCAACTAATGCTTGGTTGGATTCCTCCTTTTCCAAGCACCTAAGGAGTGTCCCATCTAAACCCCTCCTATATAAATCACCAGAGATAAGGGTGTGGTGAGAGGCGTTATGGATGAGGTTTCAATGTTTAGAATGGTTGAATGTGTCAGGATGATGCCATCTTGAAGATATGAATAGATAGCACCATATCGGGAAGACTCATGTGTGACAATGGTACAAATGACATGGTTTTCAGATGAGTCAAAGATGGGATGGTGTAGTTCTTCCACTAGGAATTCAAATCTTGATTCATGTGTCTCCAACTGAAGAAGTGAAGCTAATGTGGCCATGGCATCTGCAGCTTTGTTCTCTATCCTAAAGATCTGTTGAAACATCACAAAGGTAAAGTAATGTTTCAATGAGTCAACCATCTTTTTGTAGGGTATCAATTTATCATCCTTGGTTTGATACTCCTCATTGACTTGGTTGATGATTAACTGGGAATCCCCAAAGACATGTAACTCTGTGATGTTCCATTCTATAGCCATTCTCAAGCCATTGGTTAAAGCTTCATATTCTGCAATATTATTCTTACATGGGAATAAAAGTTTGTAAGACTTTGGAATATTGTACCCATGTGGAGAAACAAATAATACTCCAGCACCTGATCCATTTTGCATGCGGGAACCATCAAAGAACATTTTCCAAGTGTGAGTCATCGTATACAAGATGTGTTCATCTTGGAATTCCACTTGAACATGCATACTATCCTGAATTGGGAAATCAGCTAATTGGTCAGCAATAGCTTACCCTTTTATGGCCTTTCTTTCAACGTACTCTATGTCAAATTCAGTTAATACCATCATCCATTTAGCAAGTCTACCCGTGAGGGCAGCCTTACTAAGCAAGTACTTAAGAGGATCAATTTTTGCAACCAAATGTATGGTATGAGCAAGCATATAGTGTTGCAACTTTTGAGAAGCAAACACCACTGCAAGACAAGACTTCTCAATGTTATTGTAATTGATCTCATAGGAGACTAGAGTATGGCTGATATAGTATATGGCCCGTTCTTTCCCAGTATCATCTAATTGAGCTAAAAATGCCCCCAAGGAAGACTCTATTGCTGAAATGTATAGAATCAAAGGCTTCCCTGGAATAGGAGGCATCAAAACTGGAGGATTAGCCAAATACTATTTTATTTGATCAAGGCTCTTTTGGCATTCCTCATTCCATACACAAGAAGCACCTTTATGTAGCGTCTTATTAAAGGGTTGTGCTCTATCTGCCAGCTGTGAGATAAACCTCCTAATTGACTAGAGTCATCCCTGAAGACTTCTCATCTGACTAATGTTTCTCGGAGGTGGCATGTCTAAAATTGCTTGGACCTTTTCGAGGTCAACCTCTATACCTTTTTCTGATATTATAAATCCTAAAAGTTTTCCTGAGGTGACACCAAATGCACACTTCTTTGGATTCAATCTGAGTTGAAACTGTTCCATGCAATCTAGAATTACTTCCAGATCATCGAGGTGTGTGTCCCATTTTCTTGATTTTGCCAGGGTATCATCCACATAATCTTCCATGTTTTTGTGCATCATATCATGAAAGATAGTGGTCATAGCTCTTTGGTAGGTTTCTCTTGCATTCTTTAACCCAAATGGCATGACGTTCCAGCAATAGGTTCCCCATGCACATGTGAACGCTATTTTCTCTTGGTCTTCGGGAGCTATTTTAATTTGATTATATCCTGAGAAACCATCCATTAGAGAGTATATGTCATAGCCCGCTGTCATGTCCACTATCATGTCAATGTTTGGAAGTGGAAAGTCATCCTTTGGGCATGCTTTATTTAAATCTCTAAAATCTATGCAGACACGAATGGACCCATCATGTTTGGAAACTGGTACTATGTTTGAGATCCATTCTGCATAATCAATGGCTCTGATGAATCCAGCTCTCAAAAGTTTTTCTAATTCCACTTTGACAAGGAGAGCTACATGTGGATGCATTTTTCTGAGTCTCTGTTTCACTAGTTTGACTCCTGGAGCTATGGATAAGTGATGCATTATGAGATTTGTGTCAAGCCCTGGCATGTCTGAATAGGTCCATACAAAATTAATTTTCTTCTTTTGTAAGAATTGTATATATGCCTTGGTCTCTTCTTCTGATAAAGACTGAGCAAGATGAACTATTTGAGGAGTTTCTTCTATGTTCAAATTGACTGGTTTGGTTGGCTCAATCAATACTGATGATCTATCTTGGAAATAACTCGGCAAGTTATTAAGTACCCCATCCTTAGGTGCCTCAAAGAGGTTTTCACCCTCAGATACGTCATCTCTTTTTACTATTTTTGGTTTTAATACCGCCACAAAGTGGTTTTCACCATCAGACCTATTTTTCTTTCTTTCTTTCTCTTTTATTTTTAGACTGAGGTACTTAATATTAGGCTCCATCATACTTGTTGTTGGTTCACTGGTGGAAGAAGCCATGGGTTCAAGAGCATTCAGATAGTAGGCAATTTCGTAATCATTCTGAAAAGTGAGGAATATGGGCTCTTGATGGCGCTGAGACCAGTCAATTAGGTCATAGTGAACAAGGGGTAGGTCAATGACTGGTTCAATATTATTTATGTGAAAGGTGTTATCTCTGGTGACCATACAATTGGGATTCATCAAGTCTTCTCCTAAGATACCCGAATTAGGACTCATCCTACCAAACAAAGCATCATCCACTAAGGCAATTTGAGGAGTACAATCCTCTAGTCCTACACTAAGCTCCTTAGCCGCATCGGGTTGGGTACTATAAGCATGGACAACATCCATGTCCAAATCAACTGTTGCATCTGAAAGTGAGTCCCATTCATACTCATGGGAGTCTATGTCTGAATCATCATTTGGGCCTCATGATGTAGAAGCCTCAAGGTTAGGAAGGGTTTCCCCTTCTCTAGTGCTAGCATTGGTACTATCCATCGCAGCTAGGATAGCAAAACTTTCCATTATCGATCTAGCAGTCATATAGTCACTATCCGTCGCAGCTGGGATAGTAGGACTGTCAAATATCAAATCTTTTAAATCTCCCCAAAGAAGATTTGTTGAAGGCACCCAATCATTAGACATGTCTTGTTGATTAGAAAGATCAGGTGTATAGTCTGAATCACTGTCACTGTCTGTCACAGCTGGGACAAGGACACCTTTCTTCTTCTTATTTTCAAAACCTAAGCCAACTGTGGACTTATTCTTTCATCCAAAAAGGGCATGGTCAAGAGGCTCAGCTTTGGCATCCAACCTATGGCTAAGGGGACCATATCTTGGATAACCCATATTCTTAACCAGTGTATATCCTCTCCCATAAGCTTTAGGTGAAGGAGCAAAGTTCTCATTGTGTTTGTATTTTTCCTCATGATAGATCCAATCCCTTACGACAACTTCCTCTTTCTCTTCCTGAATAGGAACTGAAGACTCAACAAATTTTCCAAATAATGTCATTGCTGATGACGAAGGTTTCATATTTGGTGATGGTCTCCCATAAGACCTAGGAGAGATTGGCATTTTTGTAAAAGAATCAATTTTATAATCTCCCATCCCAAGATCTATGGTCTTAAACTTCTGCTTGCATTGTTCAAGTGAACTACTAGGACTGTCAGCTTCCCTATTCAAAGGTACATGTGATCCAGTAGAAATGTTATTAACTGACAAAGTACTATCTCCAAGTATGCAAATTTCTACACCATTATGGAGAAACTTAACACACTGGTGATACATTGATGGGACTGCTTGCATTTCGTGAATCCATGGCCTACCTAGCAAAATGTTGTAGGCTAAAGGTCCAACACCAACAATTTGAAATAAGATATCCTTTTCTACTGGACCAATGCGAATAGGTAAAACGGCCAATCCCTTAGAACTTCTTTCTGCTTCATCATATGCCTTGATTGTGATCTTTTTCCTTGTGTCAATGATGTTCTTGGAATATCCTAGAGCCTTCAACAAACTCATGGTACAAATATTGAGCCCCACACCCCCATCTATCAGTACACGCCTGACACGGGTTTTATGAATCATGACTTCGATGTGTAAGGCCAAGTTATGTGGGTGACTGATGGATTTTTCATCTTCTTCTGAGAAGGTGAGGTAATGAGGGCTAGCCAAATGGTTGACCATATTCTAGAATTGATCAATATCTAAGTTGTTAGGGACACTGGCTGCTCACAAAGCATCTTCAAGGACACGCTTATGCTTAGGGGACAATTCTAAAAGTTCAAAAATAGATATTTGCACTGGTGTTCATTGTAATTGGTCAATAAGATTATAATTGGAATCAAGACCAACGGCAGATTTAGGAGGAACGCCCTTGGACATGGGCTGCTTAGACTTGCTAGTGCTAGGACCTCTGATAATAATGGGAGCTTGGGCCTGACCCCTAGTGACAGCATTGAGGGACTGGGGCATTCTTCATGAGTGAGAACCTCTTATCACCATAGCGAGTCTTTCATCAGTCATAGGAGTTGAGTCCACATCATATCCATAAGGATCTTTCCCTCTCATCATGTTGATGTTATCGTCAGCCACTTCAAGCATGTTAATCACATTTTTAGCATTTGTGTATGTATAGTTGATAGCAGCCTTACCATGCTTATTGTTAGAATTTTCCCCTTTTTCATATTTGGGCAAGGGTTCCTTAAAATCCTTATGATCCGCATTAGTGGTTAAACCATCAACTTGTAATCGCCCACTTTCAATGAGGTCTTGGACAAGATGTTTAAGCCTAAAACAATTTTTGATATCATGTCCAATTCCATTGTGGAAGACACAAAAGGCTTTCTCATCCCACCAATGAGGTTTAGGATCGGGTATGCAGTGCTTGGCAGGATCCTGAGGTTACGCCAAATTATGAGCAATTAGTGTTTTGAAAATGTCGGCATAGGAGTCCTCAAGTTTGGTGAATTGTCTCTTTTCCTTCTTGGGTTTCCCTTAATACTTGGATTTATTCTCTTGTTGTCCTGAGGACACTTGCAGCTTCATGGCTTGTACCACATTGGAGAGATTAAGAACTCCTTCATTCTTAGGTTGTGGTGAGTCAAAAACTCCATCATTGACCACCTGTTTATTCTTATTCCAATAGGAGTTCTTTTTGTCCTTATAACCATGATTGTTGTTGTTTTGGCCATTGTTGTTATTAGTTGATTTAGCCAAAATTCCTTGTTCTTTTAGGACATCCTCTATGCGACATGCCACTTCGACCATGGTATCGAAAGAATTAAATGGTACCTTTCTTACCTCATACCTTAATTCCAGCACTAAGTTACTCACAATGATGTCTATTCTTTCCTCCTCAGGAATTGTCCTGGGATATTTTGAGCACAAACGTCTCCATCTTTGTAGGAAAGTGACAAAAGATTCTCCTTGATTTTGTTTAAGCTTGCACAAATCAAGCATTGTGACCGACCTTGATAGATTATAAGCAAAATTTTGAACAAATCTTTGGATGAGTTCTTTAAATGACTTTACTGGAGGAGTAAGGTTGGTGAACCACTCCATGGCTTGGCCTTTGAGACTCCTTGGAAATAATCTCATCAAGTAGGAGTCTTCATGATGAAAAGAAAAGCTCATTATGTAGAACTGTCGAACATGGTCATGAGGGTCACCAACACCGTCATATTTGTCATAGGTTGGAAACTAAACTTTCTTAGGGAACTCAACCAACACCACACTCTTGTCAATCGGGTTGGGACATATGGAGTCCAAATTAAATGTGCTCTTAGGAGCCCTCATCCTTTCTATGTCCTTCTGCATTTGCATGATCACCTCATTGGTTGAAAGATTTTGTATCTTAATCTTTTGGTGGACGTCAAAATCATATGGAACTTTAGCACCTTTGTTGATAAGGCTTTCTAGGAATTGATCCTTGTTTTGTTCCACATATCATTCCACATATGCTTGAAAGGATGGTTCTTGTTGCATAGTCATAAAATCCATATGGTCAAATTTGGCATAACTTCCTCCATGTTGTGAGCCATGATGTGCTCATTGGGAGGGTTGCTTTGAATGTCTATGAGGTGATCATCTCCTATGATGATCATATCTTGAAACCCTTCTTCCTCTAAGACTTGGGGATTGTGAGGGTGTCCTTGATCTTCTTCTAGGACTTGGCGAAGGGGTAGATGGGGGTGAGTTGGTCCCACTATTGGTTCCCCTCCTGTTGAATTGACTTTGGAGTTGTTGTGCATAGAGTCTATCTTCTTCTTCTTGGGCGACTCTTTTCTTTATATCCAACAACACATGTTCCTCTTCTTCTAGTTGTCTGAATTTTTCCTTTTTAGCAGCTTGTTCATCCAAATAGGCTTGCTTCTCCCTCTCAATGCTTCTCAATCTTGTGTTTGCATATCAAGAGGTGTCTTTAAGTGGGGAGGATGGTCTTGAATGCCTTATTACGTTGGCTGCATTTATGTGGTGATCACTAGATTCGTTGTTCTGGTCCTTGTGTTGTGACCCTGAATATGAGTGAGCTTGCTTATGATGTCTCTCAGTTCATTGGTGAGCATCAAAATACCTCACATTGTTGGGAGGTGACCCAGGTGGACTAGAATGAGAAGAACTATCGTACTCTCTTCTATGTCGTTGGAAGATATCCTCAAGAGTTTGATTCATGGCTTCTCTTTGTTGTCGGGTGAAAGTGTAACTCATGTCCATACTTGATGAAAGTGGTACAAAAGAGGTGCTCACTTCACTAGGATTAGCTTCTGGATTAAAACAAACCTCAGATTCACTCTTAGGTGATTAATCAAAAAGGGGTCCTTTTCCCTTATGCTGTCGACGAGTTTTGATGGGTGGTAACTGGCTAAAGGCAACAGGGGGTCACTTCCCTTGATTGACTTGGTACCTTGTTGTAACTGACATGAAAGAAAGATACTCTCAATGATAAGGTGACCTCTCAAAGTGTCAGCGCCAAACTAGGATAATCAAAGTCCTCTATTGTCCAAAGAGAAATAAGAAGATAAAAAAAAGGGGCTTTACCAACACTGTCAAAGAGGTGCTTCAAATCAAAGGGTGACTACCCTCGCACTTTTGAACCAGGAGGTTGGACTAGGCCAAAATATGATTGAAATTGAGATTTAAATGAAAGTGATTTGGACAATAAGAGCACTAAAATTTTCCAAGAATGTAGCTAACAATCTTAGAGATGAACCTTGGCACCAAGAATGACCTTCTAACTTGACAATTATTCCAAAGTGATTTCATAAATCGGATAATGCTATCCCGGAGGACTAAAACCAAAAATTTAGAGTCAAGACAGGTCTCAAATGTCAGAGCAAGAGGCCTACTCTAAGACCTAACCTGATTAGCAGCAACTGAAACTGACCAAATTGCAAGCACAACATAAATTACCCAGGCGATATACTCCAGGCTACTGGGGTGATATACCTACAACCGCGCGATACTTTTCCTTATGTCAGGTGATATACCTTATAATAGTCAGGCGATATACTCCAGGCAGGTCGGGCGATAGTCTGCCAAGGGTGAACTATCACGTGATATTTCTCCTCAAAGCAGGTGATACTTTTTGAACCTGTGAAGTATCGCGTGATACTTTGCTCTAAAGGGCGCGATACTGTTGCAAAATTACTTAACTCTTGACCAGAACTGTGTAAAATTTGCATTTTTGGGTCTTCTTGGTCAAAATTTTTGGTTTGAGGGTTGATGTTTTCGATTTCAGTCATAATATCAGCAGAATTTTGGCAGGTTTGCAAATAGTGAGGGATCAAACATGTCTCAAAACACTTGAAACAAGGGCAAAAGCAACCTTGCCAAGGCAAACACTTGTGATATCAGAATTGAAAAAGCACCTTATGAATGCTACCGATCGTTTATATGTGAGAATGTTTATACTGGCATCACACAATCGAAGACAATTCAAGCAAGTCTATCCTAAAAAGTCAAGGCTCAATACTTACCAACTTAGCCCACAACTTGATGCCCCCTTGCCTCACACCAAGTGGTTACCCACAAGAGATGTTGACTTTGTCGTGGAAGTGTCAAATGACACAACCAAAGGGACACATATGGTGAGTGTCTTAAGGTGATCCGAGTAAACCACTTGGATCAATCCTTGCACTAAGAAGATAAGCAGCTAAACAAGGTGGTTTCTATCTAATGGTTCTTAATAAGAATTTCCGTTCACAACACCCCTCTTGCTCCTCATAAAGGACTAGGACCTCACGACCTCAAGAGTACCTTAAGCATTCTTGTTCAATTTTTTCACCATGGTTGCAATCCCATGAGCTACTCACATCAAACGAAGATAAGTGTTATGTCTACCAAGGTTTTTGGTGTCCTTGATAGCCTTGAGATTATAGTGAGTTGGAATCACTTGCCACCAAGGAAAATGATGACAAGGTTCTTCCCACTTGAGTCGTTCCTCTTGATTGCTCAAGAGAAAGCCCACTAAAGGATTCTAACAACTAAACAAAAAGTGGATCAACTCTTGAGGTTCAAGGTTTTTGGTTCACCACAAGGGTGAAGAGCATACTCCCCTATCTCAAGAATCTCTCCCAAACACACCAAGCAAAGAGATTCAATTACTCCCTTGCTTCCAAAACCTTAAGATGGGTCAAGATTTTCTGATTCACCTAAAGGTGAAGAGCATACTTCTCCTACCACCTCAAAATCTCTTTCACAAGGTTTTAAAAATTCCTAATACAATTAGTGAATGCCACACATGAAAGGAAAGAAAATAAACAAGCAAGAATTTTTTTGTTTTTATGCTTGGGCCGCCCTGCAAAAACCATTAGTAGCCCTCTTTGACATGCATTTTTAGCAAATTTCAAGCAATGAGAGCACCTACAAGCACAACTTGTTAGACCAACAAGGTTAGCAAAATCAAAATTCAAATGTAAATATGCAATAAACTGATAGATCCAAGCTAAAAGATGCAGGTTAGACCTATCTAAATACAGTAAAATAAACCAGCAAACTAAAATGATCAAATTCAGATGATAAAACTGGAAATGCAGGTCTCTGTCAGATCAGGCGATATACCTCAAACTTCACTAGTATTGTGCGTGATCAGGATTAAAGTGGGAAAATACTGAAATCTAATTTTTCCAAAATTTCATATGTTTTAGTAAATTGCAATTTTGAGGGTCTTCGGTGCATTTTTGGGCAAATATATGCTGCTCAGGAACATGATGGAACATCGATGTTTCCAAAATTTCATTCAAGATTATTTGAATACCTTTCGAACACATCAAACGGTTTGTAATTCAGAGCTAGGATGAGAAAGTTATGCCTTCTCCAAGTGGACCTAAATTTTATATTTAGTTTTTTTGATAAATTTTGATAGTTTTAATAGTTTAATTGTAATAAACTTTATGATGACTCTTCATTTCAATTCCAAGGGATTTGTGTGACCCTTGGGATCCATCCGACTTGTATAAACTCCAATTTTGAATAGAATGGAGACAGTTTTTGGTTTGCAATCTTGTTGTTCTCAATTTTCATGTTGAATTCTACAATACTGTAGGTATCACACCAGGTATTGTAATCTGGTTTTCATAAATCAGATCAGTGGTATCAGAGCGGGAATGCTCCTTTATGCCAATTTACACAAGGTCTTCCTACCAAAGATTAGGATTGGATACACAAGATTTGTCAAAATACCCACCTTTGAGATGCACACGATCGAAGATGTTAGACGATGATGTTAAGAAGTTGGTCGAGGAAGCTTTAAATAAGAAACAAGAGGAGATGATGAGTCAATTTTCACACCTCCTATAGAAGCAAAAACCCTCTGAATCTGAAACATCATTTAGTGGAAATACCCCTTTCAAAGTGCAGGTCAATTTTGACATCCCGAATTTTGAAGGAAAGGTCGATTCTGAAGCTGTTGATAACTGGTTATCAAAGTTGGATAGGTACTTTTCTGTAAATAATTTCTCAGATGCTGAAAAGATAACATTTGCTCTCCTCAAAGCTGAAACCCATGTGAAATTAGCATGGGAAACCAGAGTAGCAAATAAAGAACAAGAATCAGTTGATGAAGATGGTTTTATAATATCTCTTGATAAGAAGCCCACATGGGGAGAATTTGTGGAATACATAAAAGAAGCTTACCTCCCAGAGGATGTATATGAACAAAAATACATAGAATGGCAACTTCTTCAACAAAAGAGGGATCAGTCTATGCAAGATTACACTAATACATTCCATTCACTTTCAGCAAAACTCGGTATTAATGATTCAAAGAAGCATCAAATTTTGAAATATCGGAGTGGACTTCACAGGTATATTCAAATAGAGATGGAATTTTTAAATATTGAGACATTGGCAACTGCCTATAAATATGCTACAAAAATTGAAGAAAAATCCAAGCAAAAAGGGAAGAGGGACTACTTTGCAAACAACAAGCCAAGGGTTGAAGGTGGCAATAAATTTGCAGGAAAATAGGTGACCAAGGAACTTCATTCAAATTCACCCAAGAACCCATGGTGGTCTACTAAAAAGATAGACACAGGCATGTGGTGTGAGATGCATAAGTCCCCAACCCATAATACAAAGGATTGTTGAAGTATTAAAAATTTGATGACAGAAATACGAGGAGAGGAAGCTGAACCTGAATCGTCACCAATAGATAATTTTGAGAAAGAGGAGAATGATTCCATCATAGAAGCAAACCCATATGCCGTAGTTGGAACTGCTAAAGTATTGCCCCGTGAAGATGAAGAGAGACTTTTTCATTCACAGATGTGGGTTGATGGAAAGCCTTTGCATTTTATTGTTGACAGTGGGAGTCAAAAGAATTTGATCTCTAGGGAGACAGTCAAAAGATTAAATCTTAAAGTGACAAGACACTCACAACCATACTCTATGGGATGGGTAAATGAGGGACAAGATATTCAAATAAATCAACAATGTCATTTGCCATATTCAATCAAGCCTTTCAAGGATGAAGTGATATGTGATGTAGCACCATTGGATGTATGCGATGTCTTGATGGGGCAGCCATACATGTATCAGAGGCATGGGGTGTATGAGTCCAGGCCACGTAGTGTTACAATCAAGCTTGGTGGGAAGAGGTATCGAATACCAGAGGTATGTCCAACACAAACTGCTTCTTTAATTAGTGCTAAACAATGTAAACGCTTGATTGCTCAAACTGGAGCTTTTGTTGTACTCATGATTCGCCCTGAATAAACAAAGTCAATTGTTCTTAATACACATACTAAGGTAACAGAGAATCAACAAAATCAGATGGATAAAATTTTGAAAGAATATCACAGTGTGTTTACACCACCAGTGGGCATACCAACACACTGTCAAGTCAAGCACTCTATTGATTTAATCTCAGGCACACCGCTACCACTTGAGCCAATATATAGGAGGTCAGTTTTGGAAAATGATGAGATTAATACACATACTAAGATAACAGAGAATCAACAAAATCAGATGGATAAAATTTTGAAAGAATATCACAGTGTGTTTACACCACAGTGGGCGTACCAACACACTGTCAAGTCAAGCACTCTATTGATTTAATCCCAGGCACACCGCTACCACATGAGCCAATATATAGGAGGTCAGTTTTGGAAAATGATGAGATTAAGAGACAAATTCAGGAGTTGATTTAGAAAGGACACATTCGTCCAAGTGCTTCACCTTGTGGAAGTCCAATTGTCCTTGCTAAAAAGAAAGATGGGACATGGAGGCTTTGTATTGATTATAGAGCATTAAACAAAATCTCTGTTAAAAATAGATATCCAATCCCTCAAATTGA
Source organism: Chamaecyparis obtusa (assembly GCA_027943335.1). Classification (NCBI taxonomy): domain Eukaryota; kingdom Viridiplantae; phylum Streptophyta; class Pinopsida; order Cupressales; family Cupressaceae; genus Chamaecyparis; species Chamaecyparis obtusa. Next base: position 718,002 of record BSBK01000053.1, read on the forward strand.
TGATTTGTTGGACCAACTTAGGGGGGCTAAATTCTTTACAAAAGTTGACTTGAAGTCTGGATACCACCAAGTACCAATTGATCCAGCAGATGTGTGGAAGACTGCATTTAAATCTAAGGAAGGTTTGTTTGAATGGTTGGTCATGCCTTTTGGCCTAACAAATGCCCCAGCCACATTTATGAGATTGATGAATGATGTGCTTAGACCATTCATTGATTCTTTTGTAGTTGTTTATTTGGATGACATACTCATCTTTAGCAGGACTTGGTCTAAGCATTTGCAGCATGTTGAACAAGTTCTTTCAACTCTGCAAAAACACAAACTTTATGCCAACATTGAGAAGTGTTCTTTTGGTATGCAGAGTATTCAATACTTAGGGTATATCATTGACACTAAGGGTGTTCATGTTGATTCAGCAAAGATTCAAATAATCCAAGATTGGCCATCCCCTAAAAATTTCATAGAGCTTCGCAGCTTCTTGGGCTTAGCCAACTTCTATCGCAGATTTGTGTTTGGTTTCTCACACATATCATGGCCTCTTAATCAATCACTAAGGGGTGGAGCATAAGCAAAATTTTAGTGGACAGAGGCAAAGCAACAAGCATTTGAGGAGTTAAAGAAAAGACTATGTTTAGCACCAGTATTGGTCCTTCCAGATCTACACCAAGCATTTGAGATAGAAACAGATGCATCAGATTATGCTCTTGGTGCGGTACTCACACAACATGGGCATCTTGTTGCCTATCACAATGAAAATTTTTCTGATATAGTACGTAGGTATCCCACCTATGATAAGGAGTTGTATGCCATTGTTCAGGCTTGCAAATAATGGAAACACTATATACTGGGAAAGGAAACTGTTATACATACAGACCATAAACCACTCCAATTCTTGCAAACACAAGGGAAGCTACAGAAAAATAGACATCAACGGTGGTCAACCTATTTACAACAATTTCACCTCAACATTCATCATGAAAAAGGAAGCAGTAACAAAGTGGCAGATTGTTTGAGTAGGCCTCCAATTGCAGGTTTGACAATAGTGTTGGATTCATGTGGTCATCAGTCATCCACTTGGGAACAACTATATAGTACTGACCCTGATTTTGCTAACATCTATAGTAATTTGGTAGAAGGAAAATATGTCTCTGATTTTCACTTGCAGGATGGGTTTCTTTGCCATAATGGTCACATATGTGTACCCACCGAAGAACGAAAGAAAATGATATGGGAAGCTCACTATAGTTGTGTTGCAGGACATTTTGGTATTGGTAAGACTACTGCTATCCTTCAAAAGTATTTCTATTGGCCAAAAATGAAGCAGGATATCATTTCACATATACAAGCTTGTGCAACCTGTGCAATTGCAAAGCCAGCAAATCGTAAGTTGGGTCTATACTTACCATTACCTATTCTTGATAAGCCATGGCAGTCTGTTTCAATGGATTTTATGTTTGGGCTTCCAACTACCAAGCGGGGGCATGATTGTGTATATGTTGTGGTAGATAGGTTTTCTAAAATGGCTATCATGGTGGCATGTAAAAAGATGATTTCTGCAGAAGATACTGGCAAGCTATTTTTTGAACATGTGTGGGTTCATTTTGGTTTGTCAAAAACCATTATTTCTGATAGGGATAGCAGGTTCATCAGCAAATTTTGGTCTACACTATGGGCTAAAATGGACACGAAATTAACAAAGTCCACAGCATTCCATCCCCAAACAAATGGGTAGAAAGAAGTGGTGAATTGAATGATTATTCATATTTTATGGATGTATCATTCAAAACATCCTCGCACATGGGATGAAAGCTTACCCTATGTGCAACACAGCTACAACCGTGCACTCCATAGTACTACAGGGCACAGTCCATTTGAGGTTTCTCTTGGGTACCAGCCATTGGCACCTATGGATGTAGCAATACCATCTCTACACTTTAGTAGTCCATTGAATGGTGACAAGGAGGTAGATAAAGCAGAAAAATTCATTGATAACATTAGACACCTACAACAACAAGTTCATGAGATATTGGAGCAGAGTAATTAGAAGTATAAGGAAAGACATGATAAACATAGAACTCCTCATCAGTTTCAGGTTGGTGACAAGGTATGGTTACATTTTCAGAAAGAGCACCTGCATGGACCAAATAGGAAGCTTCATCCTCTTCATTATGGACCATACACTATTGTGAAACAAGTTGGTGAGAATGCTTTTGAACTTAATTTGCCATCCTTTTTGGGACTGCATCCAGTTTTCAATGTGGAATTGTTGAGACCCTATTTTTCTCCTTTATTGGATATCTCCCAAGCTACTGAACACATTCAAGCTGCAGAGTTAAATCCCTCTACTACTGCTCCAGTCCAGTGTGACCATGTTACTGAAGCCATTTTAAAGACTTTGAGAAATCAAAACATTCCTTTGTATCGGGTGGTTCGAGCTGGTCAGCATTCTCATCAAGGCAAGTGGTTTACTAAGGAACAAATTGAAGAACAATTTCCTCATCTGTTGCAGCAGCTTAGTGCAATGGGGCCCATTGCCTCTTAAGGGGGGAGGAATGATCAGGATTAAAGTGGGAAAATACTGAAATCTAATTTTTCCAAAATTTCATATGTTTTAGTAAATTGCAATTTTGAGGGTCTTCGGTGCATTTCTGGGAAAATATGCTACTCGGAAACATTAATGTTTCTGAAATTTCATTCAAGATTATTTGAATACCTTTCCAACGCATCAAACGGTTCGTAATTCGGAGCTAGGATGAGAAAGTTATGCCTTCTCCAAGTGGACCTAAATTTTATATTTAGTTTTTTGATAAATTTTGATAGTTTTAATAGTTTAATTGTAATAAACATTATGATGACTCTTCATTTCAATTCCAAGGGATTTGTGTGACCCTTGGGATCCATCCAACTTGTATAAACTCCAATTTTGAATAGAATGGAGATAGTTTTTGGTTTGCAATCTTGTTGTTCTCAATTTTCGTGTTGAATTCTACAATACTACAGGTATCACACTAGGTATTGTAATCTGGTTTTCATAAATTAGATCAGTGCGACACAGTTTCCTATAGCCGGGCGATATACCTCAGTCTGGGCGATACTCTGCACTATGGGCAGGTGATACTTCGCACGATGCCAGGCGATATACCTCAGTACTGGTGGGCGATTCTTCTCTTACGCGAAGTGTCACACCGCTATATAAAGGTATATCGTGCGATATTCCTAAGAAGTATCACATGATACTCTGAAATAGAAAACCAAAACCTGCAAAATTTTTGAAAAATAATCCAAAAAATGATGAAAATGCAATGAAACAAAGGACAAAGCCTATCTACTTTGCCCCACGGTGGGCGCCAAAGATGTACACACTAAAGTAGTGCACTTCTATGAATCTTTACATGCAAGGTAACTCAAGAATGAGCCCTCACAAATCGATCCATCGCTCTCTATGTATGGAGTTGCAAGATTGAAAATTGCTCTCAGCTAGAGCTATGAACTCATAACCTTGCTAGTCAACCACACAATGAGAGATTCAAGCAAAGACAAGGGCAACAATGCCAATATCTCCAAGAATCAAATATGCAATGCAATGCAAGCTATATTAAAATGAATATGCAACTACAAATGAAAATGCAATCTAATCTATGAAGTGAAAGTACAAACTATGCTATGAAAGGAAAGAACAACTTTTACCAAGCCTTCCTATTAAGCTATGTGAGTTAAATCTATTGCATAAAAGAAAATCTATACTAAGAATGCCATTATCATGCAACTAAGAAAGAAAATATGTAACTAAATGATGAAAGCAACAAGTCTTCAATGTCTTCAAAAGCTCTAAATGTACCTAGAAAACCTGCAGCATAACATTAGCATAAAAGATATGGATATCCAAATGAGGAAGAGAGCTCTCCTTTTATAAGAAATGCAAAAGAATGGACCATGGAGATTAAGAGGCAAAAGTCTTAATCAACGGTGGAGGTTGAAAGAAGAGCAATCCATGTGCACAAGTATCCTCCAATAGAAAAATAGGAGTTGACTTTATGCCCATATGAGACAAAAAGTATTTTTTTCCCTTTTTGTAAAATAAGAATAATGCTTTATTTGTGCAACTTAGGATAGGAGGAAAAGTGGGGGACTTTTTATTTAATTAAAAGGGGAGGAAATATTCCTTTTAAGTAAATAAAAACTTAGGATAAATGGTTAGCCCATAGGATAAAAATCCAATACATGATCAAAATTAAGACTTGATCAAGAAATTGATAATGTTGAAAATATTGATCAAAATGATTCAGGATAAATAAATCGAATAAATGGGGCCCAAAGTCTAAGTGACCATTTTAGGGTGCATACAAGAACCAAGGACATCAACATCTTTAGAGTGAGCATTAGGATTTGCAATAGGATCATGAACATCTCGAATAGGAGCAACTTCTTTGATAGGATTGTTCAGAGCTTGCAAAGACTCAGAAAGTGTAGAAAGCGAAAGCGAACATGGAATGGTAGAACAATAAGATGGAAGACTTTGATCTTGAAAATGATCTTTGGATAGCGTAAGCATATCATTTTGCTTTGGATTTTCAATAGGCTTAACATTGGAAGTAATGACACCATTTTTAATAACCTTAATGGAAGTATCATCTTTGGAAAGCGTAAGTGTAGTAAGGTTATTTTGTTTATCAATAAGCTCAATGATGTAAGTAGTAGCTCGATCTTGCTTAGGAGAAGATTTAAGACATGGTGGAATGAATGAGGAAGGGTGTAAAGGATCGAAAGAACCATGAAATGAATGAGAGATATTATGAATAGGATTGGATGACATGGAGGGTTCTTGATCTTGATCTTTCTTTATGTTCTTTTCTTTATCATTTTTAGAGTCCTCTTGACATGGAGTCACTTCTAAGGACAAGGAAGCAGGTTGGGATTGTATGGAAGACTTTGGAAAAGATGGTGAAGGACTAACTGAAGTAGGTGTTATAACACATGAAGACTTAGGCACTTCAGGTTTAGCATTATTGAAAATATTCGCAGCCAAGTGAAGGTTAGATTGAGTTTCTTTAAGAGGTAGCCCTTGAGGATAACTATAGGGAATCTCATGAAAAGTATTAGGACTTCTGTTGAATGAAGGATTTGTGAAAGATTCAAAAGCTTTAGTAGATGTATGGGTATTGGATGAAGTAGGGGATGGAAGGGAACCATCACAAGACAAAATTTTAGCATTAACATGATCTTGCTTGAGAGTGCAATCTTTATTTTCAGCATGAGAGTTCCTAGAAGAAGGATTCTTATAATATTTACGTTTCAAATTAGCACGGTGCATTTTATATTCCTCAACAGTAGTAGCTGGATTATAATCAACGTATTGCTCACAAAACTCATCAAAGCTTCTTTCAAAATTTGAATCATACGGATCACCATCACGATCTTTCCAATATGAGGACTGATTTTCAGTAAGCACAAGGACACGACTAAGAGGACTCTTAGGAATAGAGGTGTCATAGGTATCACTACATTGTCCATCATCATAGTCATCAGTCATCATAAGTGGGTGCGTCACTCTTCGTGAAAGAGGTATCATAAGGACTATCATGTTGCTCATTATGGTATGTCTTATGAAGAGAAGTAAGACTCTTTGAAGAAGTAGAAGAAGAATGAGATCGTGAAGAAGAGGAAATTAAAAACTTAGTGTAGGAAGAGGACTTGGATAATGAGGAATTCGAATAATGTTTAGAAAAGTCATGATAAGATTTGGAAGATGAATAATGTGAATAGTGTTTAGAAGAATCGTGATAAAATTTAGAATGCGAGGAATGATGAGAAGATTTAGAAGACGAAGAATATTTGGATGAGATCATGAGTATGATTCTAGCAAAGGTGTCTGATTTAATCAATTTTTCTTTTATTTTTGTCATAAATTCGTCACTCATGAGAATTTTAGAGGAACAACACATTTCAAATATGTCAATGAGCTCAAGATCATCTATTCTTAATAAAGGTTTTAAAACCAGATATTCGAGATTCATGGTTCTAGAAGAAGAAGAATCAAGCATAGGAGCAACAGAAGAGATAAAATAGAAGAAAATAGACTAGATAATAAGAGGAAAAGAATCAAGAAGAAGAGGAAGAAGAATTTCCCATGGGAATAGAATATTTTACAAAAACATGGAAAATGGAGAAGAAAGAAGAAGACTAAGATTCATCTTATGCAATTGATACCATAACATTCATTGAAATGTTGAGCAACATGACAACACCTAAGATCTGACCTAGACTGACCAAGGAAGACCAAGCTTCTAAGGAGAACTCACTACAGTAGGACGGAACTCAGTTTCAATATTTCAATTAGATCTTTCAAAAGATTTCGCAATGATGATCAAGCACATAAGACAACAATCAAGGAGTTCAAGCAAGAAATTGTCTTCAAACAATGAGCAAGGAGAAAACCAACCTTGCTCATGAACAATAATAGTGACTTAGTATTTCTACTCCTTAAATATTCTACTTGTGTATGTTCTTGAAAATGTTTTAGTAGGCACATAGAACACAACACCTTAACAAGCTGTCTACAAGGATACACATGGCTTTCTAAGAGGAGTCATCGATATACCCAAGGTATGTGAGGCCCAAATCCATAGATGAGAAAAATCTGAAATCACACAGCCGAAGGGAGACGGTAACCCAAATCTCCTCCTTCACTTCTCAAAGGTATAAAGTTCTTTGAGGCTTAGCCAAGAGTGATATCAAACTCAATTCCCAAGAGAGGTGTCTTTCGATTCACCTCCCACCATTTATACTCCGTCAGAACACAAGAGTTAAGGTCGTCCCTTGAGGTGGTGTGTCCCCAAACAGGCCTTCTAAAAATAAAATTAAGTAATTCACTATCAAAAGTATTTAAAGCACTAAAGGTGGAACACTTAACTCTTCAAGTAAATGTGAAGTGAGTCCAAAAGTGGAACATTTAACTCTTCAAGTGAATGTGAAGTGAGTCCAAAAGTGAAACATTTAACTCTTCAAGTGAATGTGAAGTGAGTCCAAAAATGGAACATTTAACTCTTCAAGTGAATGTAAAGTGAGTCCACAAGGTGGAACATTTAACTTCTCACACAAACTCAAAGTGAGTCCAAAAGTGGAATATTTAACTCCTCACACAAACTCAAAGTGAGTCCAAAAGTGGAACATTTAACTCCTCACACAAACTCAAGGTGAGTCCAAAAGTGAAACATTTAACTCCTCACACAAACTCAAAGTGAATCCACACCTTGAAAAACTAATGAGATCAAGAAAGCATAAAAAAAGGGAAACTTTGTGGAACACTTAACGCTCTTTTCAAGTAGACCACTCCCCTATGTATGAATGTTGACCTTGCATCCAAAGGGTGAAAATGAGGGACGATTAAAAATAAGTGAATCCAACACTTAATTTAGCTAACAAGATCAATCAAAAGTACTTCAAAGTTGCTTATCAATACTACTCACAAATGAAAAAAGGGTTGAATCAATGGAATATTTAATTTTTCAAGCAAACATAGAGTGAGTCCACAAAGTGGTGCATTTAACTCCCTATGTAAACAAGAAATGAATCCATGCCCTCAATCATTCAATGAGATATTTGATATTGGAACCAAGAATTACTTAAGATTTAAACACAAGCATTCACTTACATAAACTTGTAAAAATAAATCTATGTTATTTCATTTCCCATTAAGAGAATCAATTGAAATGTGTTCTATGAAAGCATGTAAACACTCAAGCCAAACACATGAGAGGTTTAATTTTAATCCCAAAATCCAAATGTTGTAGAGATGGAACAAAGTACCTCAAGTCCAATGTTTTGTTTTAAGCATTTTCCATGAAAGCAAGAGCACCTTCAAATGAACAAGACAAGAAAACAAGTAAACAAGATATGCAATATATATCCAACTTATGCAAACCCTAGGGTTAGATCTGAAAATTAATTTTTAAGAGCAATAATAGCCAGCAAATAATCTAAATGATAAGTCATATCATGCACTGAACAATGAAAAATAAGTGCATACTCATCACAAAAGTTTTTTTTTTTTGCATTTGACCTAGTCAACAAGATCTGATTTTTTTTTTATATGATTTCAGCCAAAAAAATAGAAATGCAAAATAGAGATCCTTGCTAAAAAATAGAGAGCTTTCCAAAAATGTAAAAATTTTAGAAAAATCTCTTCATTTGTGCCCTAGAGACCCATTTTACCAAAACAGATCAGTTTTTATAAATAAATTATTTAAGCCACTATATTGCACCCAAATTCAAAACATAAAGGATGGACCCCCTATAGAATTTGAAGAGCTTTCCGAAAATGTAAAATTTTTTGAAAAATATGCTAATTTGCGCTAAAAATTAATTTTTTATGAAACATCAAGAAAAAATTATAAAAAATAGAAAATACCTCAAAAAATTCTAAAATTTATATTGGAGCTTCTCTGATATATCAGAAACTTGCAAAAAAAAATTCAGACCAGCACATCAAGCCATTTGGGAGATATGATCAAATCATTCAAATCTATGATTTTCCATCTCCAAACAAATTTGCACAAGGGTTAGCTCTAAAAATAATAAAAACTAACATGCCAGAGGTGGGTTGCCCCATGGTGGGTATCAAAAATATACACACAAAAATAGTGCACTTCTATGAATCCTTACATGCAAGGAAACTCAAGAATAAGCCCTCACAAATCGATCCATAACTCTTTATGCATGGAGTTGCAAGATTTGTAAAATTGCTCTTAGCTAGAGCTATGAACTCATGACCTTGCTAGTCAACCACACAATGAGATATTTCAAATCAAAGACAAAGAAAACAATTTCAATATCTCTAATGAAATCTAAATGTATGCAATGCAATGCAAGTAAGCTAAGAATGAGAATGCAATCTAGTCTATGGAAATGAAAGTACAATGCAACTAATCTATGAAAGGAAAGAACAAATGTGACCAATCCCTCCTATTTAGACTATGTGAGATTAATCTATTGCATAAAAGAAAATCTACACTAAGAATGTCATTATCATGCAACTATGAAAGCAAATATGAAATGAGATGCAACAAAGTCTCCAAAGCTTGGATTGCAAGAGTGTCTTCAAAAAGAGCTCCAAATGACCTAGAAAACCTGTAGCATAATATTAGCATGAAAACCTAAGATGAAAATGAGGAAGAGAGCTCTCCTTTTATAAGAAATGAGATAAAAATGGACCATTGAGATTAAGAGGAAAAAGACTTAATCAACGGTCGAGAAAAAAAGAAGCTTGATCCTTGTGCACAAATATCCTCCAATAGGAAAATAGGAGTTGACTTTAGTGTCCATATGAGACAAAAAGTATTTTTTCTCTTTTTATAAAATAAGAATAATATTTTATTTGTGCAACATAGGATAAGAAGAAAAGTGAGGATTTTTTATTTAAATAAAAAGGGAGGAAATTTTTTTAATTAAATAAAGGCTTAGGATAAAGTGATTTTATTATTTAATTAAAAAAGATTTTTAATTAATTAAAAGGGAGCATGTTCTCTTAATTAAATAAGATTTTTATTTTTTTCTCTTTTAAATTAAATAAGGCTCAAACCTTAGGAAATATTGAATTGATTATGATTTGATCAAGGAAATTGATATAATTGATAAAAATGCTGATTTTTGAAAATATTGATTCAGGGATTTGATAAATTGTTGAATGGGGGCCCAAAGTCTAGGTGACCATTTTAGGGTGCATACAATGGCATCATAAACTTTTCCATAGAATTTTGTAGCAGTTCATTCTTAAAGTATATCTTGCTTCATCCCTCAATTAGTTTCCAATGCAATTTCAAAAAATACTTTTCATCTCATTATGGTTTTATATCTTTGGTGAATTTAATGTCGAGTCATTAGCGTTGGCTCCATAGACAACCCATTCCTGATTATTTTTGCATGCCATCATCATCCGTTAGATCTCTCAAACATTATTAAACTTTTATCTTATAGTGATTCTTTCTCTATAGGAGTAACTTCCTATGTTTATGAGACTCTATCACTCTGATGCAGGGGCATCCTAAGAGTCATTTTGAGTTAGATTGTAAAATTTTGAGTTGTGTCTTTTTTTGGATCTAATAAGATCATTTAAGACCATTTGAGATCATTTGGATCCATTTTGGAAATTTTTATGCCAAAATGTTAAAAAATGTAATGCCATGTACAAAATTTGACAACTAAAATTTGTTAGTTGTGTCAAGTTGACATGTAAAAGTTGCAACAATTGCACTTTTTTTAGCTATGGGAAGTTGGTGGTTGTTTGAGTGGTTGGAAATGCTTGTACAAACATAAATTTTTACTCCCAATTCGAATTGAGGGGTTGGAGGAAGTGAAGAAACAAGGAACTGTTGTTTTGACATATTTTTCTCAATGTTTCCATACATTGCAAGGTATTCTATTATCTTTGTACAGTCTAGGTGTCCATGAAATGATGAAAAAATGATTGGAGATGTTAGAATAATGAATTAATTTTTATTTTCAAGTCATTTCATATGATTTGTATTGTGAAAGATATAGGAATTTTGGCATTGTTAGGATTGGGTTTTCTTTCATTTTTCTACATTATAGTCTGAAAGTGTGATTTATAAGGCATGTAAGTGAATAGTATGAACCCACACATGTGGGGTAAAGTTAGAACACTGAGTTAGATTTCAAATGCAAGTGGTTTTTTCAATTTTCATGAATTGGAGAAGTTATGACATTTTAGTGAAAACTATCTTGAACCATGCCTTGGGTTTTCAACAACACTAAATAATTCATATCTCCTATTTGGTACAGTGGAAAATCCTTTTTTTGTGAGAAAATTTGTATGAATATCATCTACAATGCTTCCAAAGGATAGTGCCTAATTATTTGATTTGAATGTAATATTCTTCATTAGTTGGATTTCTAAACTCTAGGAAATAGTCCAAACACTTATATTCATGAGCGTTTGTGTGAAAAGTTTGGCGTTTTGGGTTAGGAAAGTAGTAAAATTGATTATGGCGGGTCCTTGACATGTTGTGGAAGGTCTGATAAGCCGGTCATTGAAATTTTTAATCAAGGATGTTGATCTCTACTTATACTAGGCCTAAAAAGGGCATGTTTGGCTTAAGCAATGAAGGAGCCTCAAAGTGGAAAAGGTGTTATTGTGTTATTTTACGAAGTGAATGTTTGTAAACCTTTAAAATATATTGAGAGGGAATTAGAAAAGTCCAAGGTTGGGTTTTTTGCATTGAACTTGAAGCATATATGCTCACTAGTGTCTAGGGTGTGTTAGGATGAACCTAGTTATTGTCATTCTTGAACCAATATACGAAATGTGTCCATTTGAAATCTAACTAATGTTTGTTCCTCTACATCACGATGTTAGTGTGAATAAGGCACTTTATCTAGCTAGTTCATTTAGTTATCGACTTAAGTCCTTTTCACATATTATTACTTAAGTTTACTTAGGGCCCATATGAGATATTTACCACTTTATATCTCATACCATAATATTGAGACACTTGTCAAGATATTGTGGTATCTTATATCTTCCCTTGGTCTGTATAACCAAGGGCTTCCCTTTGTAATCTTACTTCTTAAGCTTGTTGAAATCTTTTCATTCTCTTGAGTAGAATACAATTTATTCTTTCTTATATTTGATATCTCTATTTGCTATCCTTCATTCATTTGTATCTTGGGTAATCTTTTTAGTCAAATCTTAGACGATATCAAAGTTTTCGATTAAGGATAAAATAGGTTTTGAAGGGGCCCCGAAACCCTGTACAAGATGGTCACAAAAGATATTCAAATACACCAACTAAATGAACCAGATCAAGACCAAAGAGAGGGTTTTACCACAGGCACCCACAACTTGGATGGAACAAAGCATGAAAACCAAAAACACAAAAAAACAATGGAGATCAACAACTTCAAAAATGAGAAGTATCCCTTCATCTCCCTATTATGGGATCGAAGGGTCATGTCAAACAAAGAGGAGGATCTTTTAGAATTTTTTCCTTTGACAGTAAGCCAACCATCTTCAACCTTAGCAACCTTATCCTGCCAACACAAAATATCCAAAGCTGAGGACCCAACACCCAACAAAGAAACTTCTAGTGAATCATCCAACATTGGGCCAATAGAGGCCACAACCAAAGGTCTATCAGTAGGAGGAACCACCAAACCAGGGTAGGTGGGGCCCAAAACACCAGTCATACCAACAACCCCAATCCCACCAGCAACAATAATCAAAAAAGGTTCTGCACCAACAGGCCCTAAACCCCCAATAGGACCATCATCAACAGAAACCAATAGAGAAAGAGCGAAGTTAAACCCAACAGTCTTATAAATATTCCCAGTAGCCACAGAAGAAGGGGTAGTTGGAGGGATAACAAAAACATCCTTCTCAACAACCTAAGAAGTGTTTTTCATAGTAGTATAGTGTTGTGTGGAAGCTCCCTTCCACCAAGAAGGAGAAGATTTCTTTTTCTTAATTTCCAGGCCACATTGGGAGGAGACATGGCCAGTTTTAAAGCATTTACAACATCTGAAGGGAATACCCTTGTAGTCAAGTTGTTGGATCTAGGATCCTAATGTAGATTCTATTTTTATTTCAGATGGGAGGCCCTTCGAAATGTCAAGTTATACTAAAATACGAGCGAAGGTGGAATGATAAATATTATAGGAATCATGATCCAACATCAAAAAATCCCCCAAAGCCTCCCCCACCTCCTCAAGGACAAAGTCCTACCAAAGGTGAAGAGGGAGGTTCAGGAGTCTGACCCATATAGGGACTTTATTGAAAACTTTGGAAGAGGGATTAAAATCCAGATGTCGGGGTTTGATCATAAGCATAAATTTATCATCCTCCCAGCAAAAAGAATTATCGCATAGAATCTTCATTCTATCCTCAGCTAGTTCAAACTTAGCGATGAAAATTCCCTTTTCCATAGGGAAGATGTGAACTGAATCTGCAAGCAAAGATTCCTATTTACTTGTAATCCACTCGTGTAGAATGGGGAGGCTAGGCCAAAAACCCCTAAAAAGATAGATCAAACCATGATGTTTGAAGGTTTATGAGATGTTCTCCATATCCTCTTCAACTGTAGAAGAGAGCCTAACTGAAAGGGAGCCACACACAAGAACTGGAGAAGAGACCCTAGGTCACTTCTCCACCACAGAAGGTTGGGAGATAATGTTAGAAAAAGACTTCCTCAGAGATCCAGAAATCATTGGATCAATAGGAGGAGAATCTACCACCAAAACCCTAGCCTGCAACACATCATGGAAACTCATCCCCATAGGACCAAGTAGCACCACAGAAGAGGACACTGCCTGAAGAGATTTCCCGATTCTTTGTTTCAAACTCACCCAAGCCAGTTTCTGGCTCTGGCACCCCACCACTACCTCACACTGTTGGTCTCGTTGCTACAGGCGCTCCTCCTACAAGCTTGGGGCTGAAGGTGGGAGAGTCACAGGGTAACGACTCACCCAATTTGGGTGACCTATCACTATAGGTAGTATTCTTTCCCGCACATCGCTCCAACCACTTCATGTTGTGGGCAATATTCTTTCCCGCTCATCGTGCCAGTAGGCTAGACTACACAATATCAAAGTTGCTATGAGTTGTGGGATAGCATTTTTTTAGAAAATTTGGGAGTGTAGAGATTTTAGTTTTCAAAACATGAGCATGCTCTTCTCTTGCATCCTTGGATGATCTGAAGAATTATAAAATTATAGTGAAAACACCAATTTTAGGGGGTTTATAACTTGACTTGTCAACTACAGGTCGTTTGAAGCTTCATGGAGAAATTTTGAGCTTACCATCTAGTTCAAAACAACTGAGAAAGTTAGGTCTACCACTTATTTCACTTGATTTGGATGGTGGAGGCTAGATCTATAAAGGTTTGAAGTGGTTGGTACATTGCTAGAGCTATCAAGGAGCCATCATTGTACTGAGGAGACTAGGTACCTTGAAATCAACTATCAAATTGTTGATTTTTTACAAACATACTAGGTGAATCATTTTTTCCAAAAAGCCATTCATATTTCCTTTTTTTTAAAAGGAGTTAAGGCTTTTCCTTTTTTAAATCATAAAGAAAGGAGTTAATGCTTTGTTTTCTAAAATTTGGAAATAAATAAAGCAGTTAAGGATTTGCTTTTTTGAAATCAAAAAAAGGAAAAAAGATGTAATAAAGTCAACACTTTTATGAGATAAAGTATTGAAATTTAAGTCTTCACATAGGTGCATATTTAATATCATGATAAGATCTTTATGAGATAAATTGTTCATATTAAATCCTTCACATGAGATGATGTTTAATGCTAAGATAATATTTTTATTTTGAGCATTTCTCTAGATTTGTCTCATAACCAAATTATCTAATATTTGGCAATTTGCTAAAATCAGTATATCTCATATTTGGTTGGAGTTAGTCTTGGAAAGGTGCAAAATATAGAGAGGCTTCCATATTTGGAGAATTGATAAATTCAACATCTGGAAGAAAAGAAAGAGAAGCGATCTTTTTCATTCTGAGCCCTCTTCATTAGCAAGGTAGATTTTGAAGATCAGCTTTGACAGTGCATAAATCAAGCTCCCGGCCTCTGATTTTAGTGCAATTATTTTTTTGATTTGGCCTAATTTTTTTGTGCTCTACCTGATGGTGAAGGTTATTTCCAATTTCAATGCATCATTTTTTTAGAATTTTTGAACTGTCACACATGGCACTACTTTGTTATGGTTTGGTAAACTTCAAAGTTACATAACTTTTGCATACAAATTCAGATTGAGATGACTCTTATTTTAAAAGTGCATGAATTTTATGTACTTTAAACTGGTGTTGGTTGTTTCACTTGGTAATGTAGTAAAAAGAATGATTTTAGTGAAAGATCTTTTGTGAAAAATTGTGAAAGACATTAAAGTCAAATCCATTCAGTGTTTCGTATTGGTGTTAATTGTAATAGCACTAAAATAAAGTCCCAAATCTTTTTTTTTGTTGTGGACGGGTGGGGGGGTTACTTTGATTGAGTGATTTAGGGGAGGTCTCTTGTGCTTGTGCATCTTTCTCACTTGTGCTCTATTTTCCTTCAAATGGGTCCATTTAAATTTCCATTGCTAACACCATACAACTATAATACATGGCATAAAAATGCATGGAATTCCTTAATGTAACTAGGATTTACACCTTATGTTGAAAAGAAGGTAATTGAACCCATGAAGATAAGGAAGAGCTAAATTAGATGATTGAACATACAAAAGCACTTGTTTGTGTTAGAATTTTAGTTTCTCTAGATCTTACATTTCAAATTGAAGGATGTACAAATTCACATGATGCATGGGAAAAACTAAAAAATCTATATGGTACAACTGATTAGGTTTACCTTAGAGCATAATGTAAATCATGTGGCCTTGAAAAGAAAGATTTCTAGCTTGTCTATAGTACTCTCAACAAACTTGGACTTGAATATGCATATTTTGTTTCTAGCTTCCACACTACTAGGTTGACAATGGGATCTACATTTACTACACCTTCTTATGCTTCATTCTCTAAAATGTTAACTAGTGCATGAACAAGGAAAAATTATTTATATGGGTATCATTAAGCCTTCTCAATCTCAAGCCTTGTTGGTTGGTCAACTAAAGATTCAAAGAGAATATGTTAACGCTGATAAGAAATAAAACCAGTTGAAAAATAAGTCACCAAAAGATCAAGCATAATCATCATAAAAAACAAAGATCAACAAAATCTCCTCTTCCAAGGATTATCAAAAAAAGGATAGACCAACTTGTAGCTATTGCAAGAAACCTGGTCATGAGGAACATTCTTTTCATAAGAAGAAAATAGATGAGATAAAAAATCTTCTCAAGAAGAATAACATTAATCTGCATTCTTTTGTTGCTACACAATCCTTACAGACACATTCTTCCAAATTAGGCAAAGGGGAAGGAACAACACTTGTTGCTACTATAGATTCTTCACAACAATGGATTCTTGACTCGGGTGCATCACATCATATGGGTTATATCAAAGAAAAAATTTCCTTGTTAGAGCCTTGTTGGGTGCCCTACATCCTCATTTGGGATGACTCTCCTATTAAAGTCATTGGGAAAGTTTCTATTGATGTTGGTACTGGTACATTTGAGGATTTCCTCTATGTGCCAAATTTTTTTAGCCAACCTTTTCTCTATCTATCAGATTTCCTAGAATGGAATAAAAGTTGAGTTCACTCATGATTCTATCACCATTAGGAATCTAGAAGATAATGCACTTCTTATAGTTGGCAAGGTTGATCATGAGTCTCAATTGTATATTTTCTCTTATTTTGTCCCAAATTCACATTCCACTACCTTTCTCACCCTTTCAGATTCTGCAAAAAAGCTTTGGCATGAGTGATTTGGTCATCTCAAATTACGCTATCTTCAATAAATCAACATGCGGGATATGGTCACAGGTCTTCCTAAGATTACTTTCCCAAATGGAGTTTGTTTAGGTTGTGCCTTGGGAAAATATCATGAGGAAAAGTTTGATAAAGTTTGATACCAAGAATTTAATGCTCATGCTGAGAAACAATCTGGGAAGGTTGTCAAGATTCTCGGCACTAACAATGGCAGGGAATATGTGAACCAACACTTTGAATAATTTTATACTCTTGAAGGTATATATATTCAACGTACTATCGCCTATACACCTTAGCAAAATGGTGTGGCAAATAGGTCCCTAAAGAAGATGGCTAACTGCATGATCCATGCACGCCTCCTTATGCCTAAGTATTGGGCCAAAGCTATAAGTTATGCTACTCACATTCAGAATAGATTTCTACATAAGGCATTGAAGGGTATTACTCCCTTTGAAGCTTGGTGTGGTATGAAACCTATTGTGTGACACTTCAGTGTTTTGGGCTCCTTGGCATGGGCCCATATTCCATCTAAGAAACACAAGGCCCTTGAACCTCAAAGTTGGAATTGTAGCTTTTTCGGTTATCCTGATGGTGTCAAAGGGTGTCAACTTATGGGTCCTAAGACATGAGAGTTATTTATTGAGAAAAGTGTGCAATTTGAGGAGATCTTTACTTTATCTTCCTCTCATCTTCCTTACTCCATTTTGGAAATAGATAGTGACTCAAATGATCTTCCTCTAGTAGCCTCTACTCATAGAGTTGATCATGAGGCTTCCTCTTCTTCTTCACAAATTTTACATTTTGAGGATGAGGATTCTCCTCCATCTCCACATAGGCCACTCTGGGTTCGTCAAACACTTGAGTCCGTAGGCACACTTGTTGGAGATCCCTCAGATAATCAAAATAATTGGTCACAACATCAAGACATTTCACATTATTTTATAGCCATAACTTTATATCCATAGTCATTCCATAAAGCATCAAGCATTGCTCGGTGAGGTTCAGCAATGGAGGAAGATTACAACTCCTTGATTTGAAACAAAACATAGGATCTTGTTCCACTTCCTAAGAGAAGAAATCTGGTTCGATGTAAGTGGGTCTATTGAACTAAATGTTTTGCAAATGGATCAGTTGAAAAATTCAAAGCACGGCTTGTGGAAAAAGGGTTCTCACAAGTTCCTAGTATTGACTACATTGAGACCTTTTCCCTTGTAGCCAAGATGAACTCCATTCGCCTGTTACTTACAATCGATGTAACTCAAGGTTAGGTTGTACATCAAATAGATGTAAAAAGTGCATTTCTTCATGAGGATATTTACATGGAACACGCACTAGGATTTATTCAAGATTCTCCATTGGTTTGCAGATTGAGGAAGTCTCTCTATGGACTCAAACAAGCCCTTTAAACTTAGTATGCCAAGATGGACTCCTTTCTTCTCTCAGTTGGGTTTTCTAGATGTTACTCTGATCCAAATGTCTATATTTTGAGACAAGAGGATTATGTTCTTTTATTGGCTTTCTATGTGGATGACTTAATTGTCACTAGGAACACTTCATCCATCATTTCTAGTGTTAAGACCTCTTTGCAAAGTTAGGTTTCCATGAATGACTTGGGTCTCTTGCACTATTTTCTTGGGATTGAGATCACACAAACTTCTTCTAGGATCTCTCTTCCAGAAACCAAGTACGTTCTTGATCCTTTAGCTCATCTTCACATGATTGGTTGTAAACCTACACCAAATCCCTTTCTATCTGGGGTTAATCTTGAGGCAAAGTGTTCTACACCATTGGTTGATGCTACTTTGTATCCTCAACTTTTTGGTAGCCTCATCTACCTAACTCATACTCAACTTGACATTTCATTTATAGTTGGCATTATTTCACGCTTCACGATGGAGCCCCATGAGGATCATTGGAAGGTTTCCAAATGCATCTTGCACTACATACAAGGCACTCATATTTATGGGATTCACTATGCAATAGGCACCAGTTGAAACTTGATTGGATAAATAGATTCTTATTGGGCTGGTGATCTTGATGATCACAAGTCCACATTTGGCTACAAATTTCACCTTGGTTCTAGTCCTATTTGTTGGAATAGAAAGAAGAAACATGTCATTTCTAATCTAGGGGGGTGAATCAATAATCTAAGATATATGCAAAAGTCCACTTCTTTAACTCAAAATCAACATTCACAAGTTTATCAATTGATAAGTAAATGAAACTTAATCAAATCTACATAGCCATCACAATGCATGCAACATATAAAACATGCATTTTCATGTGGAAACCAAAATGGGTGAAAACTGCAATGGGAATGACAACCCACAAATAATGTACTCTTCTGAAGTATACCCTATTAGGAGCTTAACCATGTTAGGAGTTTATAACGACACTGTTAGGTGCCACCCAGCTATGGGAATTACCTATAGCCCTATTAGGAGCTTTACCTTGTTAGGAGTAACTCTGTTAGGAGATTTCTCTCTCTCTCTCACACACACACACACAATTCATATTATAGTTCAAAGATGCAACATACCCTTCCCCTCCCCCCACACACACACACAAAATTACACTATAGTTCAAATATGAAACACACCTCCATGCCCACACTCCTGCATGCACACGCACACAAAGATACACAGACAGACAAAGATACACATACAAACACACACCCACCCATGCACGTGCATGCACACACCCGCATCTACTCATGCATGCCCACACACACGCACCCACACCCACACACATGTGAGCATGTACACACGCACACGCACACGCACATACACACAAACCAACCATAGTTCAAACATAAACATGCCACACACATAATTTACACTATAGTTAGAACATGCAACACCATAAACACACAATTCAACATGCAACACACCACACATATACACAATTCACACTATTGTTCAAATATGCAACATATTACACACAATTGACACTATAGTTTAAACATGCAACATGCACACACACTTAACATTATAGTTCAAACATGCAACATACTACACACACACACACAATTCACATTATAGTTCAAACATGAAACATACCCTCCCCCACACACACACACAATTTACATTAGTTCAAACATGCAACATACCCCACACAAACACACACACAATTCACATTATAATTCAAATATGCTCTCTCTCTCTCTCTCTCTCTCTCTCTCTCTCTCTCACACACACACACACACACACACACATGCACATGCACATGCATGCACACCCCACCTATGCACATGCACACACTATTGCATACACACACCCACCCTCTCAAGCATGCCCTGATGCAAGGGGGATAGGGAGAGGGGCCAAAGGCACACCCTAACCAGGTCCACCTTGCAAAACAATATGCGGAAGCAACAACACAAAATAATGAGAGGGAGAATGCAAATGTCATTCATATATTGTCTTCAAATTGATTCATACATGTCGGGCTATAAGGCCTTCTCGGTTTAGGCCAAATATTATAATCAAGTACAAAAGTCCTCCAACATGCAAGGATCTATAGATAATGTCTAATCTTCTAGCTTCTATCTTCTATCCCCAAAAACTTACCCCTAAACTCTAACCAAACAACTACATTTATATAAGAGGCTATCGAATCAAGTTGGCCTTCAGATCCGCAATCAACAGAAGGAATGACCAAATCTAGGTCCACATGCTTCCCAATGATGGATACTAACTTTAAATCCATGACCCAAATTAAATGCACAAGTCGGCCTCAAAAGAAATCCAAAATAAACAACTCAGTAAGCAAGGAAACTGAGCACCAGACAAGCATCACTGAGCGCTAGGGAAATAATTGAGTGCCAAAGATAACCAAGCAACACTGGCGAACAAAGGAAATTGAGCAACACCGAACCAACTTGGTCAAAGAAGGAACTGAGCAACACAGACAAACTTCAAATATGTTTTTGGTGACACAAGATTGCCAAGGATCCGAGATGCTCCTACATCAGACACCTGGGGTTATTTGAAATGATTCTTTGAATCATGAAATAAGTACGATCCGAGCTACATCCAACTCAGACTATGAAATCCATGAACTATCTTCGATCGGTCTATTCTTTCACTTTACTAGATATTCCATATATTGTTTTCCTCTTGTACTTCTGCCAATTCTTTGCTCCAAAATCTTTTCAACTTCTTCCTTCTGCTTCTTAGGATAATCCATCGATACTATCATGTCTTCATCAGGTTCATGAAACTCATACAAATCAACAATGTTGAAAATAGGTGATATATCCATGTCATCAGGTAACTCAATCTCATATGCATTTCCACTATCAAATTTTTTGAAAATCTTGCAATGTCCAAACTTCTTCATTTTCAGCTTCCCATATGTTCCAACATGAAATCTACCCTTCTTCAAATGAATCATCACTTCATCACCAACATCAAAAGTCTTATATCTTCTTGATCTATCAGTTCTGTCTTTGTATTTCTAATTACTCTTTTCCAGCTTATATTTCACATCTTCATGCAATGTCTTCATGTACTCAACAAATTTTACTCCTTTAGCACTTCTCTTTCTTTCATCAACAATATCTCTCAAATCAGATACACCCCTTGGTTGTATGCCATTTAAAATCTCAAAGGGTGTTTTTCCAATACTCCTATTCACTGGATTATTATATGCAACTCTGCTTGTGCCAACATAGAATCCCAATTACTTGGTGTGTCTCCAACTAAACATCTCAAAAGATTTCCCAAACTTCTATTCAAAACTTCTGTCTCTCCATTGGTTTGTGGGTGAAATGTAGAGCTATATTTCAACTCAGTACCAAACTTTCTCCAAAGAGTTTTCCAAAAGTATCCAAAAAATTTACTGTCTCGGTCAGGGATAATACTCCTCGGTAATCAATGCAATCTGACAATTTCCTTGAAGAAAAGATCTGCTACATGTACTGCATCTAATGTATTTCTATAAGGTATAAAATGTGCCATTTTCAAAAATCTATCCACAACAACAAATATAGAATCATTACCTCTTACTGTCTTCGGTAAGCCAAGAATAAAATCCATACTGATGTCAATCCAAGGTTTCTCAGGTACAACAATCGGTGTATACAATCTAGTATTCTAACTTACTCCTTTTGCAACTTGACAAACTCAACAACTTTTCACAAATTTAAAAATATTTCTCTTTAAGCAAATTCAATGTCTTATCAACACCAAAATGTCTAGCCAAACCACTACTATGTTTCTCCTTTATCAAATTAGTTCTCATTGCTCCTCTCGGTATACACAACTGAATACCTTTAAAAAACATACCTCCTTGCATAAAATATTCATCCCATTTAGTACTCTTTTGATCTTGAATAGGTTCTCTACACTTTCTCCATGTCTCAGAAAAATCAGGATCAAATTCATAAGAATCTCTCATGTCATCAAAGCCTAAAACTTCAATTTTCATCTCGGTTATCAAAGATCTCCTTCTAGTCAATGCATCAGCAACTCGGTTAGTGACTCCACTCTTATGTTTTATCACAAATGTATAACTCTGCAAATACTCAACCCATTTCATATGTCTCTGATTCAACTTATTCTGACTACCCAAATATTGTAAAGCCTTATGATCGGTATACAACACAAATTCACTCGGTATCAAATAATGTCTCCATTTCTTCAGTGCTTGAACAATAGCGTAGAATTATTGATCATACACAGAATATTTCATTTTTGCATCATTCAATTTTTCACTAAAGAAAGCAATAGGTTTACCTTCTTGACTTGACACAGCTCCAATTGCACTACCACTTGCATCACATTCCACTTGAAATACCTTATTGAAATCAAGCAATGCCAAAACAGGAAATTCAACAACCTTTTGCTTCAGAGTCTCAAAACTTTTATCAGCTCCATGTGTCCACTTGAATTCTCTTTTGTCTCCTCTCATAGTCTCAGTCATAGCATTACAAATTGAACTGAAATTCCTAATAAACTTTCGATAAAAAATTGTCAAACCATGAAATGATCTTACCTCACTTGCATTCTCAGGTGTAGGCCAATTCAAAATAGCTTCAACCTTTTCAAGATCCATTTTCAAACCATCAACTGAAATCACAAATCCCAAATACACAATCTCCTCTTTCATGAATGAACACTTTTTCAGATTTATTAGTAACTTTTCTTCTTTCAATCTCTGCAAAACTTGTCTAACATGCAACAAATGTTCTTCTCTGGTCTTACTGAATATCAGAATGTCATCAAGATATACAATCACAAACTTACCCAAAAATTTATTCAAAACTTCATTCATCAACCTCATAAAAGTACTTGGTGCATTAGTTAAACCAAAAGGCATAACCAACCACTCATACAAACCTTCTTTTGTCTTAAAAGCAGTCTTCCATTCATCAGCTTCTCTGATTTTGATCTGATGATGCCCACTTTTCAAATCAATTTTGGTAAAATACTTTCCTCCAATCAAACTGTCCATTATGTCATCCATTCTCAGTATAGGAAACCTATACTTCATTGTTATCTTATTGATTGCTCTGGAATCAATGCACATTCACCATTCTCCATTCTTCTTCAGTGCCAATATAGTAGGGATTGCACAAGGACTCAAACTTTCTCTAATCAAACCTTTCTCCAAGAATTCTTGAATTTTTTAGTTCAATTCTTGATTCTCGGTAGGTGTTAACTAATGAGGTGTATTATTCGGTAAACTAGCTCCAAGGATTAGATCCATACAATGATCAATGCTTCTCTTCAGTGGCAAACCATCAGGTGCATTATCAGAAATGATTTCACTGTACTCCTTACTCATTTGGTTAGGAATCACAGCAAAATATACATCATTCTTTTTCAAATCCTTAACAAACTTTCTTCCTTCCATCAAGCAAACTTTTACATATGTACAAGCATTACTAATAGATTCTTCCATCAAAGGTAACAAGATTTGTCTTCTTCCATCAATCCAAATAGTATATTTATGAAATCTCCCATCATATATAGCATGTCTATCATATTGCCAAGGTCTACCCAACAAAATATGACAATAATCCATAGGCATGATATCACATAGCAACTTATCATAGTACTTTTCAATTTTCAAATTCACATAACATTGTTCACTTACCAAGAGTGCATGCTCATCTTTGATCCATGAAATTTGATAGGGCTTCAGATGTTCCAACCTTTTCAACTGCAACTTTGTGACCATTTCCTCAGATGCCAAATTCTCTGAGCTACCAGTGTCAATGATTACTTTCCAAACATTGTCAGAAACTCTACATCTAGTCTTGAACAAACTTTTCCTTTCCGGATCTTCCTTTTTACCTTCATTCCAAAGTGCTCTTCTTACCATCAAGTTATTCTCCTTCTCGGGTTCATTCGGTGACTCCTCTTGCACCAAAGCATTTCTACTACTACCAGCCTTCTTACATGCATGTGTACACTCAAATGATTTATGTCTTTCTCCACAATTGTAACAAGTTCCTTGAAAACCACCTTTGTTATAACCACCTCGGTAGTTATTGCCTCTGCCTCTAGATGAACTTTCACCTTTCCACTCGGTCTTGCCTTTATCTAGATTTATCTTTTCAGGTTCAGATCTACTATTTTCACCATGAGATCTACCTCTTCCTCTAGGGAATCTACCACCTCTACCTCTTTTTCTTTGCTCATGTCTCTTGTTCAATTTCTCCTCAACTTTCAATTTAAATTGATAAGCCTCTTCAATGTTCTCCAATTTGACCAAACTGATTTCTTCTTGGATGGAAACTCTCAAACCATTCATGTATCTAGCAATCATTTCCACATCATCTTCATCATGTCCAGATCTAATATCTAATCTATAGAACTCCTCAGTATATTCTTTTACTGAGCTATCTTTCTGCCTTAAACTTTGCATTCACCTAACTAGGTTAATCTAATTATCACAAGGTAAGAACTTTCCTTTCAACTTAATCACCATTTTATTTCATACCTTGATTTTTTCTTTGCCTTTCCTCTTTCTGTCCAGCTGCACGTGTTCCCACCACAAGGATGCATGACTCTTCAACTTTGTGCTTACAATTTTCACCTTCTTTTCCTGAGGTACATTTTCATACTCAAAGTATTTTTCCATCTCAGTGATCCAGTCCACCAATTCATCAAAATCCAATTTTCCACCATACTCAGGAGGATTAAAATGTGGTGTAGACTTCAAACTTTTCAAAGCCTTCAAGAATCTTTCCTTGCCTTGATCTATCATAGATGCAGGTTCTACATCACCTTGTTCTACCTCAATTTCATCATCACTAACATCTTCAAGATGTCCTCTTCTCTGGGCTGTTTCGACAGCTTCTAATCTAGCAGCAAGTTGTCTCAACATGTCTGCCAATCCTGGATCTGCATCTCACCTCCCACGAACCATCTTGCAAACCCTCTGCAATTGCAGGTCATATCACAATCTGCCACCCCACAACAATTCAACTAGGGCTTCACAAGAAGGAACCTTCAAACATATATTCGCAAATCTAGATCTAAATCTAACCTGCCAATCTTGGATCCGCATCTCACCTCCCACGAACCATCTTGCAAACCCTCTACAATTGTAGGTCATATCACAATCTGCCACCCCATAACAATTCAACTAGGGCTTCACAAGAAGGAACCTTCAAACATATATTCGCAAATCTAGATCCAAATCTAACCTTACTCTGATACCACCTGACACAAGGGAGGATGGGGAGGGGCCAAAGGCACACCCTAACTAGGTCCACCTTGTAGAACAACACGCAAAAGCAACAACACAGAATAGTGAGGGAGAGAATATAGATGTCATTCATATATTGTCTTCAAATTGATTCATACATGTCGGGTTGTGTAAGGCATTCCTAGTTAGGCCATATATTACAATCAAGTAGAGAATTCCTCCAACATGTGAGGATCTACAGATAATCTCTAATCTTCTAGCTTCTATCTTCTATCCCCAAAAACTTACCCCTAAACTCTAACCAAACAACAACATTTATACAAGAGGCTACCGAATCAAGTCGGCCTTGAGATCCACAATCAATAGAAAGAACGACCAGATCTAGGTCCACATGCTTCCCAATGATGGATACCAGCATTAAATCTATGACCCAAATTAAATTGCACAAGTCGACCTCAAAAGAAATCCAAAATAAACAACTCAGTAAGCAAGGAAACCGAGTGCTAGACAAGCATCACTGAGCACCAGGGAAATAACCGAGTGCCAAAGATAGCCGACCAACATCGGCGAACAAAGGAAACCGAGCAACACCGAACCAACTTGGTCAAAAAAGGAACCGAGCAACACAAAAAAACTTTAAATATTTTTGGTGACACATGATTGCCAAGGACTCGAGATGCTCCTGCATCATGCCCACACACATGCACCCACACCTGCATATACATGAGCACGTACACAGAGGCACCCCCACACAGACGTGCACACACACATGCACCAACCATAGTTCAAACATGAACATTCCACACACATAATTTGCACTATAGTTAGAACATGGAACACCACAAACACACAATTCAAACATGCAACATAGCACACATATACACAATTCACACTATAGTTCAAACATGCAACATATTACACACAATTGACACTATAGTTTAAACATGCAACATGCACACACACTTAACCTTATAGTTCAAACATGTAACATACTACACACACACACACAATTCACATTATAGTTCAAAGATGCAACATACCCTTCCCCACACACAAAAAAAATTCACATTATAGTTCAAACATTCTCTCTCTCTCTCTCTCTCTCTCTCTCACACACACACACACACAATAGAATCAACAATAGAAGGAGGGCAATAATACAAATTTTTTAAGTATCAGACTCATATACATTAATAATATAGTTTTCACATACTAGAGCGTATTGTGAATGAGAACATTAAGAGCTTCAAAGAGCACATCAAGAGATTCAAAATGAGCACATCAAGAGCTTCAAAGATGCCTTTTAGAACATAAACATTTAGAATCAAGATATTGTGTGCAAATAGTTCCCTTATTCATTGGGCAAGGAAGCATTTTACTGGTACACCAACCTTCCCACCAATTCAATCTAGACCCAGTGATAGTTGAAAGATGCATTCATGGGAAAGTTCTGACTATTCGCCATTCTTGTAGAGCTATATCTAGGCAATTCATTGATCTGAGGAGACAAGAAAGTGAACCCATTAGTGCTTTCAATAACCAATTTCAAAAATCTTATTCAAGGTTGCATGATCCATATCGTATAGCTAATGATGTAGCCATCCACATTTACTATGACTCTTTGGATTGTCTCACTTCCATGTTTTTCTAGAAGGCTCGTCTGACCCCAACCAAATTTATACAATCCTATACAGAGGTCAACAAGGTTATCCTTCAGTCACAAGAAACTTATATAGGAGCACCTAGCTACTTTTGATACACTAGTATGTTGAATCAAGGATAAAGTAACATTGGGAAAAAATAGTCTCCTACCATCACTCCAATTCCTCTTTCTATGTATCAAATGGTCTCGCATCCAACAACTCATGTCACAAGTAGTGTTAGCTTGACATGTTTACCTTTATAGTGTGACACCTTTGACATGGTTTATAATTTTTTACCTTTTATTTTTTATATTAAAATTATCCACAACAAGTTAAAATATTGTCTATTGAGGTCACTTTCCTCAAAAATTAGAATAATCGACTCTAGAATTCACAAAGAAATTATCAGACATATCAAGGTTCCAATCAAGGGTATAAAGGAAATCCTCCTAAACACCAAGAGAATGATCAAAGATATGGTCAAGGATATCTAGAGAATAACTTTGGGTACTGTAACAATAACCAAGGATACTAGAAGAGATCATGGAACAAAAATCCTAAAAATGGAAGAGTGCATTCACCATTGGACAATCTATAAGCTTCTTAAAGTTGACCCCCAAATAGAGTTTTCTTAGCAGAAGCAACTCTATTAGGACAGTGGAGGATGCATAATATAAATTATCATTAGGAATTACAATGTTGAGAATTACATAGGGCTATTGATATCTATAAGGGAGAAATAAAGAATATAGAAGCTTCAATTAATCCTCCAACATCAGGATATGAGTTAGTTCCTATGCCTAGATATGATCGAGTTCTAGTCTTTGATGATTTCAAGTTCCCTCCTCTTGAACCAAAAGAATACATGCCATTGCAAGCTAATAATAACTCTCCATCTGCATCAACAATTGGTCTAAAATAGGCACTAGGGTACTAAGGCATGCCTATTTATCAACCTCCATCTATGTCCCTAAATGAGTCACTAAAAAGGGATGGTTAGGTTTTCCCTCCACTTTGTAATAGTGTCCTAGTGGAACGAACTAGTGAAGTTTAAGCGTATAAAAAATCATCAAGGAATGCAGCCCCAAAAGCATATTAGAGGAATTACATAAATCATGAACCATTGACATATATTCCTCTAAATAATTTCTCAATGCCTCCACATCCAAATGTGATAAATGTTCTAGGTCCTCTAAAATACTCACCAAAGTATTGACAACCAACTTATTCACAAAGTGAAAGAGGGAAACCTACAACACAACCTTCTTTTCAACAAGGAGAACAAAGACAAAAGGGGAATCCTCCTAGTGAGGAATTCAAAAGTTTGATCTCCTATGTATTAGAAGAGCTCAATAAATCAAGGTTATTCCACCACTATTTGAGATAATGAAAGTTACAAAGATTAAGAAGACACCACTAGGATGCCTGAATGACATTACCCCAAAGATCATTCCCCAAGGTGTATCACACATTTTTAGAAATACACCTTGTAGTTTCAAATCCAATCTTGACACATAATGCTAATGTAGTCTAAGATGAGCCACCAATGTCATGGAATGCCTTTGATGCTCTGCAAAATCCTCCTAGCTTCATTGGCATGGTGCAAAATTCTCTTGATGCTCAAAAGGCTCCAACTAATGAAAGTTTTCTACAAAATGATCCTAGAATCAAAGAGAATCATACAACTAGAGGCACTGATGCACTAGTAGAACAAACCACAAATACAACACAAAATGGAAAAAACACTTGGAAAAATATAAAATATGAATGATTCAATCCAAGGATGCAAAAATTAAATATCATGATCTTCCATCAAGGAATGGATGAACCTACTCCTTTCCTCCTGTCTGCTAAAATTTTTAGCAAAATGTTGTATAATTGCTTTATAAACTTAAGTGCATCTAACAATGTAATGCCTTTAGTTGTGTAGAAGATTGGAATTTATCCTAATACAAAAAATCAAGAAAGTAAAACAATTGGATAAAATAAAGGTTCCAATTGTGGGAGAATTGATAACAATCATATGCAACTGGCCTCTAATCCTAGAGTTCATAGTTGTATTGATATTTCTATTGTCGACATGCCAGAAGGGTATTGTATGCTATTAAGTAGAGTTTGGTCAAGGAAATTGAATAGATACACATCCAAAAACTTCTTTTGTATGTGGTTGTCATGGAAATGAACCCCAAATAAAATAAAGATAGAGAGCACACCCAGAATCAAATTATTGATAACCAAATATAATGAAGATAATGATATTTTGTTCATGGAGACATATTTGGGATCATATATGTCGAAGACTACAAAAGTCCTAATGTTACATGGTTCTACCCAAGGATAATATTTGAAAGAGACATGAGAATTAACATAAGTAATTATAGAAAGTGATCAAGAAACACAAGTCGGTGAAAATAAAGGGAAGTTTGAGAATTTCAAGAACTTTGTCCTAAAAATTGTGAAGCAATAAAAAAAGATGGGTAAAGGTGTTGGCATTTGAAATTAATTTCTACCCAATTGGTGTAGAATCCATAATGCCTTTCACTCATAAATCTCATGTGCAATGTGTAAAGTTTCTATAGAGAAAGTATCAAAGATGATTCAACCAGTCTTTGTGAAGGAAGATGTCCAATAAATTAAGGATATTAAGAATTTGAAGAAGAGGAAAAATTATTAGGGGTAGAATTATCAAGTGGAGAAGCTATTTCAAGAATCACCCTCCATCACTGTGCCACACCAATATAATTTACACCACATCAACAAAGTCAAAATCAAAGTCCTAATTATGAATGTAGGAAAAGGTTATTGAATCACACACTCAAAAAATAAATCAATTTAGGACATAGTGGTTTGATGGATAAAAGTCAAAGAAAGGAAGTGGAGCTAGCATCAAGCTAGTCAATCCAATCAGAGAGACTTGCTTGGCCGCACACAGACTGTAGTTTCCATGCACTAATAATGTCATTGAATGTGAATCATTGGTTCATGGATTTCTACTCTCTATCCAAAAGGGTTCCAAGATTCTACATGCATGTGGAGATTTATATGTAGTTGTAAGGAAAGTGAGAAAATTATATGCCTTCCATTATAAAAGATCAAGTCGCTACCACAATAGAGTATGGGACCTCATTGAAAATGTTGATGCCGTCAACATCAAACAACTGTATTGATCAAGAAATCTAGTATCAAATTCATTGGCACATGCAACTAGTTCATTGGAACCTCTTGCCATGGATTATGTGAATAAATTCATAGTTGAGTTGACATCAATACCCCCAGTTCTTGGTAACATCACCAACTTCCAAGTATTTGAAGATAATAAACATAGCCTCTATTTTCTCATGAAAACAAATGTATTTTCCACTCAAGTTATTGATTGACAAAGAAGAATTGCAAGAAGTAAATTTTGACATTGATGGATTCATGAATTTGAATGAAAACACCATTCCCTGAAGAATAATAGAGCTAGAAATAATTTTTTATCTAGATAGATTGAATGACCTCGGATATCAAGCAACTGAAGGAGGTGAATGTGAAAAGATTAATTTAGGAATTGACAAGCATGTAGAGAGAGAGAGAGAGAGAGAGAGAGAGAGAGAGAGAGAGCTTATGCAATAATTCCCATACATAATAGCCTAGGGATACAAGGATTTGAAGACATGTGACACATCCCTCGTCACACATACAATTCCACTCAAGCTAGATAGTAAACTGTTTTGATGGAGACAAAGATTAGTAATCCATTGATGGATTCATTCATCCATCAAGAAGTAAAGAAACTGCTCCTTGCAAGAAGCATCTTCCTAGTCAGATACTCGATGTGGGTCACCAATCTAGATCTAATTAGAAAGAAGAATGGATAAATAAGATTGTGCATAGAGTTTTTTAAATCTAAACAGAGCTTCAAAGAAGGAAAATGACCTATTTCCATCACTTGATGAAGTATTTCAAATTGTTAATGGATCTCAAATGACATCATTTTTAGATGGTTATTTAGGGTATAACCTAGTGATCGTAGAAGAAGAAGATGGATTAAAGACTGCATTCATGACCAAGTGTTGTACATTTTCTTATAGGAGAATTCCCTTTGTGAACATTAGAGTTACTTTTAAGAGAGAAGTGGATATTGCATTATGTGATTTGGTTAGAAAATGCATTATTATATACAAGGATGATCTCATTGTATTTTCCAAAAGAAGAGATCATATAAGTGATTTAAGAATAATTTCTTACAGATGCAAGAGTTACAAAATCTCACTCAATCCTAAGAAATACATGTTTGGTGTCATTACAAGAAAATTGTTAGGACATGTAATTTCAGAGCATGGAATTTCAATTGACCTAGAACATGTTGAAGCTATTTCAAGGATAAGAGTGTCTGCAAGTTAGAGAGAATTGAGGTCATTCTTTGGTAAGATCAACTTTGTGAGGAAGTTCATAATAGGGTTTGTTGAGATATTTAGACCATTAAACAATATGTTGAATAAGGGTGCAAAGATAGATTATACACTTATAGAAAATAAAGCATTTGAAGAAATCAGGCAAGATATTGTGGATGCTTCTATGCTTCTTAGTCCTGATTACACTAGACCATCCTTCATTTATTACTTTGATTCAAACATTCATGGGAAATAATTCTCACACAAATAATAGAAGAGAAAGATGAGCATCCAATTGCATTCGTGAGTTCACCATTGAAGGATGCAAAGTTGAGATACCCAAATATTGAAAAACAAGCCTATGCATAGGTAAAGACAATAAAAAAATTTAGAAACTATATTTTAAGAAGAAAGGTATATGCCATAGTTCCTAATGTTGTGGTAAAGATATTTTTATTGTAGAATGAATTGGGAGAAAGAAGAAGAAAATAGGTTACCACCATTCAAGAGTATGGCGTTGAGATACAACCAACAAAACTAGTCTATTGGAAGACTCTAACACAAACAATCACTACAATAAGACATACACTAGTACAACCAATTTATGTGTTATGTGAAGTATCTCTTAATGAGTGGTACAATGATATTATTTACTATCTATCAAATTATAAGTGTCCCTCCCACATGAATCTAGTAGAGAGAAGATCTTTGAGAATGAAGAGTCAACAATACATGCTTCAAGGGGTTGTGTTGTATAGAAATAATCATGATGGGATTCATTTGAGATGTGTTGGAAAAGAAGAAGCAAAGAAAAGCATTGAACATTTCCATAGTAAATTCATAACCACTCATGGAAGCAGTCTGACCATAGCCTATTAAATCACAAGGATAGTATACTATTGGCCTACATTATTCAAGGATGTATATGAACATGTGGAAGCTTGTCACATGTGTCAAGTACTTGTTGTACATGATTAGAACATTTATATGCCTTTGCAACTTGTCATTGAATTGCAACCTTATGCTAAGTGTGTATTAGATTTTATTGTTGTGATTAATTTGCCTTCCTCAACACAATACAAATATATCATGACTATTACTGTCTATTGCACACAGTGGTTAGAAACTCAAGCTCTTAAAAAATGCACAATAGATGCGGTCATCAAGTTCCTTGAAGAGCATATTATCACTAGATTTGGATGTGTATATGCTATGGTGTGCGACAATACATTTTCATCTTTGAGGTTTTCCAATTGGGCATTTGAAAATGGGATAACATTGAAGTTCTCATTCAACTACTATCCATAGGGAAATGGATTAGCAAAATCAATGAACAAGAACCTGCTAAGTGCAATCAAGAGCTTACTAGATAAAAATCCTAAGGACTAGCACACACTATTGAGATTTTCCCTCTGGGTAGATAGAGCCATAATTAAGAGCTCTTTGGGAACATCTCCCTATCTTTTGGTTTATGGACAAGATTCAATCTTCCCAATTTAGTTGAGAATATTGACACTAAAATTCATGCAAGTATATTTGGAAGGTGAAGATAGAGTGCAGACAAGACAACCCCAACTATTGCACTTGGAAGAGAAAAGAGATTAAGCATTCAAAATTTTTGTGAAACATCAAGGAGTGGTCAAAAGGTGGTTTGATAGAGTGGCCAAAGTCAAGGACTTTCAAATTTCTAACTTGGTTATGTACTGAGATAAGGCCCATGAACGAAGATATGACATGATATATTTGACAATTTATGGATGGGTCTGTATCAAATTTTTGAAATCCTAGGAGATAATGCATTTAGGTTGAAAACTCTGACATGAGAGAAAGTGTCATTGACCCTTGATGGAAAATTCCTCAAGCATTACTTCTGACCTTAAGTTTCCTTCTAAAGGCCTACCCTACACATAGTTAGTTTAGGTTTTCCTTTTTATTCTAATTTGGTTTTCCTCTAGCTTCCCTTTTGTTTGGTTTCCCATTTTGGTGTGTTTCCTTTTGGTTTTGTTTCCCTTCCCATGTGGGGTCTTGGTTTGGATTTTCATAGTTTAGGGTCTAGGTTTCCCTTGAGCTTGTTTGCTCAAGTTTTTTCCATGGTGGCAATGCATACATAGAACCACCCATCCAAAAAAGGGGTAATAATGGGCGACTATCATATTGCCTTGGCAATGGAGATTCCTTCTTCCTTGCATGACTAATTTATTAGAAGATGAAATCTCATAACTTATTTATAAGATCTAATTGTAGCATAGGTGAGGAGGATGTTAGCAATGACTATAAAAAAATTTGTTACACCCACCAATATAATTTGCTCAAAAGTTCCTAAAGCCTTTTAAATGAATTCATTTTGTGTGTATATTGCCTTCCTTGGACACTAAACTTGCTTCATAGGAGAGTATCATCCCTCCTTCACATATCAAATTCCCCCCTCTCTATGTCATCTCCTAATCTTTATCTATCCTTTTGACTTGATGAAACTCCATAATTTGTTCAGAACCTCTTATTGTGGTGTAGGAATGAGGACATAGTCAAAGGTTGTGCAATTTAGTCTTTTTACACCTACCAACTATGTTTTGCTAAGACTTTCTAAAGCCTTTTCAACAAATTCATTTCATGTCTATCCTCCCCTCATGATATTCCATAAAATTGTATTTATCTAACCTTCTTGTCATCCAACCTTTGTACCTCTCCATACAAACTTCACAAGGTTTTTTATAGATTTTTCTAGGAGTCAATTGCTAAAATAATAATTTCAAAATAAGATTTTCATATTCTTTATTTTTATAGGAGTCAATTCTTAAATAAATAATTTTAGAATAAGATTTTTATTATTTCTATTTGTTACTATTTTTTCAAAATAGCATTCTCGTTAAAAAAATCAAGGCCCTTCTCAATAGGAATGTTCATCCATCTCGGGAACGTGCCCTAACAGCTCTGCAACTAAGCATGGTATTTAAAAAAAAAGCATGGCCGTTGTAAAAAAAGCTTGACCATTTAAAAAAAGCATGGCCGTTGAAAAAAAAAGCATGACCATTGAGAGAAAACTTGCTTCCACTGGCACTTATAATTGAGGAGGGCAGACACTTATCTGGAGAAGACCTGAGGCTAGAATGTGTAAAGTGGTTTTGCAGTAGTGAATTTGGAATCGGGTGAAAATTATCATGGAATTCATTATGCTAGTGGTATGTGAAGATTTTCTATTAGGGAAGGGGCAATATGTCGCTGAAGTAATTGGAACAATTATCAAATGGGCAAAGTAGTTTCAGGTTACTTTCTAGTTTATTTTTTTCTCTATATTTCTTTTATTATAATATTTTGCAAGAGAGTCAGTCACATTGATTGTATCTGCAAGCTTATTATATAGCTCTTGGATGTTGCATTTGGTAGCAGAGATGGCATCAATGCTCTATCGAATGCACAATGTTCAGCTCTGCCCTCACCTAGCAAAGGGGCATGCGAAGGAAGGGGCAGAGCACAACTGATAGAGGCAAAATAATCGTTCTAAATGATTCTTCTTACACGTGTGTGATGTTTTATGTGAGTGACTGCCCTTGTTGATTACGTGTGTAATGTTCCTGCAATTTTATTATAAAGCTCTTATATCTCAATTTTATTATAGAGCTCTTATATGTCACTGGGAATGCTGGAAAAAATGGTTAAACCATGGGGATAATTTTACATACAAAATTTACAATATAGGGTTGTAATTAAACAAAGTTTTAATATAAGAGAATGTGGTATAAATTCCAAAAGTGAGGTTGAATATTTACAGATTTATGATCAGTTTTTTTAAATGTTGTTTATGAAATGACCCTTGGATATCTGATGTATTGAAACTTAATATTAATCATGCTTGTGGTTGTTTCGGGATCTGATTAAACATTCATGTCATCAACAAAAGGGACTGCAGTATATGTTTAAGAAAAATCCTCTTCAAATGCCAGGAACCTCTAACCCTGTTTGTGTATAATCTATGAAGGAATGTTATGTCCCACATACTCAGTGCCTTTGACATCTTTTAAGCGGCCCACTTCTGCAGGACATTGCTAGGCTTTATATCTCCTTCAGTGATCTCCATCTGACTAAATTGTTGTAACTTGTAAGACGTTCTTCTCAAGTCTGCTCCTAAATTTCTCTGCATTCTTTTCTAAAGGAATTCTTGGTGCACCGTGCATAATGTTTTGCAAACTTTAGAGATGTGTATTATAATGAGTCAATGGTCCAATATAATTACTGGAATTCATGTGCTGATTTTGTACATTTTTCTATTTGAGCTTGTTAATGGGTATATGTTTGATATTTTATTTTTATTTTTATTATTAAACAAGTTGAGATTATTATGAATTTTAATGTATATAGTATCAACAGTAATACTAATATACGATTTTCTATTGCATTTGCAGTGTTGTTAACAGCTGGATTGGTAAGGCAGATTCACTTCATAGACCTGATGAATGTTTAGAATGTTCTGTCTACATGTCATTTTATTTTTTATTCATGATTTTTGGTTTCTTTCTTTGGGTTTCATTTTATATTTATTTGGCATGGCCATGCCTCTTTTGTTTTTATTTTGTTTGGAAGTCTACTTTTATATGTTTGGTATGTATATATTTTTTAATTTGTTATTTTATTGTTTTATGTGTAGATTTTTCTCTTTTTAAGTTTTATTGTTATTTTGTATTAGTATTTTTGCGGACTATGATTTTTCAATATAGTGCAATAAAGATAGAAGTGATGACAAGGAGGAAGAGTAAAGAAGCAGCACTAGACATCACAAGCATCAGGAAACACAATAGGTACCAATCTTTGAACCTGTGTATCACAAACACCATACTTAGGTTGAGTAATAAAATTTGATTCAATCCATGTAGATTTATTTCTTGCAAGACCAAACTTTCATGAAAATAATCCACCATTTTACCTCTTTGTTCGCTTAATTGGAATTAAAACATTGTTTTTCAAGTGAGTTATAAGTTTTCAATATATTATTTACTTTGTTCAGTTAGATTTTCAATTTTTCGATCCAACTTCTATACCATTACTACATGCACTATAACATTTCATGAAAAAAAAAATACTTAGTGGAGTTTACGTTTGTTGCATCTTGATTAAACATAACATTTAGAAACTAGTCTGGTCGTTAATTTTGGCATTATTTTTTCCAGTTTTCATAGTTTCCTATTTCTAAATAATATCCTCTATAATTCAAATATAAATTTTGCCAGCTTTTTGCTTATTTATTTATGTTATAAGTTAATTCAAAAATCTAAAACCTAAAAATTTTATTTACCTTAATTAATCTAGTTCTTTTAACCATGAATTTGTTTGATCAAGATAAGTATGAAGCCTGTTCTCAAATCCAAAAGTCCACGTGAATCTTGTTTCACCAAATATTTAAAATTCACTTCAAATCTATTTTAATGTGAATTTTGAATTTCAAACCTCTAGTAGCTATAAAATACTTAGCTTCTTTTTGCCTACATATATAACATGTCCAATCTTTTCAAACCTGAACTATAATATTAATTATGATTGATTGCATAGGTGTTCTAAACTATAAAAGACATTTTAACCATAGATTTGAAACTCCTAATAAACCTTGATATTCTTGTATTACAATATTACTGAAGTTTGCACCCTTGCTGAGCTTTCAACTCAGAAGCCTAGTGAAACATGGGATGGTCTCTCTGATAATTGAGACCAACCTCTAGAGAAGGCTGGTTCCTATACTACCACTTTAACTAAGAAAAGGTAGAGAAAAAGACTTGGAACAAAAGCTAAGATCTAATGGGTTGATGGACTGGATAATTTTGTCATCTATATTGTTGTTTTGTCTTCACATTGTATCAATAATCAACTTAGTTTCACACAACTCAAGTGTTTTCATATACCAATGCATCAAATTTTTGCTAGGAGGTTTGTGTTTTCAATAGTTTTTGATGGAGAAGAGATGTTTTCACAACCAAATAACTATTTTCAACTATCAAACAGACTACAACCTCCATAAAGTGTACATTTTCTACCCATAGGTGCCAGAGAGACATTCTTTCTTTCCTTGAGAAAACACACTAATATCCATCAATCATTATTTTGCACACAATATAACAATACCTCAGAAGTGAAATTACTAAAATCTTATTGTTGAATGGTGTCCTTACAATAGTACAAATCTAAAAATGACTGACTTTCTCTTTAAAAATGAAATATTACTGATGCTTCAGCCTCTACAACTAATTTTTGAGTTAGAAATTAGAATACAATATTTCTTGGCCAAAGAGAACCATTTTAGGTTTCAAAATACAGCAAAAAAAATGCATGAATTAACCCCAAGAGATAATCCTAGGCATCTCTTTATGGAGGAATACATGTTTTTCCACTCCTTGAGGCCTAGTCAAGCTTCCTTTTTAGCATTAGGCAACCACTCTCCTAACTCACTACCATAAACAATTCCAACCAGATCTCTGCTAAGGCGTAGAAGATGAGGTTGTTTTATTTTAAACTGAATGATCTAGATATTCTCCTTGTAAAAAATCAAAAACCATCTCTACCTCTTGCATGAGTCAATGATGGTTTCAAGCTGTCATAACTATCCTTGCTAATCATAAATCCTGTGAAACAACTTCTCGCTTGAAGGTAGGGACAAGTTTCTTATGATTTTGAACTTGTCTTTATTCCTTGAAGGTGTGGAGAAAGAGCCTTCTTCCAATGCATCTTCAAACCTCTTTATGACCCTTAATAGATCACCTGATCTACTTCCTCCATGTTGATATTTGGTAGACACTCTTAGCATGCGATGATTGCTAACTTTGATATTTCCATTTGATTAAATCTCTCATTCACATCTTATTATCATTATAGATTGATATGTGGAAACAATTGACACTAGAATGGTGAGCATGTTCAAATACATGTAAAAGATATAACTTTTGAATTTTATTATGTAACCCTCTTATCGATGTCACTCTCTCTAGATTGACTATCATGAACACCTCTATGATGCCTCCAATAATCATTGCAATGCATGACAACCTGATATCCTCCACCATTTGTGTTTTCTTCTGAGGTTTTAAAATATAACGCAAATAGATCTACTCTTCTTATTCCTCAGTGGTAGTCTTCAATTATGAATTCCACACTCATCATTTGCATTATTAATGTGTTCACCCCCTTTTGCTAATTTTCAAATTTAGGCTCTCTTTCCATTGACTCTTGATCCATTGCAGATGATCTGAACATGTTTATAGTTTTTTGTAATGACCAACACCCATGGATCCTCCATAAACATTTCCTTTTCAAAGTTTAGTTGCAAAAGCTATAAATGTATGTGAACCAATGCAATTAAGATAATAACGAGAAGTTGTAAACACTTCTACATAGAAAAGTGAAAACCAAAGCTATTGTTTTCTTATGCCTGTCCACACCTAACCCAAATGTCTTAAACCCAACTTTATTTGGAAAAATGATGTGAAGAGGCCTTTCGATCATCAAAGGCATCCAACCACATGAAAGTGAGAAACTTTACAGCTACCTCTAGGCCAAGTTATAAGACTTAGCTCCTTGACTCTTTTGATAGCATTAAATGTACTCTCGGCATTACTAATTGGAAGGTAAATGGTTGGGTATAGCTTACAATTAGCTTACAAGTATGCTTTTATGGTCATCCAAACCACTTCATATGCATAGAATGCCACCACTCTTTGCTTCTTCTCTTCACAATAGTTACTTCATAGTCATTTTCTCAATTCATAGTATAGATACACTCGAGAACATACTTGATACTTTCTAGCATTGTTAATGAAGCAACACCAAGAGGTAGTGTGCCAAATATGCCCACACTTCCATCTATAACAATCCAAACATAGCTGCTATTGAACATTTTCAAGTGAATAGCATCAGAGAGTAAAGGTTGGCCCAAATCAGGTTGCATGTGCACTAAAATAACCCTTGTGACTCTTTTGATAACATTAAATGTACTCTCAGCAATAGTAATTGGAGGATGAATGGGGTCAAGTATCCTACATTTGAAGTCATGTAATCCATAGCCTTACAACATGTCTCAAGCTTGTTTATAATCTCAAAAATAGAATGCAAGCAATCACCTTTAGCATCAAATCCAATAAGGCCTATTGTACCCTAAAATCTAGTTTTCTAAATTTGATGAAGCAATGTAGATACATTGGTTGATTCTTTTCACTTTGCTAGATTAAAATTTTTAATGGGAGTATTTGGATCACCAGATAAATCATACTTCTTCTGAGAAAATAAGCCATGTACAGCTAATGTGATCACCCAAAGCACATCATATGCATAGAATGCCACAACTCTCAGATTTTGATCTTCACAATAGCTACTTTGTAGTCATTTTATCAATTCATAGTAGAGGTATTTGATCTTGAAAGAGGAGAAATATACACTCAATTACATACAATACCTTCTTGTGTTGCTGATGAAGCAATACTAAGAGGTAGTGTGTCTAATACATCTACAATACGATCTATAACAATCCAAACATAGCTGCTATTGAACATATTCAAATGAATAGCAACAAAGAGTAATGTTTGGTCCAAATTAGGTTGTATGTAAACTAAAATTACCCTTGTTTTGATTTCATGAAGATCTAATAGTACCTTCTTCCTCCATACACAGGTTTACTATTTCATATTCAAAGTACATGATGCATATTCATTTATAAGATATCTCTCATTCTATTGACTGTGTATGAAACTTTAATGTCTTTTCCATGATTGCCTGTGTTCTCAATCTTCTTCAAGGACTGGCATTTGTCTGTGACCTACCATTAGGTCACATTGTTCTTTTAGCATGGTTAACTATGGATTGTCCACCATGCCACAACTATCCATGAATATTTGGTTGCTACTGTTCATTTCTTGCAAGGGTTTTGGACAGGGTTCTAAAAGTATTTCTTCACTCTTCACTATTGCTATGATCATTTGACAATCTTCTATGACCTTATCAGATAATGCCTTTATCATCTAATGTTGGAGGCCTGTAGATTCATTGTCCTTTGCATGACATCTTTTAGTTCCTTTTGTGTTGGCCCATGTGTCATGTGTTGCACTTTGGTTATATGGCTGACATTGACATTCTTTCTAACCCCTGCTATATGTATACTGCCATCCTTGATGACATCATTGATTTGTCTTCTTCTTACTTCATGACTTTATTCAACATGATTATTGTTATTGATGATTTATTCACTGTCCCTTTTGGACCATTACAATTTTTTGACATTGACATATACTCTTGAGCATGGAGTATCAAATTTATCAGAGGCTCACTTAACCTTCCATTGTTCAATAGCACATCTACAATTTAACCTCTACCATTATTTGTATCTTGCCAGGAGGTTTTATAAAATAACAACTACCACTGCTCTTTTGTTGATGACTCTCATCAAGATCCAAACTCTATTCCCTGCTCATCTGCCCTCCATGATAATGCAACCTCCTCTTATCTCCAACTACCTTTAGTTTACTGTATGATACAACATTCTTCATAAGAAGACGTTGACTTGATTTTCCCATGCCAAGAATGATATTCCCTATATTTTTGTTGAGAGTCTTATCTCCTTGCCTATTCTTGTCTTCCTTTATGGTGTCTTTTTAATTTGTTATGCACTGACTCTATGTTCATTCCCTTGTATATAGTATCCTCCACCACTTAATGTTCTGAAACACTGTGACCTTTTCAAGTTTAAAATTTATAGAATACTCTATGATCACTTCTTGAGACATTGAAGTACCTTTAGTCTTCTATACTTCATGTTTGACTGTCACTTTCTTCATTCACTATGCACTGTTATCTTGTTATTATTGCAGGGAAGCTGTGTGCATGCCAATAATGATATTTTCTATCTTTTTGTTGAGAGTCTTACCTCCTTGCCTATTCTTGTCTTCCTTTACGGTGTCTTTTCAATCTATTATGCACTTACTCTTTGTTCATTCCCTTGTAAATGGTATCTTCCACCACTTAATGTTCTATAACACTGTGACCTTTTCATGTTTAAAATTCATAGAATACTCTATGATCACTTCTTGAGACATTGAAGTACCTTTGTCTTCCATACTTCTGTCTCTATTTCATGACATCTACCAGGCATCTAACAACAAACAGTAACACTTTTGGACATTTTTCTTTCTAAAAAGCTTTTCTTTAAATGTCTTAATGAGTATCCATTTGATATTCTTGACTTTTGACTGTTATCTCTTAGTAAATTGTCATGGCATTATTCACATGCACTATCATGTTCATTATGTTTGAAATGTCTCTTTCATATTTCTCCTTGTTATGTCTTGTTCTTCAATATTTCATGTTAACTATGCTATCCCCTTGCTTTTCCTTTTTTCTTATATCAAAGAAGATGCAAAGAGGTTTTGACAACTCTAGACTTACTCTAAAGGGTTGCATGGAGAAAATGAACCTTAACTGTACCTTTATGTTGCACCTCATTCTTCCTTATGATGTGCATGCATGAAACTATCTACTCATTGTCATTTTGCATGACTAGCCCTATTTTGACCTTGAAAATGGCACTAAGTTACCTTTTAATCTTTATGGTTGTTTCTTGTGTAATTTTGACTGTCATTAACACTAATTAAGAAAAGCTCATATCCTTGATTACATGGTGTCACTATCAACCTTTTATGCTTGTTTAATGAGTGTCCTATTTTAATCTCCCCTCTTTACTGTAGAACTGAGGCTACCACTCTCCCTTCACTATCTTTTTTTTGTAGGTTTTAGATCTTTGTTCGAACTTATATGAGATCAAGAATCCCAAGAATTAGAAAACTTCTCCATTAAAATGTTGACTGGTACACTTGATGAAGGGAAATATATTTTTGGCCACTCATCATAGTCTCTATAGATCCAAAATGTAGAGACAATGAAGCCAGGTGTTTTTTAGAAGTTGCTACCCTTTTAATCAAAACAAATGTCCAGTCACTGTCATTATGCCTCTTTCGTACATGTGAGTTCTCTTCTCTAGATTATATTCCTTGAGACATTTCTTTTAATGGTAGTAAAGGACACTGTAGTCTCTATCCTTGCCATTGAAGCTTATATACCATTGCTGATTTGATATTCAAAATTGGCCTTTAATATCTATCGTGTTGTAGTAGACCTATCTATCGTGTTGTAGTAGACTGATCACTTGCCCTATTTTTATAATGGTTGTGGCTCATTGACTACCTTCATCATGGTTCATGGACTTTTTCACCTCTTATGACTGTCTTTTTACCCACAGTGACTATTATTTGATTTTCTTGAAACAAGTTCCCATGTATTACATGCACATAGTGACTGCAAACTTTCTCTAAGTATTGTTTCATACACTAGTGTGTGACATTAACATTAGCAAGGATTTTAACAAGGTTTTGGATGAAGACAAAGATTTGGTTCTCTTCCTGGTAGAGAGTGTTAACCCTTTCTGACCTTGACAAGAATCATCCACCAGTGTGAGTTTCAAATCATGGATCAACCTTCCATTGTATTTGTAGATACTAACCATATACACTAGTGGATAATTCTTTAAATTTCAAAAAAAATTAAAGAAATTGCTCTAATACCATATTAAGATAATTTCTTTAATATCTTTATTAAGATATTATCTCCTTAGTTAAATACTTTCTATAATGGTCAACTACTTGTCTTTAGTCTATCTTTCAATCTAAATAGGAATGTTTCCTATCCTATCTCTTTCGTCTTCAGTCCAGATATGAATGTTTCCTATCCTATCTTCAGTTTTGTTTCTAATTTCATCTTCAGTCTATGTTGTAATAAAGGAGCCAATTCTTGAATATTGTAACAGAGGAACAAATGTGTCCCTTATAAATAATTACAAGGACGTTGTTTCTAAAAGAAACAACGTAGACTGAAGATGAAATTAGAAACAAAACTGAAGACAGGATAGGAAACATTCCTATCTGGACTGAAGATGAAAGAGACAAGATAGGAAACATTCCTATCTAGATTGAAAGATGGACTATAGACAAGTAGTTGACCATTATAGAAAGTATTTAACTAAGGAGATAATATCTTAATAAAAATATTAAAGATATTATCTTAATACCCTCCCTTAATGGTCAACGTACAGATGTTAGAATATTTTATGATAATTGAGACCCTCCTTAAATCTACACAATGCTGAAACCAAGAAGCTTTTCCAGAAGACTGCTATGACTCAAAA
Source organism: Chamaecyparis obtusa (assembly GCA_027943335.1). Lineage (NCBI taxonomy): Eukaryota > Viridiplantae > Streptophyta > Pinopsida > Cupressales > Cupressaceae > Chamaecyparis > Chamaecyparis obtusa. The sequence goes on from BSBK01000053.1 coordinate 761,267, forward strand.
CAGGCTGCAATTACAAAACTTCATTTTTGTGAAAAAATAGTAAAAACCCAGAATCCCATGCAACCTTGCATATTACAGACAACATGAAATTAGCTGTTGTGATTTTTCTAAATAATTACATGTATAATTTTGTCCTCCCTGAACTGTCATGTTTTGTTTAACTTTAAGAATATGTAATCCATTCAGTGATTGTGCAAGGTGCTGCATTAAAAATTTGATTTCATAAGATGAAATTCCATTAAAAAATTCACTCAAAATTAGAAGGGCCTTGAACTATAACAATGATTGCTCAAAAGCATATTCTATAGTGATCATACCCTAAATGTTTCATGCCAGAAGTGGAATCTCTTCAAGTACTGCACATTGATTGTAAAATAGGTTTAATTGCATCAAGATTGTTTAGTTGATGTTCCACATTATATATACTACATTGGGCACTGAAATGGGATTGATCAACCAAGCTAAAATCCAAAAGTTCTCCATCCTTATGAGAGTGGTTGGAGACAAAACTTTGTCATCTTATCTTCCCATTTATAGAGATGATTTTGTATAAGTTTTACAAGTTGTGCAACAAATTTGGTTTGAATACAGGAAGAAGTTGGACTCATGGCATCTCCTAATTGTAATGGAGGAGATGCAAGTCCTTGGAAGTTAGATATGGAGGATGGTTGATCCATAAAACCTTAAGTCATAGTAAAATACATAGAGTTTGTGGATTAGTTTCAGGTAATTGTCTTACGTGGATAGATCAATTATGACTTTTTTAACATCCATGAATACCTTGTAATGATATTCTGTATGTTTCATTTCTCTCTTAACTGTTGTGATTTTGCTAAAGAATTACATGTATAATTTTGCCCTCCCTGAACTGTTGTGTTTTGTTTAAGAATATGTGATCTATTTAGTGATTGTGTGAGGTGCTGCATCAAAATTTGATTTCATGAGATGGAATTCCATAAAAAAATTACTCAAAATTAGAAGGGCCTTGGGACAGGGGACCCGGGAGGGGGACCCATGAAGGGGACATGTGATCAGAATAGGACAATATCTGTTGTTTCTGTCAAAAGTTGGACATGACTTTTTGGCATGAAACCAACGGGTAAGTCCTCTCTCCCACCTGTAGAAATCCTATCCAACATCGAGGAGGGAACTTTTGCTTTATCCATTCCAGATCAAATAATAGATGTTAATATTTCTCGAATGGCTAACTCTCTTATGGGGAGATTCTTGGGATCTCACCCTAATATCAAGGTGGTTAGGGCATTTGTTAAAAAGAAATGGATTTTGAAAGGTCAAGTGGAGGTGGTTGCTCTTCCCAAAGGATGTCTGGCTTTTTCCTTCTCATGTGAGGAGGATTTAAGGTTTATTCTATGTGAAGGACCTTGGATGATAGGAAAGCATTCTATGATTCTACATAAGTGGTGTCCTAATATGGATATGCAAAAGGATCTTAATGTGCAGGTGCTGATCTAGGTAACTCTTCCGGGCTTGCCTCTTGAGTTTTGGATGGAAAAAATATTTAAGGGCATTGCTAATGTCTTTGGGGAACTCTTATCTTCAGATCCTATCACGGTCTCTAGAAGATGCCTTACGTATGCTAGGATCTGTGTTGGGGTGCAATAAGGAGTGGATATGCTGGAATCTAACACTCTTCAATCTAAACTTGGCTCTTGGGTCCAGAAGATAGAGTATGAATCTACACCCTTTGCTTGTTTTCATTACAAGAAAATAGGCCACTGGGCGAAACAGTGTCCAAAGATGATACCCCAAAAGAAAAAAATGAAAAAGATATGGGTAAAGAAGGTTGTGGAGGGAATGAACTTGGTGGGGAGTACTATTAATGAGAAGAAAGAAGGAAAGGTGAATGGGAAGGGTATGTCTATTAAAGGTTGTGACACATCTCATTTAGATTCTAAATAGAAATTAGAAGGTAGCACTGAAGTTTTAAAGGAATCCATAACTTAAAGCTTTGATGATTCCTTTGCTAGACATATCCAGAGTAGGCCCCTGGGGACAAAAGAGGGTAATAATAAATTTGATGTTGGCTTGTTCGAGCAAGAGATTTCGAGAGGTTATGGCTTCTTACCCCCCTCTCAGAATTTGGTAATATGGCAGGATGCCCAAGTTTGTCTGATTCTAGGTTGTTCAAAGGATAGGTCTCAGAAGACCTTTGGCACTCTAGGGGGATCAGATAAGGTAGCACCATGCCCTTCTAAATCTACTAAGTGGGGTGATGTGGTGGATCTAGCAGAGGCCCTTTTGGGATCAGAAGAACTGAATGAAGAGGGATGGTCCAAAGTGGAGAAGAAAAAGACAGTTAAAAATGTTAAGAAATTCACTAACAAAGATGGAGGACAGATGAAGAATGTCTCCTCAACCCTCAAAAGCACTAGAAGCAATAAGTTTGGAGATGTGGGGGCTCCCCATGTTTCCCCGGGAAGACCCTCGAATCAAAAAAGGTGAGCACTTGAGACCAGTAAGTGTTTAGCAGATGGTAGTCAAAAAACCATCATGGAATCTGGCCCATTCCTTAAACAATGAAGTTCATATCCTGCAATGTAAGAGGATTAAATAATCCTCATAAGCAAGCTATGGTCAAAAACATGATCAGAGATAAAAAGCCTGATATTGTTCTTCTATAGGAGACTAAGATGTCTAAGGACAAAGTGGAGAAAAACTAGTTTTTTTGTAATGGTCTATCCCATGGTAGTGATGTTATGGATTGTGACTAGCTGGAATTGTAATGTTATCAAAGGGGAAGTGTTATCCAGTGGCAACAATGTGACTAATATTAGATTTTGGCATATCAAGGATGGTACTTCTTGGGTTTTGACTAATATTTATGCTCCAGACACCAGGTGGGGTAGGAAATCTTTTTGGAGAGAAGTTTCTAGTTTTAGGAGAGATTTTGTTAATGATAGCTAGATCATTATGGGGGACTTTAATACTCCTTTGAAGGAAAATGAAAAATTTGGAGGTGGTCAACCCAATCTAGACAATAGAACTGATCTTATGGAATTTATTGATAGTCAAGAGTTGCATGACATAGATTTGCAAGGTATTAAGTATACTTGGACCAATAGGAGAGAGGGAAATGAGCTTATCCAAGTCAGGCTTGATAGAGCTCTTGTTAGCAGCATTTGGTTAAACCATTATTCTTGTGCCTTATCTACCTATATCAAAGCTGGATCGGATCACTTTCCGATAACCATTAGAGCTGAATTCAATGGCTTGAGAAGAAATTATCCTTTTTTATTTGAGAAAATGTGGACTATCCACCCTAACCTTGAAAGGTTGATTGAGGTTTGGTGGAGTATTAGGATTGAAGGAACGACAATGTTCAGAGTTGTTAAGAAAATGAAAAATGTGAAGGACAACATCAAAAAATGGAATAAGGAAACTTTTGGAAATATTTTTACAAATAAAAAGAAAATTGTTGAAGAACTAAAAGAGATCCAGGACAATATTCAGAAAGATGGATATAGTTGGCATACCAAAAAGGAGGAAGATACCAAACTAATGGAATATCATGATATTATCTCAAAAGAAGAATCCTTTTGGAGGCAAAGGTCGAGAAAGTTGTTCTTAAAGGAAGGGGACAGGAATTCTAAATATTTCTTCATGACCACAGTGAAACATAGAATGAGTAATAAAATCTCTAGACTGCTGGTCAATGGAACCATTAGTGAGAAGGAGGAGGATTTCATAATTGAGGCCAACAATATCTTTGGAGAGCTTCTAAAGAAAGCTGAGAACCTGGATTTGGAGTGCCAAGATGAGTTGTTGGATGGTATACCCCATATCTTGAATGATGCTCACAATAAAGTTATTATTGCTATACCTTCTATGGATGAGATTCAAAATGCTATGTTCTCCTTTGATGGAGATAAAGCCCCTAGTCCCGATGGTTATCCTCATTTCTTCTTTCAAAAGTACTAAGGATTCTGAAAGATTATGTTTCTAATGTTGTCAAGGAATTTTTTGGGGCTAGAAGGATTCTCAAGGAATTGAATGGTACCTTTATTGTTTTGATTCCTAAGAAAACTGGGGCTGATAGTATGGACCAATTTAGACCCATTAGCTTATGTAATTCAGTGTATAAGATAATTTCTAAAATCCTTACTTCTAGAATTCTCACTTTTCTTCCTTCTATTATTTCTAGACAGCATAATGGTTTTGTCCCTGGGAGGTAGATTCTGGACTCAATCATCACGGTTCATGAAAATATACACTCTTTGACTATGTCAAAGAAGGAAGGCTTTTTGTTGAAACTTGATCTGTCCAAAGCTTATGATAGGGTTGACTGGGATTTTTTGTTGGCTACTCTAGAGACTTTTGGTTTTAATAAAAGAAGTAGAGACCTTATTCACTGCTTGGTTTCCTCTGCCATGTTCTCTGTTCTCATGAATGGTTCTCCTACCCCTTTTTTCAAGTCTTCTAGAGGTCTTTGATAGGGGGATCCCCTCTCTCCTATTCTTTTTGTTATTTTGGTGAAATGTTAAGGTAGACACATTGGCAGTCTAGTTAACAAAGGTGAATTCAGGGGTCTGAAACCTTCCTCCAAGGACTTGATGTGCTCGCATCAATAGTTTGTGGATGATTCCATAATAATGGGTGAAGCCTCTATCAAAAATGGCAAAACCATTAAAAAAACCCTTGACAACTATGCTGGTGCTACGGGTCAAAGTATTAACTGGAATAAGAGTTCTATTTTTTTCATCAATGTGCCTGAAAAAAGACAAGAGAGGCTAAAAAGAATTCTTGGTTGTGAGGTGGATTGTCTCCCAGGGTCCTATCTTGGCTTACCTCTGTGCCTCAATCCTCCAGATTCTTTTTGGTGGGATATGATTGACAAATTTCACAAAAGTCTTGCTGGCTGGAAGGGTGCTCTTCTTAGCCAGGCTGGCAAGATTGTTGTCCTCAAAGCTATCCTTCAAAGTATTCCTCTCTATGCTTTGAGCCTTTTCAAAATACCTAAGAATTTTGTTGAAAGTATAGAGAAAATCCAAAAGAACTTCCTATAGTCCGAAGTTGAAAAAAAGAAAACGATGGCTCTTATTGCGTGGGAGAAGGTTTGTAAACCAACTAGGAAAGGGGGTCTTGGTCTCCGCACTATAAGAAGTATAAATGAGTATCTCATGGCTAAACTCCTTTGGAGAATGTTCAAGAACTTGGGAGAATAGAGCACCATTTGGCACAATAAATATAATAGGGACAGCTCTAAGTTCATGAATTTCTTAAACTCTGAATCGTCACAAGGAGGTTCGTGTATATGGGGCAATGCGCTTAGAAGGAAGGAAATGATAAAGAAAGGGGTATAATGGAAGGTTGATAATGGTAAGAAAATTCTTTTCTGGGATGACATAGAGGCTCTTACAGTTGGATACCATTTCAATCCAAAATTTCCAAAGTTTTAGATTTTCACATACAAGCAGAAGACAAAGAAAAGATTATGCCCCTAGTCATCACTCTCTAAATCCTATAAAGGACATCATCGAAGAGCTCAAAGGGACAGAATATGAAAAAATATCAATGCGAATTAGTAAGCATACAAGGAGATAAAAGCATGAAAAAGTAGAGATTTGTTTTAGTTTGATGTTTGATTGCATTGTTGTAGATGCAAAATCTTTTCTGGAGACAAGACAGACTTGATTGACTCAAATGAAGCTTCAAAGGACTTTGACTGGATATGATATGTCTAAGATACACTGGAGGCCATAGGATATAACATTGATTGCTTTCAAGTTTGAACATTGATAGGATACAGACACTTGAGTAGATTGGTGTACAAACCGACTTCGTGAAAACTGGAAATGCAAAAACAAACCGGGAGATATGTACAAACTAAAGCAAGACTGAAAGCTAGGAAAGACCAAGATTGCACTGATTGATGGAGCATTTTGAAACAAGTGGCACCCATTTGCTGGGTTTTCACCATCTTAGCAGAGATTCTATTTTTGCTACCAAGGCGCCTGTTTCCAGGTTTTCACCAAGGCACTTTTTTTTTTTTTCATTTTTTTGTATTTTTCATTTTTTTTTTGAATTTTTGATTTTTATTTTTATTTTTTTTGAATCATCAAGGTGCCTATTGCTAGGTTTTCACCAAGATGTTCATTTTTTCAAGACTTTTTCAGATTTTTAAAATTTTTTCAGGACATTTTACCATAAATGAATGCCTTAGGAGTAGAATTTCTTTAGATGGAGAATGTTGATTGGTTCTCAGAGCTGTTCTCCTTCAGTCGTTGAGAGTTGATAGGCACCAGAGCCAAAAGTAGTAATGATGACAAAGGGACCCAGCCAGTTGGGTTCAAACTTCCCCTTGCGTTCTTGATGGGATTGATTTTTCAGATTTTCTCTCTGGACTAGATCACCAACCTGAAATTCTCTGTGTCTAACTTTCTTATTGTAGCCTCTAGACATTCTCTTCTGATATACTCTGAGATGATCATACGCTGCTTGTCTACGCTCATCTAGTAGTTCTAGTTCTTGTAACCTAGACACTCTGTAGTCATCATCAGTTACTAGACCATGCATTGTGATTCTTAGTGATGGGATTTCAACCTCAATAGGCAGTACCGTTTCAGACCCATAAACTAAAGTGAAAGGTGTAGCCCCAATAGGCATTTTAATACTTGTTCTGATACTGGTTCTGATACTTGTTCTGATACTGGTTTCAATACTTGTTCTGATACTGGTGTTGATACTGGTTATGATATTGGTTCTAATACTTGGTATACTTGATAGCATCTTTTTCCATTGCAAACTCCCAAGCAAGATCATATCGTGCAGTTCCAACGTCTAGCAAGGTGGAGAACAAGAGGGATTGGCAAGCTGGTGGAGGAGATGGAAGATAAGAGAATGAAGGAGAATGAAGGGAAGAAATCCTCAAGGGAAAACTCCTCAAGAATACTCAAGCTAGAAAAAATTGTCATGTAAAGCATATTTGGACAAGCAATGAAAGGCCAGCATAGGATAAGTCACAAAAGCGTAATGCCAAAGAAGGACAAGATGTATTCCAAAGAAGTAGACATGTCAAGAGGCTTCATAGCACCGTGTTTTACTCTTTCTTTCTTTTTTCTTTTTTAGATCAAGACCAAAGGGAAATGATAGTGATAGGAAAAAATGAATGGAGGAAGATGGATATGAAGGCTAAACATGGAAGGAATGAAAGTAAGATCACAGTAAAATAACTCACAAGATAGCCAAATGTTCGTGTATAGATCAACATTGTCAAGATCAAAGAGAGAAAATGGAATGGACGAAATATGTAGAAGAACTACGCATGATGCCTGATTGCTAAGTTTTCATCATGGTACTTATCCAAGGTGCCACAAGGGAGTGGTTTTCACCATAGGATGAATTTATTTCTCTTTAATTTTGCTACCAAGGTGCTTGTTTCCAGGTTTTCACCAAGGCACATTTTCAATTTTTTATTTTTTTTCATTTCTCTTTTTGGAAGAAGGCAAGCTTTTTAGATAATGCTCCTTGAAAGGATAAATCACGATATGCCAAGGATTCAAAATGATATGCTCAAAGATGCTAATAGGGAAAGGGAGATGGAAGAGAGAAATGGAGGATAAGGTTTTATGTAAAGCGAGTGAGGTTGGAAGATAGGAGGAATAGGCAAATGAGGAAAAAGGATAGAAGGTAGAAGGATAATGAATGGAAGGATTGTGAAAGGGTAGATGGAAAGGAAGGAAAGCTCAACATCAACACATACCTTGAAGCGTGGTGAGAGGATGGAGGAATCGTGAATGAAGGAATACGTGAAGGAATATGGTGAATGGATAGCAGAGGTTGAAGTTTAGGTGCATGGAATGAAAGAATATTTTTTGAGGGAAATGAAGTGGAAGCTTTTGGAAGCTTGAATGTCAATTTCACTTTTTTCTCAACATCAGACTTTTTCAAGAGAGACTTTGGAATCCATATAGCCATAGGCTTTTTATTTCCTTTTGATGATCTAGAGAGAATATCTTCAATGATGGATTTTGGAACCCATACTTGTCTTGTAGTTTTTTTCTTAGATATCTTTTTTGACTTTATTTTTCCATGTCTATTAGAGGAGACATGGTGATCTTCTTTTTTTGATGGATTCTTGTATTGAACATTCAAGTTACTTCCAAAGGACTTGGGACTTGTGGAAGAAGGAGGAGGATATGACCGGTTTAGATGGGTGGGTGGATGAAAAGGATTCAAGGGTATGCATCTATGTTGATCTTGAGGAAAGATGGGAGATGGAGGGATGTAAGGACCCAATATGGATGGAAAATTAGGAGAGTTAGGAGGGGAAAGTGAAGGGACATAAGGACCCAAGATGGAAGGTAGACATGAAGCCCTTAGTATTGGTGGAAGAGGTCTAAGGATGGAAGTGGAAGACGCAAAAGGATAATCAATAAGTTCATCAACATCTATATGACAACCAAGGATATCAGCATCTTCAGAGTGAGCATTAGAATTTTCAATAGAATTGTGGACATCTTGAATAGGAGCACCTTCTTTGATAGGATTGTTCAAAGCTTGCAAAGACTCAGGAAGAGTAGAAAGTGGAAATGAACATGGAGTGGTAGAACAAGAAGATGGAAGACTTTGATCTTGACAAGGATCTTTGGAAAGCATAAGCGTATAATTTTTCTCTTGATTTTGAATAGGCTCAACATTGGAAGTAACAACACCATTTTTAACAACCTTAATGGAAGTATCATCTTTGGAAAGCACAAGTGTAGTAAGGTTATTTTGATTGTCAATAAGCTCAACAGTGTAAGTAGTAGCTTGATCTTGCTTAGGAGAAGACTTAAGACATGGTGGAATGCATGAAAAAGGGTCTATAGGATCAAAAGAACCCTGAGGTAGATAAGAGACATCGAAAAAAGGAGTGGATGACATAGAGGGTTCTTGATCTTGATCTTTCTTTATGTTCTTTTCTTCATTTTTAGAGTCTTCTTGACATAGAGCCACTTCTAAGGACAAGGAAGCATGTTGGGATTGTATGGAAGACTTTGGAAGAGATGGTGAAGGACTAACTTAAGTAGGCATTATAGCATATGAAGGCTTAGGCTCTTTAGGTTTATCATTATTGAAAGTATTTGCAGCCAAGTGAAGGTTAGCTTGAGTTTCTTTAAGAGGTAGTCCTAGAGGATAACAATAGGGAATTGTATGAAAAGTATCAAGCCTTGTGTCAGATGAAGGTTCTATGAAAGATTTGAAAGACTCGGAAGCTTTAGGAAATGTATGGGTATTGGAGGAAGTAGGGGATGGAAGGGAACCATCACAAGATAAAGGTCCAACATTATCATGATCTTTCTTGAGAGTGTAATCTTTATTTTCAGCCAGAGAGTTCTTAGAGGAGAGATCCTTATAGTATTGACGTTTCAAGCTAGCACGATCCATTTTATAGTCCTCAGCAGTAGTAAATGGATCATAATCAAGGTATTGTCCATAAAAGCTATCAAAATCTCTTTCAAAATTAGAATCATATGGATCACCATCACGATCTATCCAATGTGATGGCCCATTTGTAGTAATTAGGAACACACAATGAGGAGGACTCTTAGGAACAAAGGTGTCATAGGTATCATTACATTGTCTGTCGTCATAGTCATCATAGTCTCCAAAGCTGGATGTGTCACTCTTCATGGAAGAGGTATCATAAGGGTTATCACATTGCTCAAATTCTTTCCAGGGGCATGGTGACATGTACAAGTTTTTATCAAATGGAAAAGAGGATAGGGATTCCATGGAGAACTCTTTAGATTCCTTTTCTTTCTTAAGATTGTTAAGTTCAACTTGCATAGCTTGCAGCTGCTTCATCATAGCAGTGATTAGAGCTTCTTCCTCTTGTGTACTGATTCTTTGAGACATGTGTACTAATTCTCAATAGCTACTGATCTATTCTTGACACAGTGATTTGTATGACAGATTCTAAAAATAGGCTGAAGAAGCTAAGTATCCGGCAATTCTGACGATTTTCTGACAACTCTTCAAAAATTTTCCCAAATGACACTCTGCAGACTCGTATGACAGTGGGTATGCTATGAAATGACAGTTGCAAAACTTGTACGATAGTTGGGTAGCAATGAAATGACAGTTGAAAAACTCATATGACAGTTGGGTAGCAATTAAACGACAGTTGAAAATCTCATACGACAGTTGCAAGATTTTGACTTTGAGAATTTGCTGTCATGGAAACTCGTACGACACTGGGTTCTCAATCATACGATAGATGGGTTGCAATGAAATGACACTTGATGGAAACTCGTATGACTTTCTGACCTCTTGAGATGACTTTTGACTCTAGAAAAGGATTTTACTTCAGATTTTGCAAATTTTGAGTTTTTCAGTTTTGAATTGTTTGCAAATTTCAATGTCCAGATTTGAAGATTGTAACAGATTTGTCTGTTTTCAATAACCAGATAGATAAACAAGCACACAAAATAGCAAGCAAGTGATTTCAAGCATGTCTAAAAATAATGAACAAGGGCAAAAGCAACCTTGCGCATGAACAATCAAGTGACTTATTCGTTCTAATCCTCAGAAGTGCTAATTGTGTATGTTCCAAAAATATTTTGCAATAATGCACATATACCCTATAAAATGAAAATTTGGCCTCGCTAGGATTTTTAGTAATGGTTTGACTCTGCAACTTTTATGATCCAAAGGGGTGAACTCCAATCCCGGCGCACTAGGGTTTTGACACAGTCTGAGAACTTAATCTTCAGGAGCTGCTAAGGAGATCTGACAACCCAACAATGAACCATACCCGTGGAGATTTCTTCCACAAGGATATTTATATAGCGGCTGTCACTACCACGGTGAAAATGGCTATGACCGCTTGAGGTTCTGTCAACATAGTTTTCCTTGTGAAGGGATTGTCCACTACAGTTAACCCTCTCTAAAGATGACTCACAATAGTATACCACAAGGGGACTTGGCTCCAGATCCAAGGTTTTTGACACCTTTTCACTTTTAACCCAAACAAAGCAAGTAGATTAATCTGACACTATAAGACAAAGTTTTGCTTCACCAAGGTCTATGATGCCAACTCTATGTGATCTATCAACCTCTCCGAGGAGAGAATGTATCAATCAATAAGAGAAGGTGCACTAACCAGTTTTGATTCACCAAAGCTCATGATGTCAACCCCACGTGATCTATCAACCTCTCCTGGGAGAGAATGTATCGATCAATAAGAGAAGACACACTAACCAAGTTGAATGTGAAATGCACTAAGTATCCTTCCTACCTACAAGGATTCTATCATCAAGAAATATTTCGCTAGGAATCCAATCTCTCAAGAATCACGAATAGTGTTCATAGGGCCTAATTACTATGTGAGCACAGATATATTCTCGAAAGCAAATCTACCAAAAGTACCCAAAAAGAAAAAAGAGGAACACTTAACGCTTAAAGCGAATATGAGATGAGTCCACAAGGTGAAACACTTAACACCTCACACAAGCTGAAAATGATTCCCCAACTTAGAAAACAAGTGAGTTCCTAAAAGCACAAAAGAGTTGCCAAGTGGAACACTTAACGCTTCTGTCCTGTTGACCCCTCCCCTTTATGGCGCTGAGATTACAACCACAGGGTGGAATGAGGGGCTGATAAATTAGCGAGTCCAATAACCCAAGATAGAAATCAAGATCAATCATAAGTATCTGAGACTACTTAATGAATCCTTAAGGGGTCACAACCTAGTATCAATTACGCAAGTGTGTAGAAATAAACAAAAGCATGAAAAGATGCACACAAGCCAGACACATAAGAGATTTATTTTAAGTCTAAATCAAAATATTATTAGATGAAGGAGAATACCTGGGATCCTCGCAATGTGCTTAGTAGATTTGACTTGATTTTTAGCAATTCTTGTTGAGCTTTTCCATGCAAGCAAGTGATGAACTCTCCAACAAGCAAACAATGTAACATATATTCAACTTATGAAAACCATAGGGTTAGCTCTAAAAATCAATTAGTATTAGCAATAATAACCAGCAATTAACCCAAATGACTTCCATATCATTCATTGAATCATGTAAAAAAAATAAGTGCATACCCATCACAAAATTTTATTTTTTTTTGCTGCATTTGACCTAGTCAACAAGATCTGATTTTTATTTTATGATTTTAGCCACAAAAATAAAAATTAAAAATAGAAACCCTTGCTAAAAAATAGAGAGCTTTTCAAAAATGTAAAAATTTTAGAAAAATCTCTTCATTTGTGCCCTAGAGACCCGTTTTATCAAAATAGACCAGTTTTTGTAAATTGACTATTTGAGCTATTATATTATGTCCAAATTTAAAATACAAAGAATAGACCCCTTGTATAATTTAAATAGATTTTTGAAAATATAAAAATTTCTGAAAAATATACTGATTTGCGTCAGATATTAATTTTTTTTGGAATTTCAAGAAAAAATTATTAAAAATTCAAAACATCTCAAAAAATTCTAAATTTTTTACTGTAGCTTTCTTGATATGTTTCCAACTTGAAAAAAAAAATTTAGTCCAAAACTCTAAGCTGTTTGAGAGATAAAATTAAATATTTGAAACTTTAGGGCTTTAACTCCAAAAAAAAAATGAAAACCAGCATGTAAAGGTGGGTTGCCCCACGGTGGGCGCCAGAAATGGTGTGTGTGAAAATTGTGCTTAATTTTTAGACACAACACTTCAGTAAAACATTAGAGGTTAGCAAAAATCAAAATCGTGCAAAATTGAAATCTAATTTAACCAAGCGATTTACTGCCTTCTAGTAGGTGCGAGATTAATGTTCTCAGATTGTTATCGAGATTAGTGACCTAAACGACACCTAAACGAAGGATTTGAATGCAATTGATCTAGATATGAAATATGAATGCAATTAATCTATATTTTTGAATTTTCTATGCAATAAGAATGATAAAAACTGATATGAATCTATGCTAATATGGAAATTAATCTGCTAAAATGATCTAATAATGATATGAAAAAGAATCTAAATGAATGTAAAAAAAAAACAAATTGATCTCACAATAGCCTTGATTTGCAATAAGCTTTGATTCTCCAAATTCCAATTCTTCAAAATAGTTGTGCAATTCGTAGATGACTTTGGCAAAGTAAGCTTGCAAAATTATGAGATGATTTGAGATGAGCTGAAGCCTTGATTTTATTGAAATCCAAGGCTTTGGAGGTGCATGGGAAAAAAAAGTCATAAATCACTCAAATAACTCAAGTTGATTTTTGAGTTATTTTTAAATAAAGGATAATTAACTCACAAAAATATGCAAAAGCTAAGTTTTAACTCAAAATAGAGTTTAGCTTTAATTGATAATTGATAGTTGTCTGCTTTTATGATTGTGCATGTTTTATTTATGAATTAATTTAATAATAAAGTGATTTATTTCCAACTTAACTGCTTTTAAAAATAAAACAATTGATTTATGGGTTAATCAATTATTTAATCAAACTTTTATTAAAAACTATATTATTAAATAATGACAACTTGCTTTAATTAATTAAATAAGAATTTAATCAATTATTCATATGATATTAGATTTATTGTCAAAATTAAATAATACAATTAATAATAGATAGAATTAAATTTAATTACACAATTAAGTGGCAAATATTAAATCTAATTAATTAAATATGAAAATATTCAATTAATCAAACTTTAGGATAAATGTGATTTATTGCCAAATAATTATAAAATTAAAGATAATTATGATGATTAGGAATATTACTAGGAATATTCCTCAATACAGAATTTAAGATAATCAATTATGATTCGATGATGTTTAGATGTGCCTTAGATTAGGACTTTGATGTCGATTTCATTCGAATCGAAGATGTAAGAGATTAATGAACTTATAGCCCATTTTTGAGGTATTACACGGATATCGTGAAAAAATAAAATTGTCCTGATCTATTTGATTATACATTCCATTGTTCCACATTATATGTATTGCATTTTCTCCACATCAATTTTGAATTGTGTGCTTTTTCACCAACCTCTTTATTATTAATATGGGCAACGAAATGAGATCGATCAACCAAGCTAAAAAAAAATAGAAGTTCTCATGGATTCCCTTTTCCCCTTTTCCTATATAGGAGAAATGTAAACTTAATTTCCTTTCCCCATTAACAAGGGGGTGAGGTGTGCTTTATGATAGCAACACAAAGAAGTGCTATTGTAGAGTTGCATTTGTTGATTAAAAACAAAATAAATAGGATTTGAAATGTTTATGATGAAAAATCATACACAGTTTAATCTAAAAATGCAAGAATCTAATATGGACTGTGGAAATCACATGACTTTAATTATAATAAATATATGTAATCTATTTAACATAGGTAGATTTATGGCCAGATTTATGGTTCTCTGTGAAGATTTTGGTGCATCTAAAAGATCTTGTAACATTTTATAAAGATCACATTTCTATTAAAGTTATTTATTATATCTTTTTATGTCAGTTTTTTTTTTTTAATAATATGTTTAATTGCTGTATATTTTATTGGCAAAGAAATCAATCTAAAATTAAACCACAGTCGATCTCACTGAGGAAGTGTTTAGAAATGTGCTAGAGTCAAGTAATGAATGTAATAAACAAAATTTTAGAAAAATGTTTTAAATATTAAATGAGTTACTAAATGCAATATTTAATATATAAATTTGGAGAAAATGATGCATTTTTTAATCAATTGTTGAAATTGGTGTAAATGTATTTTGTAAATTGAGGCAATTTATTGGATGCAGCAATATTTAATATCTAAAACTGAGGAAGATGTTGCATTTTTTTTAATATTGGTGACATCAATAAATGTAATTTGTAAATTGAGACAATGTCTATCTAGTTAATTGATATGTAAATCGATTGACTATTTAATACCAAAAATTTTATTTGGTAGGGGTTGAATTTGCCCCCTTCCTAAGGCTGAAAAGAATGGTCACTAGCCATTGCCATTCTTTAAGGTCAAATATCTTTGTGCTAATATTCTTTTAAAAAAATGATATCATTTTTTTACTGCATAAAATTAACCTTTAAGTACCATAGTATTATTAATTATAACAAAGCTTGGTAAAATTGTTATAATTAGTGGTGTCATTAGCAAGTTGTAATATAAACATGTTTGTTTAGATTTCATAATTCAATCATTTATGTGAATTGTTTTTGGATTGTGATTTAGTTATAGTTTATTGAAGTTTGGGTTTGAATTTTGATATTGACTTGATATTTGACATTTAGTTTGTGTTTGAATTTTGGTGTTTGAAGTTTCTTATAGACTTTATCTACAAGTTGTTTGTTGGAAGTGTGTAGAAATTTGAGGCATCTACTTTTTGTATATTTATCATTTTTAGCATTCACTTTGTGTGCATGTTTGAATTCTAAGATCCCTTTATTGTATTTTTGAACTTTGTTTGGAGTGTTCAAGTCTGCTTTGATATCCCCTTTATTGAGGGAAGGGGAGAGGAGTGTGTTTGAACTTTGTATTAAGATTTTCTAGATTATTTTACTATTAATATATATATGATCGTGTTTGTTATTTTGTGTGGGTGGGTATGTTTTAACTTATTGTCAATTTCAAAAGTGTTCCACATTTGAACTTCGGTATATATTTACAATGTGTGAAGTACGTTTTAACTTTGTCATTTACTTTCTACATATTGGCATTCATTTTGTATGAAGAGTTTTAATTTTGGCATTCACTTTGTGCATACTTGAACTTCAACATTTAATTTGTGTGAAAACTTATAAATTTTAGCATGTGTTTGTATTTCAACTTTTCCATTCAATATGTGCAAGTGTACTTTGACATTCACTTGCGTATATTTAAACTTCGCAATTTGTTTTTGTATATACAAATTGTACCTTTAAACAAGCTATGTGTGAAATGTGTATCTCAAAATTTTTATTCAATTTGTACAAGTGTACTTTGACATTCACTTATGTGCATATTTAAACTTTAGAATTTGTTTTGTATATGTGCGAATTGCACCTTTGAATAAGCTATGTGTGAAATGTGTTTGAATTTCACATTCAATTTATATGTGGATTGTGTGTTTGAACAAACTACATGTGAAATGTCATTTAACAATCAATTTGTTGTGTTTATATGCTTAAACTTTCAAATTCATTTTTTGTGTGTCCACTAACTTTGACATTCACCTATGTTGTATGTTTGAACTATGGAGTGAATTATGTCTGAACTTTGACATTTACATTATGTTTGTATTTACTTTGTGTATGGTTGAAGTAACGTTTTGTGAAAGATTTTTAAATTATGCACATGTTAGCTTTTGATCAAACTTTTTATGTTTGGAATCGGCAAGGCTGACTCATGACTTGTGACTCAACAAAATGACTTACCGAAGTGAAAAAAACTCTTGAAATTTAGAGATTTTAAAGGATTTAAATCTTCTTTCATACACCCATTATTGAATAAAGCTTAAAGACACGATAACATCATCACACAGAAGCTTATTTGATCACATACATAAATGTAAATAGTAGTTGAAGGAAATAACAAACTTATATAAAATTATAAATATTGTCAAATGTCTATAAAACTCATGGAATGTGAAATCCATGACATCAAATTTTCCAAACATATGTGAAAACAAAAACAAGTCTACGGCTCTGACTCTAACTCTAGTTCAGCCCCAGCCTTAGGCTTAGCCTCAAAGTAGCTTGTATCCCTCCTACAAAGGTGTTTAAGGTAGGTCCTGGATGACTAAAAAACCATAGTCTGTGCCTGTGAGGTGCCACTCTAACCAACATCAATTGTGTCTAATCATTTTCTATCCTCCTTTTCTATGGCCACAACCTTAGCCTCTCTATCTTCCTACTCAACCCACACAAGGTCCTCATCAGTAAAGATAGGATCGGTAGACTCAATGACCCACTCAGATTTTGGATCGACCTCCTCTACCATGATTGGGCTGGAGTCATTGTCCAAAATTTGTCTGCTTCTAAGAGGAAGGTTTTAATGAAAAAAGACTAAATCATCTAACCTCTCCACAGATAGTCTATTGCACCTTTTCGAGTGAACATGATCGAACATACTTCGGTTGTGCTCACAACTTGAAGTGCTACATGGCTGGCTCCATATGCAAATGATAATTTTTTGAAGTTTTTGGGGCTATAGGCTCAAACATTTGCCACCACCTATTTGAAATAAGGAAAAGAAAAAAATATTAGTACGAGTGTTTTTGCACATTTGGCTTCTAAAAATCTCTCATGCTGCATTATAAAGTGCCTCCATCTTGTGCACTGTAGATGTGATTGTAGTATCACCAATAGACATCTGTTGTGTCACTAAATAAAGCCCACTAAGAACCTCCTCATTCTCCTTGAAATTAGAATAGAAATGACAAATTGAGGTAATAAATGGTTGCATGGCTGGCCTACGAAGCTAGTTGTGCCATCTCCTATAAATTATCTTCCAAATGGGACCATACTTATGCTCATCTCCTCCATATATAGATCTAATAGCCTCCTCGGCCCTATCCATGCTCTCATATATGTAGCCTATAAATGGCTTCTCCCCATCTACAACTTGTAGGAGAACTACTAGGGGCTCAATGATCTACAAATATTGTTAAACACAAACAGTTAAGTCACAAGTGTGCATGAAAAGAATCAAAATTGCAAAGTTGCAAACAAATTAAAGATATGAATATAATTTAAAAGTAAATACTAAATATTAAATTGTAATAAATTTTCCTAGATGGTCTTTGCACAAGGAGTTCAAAAACCTAACTCATCATAAATGCAATCTGTCACATCCATCCCTACGATGGTCGTAGCATAGGATGAGGAAGTCCACTCCTCACCAACAAACATGCGCCTCAAAGATGTCTTTGATTACATCATGGATTTTAATATGATAAAATTTAAGACAAATTTTGTGATACCGGGATGAGCCAACTCCTTTTTCCCTATGTATTGCCTCATTATGCTAAGGACCAATGCATGATTGTAGATAAATTTGCAGATGTTCTTGGCCCTATCAATGCTTTCTTTCACCCATTCAAGCTTTCCGATATCCTCCAATACAAGGTCAAGGAAATGGGCTACACATGGAGACCATTTTTTTTTGAGTGCCTCTCCATCAAAATTCTACTTGCAACAACATATATTGTTGCATTGTCTATCACCACATGCACCACATTTTCTTCCCCCAGCTCATGCATGACTTTCTCAAAAGCCTCACATAAATATGTGGCATTTTTCACATGTGAAGATGTTGAAGCCTTCAATTTTTCCATTAATGTCAATGGTATTTAGTAAGTTAGCAATCAAAAATTAGTACAGTCAGTCTTTGATGTCAATCTGATCTATCAATTAATCAACATTACTAAGGGATGATGTTAATGTAATCTGTAGGTTGGAACAAGTAGTATGGTTCAAATAACTTAATTAAAATCTTCTATATTTGGTTGCTAAGAAGACAATATCAAATACACTAACATTTGTGATCTTCCTGATGCTTTTGTAGCTTAAGGAATAATGATTCTACCTATTTCATTGGTCTCCATATCATACATTGAAGAATGTTTGTTACTGATAGATACAATCACTTATGTCACTTGAGCGACAGGAATGTTATGAGATGCCAGAACAACAAAAGATGTTGATGACCTAACAGGAAAAGGATAAATAACAATGATAGTCAAAATCTGATTAGTATCACAACAACCATTAAGTTTGTGTTATTAATTGATCTTCAAAGAAATTTTTCTGCATTAAACTAACTAACTATATGGTGCCCGAACTCTGTATTTGTTAGCAGCATGATATAAGTTCATGGTGGTAAGAATATTAGAATTGGTAAATGACAACATCTTAACAAATTCTTATCTCTTAATTATTCAACATTCATAATCCTTCCTTTCCAAATCGGGTATATGAGACATTATGCATTTCGGGTTAAAGAAGATTGTTGGTGATTATTGGTTATTAGTTCTACATAGAAAATGTGTCTCATATGAAATGTATTGAAAAGAAAAATTAATATCCTTGTACTTGTATCCTGCTTATGGGATGAACTACCGATTTGTAACTTGAAACAAATGAAACTACAAAGTTAGGTACTCTCAGTTTTGTAACAGTCACGAGCCTACTGTAAAAACCAAGGTTACCATTACTTATAAAACAGAGAATGTTGATGAAGAAAAGGTACCATGTATGTGAAGAAGACATCTGGGGGATTTCAGTTAATGGAAAGGAAACATAAGTGATCAATCTATGATAAAGACATTTTTTTAAAGAAGACTGTAGACAAGTATGTGAAAAGATGTCGACACAGAGGATTGAGGGTTTGTGTTTATTGACAGTATGAGTTCATCCTTTGAATGTGTTCTTATTTACATTTGCTGATTGTAAATGGACAATGAAAGTCTATTGAAAGGAAATATTCTTTATGTTACTAGTTGAATAAGAGTTTGAACTATCAGTAAACTTGTGAATCATGTCTGATTCTGTCATGTTTAAAGCATAAGCATTTGAGACAGTCTAAATGAAATAGTTTGGCAGAATAGAGGAATGGCTAGTTAAATGGAAATATTGTTTATATTTCTGATGTTAATGTTAGTCTTGTTCAGACATCTCTGATATGGAGATTGGTAAAGATTCTATTGAAGTTGAAGCAGTGATTGTGAAGTTGAAGTAGTGATTGTGAGTATCTCAGAAATTAAAGTATTAATTGAAAGTGTCTTTGATAATTGAGAAGTGTGATGTATGTGAAAGGAAGCCAAAGTGCATAAATGCTTCCAAATGCTAATTCTAACAAGAGAGATGATGCTGAAATTTATCTCACAAAACCTTAGACTATTGCAAGATAAATAAACACATGTAGAAAATGGATTATACCCATAAACATATAACACTAGATATACGTGGGAAACCCTTATGAGAAAAAACACACCACTCCAAAACCAAACTCAATTGTATTATCAGCAACAAAGTTACAATATAATCTCCAGAGCCACAACTCTATAAGAGTAATCAGCTATGATATCTAAATCCAGAATAATTTTAGTAGCATAACAATGCTCTTCAAACAATTCTCTCTCTCACAGTTCTCTACAACAATGCCTTGTACTTATAGAGTTTTTGTACAAGAGGAAATAGTTTCTAAAGCATCTACATTCAATGCATCTACAAACTATTTTAGAAACTTCCTTTATGCACAACTCTTGCCTTAAAAATAAAGCAAAGAGAATAAATCAGAGAAAAATGGAAACATTTTGTTTTCTTCCCCAAGTCCATCCTAGTGGAAGATTTTGTCTTCATTTAGCATCTTTCCAAAAAGAATAAATAAAATAATAAATTATGATAAGGCTGAGTCACCTTATCCAAACAATCTCCCACTTGACGAAGACCTTACAAGAGTTATTGTATCACAACATAGGCCCCAAGGCCCATAGAACCAACACACCATATGAACTTTTTAGTGCTCACCGGTTTTGTCAATGCATCTGCAACATTCTCCAAAGTAGAAACCTTTTCCAACTTCACCTTTCCATCTTCCACCATATCATGAAAAAAATGATATTGTACATCAATGTGCTTTGTTCTGGCATGGAAAGTAGCATTATTTGCTAAAAAGATAGCACTCTGGCTATCACAACATATAGTAATATGTCCTGCATCAAAACCAATATCAGAACACAATCTCTTAAGCCAAATGGCCTCTTTGGAAGCAAGAGTACCTGCCATGTACTCTACTTCTATAGTGGACAAAGCAGCTACAGCCTACCCCTTGCTCATCCAACTAATTGCACCACCAAACATCATGAAAACATATCCACTGGTGGATCTTCTTGTGTCAATATCACCTGCCCAATCTGAATCCACATATCCATGAATGGAAATAGAATGTTGAGATACAATAGGATTACCATGAAAACATAAGCAATACTCAGATGTGCCCCTCAAATATCTAAACACTCTCTTAACTGCATCCCAATGCACCCTTCTAGGATTAGCATATACCGACTAAGGACTCCCACTGCTTGGGCAATATCTGGCCTCGTAAAAACCATAACATACATCAAGCTACTAGTAGGACTTGCATAAGGTACTCTAGACATTTCCTCCATCTCAGTAGGAGATTTTGGACAATCCTCCATAGAAACCTTCATCCCATGTAATATTGGAACAACTAACTGCCTGTAAGATGTCATGTTGAATTTCTCCAACACAGAGTTAACCTACTTCCTCTGGCTCATCCAAAGCTTTTTGTTAGATGTATCTCTTATGATCTCAATCCCAAGAATATATCTAGCTGCACCTAGATCTTTCATTTCAAACTGCACTACTAACTGAGACTTCAAATCTGAAATAATTCTTTTACCATTCCCAATAAACAACATATCATCTACATACAAGACTATGATAAGAATGTGATCATTTTCAAATTTGTAATATACACAATGGTCAAATTTAGATCTTAGAAATCCCAAAGAAAACACATAGGTGTCAAACTTTTGATACCACATTCTAGGAGACTGTTTCAAACCATATAGAGATTTCTTCAACTTACAAACAAGGTTTTCTTTACCTTTCTCAATGAAATGCTCTGGCTGTGACATATAAATTTCCTCCTCCAAATCACCATGAAGGAATGTTGTCTTCACATGCATTTTCTCAACTTCAAAGTCATAAGTTGTTGCAAGTGATAACAATAATCGAATGGATGTCATCTTAGCTACAGGAGAGATATTTCACCATAATCAATTCCCTCGACCTGTGAATACCCCTTCGTGACCAACCGTGCCATATACTTCTCAACACTGCCATCTAGACCCAATTTCTTTTTGAACACCCATTTGCATCCAACAAGTTTTTGTCCTTGAGGAAAAGGTATCAAATCCCATGTAGAATTCTTCTTCAATGCTGCCATCTCTTCATTCATGGCTTCCATCCAAGAATCTACATCATGCATACCCATAGCCTCTCTAACTGTCCTAGGCTCATCAATGTTAGAAATCAAAGCAAATATACTACTGGAATCCAACAAAGAATATCCAAACCTCTTAGGTGAATAACCAAATTTATCAGGTCGTTGTCTATCATGAGTAGACCTCCTCAAAGTTTGAGGTTCAGGTTCTTGCTCTTCTTCAAAACTTTCAGAGCTGCTTAGGCTCTCCTCATTATCAAGTCCATCAGGAGCTCATAGTTCTTCTTCCTTAGACGTAGTAGGAATATGAACTACTTCCTTTTTCTGCTTCTCTTCCTTCTCTGGCTGCAAATCAACTGTGGAAGGTTTCAACTCATGAAATATAACATTTCTAATGTAGAGCACCTTCTCTGCAACTGGATCCAAAAGCTTGTAACCTTTCACACCGACACCATAGCCAATGAAGATACACTTAACTACCTTGTTCTCCAACTTTGATCTTTTCTCACTTGGCACATGAGCATATGCCTCACAACCTAAGACTCTGATATGTCTCAAAGAGGGCTTCTTTCTAGACCATGCCTCCATGGGCATCTTCTCAACAAGTGTTGAAGTAGGAGACCTATTAATTAAATAACATGCAATGGCTATAGCTTCAGCCCAAAAATTTTGTTCAAGGCCAACACCACTCAACATACTCCTAGCCTTGTCCATCAATGTTCTATTCATCCTCTTTGCAACTCCATTTTGCTGTGGAGTGTATGGAGTTGTTTTATGTCTCTCAATTCCATGATCCTTACAGAACCTATCAAAATCTACTGAACAAAACTCACCCCCATTATCAGTCCTCAAACACTTAATTTTTCTACCAGTTTGATTTTCAACCAAGGATTTAAATTCCTTAAATCGACTGAAAACTTCAAATTTACTTATGAGGAAATACACAAATGTCCTAATATTATAATCATCTATGAATGATACAAAATACAAAGATATGGATATTGAAGGAACATTAACTAGACCAAACACATCTAAATGAATATAATCCAAAACCCCAAAAGACTTATGAGAACTGGAATGAAAGGAAACACAGTGATGTTTACCATAAATACAATGTTCACAGAAGTCAAACTCCATATTACAATCATGAAGGCCTTCAACAAGGCTCTTATTTTTCAGAGCTCTAAGGCCCTTCTCACCAATGTGACCAAGTCTTTGGTGCCATAACATTTTCTTCTCAGCAAGGAGCTTCATCTCCAGAGTATTAGCACCCTTAGGTACCTAGAAAGCACGACCATCAGATGTAGAAATAATAGTCTTCTTCTTTTCTTGATCTGCTAGTGAGGATGAAGAATCTAAAGCCCTTTTCTTGGACTTCATAGAAGTGCTATTGCACTGAATTGTGCATGCATCCAACCTATACAAGGTGCCCATCCTAACACCCTTAGCAAGCACCATAGAGCCTCTTGTCATCTTGCATCCAACACTCAAGAATACAACCTGCACACCCACGTCACCAATCTTGCTGACTGAAAGTAGGTTTCTTGCCAAACCAGGGATACGTAGTACACCATCAATCCCCTTCACTCTACCATCAGGGAATCTAATCTTGACTCTACCACATCCAACAATATCCAGGTGAGATTTATCACCCAAATACACCTTTCCACCATGAAGCTCTTCATACTTTGAAAACCAATCTCTATGAGATGTCATGTGGAAAGAAGCACCTGAATCTATCAACCACACATCTTATGATGCATGTGTTGCCAAGGATACAAAAAAATCATCTACATCATCTTGAGAAGATTTATTAGTGTCAGAATCAGAGTAATCCTTTTTACCTTTCTTTTTCTTCTCCTCTTTGTAATCTTTTCGAAGATGACAAGGTTTGCCACAATTCCAACACTTTGCCTTGGAATTTTTACCAGGAGACTTAGATCTCCCAAGAGACTTGGATTTTCCTTTATTGTCCTTTTTCTTGCTTTTCTACATTGTTCTACCATGAGCAACTAGGGCCTCCTTAGCCATTTTAGAAGATTTTCTTCGCATCTCTTCAGATAACAACGAACCAACCGCATCCTCCAATTTGAAAGTGGTTGTTGTGCTTCCAATAGCCATAACAAGGTGATCCCAAGAGTCCAACAAAGAACATAACATAAGCATGCATTTATCTTGATCATCAATCTTATCACCAACAGAATTCAGCTGAGCAATTAGCATATTATATGCATTCAAGGGATTAGCAACAAAACCTCCTTCCTCCATTCTAAAAGAATACAACTTCTTTCTTAGAAATAACTTATTTACCAAGGATTTTCCTTGATAAATATCACCAAGCTTATTCCAAAGAATAGTTGCAGTCTTCTCTTCATGAACATTCAGGAGGGCATGTGCAGGATCATGGTATGCCAAAAAGTGTCAATGTTAAAAAATCCTCTTTTCACTCGTCCAAAAATGAGCTAAAAAGAATGTTGACTTTTTAGTAGGCCTGGGTGTCAGTACACATGCCCAAGCAAATACCAAGCCTAATCAGATATTCGATACAATCGGATATTCGATATTTTCGGATATCTGATAATATCAGATATCAAAAAAAGCCTGTCTATTTTGAAATTTGAATTGCCCCACTTTTTCCAATTTCAAGTTACAATACAATCGGATATATGATATTTTTGAATATCCGATAATATCGGATATCTAAAAAAGCACGCCTATTTTGAATTTTGAATTGCCCCACTTTTTCCAATTTCAAGTTACAAGGATTTATACAAATATAACATTTAAGTATAAGTTTGATTTATTTAATTTCTTATACTTTAATTTATATTTGTATAAATACAAGTTAAATACATTCCAATATTTTTGAGATAGGTTTTAGCTTCATAGGAGTTAAGATGCAAATTCTAGATTATGGGGGATTTCAAAAAATTCCAAACTTAGCCAAATTTCAGGATTCGGCAAGCCTTCAGCAGGGTTACCTCCCATAACTCATCATGGCTTTCTAAGGTCAAACTGAAGCTAGCAAAATTATTCTCAAAGGGTTTTAACTCATTTTATCACAAATCACTTGGACCCCTTAGGACACACTTGATGGTTCTAATGCGTCAAAAGGGGTCATGGGGACTTCCTAGGGGCCCTAACGCATGATAAGGCATACTAGGACCCCTATGAAGTCCCCATGACCCCTTTTGACACATTTTAACACTCAAGTGTGTCTGAAGAGGTTGTAGGACCCCTTAAGACACACTTGAGGGTTCTAATGTGTCAAAAGGGGTCATGGGGACTTCCTAGGGGTCCTAACACGTGATAAGGCATACTAGGACCCCTAAGAAGTCCCTATGACCCCTTTTGACACAATGGAACCCTCAAGTGTGTCTGAAGGGGTCGTATGACCCCATAGGACACATATGAGCATTCTAATGTGTCAAAAGGGGTCATAGGGACTTCCTAGGGGTCCTAACGCGTGATAAGGCATACTAGGACCCCTAGAAAGTCCCCATCACCCCTTTCGACACATTGGAACCCTCAAGTGTGTCCTAAGGTTTTTCAAAACCCCTTCAGACACACTTGAGCCTTCCAATAGGTCAAAAGGGGTCATGGGGAGTTTCAAGGGGTCCTAGTACACCTTATAATGCATTAGGACCCCTAGGAAGTCCTCATGAACCCTTTTGACACATTAGAACCCTCAAGTGTGTCCTATGACCCCTTAGGACACACTTGAGGGTTCTAATGTGTCAAAAGGGGTCATGGGGACTTCCTAGGGGTCCTAACATGTGATAAGATGTACTAGGACCCCTAAGAAGTCCCCATGACCCCTTTTGACACATTGGAACCCTCAAGTGTTTCCTAAGGGATCGTACGACCCCTTAGGACACACTTGATCATTTGAATGTGTCAAAAGAGGTCATGGAGACTTCCTAGGAGTCCTAACATGTGATAAGGCATACTAGGACCCCTAAGAATTCCCCATGACCCCTTTTTATACATTTGAATGCTCAAGTGTGTCTGAAGGGGTCGTAGGACCCCTTAGGACACACTTGAGGGTTCTAATGTCTCAAAAGGGGTCATGGGGACTTCCTAGGGGTCCTAACATGTGATAAGGAAAACTAGGACCCCTAGGAAGTCCCCATGAACCCTTTTGACACATTGGATAGCACAAGTGTGTCCAAAGGGGTCCTACAACCCCTTAGGACATAGTTGAGGGTTCCAATGTGTCAAAAGGGGTCATGGGGACTTCCTACAGGTCCTAACATGTGATAAGGCATACTAGGACCCCTAAGAAGTCCCCATGACTCCTTTTGACACATTTGAATGCTCAAGTCTGTTTGAAGGGGTCATAGGATCCCTTAGGTCACATTTGAGGGTTCAAATGTGTCAAAAGGGGTCATGGGGACTTCCTAGGGGTCCTAATGCGTGATAAGGTGTACTAGGACCCCTAGAAAGTCTCGATGACCCCTTTTGACACATTAGAACCCTCAAGTATGTCTTAAGGGGTCGTAGGACCCCTTAGGACACACTTGAGGGTTCTAATGTGTCAAAAGGGGTCCTGGGACTTCCTAGGGATCCTAACATGTGATAAGGCATACTAGGACCACTATGAAGTCCCCATGACCTCTTTTGACACATTTGAACCCTCAAGTATGTCCCAAGGGGTCATAGGACCCCTTAGGACACACTTAAGGGTTATAATGTGTCAAAGGGGGTGATGGGGACTTCCTAAGGGTTTGAGTACACCTTATCACACATACTAGGACCCCTAGAAAGTCCCCATGACCCCTTTTGACACATTTGAATGCTCAAGTGTATCTGAAGGGGACTCCTTAGGACACACTTGAGCATTCCAATGTGTCAAAAGGGGTCATGGAACTTCATTGGGGTCCTGACATGTGATAAGGCATACTAGGACCCCTAAGAAGTCTTCATGACCTCTTTTGAAACATTTGAATGATCAAGTGTGTCTGAAGGGGTCGTAGGACCCCTTAAGACACACTTGAGCATTCCAATATGCCAATAGGTTTCATGGGGACTTCCTACAGGTCCTAACATGTGATAAGATGCCCTAGGACCCCTAGGAATTTCCCATGACCCCTTTTGAAACATTTTAATGCTCAAGTGTGTCTGAAGGGGTCGTAGGACCACTTAGGACACACTTGAGCATTCTAATGTGTCAATAGGGGTCATGGGGACTTCCTAGGGGTCCTAACATGTGATAAGGCATACTAGGACTTCTAAGAAGTCCCCATGACCTCTTTTGACACATTTGAATGTTCAAGTGTGTCCTAAGGGTTCCTAGGGGTCTCCATGACCCCTTTTGACACATTTGAACACTCAAGTGTGTCCAAAGGGGTCGTAGGACCCCTTAGGACACACTTGAAGGTTCAAATGTGTGAAAAGGGGTCATGAGGACTTCCTAGGGGTCCTAACATATTATAAGGCATACTAGGACCCTTAGGAAGTCCTCATGACCCCTTTTGACACATTTTGAATGTTCAAGTGTGTTCAAAGGGGTCATAGGACCTCTTAGGACACACTTTAGGGTTCTAATGTGTTAAAAAGGGTCATGAGGACTTCGTAGGGGTCCTAACGCATGATAAGGTATACTAGGACCCCTAGGAAGTACCCATGACCCCTTTTGACACATTTGAATGCTCAAGTGTGTCTGAAGGGGTCCTACGACCCCTTCAGACATACTTGAGTGTTCAAATGTGTCAAAAGGGGTCATGGAGACTTTGTAGGGGTCCTAATGCATGATAAGGCATACTAGGACCCCTAAGAAGTCCCCATCACCCATTTTTACACATTAGAACCCTCAAGTGTGTCCCAATGGGTCATAGGACCCCTTAGGACACACTTGAAGGTTATAATGTGTCAAAAGGGGTCATGGTTACTTCCTAAGGGTCCTAACGCATGATAAGGCATACTAGGACCCCTAAGAAGTCCCCGTGACCCCTTTTGACACATTAGAACCCTCAAGTGTGCCCTAAGGGGTCCAAAAACCCCTAAGGAAATACTTGATGGTTTGACTATGTCAAAAGGGGTCATTGGGACTAACTAGGGGTCCTAACGTGTGATAAGGTGTACTAGGACCCCTAGGAAGTCCCCATGACCCCTTTTGACACATTTGAACCCTCAAGTGTGTCTGAAGGGGTTGTCCATAACCCATTTTGAAATATTTGAATGCTCAAGTGTGTCTAAAGGGGTCCTACAACCCCTTCGGACACACTTGAGTGTTCAAATGTGTCAAAAGGGGTCATGGAGACTTCCTAGGGGTCCTAGTACGCCTTCTCACATGTTAGGACCCCTACGAAATCCCCATGACCCCTTTTGACACATTAGAACCCTCAAGTGTTTCCTAATGCATCCTACAACCTCTTAGGACACACTTGAGGGTTCTAATGTGTAAAAAGGGGTCATGGGGACTTCCTAGGGGTCCTAGTATGCCTTATCACACGTTATGACCCCTAGGAAGTCTCCATGACCCCTTTTGACATATTTGAACACTCAAGTGTGTCTAAAGGGGTCGTAGGACCCCTTTAGACACACTTGAGCATTCAAATGTGTCAAAAGGGGTTACAGATGACTCGTTCAGACACACTTGAGGGTTCAAATGTGTCAAAAGGGGTCATGGGGACTTCCTAGGGGTCCTATTACGCCCTATCATGTGTTAGGACCCCTAAGAAGTCATAATGACCCCTTTTGACACATTTGAATTCTCAAGTGTGTCTGAAGAAGTTTTAGGACCCCTTCGGACACACTTGAGCATTCAAATGTGTCAAAAGGGGTCATAGGGACTTTCTAGGGGTCCTAGTATGTCTTATCATGTGTTAGGACCCCTATAAAGTCCCCATGACCCTTTTTGACACATTAGAACCCTCAAGTGTGTCCTAAGGGGTCCTACGACCCCTTCGAACACACTTGAGCATTCAAATGTGTCAAAAGGGGTCATAGGGACTTCATAGAGGTCCTAGTATGCCTTATCACACGTTAAGACCCCTAAGAAGTCCCCATGACCCCTTTTGACACATTTGAACCCTCAAGTGTGTCCTAAGGGGTCCTACGACCCCTTCAGACACACTTGAGCATTCAAATGTGTCAAAAGGGGTCATGGAGACTTCTTAGGGGTTCTAGTATGCCTTATCACACATTAGGACCCATAGAAAGTCCCCATGACCCCTTTTGACATTTGGAATCCTCAACTGTGTCCTAAGGGGTCATAGGACCCCTTCGAACACACTTGAGCTATCCAATGTGTTAAAAGGGTTCATGGGGACTTCCTAGGGGTCCTAGTTCTCCTTATTACATGTTAGAACCCCTAGGAAGTCCCCATGACCCATTTTGACACATTAGAACCCTCAAGTGTGTCCTAAGGGGTCCTACAACCCCTTCAAACACACTTGAGCATTCAAATGTATAAAAAGGGGTCATGTAAACTTCGTAGGGGTCCTAGTACACCTTATCACGTGTTAGGACCCCTAGGAAGTCTCCATGAGCCCTTTTGACACATTAGAACCCTCAATTGTGTCCTAAGGGATCGTAGGACCCCTTAGGACACAATTGAGGGTTCTAATGTGTCAAAAGGGGTCATGGGGACATCATAGGGGTCCTAATGTGTGACAAGGACAACTAGGACCCCTAGGAAGTCCCCATGAAGCCTTTTGACACATTGGATAGCTCAATTGTGTCCAAAGGGGTCCTACGACCCCTTAGGACACAATTGAGGGTTCCAATGTGTCAAAAGGGGTCATGGGGACTTCCTATGGGTCCAAACATGTGATAAGGCATACTAGGACCCCTAAGAAGTCTCCATTACCCCTTTTGACACATTTGAATGCTCAAGTGTGTCTGAAGGGGTCATAGGACCCCTTAGGACACACTTGAGGGTTCAAATATGTCAGAAGGGGTCATGGGGACTTCCTAGGGGTCTTAACGTGTGATAAAGTGTACTAGGACCTCTATGAAGTCCCCATGACCCCTTTTGACATGTTTGAATGCTCAAGTGTGTTCAAAGGGGTTGTAGGACCCCTTAGGAAACACTTGAGTGTTCTAATGTGTCAAAAGGGGTCATGGGGACTTTCTAGGGGTCCTAACACGTGATAAGACATACTAGGACCGCTAGAAAGTCCCTATGACCCCTTTTGACACATTTGAATGCTCAAGTGTGTCTGAAGGTGTCCTACGACCTCTTCAGACACACTTGAGCATTCAAATGTATCAAAAGGGGTCATTGGGACTTCTTAGGGGTCCTAACACATGATAAGGCATAATAGGACCCATAGGAAGTCCCCATGATCGCTTTTGACACATTTGAACTTTCAAGTGTGTCCGAATGGGTTGTCCGTAACCCCTTTTGACACATTTGAAGGGTTCAAATGTGTCAAAAGGGGTCATGGGGACTTCCTAGGGGTCCTAACGCGTGATAAGGAATACTAGGACCCGTAAGAAGTCCCCATGACCCCTTTTGACACATTGGAACCCTTAAGTGTGTCCAAAGAGGTCGTAGGACCCCTTAGGACACACTTGAGGGTTCCAATATGTCGAAAGGGGTCATGGGGACTTTCTAGGGGTCCTAATGCATTATAAGGTGTACTAGGACCCATAGGAACTCCCCATGTCCCCTTTCGACCTATTAGAATTCTCAAGTGTGTCTGAAGGGGTTGCGCGAACCCTTAGGACACACTTGACGGTTCCAATGTGTTGAAAGGGGTGATGGGGACTTTCTAGGGGTCCTAGTACACCTTATCATGCATTAGGACCCCTAGGAAGTCCCCATGACCCCTTTTGACACATTGGAATGCTCACATGTGTCCTAAGGGGTCCTACGACCCCTTTGGACACACTTGAGGGTTTGAATGTATCAAAATGGGTCATGGGGACTTCTTAGAGGTCCTAGTACACCTTATCATGCGTTAGGACCCCTAGGAAGTCCCCATGACCCCTTTTGATACATTAGAACCCTCAAGTGTGTCCTAAGGGGTCCTATGACCCCTTCAGACACACTTGAGGGTTCAAATGTGTCAAAAGGGGTCATGGAGACTTCATAGGGGTCCTAGTATGCCTTATCACATGTTAGGGCCCCTAGGAAGTCCCCATGACCCCTTTTGACACATTAGAACTCTCAAGTGTGTCCTAAGGGGTCAAAGAGATTTGTGAAAAAATGAGTTAAAACCCTTTGAGAATCCTTTTGCTAGCTTCAGTTTGACCTTAGAAATCCATGATGGATTATGGGAGGTAACCCTGCTGAAGGCTTGCTGAATCCTGAAATTTGGCTAAGTCTGGAATTTTTCAAAATCCCCCAAACTCTAGAATTTGCATCTTAACTCCTATGAAGCTGAAACCTATCTCCAACATCCTGGAATGTATTTAACTTGTATTTATAAAAATATAAATAAAATTATAAGAAATTAAATAAATCACACTTATACTTAAATAAAGTATAAGTTAAATAAATCAAACTTATACTTAAATGTTATATTTGTATAAATCCTTGTAACTTGAAATTGGAAAAGGTGGGGCAATTCAAATTTCAAAATAGGCAGGCTTTTTCAGATATCTGATATTATCGGATATCCAAAAATATTGGATATCTGATTGTATCAGATATTTGATTAGGCTTGGTATTTCCTTAGGCATTACCAAGCGTGGGTGGTCAACCCTGTAGGTGTGTTTCAGGGGATAGTTCTTGATACCGAGACTTCGACAATGTAGCTGATGACTATTTTTTCACCTAAAATTGATGAAATGAAAAGGGTTTCTTAAAGACATTATCGACTTTCCATCGATATAATTATTGTCAAATTTTGAGTTTTGTAAGTAATTATTACTTATTTTTCAATTGAGTTATCTTTAAAGTCGTAACTGACATACTAATTGAAAAACAACTATAACTTTCAAACCATTTAACCTTTTTGAAATCCAAAACATGTGTCACATTCTATGCTTCGGCTACTATAATAAAAAAAAAGTTTTGAAGTAAAATTTTGAATTTGTTAAGGTGGTCAGACATGAGAGTTTTTTTATTCTGAAAAAGTTGTAGTAGAAAATTCATAATTAATTATTTATTTGACCAAAAATTACAAAAAAATATGTGTCACATCTAGGCATGAATCTACTACTTATATCTAGAATCTTGAAAAAATATATCATCATTTGATTATGATTGTGGTCAGACATACACATACTCTTTATCTTTTCCCTGAAATTTTTGTAGTACTGCATTGAAATCTAAAATTTTGAACAATTAGACAAAAAAAATTTCAAACAAGGGCTAGTAGTTTAGAAACCACATTCAATTTCCTACAAATTCTACTCTTACAACTTTTTCACATAAGGTTCATAAGATGTTCAAACTTTTAAGTCAAGTTGACTAACCCTAATTTTCTAATTTTTCATTGCCACTTAAGGCCATATTTTGGTATACCATGATCCTGCACATACCCAGGAGTACAGAATCAGCCAAATAGAGTCTTATCAAACCCTTGGCTTTTCAATCCATCTTATCCCAATCTTCTTGTGATGTAGTTTGAGGTTTCGTTGAAGAAATCGCAACCCATAGATCTCTATCTACAAGCTTGTCCTCCATTTTAAGTTTTCATAGCTCAAAATAGCTGCCATTAAACTTATCCATCTCTATTCTACTGGATGTGCTTGTCATATCTAACCTACAATAAGATTATGAAAAAACAATTCCTCTGCAAAACTCCCACTGAAACTAGATCATCACAAAAAATCCATCTACCCAACAATAATAACAAAGCTGGCTAGGCTCTGATCCCAATTGAAAGGAAGCCAAAGTGCGAAAATGATTCCAAATGCTAATTCTAACAGGAGAGACGATGCTGAAATTTATCTCACAAAACATTAGACTATTGCAATCTAAATAAACACATACAAAAAATGGATTATACACATAAACATATAACACTAGATATACATGGGAAACCCTTATGGGAAAAAACACACCACTCCAAAGCTAGACTCAATTGTATTATCAACAACAAAGTTACAATACAATCTCCAGAGCCACAACTCTATAAGAGTAATCAGCTGTGATATCTAAATCAAGAATAATTTCAGCAGCATAACAATGCTCTTCAAACAATTCTCTCTCTCACAGTTCTCTACAACAATGCCTTGTACTTATAGAGTTTTTGTACAAGAGGAAACAGTTTCTAAAGCATCTACATTCAATGCATCTACAAACTATTTTAGAAACTTACTTTATGCACAACTCTTGCCTTAAAAATAAAGCAAAGAGAATAAATTAGAGGAAAAGGGAAACATTCCATTTTCTTCTCCAAGTCCATCCTAGTGGAAGATTTTGTCTACATTTAGCATCTTTCCATAAAGAATAAATAAAAAAATAAATCATCATAAGGCCGAGTCACCTTATCCCAACAATATGTTTCTAAGATGTTATATTCAAAGCAATATATTGTAACAGAGTAATCATCTAATCTAAATCCTTTTATTGTTTGTAAAAAGGAAGTGAGTGCTTCTATGTTATTGTGGGGTTGGTGCTTTGTGAAGTAGATGTTTCAAAATTGTAAGGGATGAGTGTTCCTTGGGGTAGGTGCTCTAAACATTTGCCTAAAAGGCTTAATAAAAGACAAATTTCAAGAGTGATTTTTCACCCTTAGGGATTTTTCACTATAAACATTGTGTCTAACACTTTGTGGATTGTATTTCTTATTCTTCGCCTTATCTTGTCATTGTTGCATACACCCTTAAGTTTGATTCATTCAAGAATTTTCACTGGTTAAAATTTTACCACTGATTCTCCACCCCTCTCAGTGACTTTTGTATTCCAATTGAGGAAGCATCAATGGACTTCAAAAACATGGTGGATCCTGAAAATAAAGAAAAATAATGATCAATGATCAATATAAATCATAAATTAAAAAATTAAAATATTAATCACTAAATCAAAATTTAAATAATTCAATGCATTTAGGGAATTAGAATGATCGATCACATTCATGGGAAATAAGAAAATTTAGGAGTGTCCTATTCCTCCTATTGGTCCAACCATTTGTCATGACAGTGCAACCCTTTCTGCTCCAAGACACTCCCACATCCTCTAACTCAGCTTTTATATCCTCAATATTAGTAGGGGATTTTAAACCCCGACCCACAAATGGTAACATCTTTAATACATTGCTAGTAAGGAGACTTGTCACAAATAGATTAAATAAGTGTGTGCGAGAAAATTATAACATAGACAAAGAAAAGTTGAAAGTTCAAACTATAAATTTTAAAATTTAAATTTAAAACAATCAAATAAAAAAGAATTACTTGGTTGCAACAAATGGAATGTTGCAAAAGTACCAAAACTTGCAAATCAATTTCTTTACAAAATTTACATTTCGTTTGCAACCTTGTTCTGCCAAGAAATTCTTTAGTATATTTCCAAATCTCATCCTTTTGACCTTGTCTCTTAGGCTTAGGATTAGGAGGAGTCATTGAGGAAAACCATTGTTTTCAAAATGTGAAGGTTGTTGCAATAAGACAATTTTATAAAAAAAATTCCATTTGTGCATTGTATTTTATTTTTCAATCTTGATTATTTTCCTTTCAAATTCAAAGTCAAACTTCAAAGTTCAAAGAAAGAATTTAGAAAAATCAACAAACCCTACATTGTTGTACTTCTCTCATTGAAGTATGAAATTTAGATTTGAGTGGAAAACATTCAAATTTAAGATTTGGAAAACTAAACTTGAAAAAATTAACAATAAAATGAAAAATCCATAAACATACAATTAAAAATGAACAAAATCCATAAAATTTAACAATTACCTCTTTGAAATGAGATGAGAAGTCTTTGCAATTATTTTTTATTAAGGATAAAAATAGGTTTTGAAGGGACCTCAAAACCCTGTACAAGATGGTCACAAAAGATATTCAAGTACGCCTACTAAATGAACCGGATCAAGACCAAAGAGAGGGTTTAATTATCGTAGGCTCCCACAACCTGGATGGAATAAAGCATGGAAACCTAACACTCAAACAAAAGATAAATCATTGAAGATGAACAACGTTAAGAGAGACAGAGCTATCCATTCGTCCCCTTATTATGGGACCTAAGGGTCATGTCAAATGAAGAGGAGGATCTTTTTGAATTTTTAACTTTGACAGTAACCCAACCATCTTCAACCTTAGCAGCCTTATGCTACCCGCACAAAAGACCCAAAGTTGAGGAACCACCACTCAACAAAGAAACATCTAGCGAATCTTCTAGAACAGGGCCAACAGAGGCCACAACCAAAGGTCTGTCAATAATAGGAACCACCAAACCAGGGTAGGAAGGGCCCAACCCACCAAACCAACAATCCCAGTCCCACCAACATTAGTAGTCAAAGAAGGTTCAACACCAACAGGCCCAGAACCCCCAATAGGACCATCATCAACATAAACAAATAGAGAAGGAGTAGAGTTAATTCTAGTAGTCTCAGAAATATTCCCAGCAGCCACAAAAGAAGAGGCAATTGGAGGGGTAACAAAATCATCCTTCTCAGCTACCTGAGAAGAGTTTTTTAAAATAGTATAGTGTTGTGTAGAAGCTCCCTTCCACCACGAGGGAGAAGATTTCTTTTTCTTAATTTCTAGGCCCCATTGGGAGGAGACGTGGCCAGTTTTAAAACATTTACGACATCTGAAGGGAATACCCTCGTAGTCAAGCTATTGGATCCAGGATCCTAATGTAGATTCTATTTTTATTTCATTTGGGAGGCCCTTCAAAATGTCAAGTTCTACTAAAATACGAGCGAAGGTGGAATGATAAATATTGTAGGAATCATGATCCAACATCAAAAAATCCCCCAAAGCCTCCCCCACCTCCTCAAGGATGGAGTCTTGCCAGAGGTGAAGAGGGAGGTTCAGGAGTTTGACCCATATAGGGACTTTATTAAAAACTGCGGATGAAGGGGTAAAATTCGGATGCCAAGGTTTAATCATAAGCATGGATTTATCATCCTCCCAGTAGAAAAAATTATCACAATGAATCTTCGTTCTATCCTCAACCAGTTCAAACTTAGCGATGAAGAAACCCTTTTCCATAGGGAAGATGTGCACTGAATATGCAAGAAGAGGTTCCCATTTACGAGCAATCCACTCATGTAGAAGGGGGAGGCTAGGCTAGAAACCCCTAAAATGATAGATCAGCCATGATATTTAAAGGTTTCAGAGTTGTTCACCAGATCCTCTTCAGCCACAAAAGAGAGCTTGACCAAAAGGGAGCCACACACAGGAACTAGAGATGAGGCCCTAGGTTGCTTCTCTACAATAGAAGTGTTGGAGACAATATTAGCAAAAGACATCCCCAGAGATCCAGGAACCACAGTAACAGGATCCTGGACATGAGGAGAATTTTCCACCAAAATCCTAGCCTACAACACATCATGGAAACCCATCCCCATAAGGCTAGGAACTGGAAGAGGAGGAGAAGAATCCACCAAAGGGAGAGTAGGGGCACCTTCAACAAAGATAGGGGCAAGAACTGGATTCTTCCACACTGAGTAGAAGACCACATCTCTAGCAGAGGAAGATGAAGGATATGACCTAAGGGTAGAGGGTGGAGGGCATCTCGTGATAGACAAAGAGCCTCCCGCAGCAGGTAGGGAGATTCATGCTGCAAACTTTGTGCAATGCGCTATAGGGCAAGGCATAACAGATAGCACTACAGAGGGCACCGCAGCAGGGCATGGCATAACAGACGGTGCTATAGAGGGCATTGGTGTTGTAGAGGGCATCGATAGTCCATGCAACCTAATTGTTTCTCACATAATTTTTGTTGTCTTTGCAATTGTTGCTATGGACTCCTTGATGCTCTAAACACAAGTATAATGTTACCGCAATGTGATTTGTGGAGATTTTTAGCTCTTCCTCCTCATTGGTTGCAAACTTATGGACTCTTATTTTTCTTCCTATCTTGCACACTTCTCCTCTCTTCTTCTCAATACAATGAAATAAGATACCTTTTAGGGCTGCACAAAAGAAATAAGTAAAAAAACTTCAGATTTTTTTTGTTTTGTATTCCCAAACAAACATTGTTGTCGACCAAGTCAATTGCCTCAGACCTGGCAAGTCACAGCGTGTCACATGCCTGACTCATCCGAGTCCAAGTTAGGGTAATTTTGACCCTACAGCCTTGACTGGACTCGTGACGAGTCTAAGAACTCTGGTGAAGTGAACTAAAATTTGGTATGTTTAAACTCTAGCATCTACATTGAAGTAATAGTTTTTAAACATTTTAAAATTAGGCATGGGCTCTTTTTTGTGTGTTCATACTTTGGTATGTTTGATCAAACTCCATATGTGTTGTGAAATAACTTTGTTATGTTGTTTGGCATCTATTATAGTTGTTTGTTTGAATTGACTTAAATTTTCATAGTTTTGTGTTCAATTTGGCATCCACTAGTTGCTATAATTGTATTTGAATTTTGGGCATCTATCTTGAGAACTTTGGTATTCACTTTGTGTGCATGTTTGAATTTTTATTTTTTTTTTATCAATAAGGGGCCGAAGTCGAAGGATTCTATTAAAAATATTAAGTTTTCAAATTTAACATGTTAAAAGCATAAGAA
Source organism: Chamaecyparis obtusa (assembly GCA_027943335.1). Taxonomy (NCBI): domain Eukaryota; kingdom Viridiplantae; phylum Streptophyta; class Pinopsida; order Cupressales; family Cupressaceae; genus Chamaecyparis; species Chamaecyparis obtusa. The sequence goes on from BSBK01000053.1 coordinate 798,724, forward strand.
TTTGCAAGTAAAGTATCAGAGCCAACCAAAACACTGAGCAACATTGCTCAAAACCTCCATGAACACCCCTATATCAAACATAAGTTGAGTTAAAAACTAAACTGAAAACTATAAACTATAACGACAAAAAGGGATAATTTAAGAACTTAGCACCATTTCTAATCAGAGGTCAAGGTATAGTCATTCTCTGAACTGGTGGAGGAGCCATGAGTGTCCTCTTCCTTGTTTTTATGACCTCTACTATAACTGCTTCAATTTTTTTGAGAACATAGGCAATTTCCATAGATTTACCCTGAAAAAGTCTTTTGTTTCTCTCCTTCCATATTTCCCAAATCAAAATGGGTGGGGAGCTAATCCATAAATTTCCACATAAAATGTCTCCATAAAGCATGGGCCAAGATATGAAGAGAGATAGAATATCCTATGGGAAGGCTGAGAATCAACCTAATTTTGTACACAGCCAGTTTGGCAAATGGACATGCTAACAATAGATGATTAATGTCCTCTTCACTATTGTGGCATAAAGAACATCTGGAGGGTCCATAATATCCCATCTTTAGAAACCGATCTGCAATTAAAATCCTACCCTGAGAAGTTGCCCATGTGAATAAATGTGCCTTGGGAAGACATACTTTGTTCAAACATAATTGTATTGGAATTTCATCTATCCTTGTTTGGACAAGCCCTAACAAAATCTTATAACCATCCTTAACATTATAGATTCCTGATTTAGCCCCATTCCAAATGATTTCATCTTGTCCTTGTTTGAATAAAAAGAATCTATCTTTAAGAAGCATCTTCAATCGAAGTAGTTCCAGTGAGTCAAGACCGAGTTCTAAAAAATCTCTCCACTACCAAGAACCATTTGTTGTGGACAAAGGAGAAGGAATAATGTAGTCTCTGACAAAGGGACCCCAAAAAGATGAACATACCTGACTAATTTAGTTCAGACCCAACAACTAGTTGATGGTAGGATGCCCACACCAGGAATCCTCCCAAAACTAAGCTTTATTGCCCTCCTTGATGTTCCATGTAATGTTATTATCTGCAATATCTCTTGACTTGGAGATGAAATTCCAAATTCTTGATCCTCTAGGAAAATCCTTTATTCGAGATACCTCTAATTCAATTTTATTACCAAGATACTTCCCCCTGATAATTCTAGCCCATTTAAGGTTTTGATCCTTCATGACTTTCTGGTAAAGTTTAGGTCCTAGTGCTTGATTTTGCTACATGTGGTTTTTGATACCACTGGCCCCTGCATTTACTAGTTTACAAATCTTGTCCCAAGATATGAGGGTGAATTTCCTATTTGTGTATGTGACCTCCCAAAAAAAATTCCTTGTTTTCTTGACTATATCCATGTAGCAACCCGTGGGGAGAGAAATGTAAGACATTAGATATATAGGGATTGTAGCCAATGTAGCTTTGATTATCACAATTGTGCCTACCCAAGATAACCATTTTGATCTTCAAGAATCCATCTTCCTATCTAGTCTTTCATTGATATGTTTCCAACCTGAAGTGATTCTCAAAGATTTATCTATGGGGATCCCTAAGTATGAACATGGGAGAGAACCTATTTTTAAGGTCAATACTTTTTCTATTTTCTATTGAAGTTTATTTTTTACGTGAAATAAAAATATCACATACTTGTCTTTGTTATCTACTTGATTGAAAACTATGCATAATTATCAAGTACTATTTTGATCTGAATAGCCTCCCGAATAATACCTTTTCCAAAGAGGAGAATGTCATTTGCAAATTGTTGATGTGTAACTACTCTTACAGAAGGAGTGATTTCAATCCCCTCAATAATTTCTTGATCCTGAAGACTGATTAAACTACGACCCAAAGCTTATGCCATAATGATGAATAAAAAAGGGGATAGGGGATCACCTTGTCTAATTCCATTGGAGCCTTCGAAGAGTCCTTGGGGGGATCCATTAACTAAAATGGAAAATTTTGGAGTAGAAATATAGTAGAATATAAGATTAATCCAAGTCTTAGAGAAGCCAAAAATTTCCATACATTTTGCTAAAAACCTCCAATCCACATTGTCATAAGCCTTCTTGATGTCTAATTTGACAATCATGCTAGGTTGCTTATTGCATTGGATGAAATGAATAGCTTATTGAGAAATGATTATGCCATCTAGGATTGATCACCCTAGCACAAATCTTGTTTGTTATTCCCCAATAATCTTACCCAAAACAAGTTTTAATCTATTTGCTAATGACTTAGATAATACCTTATAAATGGTGTTACAAAGAGCAATAGGTCCAAATTTATCCATATAGTTAGCTTGTTTTTTTTTGGGAATTAGAGAAATGAAAGTATTATTAATTTCAGATAAGAATCTACCTGAAGATCTAGCAGCCTCCAAAGCTGCACTGAGATCTGTCCCCAGGACACTCCAAGAATGCAAAAAGAAGTTGGGAGGGAAACCATTGGGACCCCGGGCTTTGTCTGTAGCCATTTGTGATAGTTTTTGCAAAATTTCACTTTCTAATAATTTCTTTGTTAACATTTGATTATCAGTATCAGTTATAATCTTGGGAATATTAATCAATAAATCCTTCTGAGCCTCGAGGGAAGAACTATCTAAGTAGTTCAATAGTTTTGAGTAGAAGCTAACTATTTCCTTTTGAATATCTTTCTGGTCTTGCAAAAGAACTCCCTCCGAGTTGACAATTTGGTGAATCATGTTAACACTTCTAAATTGCTTGGTACTAGAGTGAAAAAACTTAGTATTTTTATCTGCTGCCTCCAGCCAACTTTCTCTAGATTTTTGTTTCTAGAAGATTTCTTATTTAGTTAGAATATCTTCTAAATCCCTTAACAAGACTTTCTCTACATCAAAGAGGCCATGATTCTCCCTAACTACATTATAGTTTTGTTCAAGACCTGAAGCTTTTTCTCTATATCCTCTTTTGAAGAAAAGATGTTCTTGAAGTTCATTCTGTTCCAAAAGAGTAAATTATGTTTGATGTATTTTAGTTTAGACATGAAATAGAATAATTTGAAACCCTTCACTCTGCAATCTGACCACCAATCAGCTACCATGGTAATAAATTCTCCTCTTTGAGCCACATGTTTTCAAATTTGAATGGGCAATAGGGGGCTTCTCTTCCTCCAATATATTCAACTGAATAGGTAAGTGATTGGATCTTGAGGTGGGAGATATGGATGCTTTTAAATCAAATGGAAAATTTTTGAGGTCTCCTCTAAAAATAAATCTGTCCAACTTTTATGAGATGTTGTTGAGCCCTAGTCTTCTATTTGACCAAGTGAAAGAACCATTTTCAAGCTTAGTTTCCATTAAATTTTCTAATTGTAGCCAATCCTTGAAGTCTATTTGGGATTGGGAGACTTGGGGAGAACCTCCCAATTTATCAGATGTGTGAATTATGGCATTAAAATCCCCCCCCAATATGAAATTACCATCCGGCCAGTCTGAAAAGCATCTGATGATCTCCTCCCAAACTTCCAATTTCTTCCTTCTAAGAATAGGGCCATAAATATTCACAATGTATAAATTAAGATTGGATCGAATACTTGAGATTTTACCTCCTATCCAGTTAGTTCTACTCTCTAAGTGTACATAGGAGGAGTGTCTTGTGTTCCATAAAATAGCCATCCCACCTGAAGCCCCTATCGCCTGAACTCCTTCAACTCTCCAATCCCCTAGAGACATTATCAAATTGGATAATTGATCCTTACTCATTTTTGTTTCTTGTAGCAAAACAACCTCAGCTTTGGTTGTTAAGATGTAGCATTTGACCACTCGTTACTTGTTAGGGGCATTGAGACCCTTAACATTCCATGATATGATTTTCATTGTGACTTGGGAAGGAACTTCCCCTTCCCTAAATTTAAGTATGCTGTGATTTTAGTTTGATCATGGTCTTCCCCATCTTCCACTCTGAGATTAGCAGAAGATTTTCTTCCTTTCCCTTTTTTCTTTATCCCACCACAATCCAGAGAGCTCTTATGTGTAGATTTTTGGAAACCTAAATTATTAATGATATTATTTGCTGAAGAGAGAGACGAACAATCCATGTGAACATTTTCCAAAGAGTGAACCAAAGGCAGTTCCTTCCTATGATCACTAAATCCTATGAAGTCTTGAATTTTGACTACCTATTTCATTTTTTAAAACTTTGAGTAAAGTACATGAGTGCACTTTTACATCCCCTTTTATTTTGAGTAATGTTGATATCCCTTTATTGTTTGAGTGAACATTGACATCCCCACTTTTGTGTGTGTTTCTGTGAAGTGTGTTCTTGAGCTTTGGCATTTAGTTTGTGCATGCATTTGAATTTTCTTTTAAACTTTTTTTTTTAATGTGCTCCACTTCAACATCCACTAGTAGTTTGTTTGTAGTGTGGTTGAACTTTAGGAATCTACTTTATCTATATTTATTGTTTAAATTGTATCATTCACTTCTATGTATATATTTGAGTTTGGCAATCTCTTATTATATTTCTATTCTTTAAACTTTAGATTTTATTTTGTGTACATTTATTTTGGTGTCCTCTTATTATATTTTTGAGCCATATCTAAAGTGTATGAGAAAACTTTGATATCTCCTTAAGGGAGCAAGGAGAGGGAAATTGTGTTTGAGCCAATCGTTGCTTTCAAAACTGTTCTAACTGCAGTAGTTTATATACATATTTGAACTTTGCTGCATTTACTTTGTGCGCGTGAAGTGTGTTTTGACATTCATCTTGTGAGTGTTTATTTATTGTGTTTACTTCATGTGTGGTTGAACTAACCTTTTGTCTTTTGCCCCTTTAAATTATTTTCTCAACGTTGGCTTAGGAAATACAAAAAAAATAACATACAAACAAACAAGAATGATTTTTTATTTTTCAACTACGTGCGTAATTTACTTTTAAATTTATATTTTAAAAATATTTTTAGTTTTAATAACTTTTCAGATAACTTACAAATTCATATTAATTTTAGTTTAAACTCATCACTACAATTGCAAATCACTTTAGGTTCTAATTTGCCAACTCAATCATAAATTTATTGAAATTTAAGATTTATTTATGTTTCAATTAAAAATTTATGGGTATTGTAAGCTTAATTGTGTACCTTATTTTATTGTAATATAAGCTTAATATGGACTTAGTTTGTCATCTCCATTTTAAACTATTAAAAATTTAATCTTATTTCACTACCTCATAAATAAATTATAAAAAAATATTTTTCTTATACTACCTCAATTACTATTTTATAGGAAATTCAAGTCTTAATTTGCTAAATTAATTACAAACAAGAATCAATTTTAATTTATCAATTGTGCAAGCAATTTATTTTAAATTAATATTTTCATATAAAATTCCCACTCATTTTATCACCTAGGACTTATATTAGGTTAATATCATCATTAGGATTATGTCTCTACATAATGGCATCATAAACTTTTCTATAGAATTTTGTAGCGGTCCATTCTTAAAGTATATCTTGCTTCATCCCTCAATTAGTTTCCAATGCATTTTCAAAAAATAATTTTCACCTCATTATGGTTTTATATCTTTGGTGAATTTAATGTCAAGTCATTAGCACAGGCTCCATAGACAACCCATTCCTAATTATTTTTCCATGTCATCATCATTCTTTAGATCTCTCAAACATTATTAAACTTTTATCTTGTAGTGATTCTTTCTCTATAGGAGTAACTTCCTATGTTTATGAGACTCTATCACTCTGATGCAACGACGTCCTAAGAGTCATTTTGAGTTAGATTGTAAAACTTTGAGTTGTGTCTTGTTTTGGATCTAATAAGATCATTTAAGACCATTTGAGATCATTTGGATCCATTTTGGAAAGTTTTATGCCAAGATGTTAAAAAATGTAATGCCATGTACAAAATTTGACAAGTAAAAGTTGTTAATGTTGTGTCAAGTTGTCATGAAAAAGTTGCAACAATTGCACTTTTTTAGTTATGGGAAGTTGGTGGTCATTTGAGTGGTTTCAAATTATTGTAAAAACATAAATTTGTACTCCCAATTCGAATTGAGGGGTTGGAGGAAGTGAAGAAACAAGGAACTGTTGTTTTGACATATTTTTCTCCATGTTTCCATACATTGCAGGGTATTCTCTTATCTTTGTACAGTCTACATGTCCTTGAAATGATGAAAAAATGATTGGAGATGTTACAATAATGAATTAAATTTTATTTTCAAGTCATTTCATATGATTTCATTGGGTATTGTGAAAGATATAGGAATTTTGGCATTGTTAGGATTGGTTTTTCTTTCATTTTTCTGCATTGTAGTCTGAAAGTGTGATTTATAAGGCTTGTAAGTGAATAGTATGAACCCACACATGTGGTGGAAATTTAGAACACTGAGTTAGATTTAAAATGCAAGTGGTTTTTTCAATTTTCATGAATTGGAGAAGTTATGACATTTTAGTGAAAACTATCTTGAACCATGCCTTGGGTTTTCAACAACACTAAAGAATTTATATTCTTATTTGGTACAGTGGAAAATCCTTTTTTTGTGAGAAAATTTGTATGAATATCATCTAAAATAATTCCAAAGGATAGTGCCTAATTATTTGATTTGAATGCATTATTCTTCATTAGTCCGATTTCTAAACTCTGGGAAATAGTGCAAACACTTATATTCATGAGGGTTTGTGTGAAAATTTTGGCGTTTTGGGTTAGGAAAGTAGTAAAATTGATTGTGGTAGGTCCTTGACATGTTTTGGAAGGTCTGATAAGCCCGTCATTGAAATTTTTAATCAAGGATGTTCATCTCTACTTATACCAGGCCTAAAAAGGGCATGTTTGGCTTAAGCAATGAAAGAGCCTCAAAGTGGGAAAGGTGTTATTGTGCTGTTTTGCGAAGTGAATTTTTGTAAACCTTTAAAATATGTTGAGAGAGAGTTAGATAAGTCCAAGGTTGGGTTTTTTGCATTGAACTTGAAGCATATATGCTCACTAGTGCCTAGGGTGTGTTAGGATGAACCTGGTTGTTGTCATTCTTGAACCAATATACGAAATGTGTCCATTTGAAATCTAATTAAAGTTTGTTCCTCTACATCATGATGTTAGTGTTAATAAGGTACTTTATCTAGCTAGTTCATCTAGTTATCGATGTAGGTCCTTTTCACATATTATTACTTAAGTTTTCTTAGGGCCCATATGAGATATTTGCCACTTTATGTCTCATACCATAATATTGAGACACTTGTCAAGATATTGTGGTATCTTATCTCTTCCCTTGGCCTATATAACCAAGGGCTTCCCTTTGTAATCTTACTTCTTAAGCTTGTTGAAAGCTTTGCATTCTCTTGAGTAGAATACAATTTATTCTTTCTTATATTTGATTTCTCTATTTGCTTTCCTTCATTTATTTGTATCTTAGGTAATCTTTTTAGTCAAATCTTAGACGGTATCAAAGTTTTCAATTAAGGATAAAATAAGTTTTGAGGGGGCCCTGAAACCCTGTACAATATGGTCACAAAAGATATTCAAATACACCCACTAAATGAACCAAATCAAGACCAAAGAGAGGGTTTTACCATAGTCACCCACAACCTAGATGGAACAAAGCATGAAACCTAAAACACAAAAAAACAATGGAGATCAAAAACTTCAAAAAAGAGAACTATCCCTTTGTAACCCTATTATGGGATCAAAGGGTCATGTCAAAAGAAGAGGAGGATCTTTTAGAATTTTTGCCTTTGACAATAAGCCAACCATCTTTAACCTTAGCAGCCTTATCCTACCAATAAAAAAGCTCCAAAGCTGAGGACCCAACACCCAACAAAGAAACTTCTAGCGAATCATCCAACATCAGGCCAGCAGAGGCCAGCCAAAGGTCTATCAGTAGGAGGAACCACCCAACCAGGGTAGGTAGGACCCAAAACACTAGTCATACAAGCAACCCCAGTCCCACCAGTAACATCAGTTGAAGAAGGTTCAGCACCAATAGGCCTTGAACCCCCAGCAGGACTATCATCAACAAAAACCAATAGAGAAAGAGTAGAGTTAATTCCAGCAGTCCCAAAAATATTCCCAGTAGCCACAGAAGAAGGGGCAGTTGGAGGGATAACAAAGTCATCCTTCTCAACAACCTAAGAAGATTTTTTCAGAATAGTATAGTGTTGTGTGGAAACTCCCTTCCACCAAGAGGGAGAAGATTTCTTTTTCTTAATTTCTAGCTCACATTGGGAGGAGACATGACCAGTTTTAAAGTATTTATGAAATTTGAAGGGAATACCCTCGTAGTCAAAATGTTGGATCCAGGATCCTATGTAGATTCTATTTTTATTTCAGTTGGGAGGCCCTTTGAAATGTCAAGTTATACTTATATACGAGCAAAGGTGGAATGATAAATATTGGATGAATCATGATCAAACATCAAAAAATCCCCCAAAGCCTCCCCCACCTCCTCAAGGATAGAGTCCTGCCAAAGGTGAAGAGGGAGGTTTAGGAGTCTGACCCATATAGGGACTTTATTGAAAACTTCAGAAGAGGGATTAAAATTCGGATGCTTGGGTTTGATCATAAGCATAAATTTATCATCCTCCCAGCAAAAAAAATTATCACATAGAATCTTCATCCTATCCTCAGCCAATTCAAACTTAGCGATGAAAAATCCCTTTTCCATAGGGAAGATGTGAACAGAATTTGCAAGTAGAGGTTCCCATTTACTTGTAATCCACTCATGCAAAAGGGGGAGGCTAGGCCTGAAACCCCTAAAATGACAGATCAAACCATGATGTTTGAAGGTTTATGAGTTGTTCTCCATATCCTATTCAATCATAGAAGAGAGCCTGACTAAAAGGGAGCCACACACAAGAACCAAAGAAGAGACCCTAGTTCACTTCTCCACCATAGAAGGCTGGGAGACAATTTTAGCAAAAGACTTCCCTAGAGATCCAGAAACCACTCGATTAGTAGGAGGAGAATCTGTTGCCAAAACCCTAGCCTACAACACATCATGGAAACTCATCCGCACGGGACCAGGCAGCACCACAGAAGAGGATGATGGCTGAAGAGATTTCCCGCTTCTTTGTTTCAAGCTCGCCCAAGCCAGTTTCTCACTCTGGCACCCCACCTCTGCCTCATGTTGCTGGTCTTGTGGTTGTCATGGCTGGAGGTGCTCCTCCTGTAGGCTTAGGGATAAAGGCACTTCAGCCACATCACTTTAGCCACTTCATGGGGTGGGCAGTATTCTTTCCCACTCACTGTGCCAATAGGCTAGATTACACGGTATCAAAGCTGCTATGAGTTGTGGGTTAGCATTTTTGAAGAAATTTTGGGAGTGTAGTGATTCTAGTTTTTAAAACATGAGCATGCTCTTCTCTTGCATCCTTGGATGATCTGAAGAATTAGAAAATTGTAGTGAAAACACCAATTTTAGGGGATTTATACCTTGAATTTTTAGTTACAGGTCATTTGAAGCTTCATGGAAAAATTTTGAGCTTACCATCTAGTTCAAAGCAACTGAGAAAGCTAAGTCTACCACTTATTTCACTTGACTTGGATGGTGGAGGCTAGATCTATAAAGGTTTGAAATGGTTGGTATGCTGCTAGATCTATCAAGGAGCCATCATTGTACTCAGGAGACTAGGTACCTTGAAATCAACTATCAAATTGTTGATTTTTTACAAAGATACTAGGTGAATCATTTTTTCCAAAAAGCCATTCATATTTGCATTTTTTTTAAAAAGGAGTTAAGGATTTTCCTTTTTTAAATCATAAAGAAAGGAGCTAATGCTTTGCCTTTCTAAAATTTGGAAATAAAGAAAGCAGTTAAGGATTTTCTTTTTTGAAATCCAAAAAAGGAAAAAATAAGTAATAAAGTCAACACTTTTATGAGATAAAGTATTAAAATTTAAGTCTTCACATAGGTGCATATTTAATATCATGATAAGATCTTTATGAGATAAATTGTTCATATTAAATCCTTCACACGAGATGATGTTTAATGCTAAGATAATATTTTTATTTTGAGAATTGCTTAAGATTTGTCTCATAACCAAATTATCTAATATTTGGCAATTTGCTAAAATCAGTAAATCTCATATTTGGTTGGATTTATTCTTGGAAAGGTGCAAAATATATAGAGGCTTCCATATTTGGAGAATTGATAAATTCAACAGCTAGAAGAAAAAAAAGAGAAGAGATCTTTTTAATTTTGAGCCCTCTTCATTAGCAAGGTAGATTTTGAAGATCAACTTTGACAGTGCATAAATCAAGCTCTCGACCTTTGATTTTAGTGCAATTTTTTTTTTTATTTGGCCTAATTTTTTTGTGCTCTACCTGATGGTGAAGGTTATTTCCAATTTCAATGCATGATTTTTTTAGAACTTTAGAACTGTCACACATGACACTACTTTTTTCTAGTTTTGTAAACTTCAAAGTTACATAGCTTTTGCATACAAATTCAAATTGAGGTGATTCTTATTTTAAAAGTGCATGAATTTTATGTACTTTAAAGTGGTGTTGGTTGTTTCACTTGGTATTATAGTAAAAAGAATGATTTTAGTGAAAGCTCTTTTGTGAGAATTTGTGAAAGACATTAAAGTCAAATCCATTCAGTGTTTCTTATTGGTGTTAATTGTAATAGCACTAAAATAAAGTCCCAAATCATTTTTTTTAATTTTTTTTTTTGTTGTGTGGGTGGGGGGGGTTACTTTGATTGAGTGATTCAGGGGGGGTCTCTTTTTCTTGTGCATCTTTCTCACTTGTGCTCTAGTTTCCTTCAAATGGGTCCATTTAAATTTCCATTCCTAACACCATACAACTATAATACATGGCATAAAAATGTATGGAATTCCTTAATGCAACTAGGATGTACATCTTATGTTGAAAAGAAGGTAACTGAACCCACTAAAGATAAGGAAAATCTAAATTAGATGATTGAACACACAAAAGCACTTGGTTGTCTTAGAAATTTAGTTTCTCTAGATCTTACATTTCAAATTGAAGGATGTAAAAATTCCCATGATGCATCGGAAAAACTAAAAAATCTCTATGGTACAACTGATTAGGTTTGAGGTTATCAAATTTATAACAAACTAATGAGTCTTGATCCTAAGTCTTTTGATAACATCCAAGACTATGTAACAAAATTTAATGACCTTAGAGCATAATGTAAATAATGTGGCCTTGAAAAGAAAGATATCCAGCTTGTCTATAGTAATATCAACAAACTTGGACTTGAATATGCATATTTTGTTTCTAGCTTCCACACTACTAGGTTGACAATAGGATCTACATTTACTACACCTTCATATGCTTCATTCTCTGAAATGTTAACTAGTGCATGAGCAAGGAAAAATTATTTCTATGGGTATCATTAAGCCTTCTCAATCTCAAGCCTTGTTAGTTGGTTAACTAAAGATTCAAAGAGAATATGTTAAAGTTGATAAGAAACAAAAGAAAATGAAAAATAAGTCTCAAAAAGAAAAAGCATAATCATCATAAAAAACAAAGATCAACACAATCTTCTCTTCCAAGGATTATCAAAAAAAGGATAGACCAACTTGTAGCTATTGCAAGAAACCTGGTCATGAGGAACATTCTTTTCATAAGAAGCAAATAGATGAGATAAAAAATCTTCTCAATAAGAATAACATTAATCTGCCTTCTTTTGTTGCTACACAATCCTTATGCACACCTTCTTCCAAATCAGGCAAAGGGAAATGAACAACACTTGTTGCTACTATAGATTCTTCACAACAATGGATTCTTGAGTCAGGTGCATCACATCATATGGGTTATATCAAAGAAAAATTTTCCTTGTTAGAGCCTTGTTGGGTGCCCCACATCCTCATTGGGGATGACTCTCCTATTGAAGTCATTGTCAAAGTTTCTATTGATGTTGGCACTGGTACATTTAAGGATGTCCTCTGTGTGCCAAATTTGTCAGTTGACCTTCTCTCTATCTATCAGATTTCCCAAAATGGAAGAAAAGTTGAGTTCACTCATGATTCTATCACCATTAGGAATCTAGAAGACAATGCACTTCTTATAGTTGGCAAGGTTGATCATGAGTCTCGATTGTATGTTTTCTCTTATTTTGTCCCAAATTCACATTCCACTACCTTTCTCACTCTTTCAGATTTTGCAATAAAGCTTTGGCATGAGTGATTTGGTCATCTTAAATTTCTCTATCTTCAACAAGTCAACATGCAGGATATGGTCACAGGCCTTCCTAAGATTACTTTCTCAAATGGAGTTTGTTTAGGATGTGCCTTGGGAAAATATCATGAGGAAAAGTTTGATAAAGGAAAGGCTTGGAGGGATTTAGAAGTCCTTGAGTTAGTTCACAATGATGTGGCAGGTCCATTTCCATCATTATCTTTTAGTAAGGCTCTCTACTTTCTCACCTTTATTGATGATTTTTCTAGATACACTTGGGTCTAATTTCTTCAAAAAAAAAGGAGAAGCTTTTGAAAGATACCAAGAATTTAATGCTCATGCTGAGAAACAATCTAGGAAGGTTGTCAAGATTCTAGGTACTAACAATGGCAAGGAATATGTGAACCAATGCTTTGAACAATTTTGTACTCTTGAAGGTATATATATTCAACATACTATCACCTATACACCTCAGCAAAATGGTGTGGCAAAGAGGAAAAATATGTCCCTAAAGAAGATGGCTAGCTACATGATGCATGCACGCCTCCTTATGCCTGAGTATTGGGAAAAAGCTATAAATTATGTTGCTCACATTTAGAATAGAGTTCTACATAAGGCATTGAAGGGTTTTACTCCCTTTTAAGCTTGGTGTGGTACGAAACCTATTGTACGATACTTTAGTGTTTTTGGCTCCTTGGCATGGGCCCACATTCCATCTGAGAAACACAAGGCCCTTGAACCTCAAAGTTGGAATTGTAGCTTTATTGGTTATCCTGATGGTGTCAAAGGGTGTCAACTTATGGGTCCTAAGACATGAGAGTTATTTATTGAGCGAAGTGTGCAATTTGAGGAGATCTTTACTTTCTCTTCCTCTCATCTTCCTTCCTCCATTTTGGAAATAGATAGTGACTCAAATGATCTTCCTCTAGTAGCCTCTACTCATAGAGTTGATCACGAGGCTTCCTCTTCTTCTTCTTCACAAATTTTACATTTTGAGGATGAGGATTCTCCTCCATCTCCACATAGGCCACTCTGGGTTCCTCAAACACTTGAGTCTGTAGGCACACTTGTTGAAGATCCCTCAGATAATTCAAATACTTGGTCACAACATCAAGAAATTTCACATTATTTCATAGCCATAACTTCATATCCACAGTCATTCCATAAAGCATCAGGCATTGTTGAGTGAGATTCAACAATGGAGGAAGATTACAACTCCTTGATTTGTGTAAAGGATAAAATATGGATGAGGTCCTAGATCAATGGTTTGCACATAAAAGAGACCTGAGAGCCAATATTTTACACTTATATGAAATTTTATTGATATGGAAAGTAAATGTAGATGATTAATATTGAAATGAAGAAATAAAGGTACTTACCTCCAGAAAAGAACCTACTAAAAACCCTATCAAACAGTCTTAGAAACTATTGATTTTCATGAGCCTGAACTGAAACGGCGAGATCTACAAAACCCAGAAATATTTTTCAATTCTGAGGGAGGTCATCCTTGACCCTGATAAAAGGTCAAAGATTACCTTGAGATTTTTAAGGTCAACTTTGACTTTGTTTGCGAATCTCAGAAGTTCGCCGAAAAGGGTATCCAGATCCAAGCTCTGATTCACAGTCCTACAACTATACCTACAAGAAAAGAGGTTTTTGTTTCTTGTTTGAGGGGTTTGCCTTGGTCAAACCTCGGTTTGGAATCAACCTTAATAGTGGAATTGAAATTGAGAATGCTAGCAAGTAGTAGAAGTAGATCTAACAATGAAGCTATGATATTCAATAGATATGCAATTGTATTTGAAATGTAATCAAGTATGTTAATATGAAGGATTGGAATCAACACTAAAAAATGTAAATCTAAACCTCCATGATTGTATGCTTGGAATCCACCTTGAAGGAAGAATGAATGGATCTTGAAGATGAACAAAGGATCTTGAAGGAAGATCACACCACCATGATAGCTAGATCTAGGGTTTTGAATGATGAATCTTGAATGCTTGAACAAAATACCTTCAAAGGCTTGAATGCTTGAATCCTTGATCTTCAATGGATAACTTGAATGAAGAAGAAGACTTGAATGCTTCCTTAAAAAGGCTTGATGAAATGCTTGCTTGAGAGATATGAAAAGTTGATGGAGAAAATGAGAGAGGAAGGCTTCCTTCTATAGTGATCTAGGGCACAATCCTCTAGAGGGGCCACCTTGGGGAATTAAATTCCAATTAGGCCTCAACCCTTTAGGAATGGACCTAAATTAAATATAATTTAATATTTTACCATTTCGGAGACCAAAACAGCCGACCCAGAAGCAGGAAAATAATTCTTTCAAAAACCCGACATCCAAAGATCACAAGAACTTGAAACTTGAACCCTGGGTCAAGGATGAGGTTGACCCTGACCTAGATTATGGATGAGGTCATATTTGACCCTTAAGATCTTCCTTGACCTTGAGGTCATAGATCTCAGGGTCTTAGTCAGAATGAGAACTAGGAGGTCCCGGGGGTGCTCGGAGACCTAGAAATGATGTCAGAACAGGGTAGATTGTCAAGGAGAGGAAAAAAATAATATGATGAACATTATGAAGGCTAGGAGGACCTATTTGTAAGTCCTACCTAGAAAATAGAGCCATAGAAGAGGGAAATTAAGGAGAATCCTCAGGATCCTAACCCTAATTTCACCTAGAATGAAGGAATCAAGTGCATAAAAGAAGTGGAAAATGGGGAAAAACCAAAATCAAAGTCAGGGACCCATTCAAGGTGCTTGACATGACCCCAAAACACCTACTCAATGGGCTAAATTCTCTTATCATGGAAGTGCTTCCATTTTAAGATGATACATTAAGCCCCTACTTTAGCAAGAGTATGGACTCGATGCAAAGTCTTGGTAAAGGAGAAGAAAGAAGAGATCCAAGTGGATTCACAATGAGATAAAATAACACTTAGCTAAGGACACAAGCCCCCAAGATAAGGATTCTAACTCAACATACATGCATGAGGGTGTGAAAAAGAGAAAACCAAAAGAACAGGGGTTAGTACTAAATAACCCAAATCAACTAGCATAAGAAACCTTGCTAAGAAATATTTCCAATACTAATATCATATTTGGAAAGTTATCATAAGAGCATAAATGATTACATAATAAAGACAAGAGAAACACTATAAATAACATAGCTTCATGATCCAGTCCTACTAGCATGAAAGCAAAAAGAGAGAAAGGGAAAAGAGTGATTACCTTACCCAGTAAGATGCCCACCTTACCATGAATCACCCTGGAGGGAGAGCCCAATAGGTTCACCCATAAACTATTCTTGCCATTGTAATGAGTCTTCTAACGGCTTTTTGAATACCCATAGATCCACCTTCTTGTATCACCATGAATATGAAATGCATGTTTCCTTAGGACTACCTTGAGATTTTGAAGGTCAACTTTGACTTTGTTTACGGATCTCAGAAGTTCGCCGAAAAGGGTATCCAGATCCAAGCTCTAATTCACAGTCCTACACCTGTACTTGAAAGAAAAAGAGGTTTTTGTTGTTTTTTTGAGGGGTTTTCCTTGGTCAAACCCCAGTTTGAAATCAACCTTAATAATGGAATTGAAATTGAGAATGCTAGCAAGTAGTAGAAGTCGATCTAACAATGAAGCTATGATATTCAATAGATATGCAGTTGTATTTGAAATGTAATCAAGTATGTTAATATGAAAGCTTGGAATCAACACTAACAAATGTAAATCTAAACCTCCATGATTGTATTCTTGGAATCCACCTTGAAGGAAGAATTAATGGATCTTGAAGATGAACAAAGGATCTTGAAGGAAGATCACACCACCATGATAGCTAGATCTAGGGTTTTGAATGATGAATCTTGAATGCTTGAACCAAATCCCTTCAAAGGCTTGAATACTTGAATCCTTGATCTTAAATGGAGAACTTGAATGAAGAAGAAGACTTGAATTCTTCCTTGAAAATGCTTGATGAAATGCTTGCTTGATCTTGCTTGAGAGATATGAAAATTTGATGGAGAAAATGAGAGAGGAAGGCTTCCTTTTATAGTGATCTAGGGCACAATCCTCTAGAGGGGCCACCTTGGTAAATTAAATTGAAATTAGGCCTCAACCATTTATGAATGGACATAAATTAAATATAATTTAAGAGTTTACCATTTCAGAGACCAAAACAGCTGACCCAGAAGCGGGAAAACAATTCTTTCTGAAACTCGACATCCAGAGATCACGGGAACTTGAAACTTGAACCTAGGGTCAAGGAAAAGGTAAACCCTAACCTAGTTCATGGATGAGGTCATATTTGACCCTCAAGTTCATCCTTTACCTTGAGGTCACAGATCTCAGGGTCTCAGTCAGAATGAGAAATAGGAGGTCCCGGGGGTGCCCGGAGACCTAGAAATGATGTCAGAATAGGGTTGAGTGTCAGGGAGAGCCACCAAATCCTATGATGAACATGATGAAGGCTAGGAGGACCTATTCTTAATTCCTACCTAGAAAATAGAGCCATAAAAGAGGGAAATTAAGGAGAATCCTTAGGATCCTAACCCTAATTTCACCTAGAATGAAGGAATAAAGTGCAGAAAAGAAGTGAAAAATGGGGAAAAAGAAAGATCAAAGATGGGGACCCATTCAAGGTTCTTGAAATGACCCCAAAAAACCTACTCAGAGGGATACATGCTCTTATCATGGAAGTGCTTCCATTTTAAGATGATACAATTTGAAACAAAACATAGGATCTTGTTCCACTTCCTAAGAGAAGAAATTTGGTTTGATGTAAGTGGGTCTATGGAACTAAAATTTTTGCAGATGGATCAGTTGAAAAATTCAAATCACAACTTGTGGAAAAAGGGTTCTCACAAGTTCCTAGTATTGACTAAATTGAGACCTTTTCCCCTATAGCCAAGATGAACTCCATTCACTTGTTACTTACAATCGATGTAACTCAAGGTTGGGTTGTACATCAAATAGATGTAAAAAGTGCATTTCTTCATGAGGATCTACATGAGGATATTTACATGGAACAAGCACGAGGATTTATTGAAGATTCTTCATCTGTTTCCAAATTGAGGAAGTCTCTCTATGGACTCAAACAAGCCCCTTAAGCTTGGTATGCCAAGATGGACTCCTTTCTTCTCTCTATTGTGTTTTCTAGATGTCACTCTGATCCAAATGTCTACATTTTGAGACAGGAGGATTTTGTTCTTTTATTAGATTTATATGTGGATGACTTAATTGTCACTAGGATCACTTCATCCATCATTTCTAGTGTCAAGACCTCTTTGAAAAGTTAGGTTTCCATGAATGACTTGGGTCTCTTGCACTATTTTCTTAGGATTGAGATCACACAAACTTATTTTGGGATCTCTTGCAGAACCCAAGTATGTTCTTGTTCCTTTAGCTCATCATCACATGATTAGTTGTAAGCCTACACAAAATCCCTTTCTATCTGGGGTCAATCTTGAGGCAAAGTGTTCTACACCATTGGTTGATGCTACTTTGTATTGTCAACTTGTTGGTAGCCTCATCTACCTAACTCATACTCAACTTGACATTTCATTTACAGTTGGAATTATTTCACGCTTCATGATGGAGCCTAATGAGGATCATTGGAAGGTTTCCAAATGAATCTTGCACTACATAGAAGGCACTCATATTTATGGGATTCACTATGCAATAGGCACCAGTTGAAACTTGATTGGATACATAGATTCTTATTGGGCTGGTGATCTTGATGATCACAAGTCCACATTTTGCTACAACTTTCACCTTGGTTCTGGTCCTATTTGTTGGAGGAGAAAGAAGAAACATGCCATTTATGAGCTCGGGGGGGGGGGTGAATCAATAATCTAAGATATATGCAAAATTCCACTTCTTTAACTCAAAATCAACAATCAAAAGTTTATCGATTGATAAGTAAATGAAACTTAATCAAATATACATAGCCATCACAATGCATGCACCACATAACACATGTATTTTCATGTGGAAACCCAAATGGGTGAAAACCGCAATGAGAATGATGACCCACAAATAATGTACTCTTCTGAAGTATACCCTATTAGTAGCTTAACCATGTTAGGAGTTTACAATGACATTGTTAGGTGCCACACAACTATGGGAATTACCTATAGCCCTGTTAGGAGCTTTAACCTATTAGGAGTAACTATGTTAGGAGATTTCAAACTAAAATTAATGAGCCACTCTATTAAGATATTTGCGAATAAGATCTTTTAGGATCTACCTAGTTAAGGGATTTACAAATAAAAAACATGTTAGGGTCTTGTAATATAGAAATAGAAAATCCATTGCTTCATCAAATTCTCTATAAAACATACATTCTCTCCTCAGAAGACTCTAGAATACCCTAGCTTTACTTCACTATCACTATCACAATCTACATACACAAATCTTTGATTTTATGATATAAATATCACTGTAGAAGCCCTAAACTTGCCACCACCTAAAAACTTTACCTAACACATTTCAAATCACTTTTCCAATCTTCATGCTTGGAGAGATCACACCAAAATCACACATCCCAATATAACAACCATCTTTACCAAATAGGTCGGCTAAAGCATTGACCCTTAAAATTTATTTTATCAAGAACAATCAAACACATTTTGACCAACTCAACCTTCATTCTTATAAAACATCTACCTCGATCAATGTAATTCCAATACATCACCACAAATGAATTGAGACATATTAGCATGACAAATGGAACACACATGAATCACCACAACTCAATTACCGATCACCAATAGAAGATCTACCATCGATAACTTTAAGAACACTATCACCTTTCAGCGAAACAACTTCTGTAACCACAAAACATGCTTACCGGTCATCCAAATCACTCAGTTATAAACATAGCATCAACACATAGTCAACAATATCATCCTATGATCATTTTGGCTAACTCATCATATATTTGATGAACCAATCAAATCTATCATTGCTAGTCATAGACTGTTCTAGCAGTTTCCCTGCCATACTTTAACCAATCATAAGTTACTCAAATCTTAACCTCAACACTTGTGAACATACAATTATCATCTAAAGACATTCACAAGTTTCCCTTAAGGATCACAACCAATGAAACCACTTATAGTATACTATTCATCTTTCTCTCACTTGGAAACATGCTAGGAACACTAAGTTAGTACTTGACATCAACAAAAACACAATATTTATGATCATCACAACACCAAGTCTGTACAATCACATAACTTACCATAAATACATCACTTGTGCCAAAAATATCCTCCTTTGACATTGATGGAAACACAATAATCAAAACATGTCATTGAACAACACAAATAACTTAGAAATAAAAATATTTCCACTTCTATCTCTGAATCTTCAATCCTGCTCTGCTTGTGTAATAGATCTGAAATAACTTCAATCTACATGGTCTTTCTTACTATCTGGTATCTCCATATGCTATTTTCTTCTCTCCCCCTTTGAAAACAATTCCAAATATGCCATATCATATATCACTTCTTCTCCTTCAATATCTTACCACAAACTACTCCCCCTAAGGAGTAGCACCTTATTACATCAATTCAATAAAGATTTCCAATACAAAACATTGGACTGATGCAATGAAATCACCTTAATTCTTCTTAGGGAGGGGAATGACCCCCAAATTTCCTCTTAGACACTCAAACATATCCTTTGGTAGTGGCTTAGTAAAAATGTCTTCAACCTACTCCTTAGTTGGCACATACTCCAACTGCACCTCTTTGTCTTGAACCCGCTCTCTAAGAAAATGGTACTTAATTACAATGTGCTTGGTCTTAGAGTGTATCATAAGGTTCTTGGATATGTTTATAGCACTAGTATTATCATAATAAATAACCAGGTCAGTTCATTTACCTTTCCCTTAATACCTTCCAATAACTACTTCATCCAAGCAACTTGAGTGCAATTAATAACAACAATATATTCTGCCTTTGCAGTAGATTGAGAAATGCACTTATGCTTTTTGCTTGTCTATGACACAATTCGCTCTCCAAGAAAGAAATCTCCTACACTTATTCTCTTTTTATCATCCACATTACCTTCCCAGTTTGCATCAATGGACACACTCGAAATAAAAACTCATTTGTTATCATACCAAAAACCATAGTCTTTAGTCCCTTTTAAGTATCTAAAGATTCTCTTGATGACCACCATATGGGATTCCTTTGGATTAGCTTAAAATATTACAACTATACCAACTACATGTGTTATATTAGGCCTACTATGAACAACATACTACAATTTACTGATCATGGATCTATATAAAGTTGCATTCACCTCTTTAGAATCATTTTCTTTGGATAGATTACAATTGGTCACCATTGGAGTTCCAACCAATTTATAATCTTCTAACCCAAAAGTCTTCAATCCTTCCCTCACATACCTTGTCTAGTTGATGTAGATTCCATCACTAAGATGAGATACCTGTAATCCAATAAAGAATTTGATCTCTCCAAATATCGACATCTCAAATTTTGTCCTCATTTCATTTGCAAATGTAATGCTCATCTCATAATTTCTACCAAAAATGATGTCATCCACAAAGACTTCAACAATCAACAATTGGTCATCCTTCTCAATCTTCAAGTAAACATTACTATCCTCACTTGTCCTGATGAAACCAATCTTGATAAGATATGAGTGGAGTCTCTCATACCATGCCCTTGGTGTCTACTTCAATCCATAAAGTGCCTTCTGCAACTTGCACACCATGTCCTCATCTTTAGATAATAAAAAACTTTCAGGTTATTCTATGTAAAATTCCTCTTCTAGAATTCCATTCAAGAATATAGATTTGACGTCCATTTGAAAAACTTTAAAACCTTTATAAGCAACATATGCTAGCAAAATCCTCACTCCTTCAAGTCTAGCCACTGGTACAAAAGTCTCTCCATATTCCAACCCTTCCTCTTGTGCACACCCCTTAACCACAAGTCTTGCCTTATTTCTGACTACTTCACCAACTTCATTGAGTTTATTTTTGAAAAACCACTTATTTCCTATCACATTCTTATCAATAGGTCGGGGAACTAGTACCTAAGAATTGTTCTTCTTTATTTGATCCAATTCTTCTTCTATGGCCTTAATTCATTATTCATTCTTCAATGCCTCTCTTACAAATTTAGGTTTATGTTTAGAAATTAGACATGTACTTTCTCTTATCTTTCTTCTAGTCTGAACAACAACATTCTTATTACCAATAATATGATCAACAGGATGATTTAACTTTACATACCTTGGTATCACTGGTTCAAGTCTAGGAGCCTCTTCTACCTATTAAACTAGTTCATCCTCATTGTTCTAATTTTCAACTTCTTTCTCCACCAGTTGAACAATACAATCCCCTGATCATCTCCTAATTTATTCTTGTTTGAACCATCATCCTGCTCTGAGAATTTGTCAATCTTTACATTTTCACTTTCTATCAACTTGGTGGTTCTCTAGTTTAGACACTTGTGTGCTTTTCTTTTTGTAGAAGACCCTAGGAATACTCCTTCATCACTCGTAGGATCAAATTTCCATGTATAGTCATCTCTCTTTATGTAGCATCTTCTCCCCAAAACTTTTAAGTATTTCACACTAGGTGTGTGAACATGCCATAACTCATATGAAGTCTTATCGACGCTCTTCTTCACTTATACCTGGTTCAACGTATAAATAGAAGTGCTGACAGATTCTCTCCAAAACATTTGAGGCACATCTCTTTGAATCATCATTTTTGTTTCAACATCAATAATAGATATGTTCCTTCTCTCTGCAATCCCATTTTTTTGAGGATTCTAGGTGCTAACATTTTCCTTTTAATTCCATGTTCTTCACAAAACTCAATGAATTCTAAAGATGTGAACTCTCCACCTCTTTTAGATCTCAAGCACTTCAAACTCTTACCTATTTCCTTTTCAACTCATGCTTTGAACACCTTAAATAAATAGTGCAGCTGATTTGTCTTTTAGAAAAGTAACCCACAACATCCTAGAGTAATCATAAACAAAAAGTATAAAGCACTTATCTTGATAATAGCTTCTTGTTCTCATAGGACCACACAAATCACTATGAACTAAATCCAAAATACCATTAGATGAAAAAGATTTACTGATAAAAATAAAGCTAGTTAACTTTCCCAACTGACATTCCTTTTACATGACATTGTCTGGTTTTATTAGTTGTGGAAAACCTCTAACAATATTCATCTTACTCACTTTGACCAGACTATCAAAGTTAACATGAAAATATCTTCTATGCCACAACTAGCTATCATCAACTTTTGCAATCAGAAAAATCTTCAGAGTAGTACTCAGATGTACTAAGTTACCTTTAATCTACATACCAATAGAAATCAGATCAATAGATCTCCCAAGTTTCCTGCATACATCTCCTTTGAACTCTACATGATAACCTTTTTTATTTAACTGAGCTACACTCATCAAATTATACCCTAGGTCTTCTACCTAGTAAACATCATCACAATTTGTTTTTCTATTTAGTGCAATATATCCTATTCATTTTACTAAGAAAGGAGTATTGTTACCAAACCTTACCACTTCACCATCACATTCTTCTATCTTAGCGAACTTACTCCTATCACCGGTCATATGATATGTACATCCACTATCTATTACCCAATCTTCACTATGAACCATGCTAGAAATCAAGGCTTTTTCACCATCTACAAGGGGATTTTCCTTAACAACAACAAAGGTAAATACATCTTCATTATCTTTAGATTCCTCATCAACAATAATAAAATAAGTCTTCTTTCTCTTATCCTTGAATATCATAGAATTTTCCTTCTTATCACCATCAAGACACCTAGAAACAATGTGTCCAATCTTGTTACATGAGAATCATTTAAGAGGTAGCTTGCCCTTGTACTTACTAGTTCCTCTAGGTAGCCTCCTAGCAAGAAATGCTTCCAACTCATCCTATTTATTTTCCTCAGACAAGATAGAATCATAATCATTAGAGTAACTTGACATAGATTAATATTCATGACTAACTTCCTTTCCTTTCCTTGTGGGTGCAAGACATAGATGCCCTAAATTCAACTTCAGCCCTTGGAACATTATTATC
Source organism: Chamaecyparis obtusa (assembly GCA_027943335.1). Classification (NCBI taxonomy): domain Eukaryota; kingdom Viridiplantae; phylum Streptophyta; class Pinopsida; order Cupressales; family Cupressaceae; genus Chamaecyparis; species Chamaecyparis obtusa. The sequence continues at coordinate 821,939 of BSBK01000053.1, forward strand.
ATAATTACTAAGTTCAAAAGAAGTCAACTTTCCAATCAATGCACCAATAGTGACAGTTGCAACTCCTAAAGATCTTAATTGCTGAATAGAAGGAACCCTAATGGTATAAAGAGGTAACAAGGTTCTCAATACTTTACTTACCACATCATCAACCACTTCTTTAATTCTCTAACCATACTTCTCAATGTTTTCACCTTCAACCATCCTCATGTGATCAAATTTTCCTTTCAAGATGTCAACCTTAGCTTTTTGCACATTTTTCACTGTAATACCCCAAAAATGGGCTATAGATTCATTAACCTCTTACTCATCAAATCAAACAAAATCAACATCAAAGTCCTAACCTAAGGCACATCTACACATCAGTTCATCGAAACCCTAATTGATTATCTTAATTCTACATCGGGGAATATTCCTAATTATCCTAATTATCTTTAATTAAATATTATTTGGCGATAAATGTCATTATTTATCCTAGAGTTGATTAATTGAATATGTTAAATATTTAATTAATTAATTTAATTCTGCCACTTAATTATTTAATTAGTTTTAATTATATTTATTCTTAAATTATATTATTTAATTTTGACAATAAATAAAAAATCCTATGAATAATTGATTAAATTCTTATTTAATTAATTAAAACCAATTGTCAATATTTAATAATATAGTTTTGGAATAAAGTTTGATTAAATAATTGATTAACCCATAAATCAATTATTTTAATTCAAAATTAGTTAAGTTGAGAATAAATCACTTTATTTTTAAATTAATTCACGATTATCTGTGCACATTCAAAGAGCAGTTAAACTTTAAATCAGAAAATCAATTCAAGTTGTTATCTTTTTGAAACTCAACATCTATTTTGAGTTAAAAGCTGATCTAAACTTCTGATTTGAGTCAAAAAGTTGTTTTTGCATGATTTTATGAGTTAATTAATTCTGATTTCTTTTTAACTCAAAAATCAACCTGAGTTTATCAAGAGTGATTTATGGATTTTCTCAATACATCCTCAAGCCCTGGATTTCTATAAAGTCAAGGCTCGGCTCTTCACAATTACATCTCTTGAATTTGCACAATTACTCTCGCAAAATTGCATCTGAAGAATCAAGCTTTTGGGACAGGTGATTTTGTGAGACCTTTCATTATTTTTCATAGCTTTGCATCCATTTTTCATATCAATTCATAGCATTTTTAGAATAATCTGCATATCAATTTCATACATTCTAGACTAATTTCATACAGTTTTTCATCCTAATTACATACAAAATTTTAAAAAAATAGATTAATCTGCATCCATGTCTCATCGCTTTCAATCATTTAAATCCTTCGTTTAGGTGTTGCATTGTCACTGATCTCAGTCTGCATCTGAGAATACCATACTTGCACCTACTAGAAGGCAGTAAATCGCCTAGTTAGCTAGTTTCATTTATATTGCAGATTTCAATTTTGCTAACCTCTAATGTTTTACTGAAGTGTTGTGTCCACAGCTAGGTACAAAATTCACACACACATTCACCACCATACACTAGCTTCAATTTCTCCCTTCACACATCAAAATTGGTTTCAAGATCTTGGATATCAACAAACTCTGCATCAGATAATGTAGTTGCAATGGCTTCCATAGGTGTATTATTCTCTTGTTGTTCCCTTAGCTGATCTACATTGAGATTGCCAGTTGGTGTAGCATACTTATTAACAACATGATTCTAATACTGGTTACCCATACCTTTTAGATAAATATTCATTCTATGAATCCACACTGAGTAGTTCTCCCTTGCGAACTTAGGACCTTCCTTCCTCATCATTTTCAAATCTTGACCTCAAATTATTAAGCTTCTCCACAAATAGGACCAACGGTATGATACCAATTGTTATTCCTAAGGGTCCAAGATTACTGAGAGAGGGGGGGTGAATCATTAATCTAAGATATCTAAAAAATTCCACTTCTTTAACTCAAAATCAACATTTACAAGTTTACTGATTGATAAGAAAATAGAACTTAATCAAATAGACACGACCATCACAATTCTTGCAACACATAACACATATATTTTTACGTGGAATCCCAAAATGGGTGAAAACCAGGGTGGGAATGATGACCCACAAATAATGTACTCTTCTAAAGTACATCCTGTTAGGAGCTTAACATTGTTAGGAGTTTACAATGACATAGTTAGGTGGCACCCAACTATGGTATTTACCTCTAGCCCTATTAGGAGCTTTACCCTATTAGGAATAACTCTTTTAGGATATTTCAAACTCAAATTAATGAGCCACTATGTTAAGAGATTTACAAATAAGATCGGTTAGGATCTACCCAATTAAGGGATTTACAAATAAGAAACTTGTTAGGGTCTTGTGATCTAGAAATAAAAAAATCCTTTGCTTGATCAAATCCTCTATAAAACATACATTCTCTCCTCATTAGACTCTAGAATACCCTGGCTTGACCACACCATCACAATCACAATCTACACACACAAATATTTGATTTCATGATATAAATATCACTTCTCAAGCCCTAAACTCGTCACCACCCAAAAAATTTACCGAATACATTTTAAATCACTTTTTCAATCTTTGCACTCAAAGAGATCACACCAAAAGAACACATCCCAATATAAAAACCATCTTTACCAAACAGGTCGGCCAAAGGATAGACCCTTACAATTTATTTTATCAAGAACAATCAAACATGTTTTGACCAACTCAACCTTCATCTTGATAAAATATATAACTCGATCAATGTAATTCCAAAACATCACCATAAATGAATTGAGACATGTTAGTATCATGGATGAAACACACATGAATCATCACAACTTGATTACCTATCGCCAATAGAATATCTACCATCAGTAACTTCAAGAAAATTGTCACCTTTCACTAAAACAACTTATGTAGCCAAAAAACATGCTTACCAGTCATCCAAATCAATCGCATTCATAAACATAGCATCAAAACATAGTCAATAAAATCATCCTATGATCACGCCAACTAACTCATCATATATTTGATGAACCAATCAAATCACTCATTGCCAGTCACAGACTGTTCTAGAAGTTGCCATGTTAAGTTGTCATAACTTACTCAAATCTTAACCTCAACAATTTTAACCATACAATTATCATCTAAAGACATTCCCAAGTCTCCCTTAAGTATCGCAACCACTAAAACAACTTATAGTATACTATTCATGTTTCGCTCACTTGGAAACATACTAGGAACACTAGGTCATTACTTGACATCAATGACAACATAATAATTGATCATCACAACACCAAATCTCTACCATCACATCACTTACCATCACTACATTAGTTATTACAACATATTTTGTATATGAGTACCCTTTTTAGCATTGTAGCTGAGACCCATCTTTATTTATAGTTTTCCTAAGTTGCACTTAAGGGGGGTGTTAGTGTGAATAAGGTACTTTATCTAGCTAGTTCATTTAGTTATCCACTTAGGTCCTTTTCACATATTATTACTTAAGTTTACTTAAGACCAATATGAAATATTTACCACTTTTTGTCTCATATCATAAAGGATAAGACACTTATCACAATCTTATGGATACTTACCTACTTTATGTCTCATACCATAATATTGAGACACTTGTCATGATATTTTGGTATCTTATCTCTTCCCTTGGCCTATATAACCAAGGGATTTTTTTTGTAATCTTATGTCTTAATCTTGTTGAAAGCTTTGCATTCTCTTGAGTAGAATTAGTTTATTCTTGCTCATATTTGACTTCTCTATTTTCTTTCATTCATTCATTTATATCTTGGGTAGGCTTTTTAGCCAAATATTACACACACTCCCATGGTCTATTCATATTTAAGTTGGCCTTCTATCAAATTTCCATTTTTTCTATTGATATTGAATTATTTATGTATTTAATTCTTGATTTCTTTTGTTTAGTAATTTTTAATTTCTTGAATCTTAAAGATGATTATACATTATAAGGAGATACCCTAGAACCCACACATATTTTCCAGGTTTGTGCAAATTTAGGAACAATGAGCATGCAAATATTATGACTTTTATAGAATATAGAAATTTGGTTCTATTAGATAGAACTATGACTTTGTCATTAATTTATGAGCTATCTACACCTTTCCTTTCCAATTAATTTCTTTCAACTAACATTAATTAATTTCCTCAAAACCTATTTTTATTTTAATCAAAAACATTTATTTGGATAACCTAAATTATTTTTCGATTTATTTAACTAGCCTATATTAGGTGTAGCAATTATCATGCAAGTTAAACATCATATTAAAATATTATTCATTTAATTTTTTTAGATTTTAGGAATTAGGTATAGCACCCCCAATAAAGTGTAGTGCACCCCTTAGCAATGTAACCAATGATACTAGTGCAAAACATCCTTTGTTACTACATGGACAGGGGGGAGACTAGTTGTGACCTTGTGCTTTATCATAGGAAGCTCTCACCAATCAAGCTAGACCCACAACCCAATATTCATTTGAATTAGTAAATGAATAATTTCTAAGAAAAAATTTAGTAAGAAAATGCTTTCTTTACTTTTTTGGATCCATCATCTGTAGAACATTTCCTTATGTCTCTAAAACTACAACCATGTGTTACTTCTATTTGTACTATTAAAAAAACATAACTCCATGTTTGTTTTTTGTATTATATATAGAGGGTAAAAGTATTTAAAAAAGAGCAACACAATCTTGGTCATAATAGACCACAAGTCAAATTTAGGAAACAAAAGATTATAGTAAACACATAAGAACTCAAGAGATTACCAAGTTAGCTATTACATTTTGTTACAAAACATTACTAGGTATGATGAGAAAATCTAGAAACTATATCTTGTTGCATTTAGGCTTGTCCTTATTACTACATTTATTGGTAGATGACATTGTTTTGATCCTCTTTCCATGTCCTTGAGTGATTCCTTCTCATCATACCTCTTTATGAACTCAAAAAATCCTTGAAGGAATGGTTGGTTCTCATATTTATTGTTGGCCCATGTCTACCCATAGAGTATCTCAGGATTTTTCATCATCACCACTCCATCTTCTAGAAGCTTCTCAAATTTCCTTTAGAGATCTTCATAGCAATAGTAACCTACACGATAATGTTAGATATGATGAGTTTCTTGGAAAACTCAGTAAACGACCTCTCCTTACCTTTACAATTTTCATCATTTCTATAAATCCAAATCTACCTAAAATTTTTGCAAACAATGGAAACCAAAAACAACTCATATTTTTGGACATCTTGTTTATATTACTAGTCAGAATATCAAACCCAATAGAATCACATTTCGAATCATTGAGAGTAGAACCGAATAAAATGCATACTTCTTTCACAACAAAACAATCAAATAAAATATGTTTAATATTTTTAGGATCTCTACAAATTCTACATAGAACAACCTCTTTATGCATAACTTTGTAAGGCAGCCTTTGAAGAATAAGTAACCACCTGAAACATGCTTTTTTTGGCTCAACAATATTATTCCAAAGTCCTATCATGATATTTTCCCAAGTTTTTCTTAGAAGAAAAACATTTCAACATGCATTGTAATGAGTGAATAAAGAATCAAAATAAAAAAGAGACCTCTATATAATTCTCAAATTAATTTTCAATGCATTAGTACTATCGTGCCAAGTAATGTCATGTAACTAGTTTTCCTTAGGGTGGGAATTCTTGGGGAGATTAAGGGTGGAACAAGATTCCCTCAAGATGGATTATATTCTCTATTGGGTGGGGGATGTTAACTTCTCCATAAAGAACAACCCATGATTTGAGGTGTCCATCAATGAGTATGTCATCAAAAAATTTGATGCCCTTTTTGTTCCAACTCTTTGTGAAACATCCTTGTAAGAGAGCTAGAGGGTTATCTCTATGGTGGAAGTTCCACCAAATATATTAACTCCTAGAAATATTAAAAATAAAATTCAAGCCTCGCAATCTCTCATTCCTTCCATATACTCTTGAAAACATTGGAATCCTCTGCAGATACATGGAATGTACCTAAAAATTTACAATAGAAGGGAAAATCATTCCATGACTTTACATTTTTGGGAAAAACCTTAACAAAGTTATGTTTGATCAGAACCTTCCATGATTCATTACCATTCATTTCTTTATAAATCCATGTAAATGCTAAATTTAAGATATTTTAGAACTAGACCCCCCCCCCCCCCCCACCCAATCCCCAAAAAAATTCTTCTCCAAAGTGCACCAATTCCACTTTACCAAGTGTTGTTTATTGATTCCCTTACCATCATACCACAAAAAGTCTTTGATATGATTCTTAATTTTATTGATTTGGTAGGCACTGAAGAGCCAAATAGAGGAATCATAATTGTTATAAGAAGAGATAAATTCTTGGTAGACCTGAAGTCTTCCAACCATTGAGAGATGTTGTTTAGTCCATTTTATTAACTTATTCACAATCTTATGTCTAATCTAGTCCCACATATTCTTGAGGGATGGGTCAACAAAAAAGGGTATTGCTAAGATACCCACAATTTGCAAAAAAAAACACCCCAATTGAAGCCATAGTTAGAGAACCATGGCGTATGTTCATTATTATACCCAATTATGATTAATTTCAAATGGGAGAGTTTGGAAGTAGAGGCCAAAAAAAATGTATTCATCTTTTTCATAAGATATTCCATATTATTTTTATTCAAACTCACAAAAAGAGTAGTGTCATTAGTAATTGTAGGTTATTCAATTCTTCCTTGTTAGGAAGCACAATGTCTTACACCCTTGGGGAGAGACTAGTGTCATTGAGAAGTTAATGTAGAGCATTGAAAGCTATGAAAAACAAGGATGGGGCTAAAGGGAAGCCTTATCTAATGGATCTCTCTAGCCAGAATAATGTACTAGACCTAAATTAATTTATATAAACTTGAGCTTCTACATCCTTTATTAGACTTTAAACCTATTACATAAGCTATTAAGGAATCCAAAGGATTGTAGGGTCATCGTGATGAATGCCCATTCTATTATATCATATGTCTTTTCAAATTCTAATAAGAACATACATGTATCTTGATCATCTCTCTTAGCCCATTGCATGGCTTCCTAGATGGTAATAAGATTATCTAGAGTATATATCCCTTTAATAAATCTAGTATGGGCATTACTGATAAATTTTGGGAGAATATTTGTCAATCTATTTTCTAAAACTTTTTTCAAGATTTTATAGGATATGTTTAACAGTGTGATGGGTCTCCAATTTTTTATAAGTGCCTTATCACCATCTTTAGGTAGTAACTTAATGATTCCTTTTTTAATGTATTTTCCTAAAGAATCAATCTTTTCAACTTCCTTCTAAAACTTGAGAAGATCCAAAATTATGCTTTAAGAAATGGTCTTATAGAATTCTATACGGACATGGTCATCTCTAGGGGATTTTTCATTCTATAGAAAACTAATGGCACTCTAAATATCACCTACATAGATATATTTTTCAAGTGATAAGTCTACTTTAGAAGTCTTATTGGGGTTGATTGATCTGCATAAGTTTCTATCATTTAAGCAATTGGGTTTTTTATCCTCAATAGAGAATAAATTTTGGTATAGGTTTAAGAACTTCTCAATTGTTTCTTCTAGATCACAGACCCTCTATTGTAATTTGATACTTTATTGATTCTTTCCTTAGCATGCTTTCTCTTTAATATATTGAAGAAAAATTTTGGCCCCTTGTCACCCTATTCCATCCATTTGATTTTGGATCTAATTTTTAGACATTTAATTTTCTAATTTTGAATCCTCTTCAGAGAATTTTTTACCCTTATGAGATCATCATTAATATCAATATTTGCAGGGTGTTTTTGCATGAGTTTTTCAACTTCTCTCAACTTTTCATTGTGATTAGATTATATCCTTCTATAGTCCATGAATTTCTTTTTGTTTATAGTTTGTAGTAGAACCTGTCAACTCTTTTTTTTTGTGTTCCATTGTTCAATAGTTGGATTGCCCCTAATAATCCATTTATTGTTGTGCCTCAACATTGTGATTGCATTACAACAATCCTTGTCTTTAACAAGGCTTGTGTTGAGTATAAATTTATTATATTTTTTGGTCTTATATTTAGCATAACTGATAAATTCTATGTTTTGTATAATGAGGTGGTTGTTGGATAGGGTGGAGGGATGTAGTCTTACTCCATAATCACAATTACCTTAGAAGCCTAAAATTTTCTTTATTGGCATATATTCTATCTAGCCTATTTTAGATAATCTTTTGACCTATCTAATAGATACACTAGGTGAACCATATATTATTGTGCTCAACTTCCAATTTTTAAGGGGGTCAAAGAGATTGAGTTTTGATTTATGTTTGGCCCAGTATAAGATTTTATTACCTTTCCATTTCCATTTGATACCCCTAAGCTTATCCTCTTGGTTCTCAACCATTCCCCCATCCAAGAGATATCTTTCAAAGTACAAAGATATTTACAAAAATCAATACTTTTTTATGACCTATTGGATCATAGATAAAACACAAGCCAAATGTGTCATCATATTTTCAATAATTACCCACACTACTCTTTTATAGGGAAATTCCCTGATCTTTTACATACTGAGTCCACCTATTAGCAAGAAGAATGGCAGTGTCACCCCTTCCTTTTTCATGGTGAGTAAAAAACAAGTTTGCACCTTTCTAAATGCATTTAAGATTGGTTTCCAACATAAATTTGGTCACTTTAACTTCTTGCAAAAAAATAGCATCTTTTCAAACAAAGGAGTGCATAAGTATTTTTACCACATATTTTATGTTTGGGGACTCTAATCCCCTCACATTCTAAGATATGCATTGGAAACCCATTTGAATGTATTCTATGAAAACATTCAGGGAGGGTATTATCCACATCATTTATCTTGGAGTTAGGACCTAGAGAGTCATTGGGTTTTGTCTCACTTTTACCAAGAACAAAAATATTTTAAGACATCCACTTTTTGTGGATTATTAACAAGGCTTCGGTCTTAGAAGGAATGGACTTTGGTGTAATGTTATATCTAGGGGAGAACCTAAAATCATAAGGGGAGACCATAGGTTTGAAAATAGTCTCAAGAGACAAAGGGTTCTTAGAGGACATTGAACCCTCTAGGATAAGATTGATCCAATGCATCCACAATGAAGATCCTCCATTGGTCCTAAATCTCAAGCGCCCTGAAGTTTAAATTCAGAGCTAGAGAAGGATGGAAAAGTAAGGTTTCATTGGAGGGCTCTTGGAAATCAAGTTAGATAGGTCCATCAAGGGTCTACTATCTATTCTGCTACATATCTCTTTAATAAGACAATCATGCTTGCTAGACAACTCTCTAGTGAATTATTGGCCGACCTTGTTGGAGGAGCATAAGGTATACAGTCTAGAAAGAGGATTAAACATGTTATGGAAGGGAATATATACAAAGTAATTATTCTTAGTATCATGGATGAAGGCCCTTGATGGATCTTGATATCATTTTTAAAAAATTGAAGATCCCTTACAAGGGATTTAACTAGAGATTTAGTAACAGAGACAAATTTCTCAGCTAGTGGATCCTTGGATTTGGAATCCAAGGAATGAAAGATATGAGGGAACATTATATAAGACTCAAGGCCACAATTTTTTTTTATATCATAACTTTTCTCATTCTTAGACTAAGCAATATTTTGGAGAATCTCACCAATCACTATCTTTTGACCATTCTTTTTACAAGGTCTGCCTCTTTTGGAGGCAAGCTTGATAAGGGATTTAAAGGGAGGAAAGGGGATGGTAGAGAGGAGAAAAGAGGGGAGGCTCTTTCAGAACCACAACAACATGGGAAAGGAGCTCAATAATAGGTTTTAGAATGTGAAGTTGATGTTGTTCAAGTTGTTGTCATTCATGGTTGTCATTGATGTCAACATATCCGATGATTTATTGGTTTTTCTATATCGATTGATGTGTACCAATATCCTTAGCTTATTGATAAAGTTTTTTACTAAAGGATGTTCTTTAAATTTTTATTTTTATCCATTTTTTTGGTGGTTCTATTTTGTGTGCAACATATGTGGATCAATTATTTAGGTTCAGTCCTATTCGGAGTGTATTCGTCATGCTTCAATCGCAACAACTACCATGTAATGTGTTGATCATATCCATTGGTGTTGAAAGTCTTTGAAATGTAGTGTTTTGATATGCTTGAGGAATATCCTATTGAGCGAGGTGGCCCATGTTTCATTCCTTATCACCGCGGGAATGTTTCGATGTGACCTATTTCAAATCATTTAGGCCAACTTGGTTGATGGCATCAAGCAACATAAGAAGAGTGATGTTTTCAATTTTTCATATGGGTTGTGTGATGCTTGTATGTGAAGTGAATGTTAATATGATAAGATAATATCTATGTGTCAATGATCATGTGTGTGGATGAAATCGGTAGAAGATTTATCACTATGTGGATGCAATCGTGTGTGTGGATGTATCACTATGTGGATGTATTGTAGTTTATCGGTGACAGTATTCTCAGTAGTTGATTTAATCTTTCTTATTTATGGAAGTGACAATATTTTTATTTTAAGTGAGCCTATTTGTATTTTCAATTAGCCATATTCATATTTCAGGGTAGTTATCCCGACCGATAGTGAGCTAGCCGCAATGAGAAACCCATAGTGAGAAAACTAAGAGTGTGCCTTCTTTAAAATCACCTTAACTAGTGTTTCATTTCATGAGAATTAGCATCTCCATAGTTTTTCCCAATTTGGGTTTCCACATAAATAATGGTTTTCTTTATGTTGGTGTTTTTGTGTTTTATTGTTTACATTTGTTATAATTTCTTGATGTGGTTACCGGTAGAATAGAAGTTAATATTGATATAATAGGCATTATCATTTATATGGTTTGTGTGTTTACCGACAGAGTAAAATTTTATAAAATTATTTTTGAATAACTAATTCACCCCCCCCCCCTCAATTATTCAACCCATTCAATAATTGGTATCAGATCTTTGTTCCTCAGTATAGAGCTTAACCGCTTGAGGTAGGTCTAATGGCACACAAATTAAATATTCCAAGTTTTGATGGATCAGACAATAGCTCATGGAAGGAGTAGATGAAAGGATATTTGATCTCAATTGATTACAATACTTGGAAGCATGTGGAGAAAAATTATGTGCTCCCTAAAAATGACCTTAAGACTCCAGATGAAATCATAGCATATGAGGAGAATGAAAAAGCAAGGTATGCTATCACTAGTGCTTTATCAAAAATTGTATTAGCTAAGTTTATTTCCTTGATGACTTCTTATGATTTTGGGAAAAATTAAAATAAATTTATGAAGGAAATGACATGGTCAAGTTATATAAGAAGCTAATAGCTAAACGTCACTATGGGAATTTGAGAATGGTAGACGGTGAAGACATTAGGAGCTATGTTAGAAGTATTAAAAGAATGGAAACAAGACCAATAAGATAATCCAAGAAAGTGAAGAGCAAGAAGGATTTTACCATAAACCAAATATGAAAGAGTTGCAAGATCAAACACCAAAAGCAAGAGAATACTCCAAGAATACAACAAGAGCCAAGAGATTTTTGTAAGGGGAAAAGAAAAGAAAAACCCCTTTGTGTATTATGAATGAGGCATGAAAATTCTAAAGACAGAGAGAGAGAGAGAGAGAGAGAGAGAGAGAGAGAGAGAGAGAGAGATTATGAGCAAGAAGCTCAATACAATAATGATAGAACTAGTAGGAGAGAAAATGTGTGTAGGAAATGTGACAAAATTGTACCAAGTGTGTGGAGAAACATCTCTTAAGTAGAGATGAGTGAAAAAGTTTGCATGTAACTCCCTATGTGAATGAGTGCCACATTCATACAAGTGTACCAAGTGTGAGAATCCTCATAAGGATGAGAAACCTAATTTCCTTAATAAAGGAATTACAAAATATGAGTTGTCCTCCCACTTGGACTAGAGGAAAATATACATGTAGAGATTCTTTTAGGAATATCCTAAAATAAATAAAAGAAGGATACCTTCATTTATCCTCAAATTAAATTAAATAACCAAGTAAATATTACTAAACTCTAACACCCCCCTTTAATCTTTACTTGGGGTGATTACATCAATGGGTATCAAACCCAAATTTTTGCAATGAGATTCAAATTTGTCTCTAGAAAGAGGCTTTGTCAAAATATCTTCAACTTGATCTTCACCCTTGCAATAGATCAGGGACACTTTATTTTCTTCAATTTGTTCTCTAATGAAGTGGTGGTGGAGAGAAATGTGCTTTGACTTTGCATTGTAAGCTAGATTCTTTTCCAAGGCTATTGCAATTTGATTGTCATAATATAATGGTGTAGGTTATTGTTGAGGTAGACCCAAATCTTCAAGTATTCTTCTAAGCCATAAAGCTTCTTTAGAGGCATGAGTGCAACTTTTGTATTCAGCTTCAGTAGAACATAGAGAAACAGATTAATCTTTTTTACTTTTCCAAGATTTAGCACCTGAGCCAAGAGAAAAATAATACCCACAAGTAGATTTCCCATCATTGGGGTCTCCACCCAAGTCTGAATCAGTAAAACCTTTTAAAGAAAAATTAGAATTTGCATCATAAAATAATCCTAAGTTAATAGTACCTTTAATGTATCATAATATTCTTTTAGCAATTTTGAAGTGTGTTTGTTGAGGTTTGGACATGAATCTTGAAACTAAACAAACACTAAAACATATATCAGCTCTAGTGATAGTTATATAATTTAAACTAGCTGTGAGTTGTCTATAAGGAGTGACATCTATAAATGGAGATTTCATATCTATCATTAACTTAGTTCCTAATTCATGTGGAATTGAAACATGATTGGCATCATTCATATGAAATATATCTAGAAGATCTTTAGCATATTTACTTTGAGAAATAAAAATACCCTTAGGGGTTTGCAAAATTTGCATTCCTAGGAAATAATGTAAAAGTCCTAAATCAGTCATTTAAATTTTTTGGTTAAGTTGGAACTTAATATCAAAAATTAAATGGTTAGAACTAGAAGTAAGAATCAAATCATCAACATAAAGAATGATAGTAATAATTTCATCTTCACTATGCTTTGAGAAATAAAGAAAGCATTGATTTTGGAATACCACTCTCTAGGAGATTACTTTAAACCATAAATAGATTTATTTAGTTTGCATACTAGATGTTCATGACCTTCTTTAATAAAACCTGGAGGTTGGGATATATAAATTTCTTCATGCAAATCACCATTTAAACAAGCACTTTTAACATCCATTTGGTGAATAGACCAATTCATTTTCGAAGCCAAAGAAAGAACTAATTTAATGGTAGGCATTTTTGCAACAAAGGCAAAGGATTATAGTCTAATCCTTCAATTTGAGAGAAACCTCTTGCTACTAACCTAGCTTTAAACTTACTAATTTCATTATTGGCATTAACCTTAGTTTTATATAACCATTTGCATGAAACAAGATTTTTACCATGAGGTAAAGGGATTAAATCCCAAGTATTATTAGAAATTAAAGTGTCATATTCCTCTTGTATAGCATTTTCCAATGAGGTTGATTTTTAGCTTGAGAAAAGGTTTGAGGATCATTAGAGTTCATAAGAGAAGACATTAAAGCATAATTACAATAATTAACTCTCTTAGGTCTAAGACCATCCATTCTAGAAATATAATCATCACCTTCATTAAGTAAATCTTTAAACCATTTAGGATTTCTCTTAGAATTAACAGAAATATCACTATGAGGAGTATCATTATCATCATGATCTTGACATTATCACTATGAGGAGTAGATATATTATTACCATCATCATGATCATCATCATTAATATTACTAGTAGAAATAGAAATAGATGCATTAGGAGTAGGGTTTAGAATAGGAGGTTGGTCCTCCACAATCTCAATAGTGCCTCCTTTAAATTCATCATCTTTGACCTTGGAGCAATCGTGGACTTCATTTTTTGCAATGAAAACATCTCCTGCAATATGGACCTTGTTAGTAGTAGGATCATAAACTCTATAAGCTCTAGTAAATTCATCATACCCAATTGATGAAGGGTGCTCCCTTTAATACCACAAACACATAACAAAAATAGAGAAATAACAACAATTTTGCAAGAATAGAAAATGGGCTTCTTATTATCTCCACAAGTGTGGAATTACAAATTTTTAGAATTATAATATGCAAAGCCACATGGGCATTCCCCTTACAATATTCTATAGGACAAAGCCTCGAATCATTACCCAAATCTACCCCAAACTTCCCTAGACAACACTACTAGCCTTCTTTATATAGGCAATTTCCACTGCTTGAGAAGGTTTCAGAAATTTAGCCCTTAGGGCCGACCAAACTTAGAATTATTTTATTTTTCATTTTATTACATTATAGTCAGCTCAAAATAACTTTTGAAACCCGAACAAAAATTTTGAAGAAAAAATATTTTTCGCCATTTCAGGTGGCCCAACTTCCAGAGACCATAAGTCATCACCAGTCAGCCAAAGTTTTGACCTCATCTAGGGCCTCTAAAGCCTTCAAAGCTGAGTTCAAAGTTTTTGTACCCTACTGCCAATACCAAAAATCTTCAATAACTTCAAAACTAGACTTGATCTAGCCATGAAACTTTACTGGCAGGCTGATATGACTGAGATGAACCTCCACATGTGAAATCATAACATTCTGAGATCGTATGACTAACTTACTAAAAATAGAAAGTTTTCATAAATAGCATCTTTGCACAAGATAGCCCTTATTGAAAAAAAACCAGAAATATTTTTGGGTGTGCAAGATTGCTCTTACACCTAGGATGCTCCTGCATCAGACACCCGGGGTAATTTGAGAAGTGACCCCGTCACATCTCAGGTGTGAAGAGGAAAACCAAGACGGTGAACCTCCTCCCTTGTTAGCCATGATGAATCTTCAATAGGTCATCCTTTCCATTTGACCAGATATTCTTCTTATGCCCTGTTCCTTGTGCTTCTTCCAACATGACTATCTAGTATGTCCTCAATCTCCTTGGTATATAAACTAGTTGCTAGAATACTCCACTATGCTGATGTGATGTCATCTTCAACACCTCCCTCATGATACTTTGTCAAATCTAAAATGTTAAACACTGGTGAAATATTCAGCTCAGTAGGCAATTCTACTTCATATGCATTTCCTGAATCATGCTTCTTCAGTATCTTACATGGCCCAAACTTCTTCATTTTCAACTTGTTGTATGTACCAACTGGAAATTGCTCCTTCCACAAATGAACCATGACTTCATCCCCAACCTAAAATTCCTTATGCCTCCTTTTCTCATTTGCCTTATCCTTATACTGCACATTCATCTTGGTAATGTGCTTCCTTACTTCCTCATGGATGTTCTTCAAATGTTCTGCAAAATCCTCAACTTCAGCACTACTTAGTTCTCCTTTATCTATCTTCCTCAACTCAGATGCATTTCTTGAATTATTATATACAATTTAGAATGGTGATTTACCAATGCTCCTATTAACAGAATTATTGTATGTAAATTATGCCTGTGGTAAAATTAAATCCCATCCCGTTGGCTTATCTCCAACTAAACATCTCAGCAAATTCTCCAAACTCCTATTCACCACCTCTATCTATCCATCAGTCTGTGGATGATGTGATGAACTAAACTTCAAATCTATCTTCAACTCCTTCTACAATGTCCGCTAAAAATATCCAACAAACTTAGTGTCCCGATCTGAAACTATGCTTTGTGGCAAACCATGTAGTTTCACTACTTATCTAAAAAACAATTATGCTACATGAACAACATCATTAGTCTTCTTGTAGGGAATGAAATGTGTCATCTTCAAAAATCTATCAACCACCACAAAAATTGAATCATGTCCACACTAAGTCTTCGATAATCCAAGAACAAAGTCCATACTAATATCCTCCCAAGGTTTTTTTGGTACAGGTAATGGCTAATACAACCTTATATTCTGATTCATGCCTTTCACCATCTAGCATACTCTGCAACTCTATACAAACTTCTTGACATCTTGCTGCAACTATGGCCAATAATAATTCTCACTAACTAAAGCAAGGGTTTTATCACGACCAAAATGTCTAGTCAATCCTCTGCTATGCTTCTCCTTGATGAGATTATCCCTCATAGGACTTCATGGAATGCACAAATGACTCCCTCTGAATAGCATATCATCCTAGATGATGAAATCCAACCACTTTGTTCTGTCTAGAGTAATAGGTTCCTTACAAGCTTTCCAAGCTTCACCAAAATTAGGATCCTCTGGATACAAATTCTTGAGTTCCTTGAACCCAACCACCTTAATCTACATCTTTGTCAACAATAATTGCCTTCTACTAAGAGCATCTGCAACCTTGTTAGACTTTCCACTCCTGTGTTTCAAAACAAATGTATAATTCTGCAAAAACTCAACCCATTTCAAATGCCTTTGATTCAACTTTTCTTGACTATTCAAATATTGCAAAGCTTGATGATCAGTATACAAAACAAATTCTTTAGGAAGCAGATAGTGTCTCCACTTCTTCAATGCCTGAACTATAGCATAAAATTCTTGATCATAAACATAATATTTCCTCTTGACATCATTTACCTTTTCATTGAAATAAGCAATAGGCTTACCTTCTTGGCTCATAACAGCTCCTATTACAGTACCACTAGCATCACAGTCTACTTGAAAAACCTTATTGAAATCTGGAAGTGCTAACATAGGTTGTTCTATAACTTTATGTTTCAATAGTTTAAAACTCTTATCTACCCCATTAGTCCACTTGAACTCTTTTCTATCCCGTCTCATTGTTTCAGTCAAGGGTCCACAAATACTGCTAAAATTTATGATAAAATTTTTGTAAAAGCTATCCAACCATGAAAAGAACTTACCTTAGTAGCACTCCTTGGAGTAGGCCATTCAAGGATAGCCTGCACTTTCTCTGGGTCCATTTTTAGACCTTCTACTGAAACTACAAATCTCAAATACACTAACTCTTTCTTCACAAAACTGCACTTCTTCAAATTTATCAATAATTTCTCTTCTCTCGAATTCTCAAAAACCATACAAATATGCATCATATGCTCCTCCAATGTCTTACTAAAGATCAAAATATCATCCAGGTAAACAATGACAAACTTACCCAAAAACTCTTTCAGAACCTCATTCATGAGCCGCATGAAAGTGCTCGGTGCATTGGTTAGCCCAAAAGGCATGACTAACCACTCATACAATCCTTCCTTTATCTTGAAGGCAGTTTTCCATTCATCTCCTTCTCTGATCTAAATCTAGTGATATCCACTCTTCAGATCTATCTTTGAGAAATACACTCTTTAGATCTATCTTTGGTAATGCAAACCTATACTTGATTGTGATCTTGTTTGTTTTTCTGGAGTCTGTACACATCCTCCATTCTCCATTCTTCTTTGGTGCTAATACTGATGGTACAGCACATGGACTTAGGCTCTCCTAAATCAACTTTTGTAACCACTCATGTACTTGTCTATTCAAATCCTCACTTTCTATTGGTGTCATTCTGTGTGCTACCTTATTTGGAAAATTGGCTCCTGGAATCAAGTCCATTTGATGACTAATCTTTATTACTAGTGGTAATCCATTGGGTACATTATCAGATACAATATCCTGAAACTCCTTCAACAAATCTGTAACTTCTACAGGTACATTTTCTACTTCATCTTTACCAAATTTTTGAATTAAAGCAAAACACACAATCTCATGCCTCATACCATCTAGGAATTTTCTTTCATCAACAAAAGTTATTCTTTCATTACCACATACCTTTTCTTCGGTGTCATTCAATGGCTTTAACTTATGTCGCACTCCATCCTTCATCAAGGAATAGGTATTCACATGACCATCATGTACAACACACCAGTCAAGCTGTCATGGTCTACCCAACAACATATGACATGCATCCATAGATATAATATCACATAGTACCTCATCATAGTATCTGTCAATCTTGAACTTCACTAGGCATTGTTCATTGACCATGACCTTGTGGTCATCTTGTAACTAGGCAATCTGGTATGGATGTGGGTGTTTCTGTCTCTTGAGCTTCAACTTTGTCACCATCTCATCTGACACCAAATTGCCAGTGCTTCCACTATCAATAATCACATCACAACATTTACCTTCACACTTGCACCTGGTGCGAAACAAGCTCCTCCTTTGCTCAGGTTCATTCTCACCACTCAGTAGGACTCTTTTGTTAATCAACTTTTCTCCTATTTCAACATCTTCAAAATGTGATGATCTGACATCTTCATCAACATGTGCAACTCTAGCCTGGCCTTCATTCCTCCTATCCGTCCTTCCTTGGCATTGAGGACATTCAAATGCCCTATGACCTTCTCCATAGTGAAAACATGTTCCATGAAAGCCTCCTCTTCCTAATCCTTGTCCTCTTCCTCTCTGATCTCCACTATTCTGATCATGGAAATGATTGGAAGTGTTTCCTATCTAATTTTGACTACTACTGGACTCATCCTTCTTTTTTGGATCTTCATTTTGGCCACCATATGACTGTCCACTAGACCTTCCACCATGACCTCTTCCATTTTGTCTGCTCTCGAACTTCTTGTTCAACTTTTCCTCTACTTTTAGGGAAAACTGGTATGCCTCTTCAATACTATTCATTCAAACCAGATTCAACTCCTCCTAAATACTTGGCCTCAACCCATTAAAGTAATAAGCAACTTTCTCCTTATCAGCTTCTGCATGGCCTGCTCTGATGAGGATTCAATAGAACTCCTCCATATACTCTTGAACAAATCTTCCTGCTTGCTTCAAACTTTGCATCTTCTTCAGCAGGTCAAACTCATAATTAATAGGAATGAACTGTTGCTTCAATTTATCCACCATTCAATCCCATCTTGTGATTTAATCCTTTCCTCTTCGATTTCACTCCAACTGAATCTCTTTCCACCAGATCTTCGCATGACCCTTCAGTCTGCCTTCACAAATTTGACCCTATCAGGATCCTCAATATCTTCATACTCAAAATATTCTTCACATTCATTGATCCAGTCAATCAATTCTTCTGGGTTAAGATTTCTTAAAAATGTAGAAACCTCAATCTTAGGTCTTTTCCCAATCTTGGAAATGGCCTGAAAAAGCCTTTCTTCTTCTTGATTCAAAACTTCAACTTCTCCTTCCTGATCAGAATTTCCTTCTTCTTCAGCTTCATCCTCGCTTTCGTCTCCGACATTAAGATTCATTCCTCTATGAATCTCTTCTTGCAATGCTCACACTTGTCTCTGGAGCGTTCTAACCTCAGGCATTACAACACTAGCTCTTCCACCACGTTCCCTTCATGGAGGCATTTTCGCGCTGCTTGCTGAAACCCTAACCCACGGTCTTGGTGCAAACTACCTCACAGTTGGTGATCTGTTTACACACTTAGGAACTCCCACTCTGATACCACTTGATGAAGGGTGCTCCCCTTAATACCACAAACACATAACAAAAATAGAGAAACAACAACAATTTTGCAAGAACAGAAAATGGGCTTCTTATTATCTCCACAAGTGTGGAATTAAAATTTTTTAGAATTACAATATGCAAAGCCACATGGACATTCCCCTTACAATATTATGTAGAACAAAGCCTCGAATCATTACCCATATCTACCCTGAAATGCCCTAGACAACACTACGTGCCTTCTTTATATAGGCAATTTCCACCACCCGAGAAGGTTCCAGAAATTTAGCCCTTAGGGCCGACCAAACAAGTAGAATTATTTTATTTTTCATTGTATTACATCATAGTTGGCTCAAAATAACTTTTGAAACTCGAACAAAAATTTGTAAGAAAAATTATTTTTTGCCATTTCAGGTGGTCCAACTTCCAGAGACCATAAGTCATCACCAGTCAACCAAAGTTTCGACCTCATCCAGGGCCTCTAAAGCCTTCAAAACTAAGTTCAAAGTTTTTGTACCCTACTGCCAATACCAAAAATCTTCAATAACTTCAAAACTAGACTTGATCTAGCCATAAAACTTTACTGACAGGTTGATATGACTGAGATGAACCTCCACATGTGAAATCAAAACATTCTGAGATCGTATGACCAACTTACTAAAAATAGCAAGTTTCCATAAATAGTAACTCTGCACAAAATAGCCCTTATTAAAAAGAAACTAGAAATATTTTTGGGTGATGCAAGATTGCTCTTACACCTAGGATGCTCCTGCATCACCAACAAAAATAAATGGAGAAGATTTAGAATCAAGTTTTTGCCTTTTTTGTTTGGGTGTGTGAACATAAGCAATAGATCCAAAAATTCTCAAATGTTGTAAATTTGGTTTTCTACGGGACCACGCTTCCTCAAGAGTTATATCTTGCAAAGATTTAGTAGGATTTCTATTAAGAAGATAAGTGGCACAATCCATTGCTTCAGCCCATAAATTGTAAGGAATATTTTTTGCATGCAACATACATCTAGCCATTTCCACAATAGTTCTATGCTTCCTTTCCGCCACACCATTTTGTTGTGGTGTATAAGGAACAATAAGCTCATGTTTTATACCAAAAGATCTCAAATTAGAATGAAATGCATTGTTAACATATTCAGTACCATTATCAATATTCTAAGAATTTCAAGCTTAGAACCTGATTGTCTTTCCACAAACATATGAAATTCAGAAAATATATCAAGAACTTGATCTTTACTATGCAAGAAATAGATCCAAATTCTTCTAGTAAAGTCATCAACAAAGGTAAGAGCATACTTTGAACCTTGAATGGACGTGTTCTCCATTGGTCCCAAAAGGTCACTATGAATCAAATATAACTTATGAGACACCCTCCATGAAGTACCATGAGGAAAGGGCTCTCTTTTCATTTTTCCACCTATACACCTTGTGGTAATCCTTCAACCATGTTAGATTTTAGCAATCTAGAAATATAATTAGAATTCAAATGGCCAAGCCTTTCATGCCATACATTGAAATCAATATTAACTTTCAAAGAGTACCTTGATGAGGCAAACTTATAAAACTTAAACAAGTTATCATGATAAAACTTAGCATTAGCAACAACATGATCATTCTTAGGATCAATAATGTAACACATGTCCTTATGAAATTCAACTTTGAAATCTTGACATGATTGAGCAACTAAAAGAATATTGGATTTAAACTCGGGAACATAAAGAACATTATGTAATTTTTCATTTCGAACATTAACATCACCAAATCCATCAATTTTGCAACCATGATTATTAGCTAATTGAATAGGAATGTTTATTTTATTAGGTTGCAAATAATCAAACACTTCTCTATGAGATGTAACATGGTGAGAAACCCCACTATCAATAATCCATTATAATGCATGAGAAGCTTTAAAACAAGAAGTAAAAGCACGACAAGATTGATTACCTTGAGATTTGAAATTATTTTGATTATTTTTATTCATATGCTTCTTATTATTTTGCTTTTTAAAACAAACATTAGTTAGGTGACCATCTTTGCCACAATAAGTACAATGAGGTTTCTTACTTTGTTGATTATTATAATTATTATTATTGTGATTAGCATTATTGTTATATCAGGGTCTAGAGTTAAATCTATTGTTATTATGATGATTATTATTGTTATGATGATTATAATTATGATATTATGATTATTATGAGAATAAGTATGATTATGAGATTTATTATTTTGATTTTGATGTTTAGACACAAAAGCATGTTCAGAAGATCTAACAGTACCAAATTGTAATAACTTAGCTTCCTCTTGACGTAAAAGATTTTGAAATATGTCATAAGTTAACTGAGGAGCTAAAGTAGGAATAACAAGTTGTGAATGAATGTTAGTAATAAATTGTTGAAACTCTTTAGGAAGAGACTTCTTGACAATAATAGTAATTAATCTAATATCACTTAAAGTAACATTCACACCATTTAATTGAGTTTTAATAGCATCAAATTTAAGTAAAAATTCATCCATAAATCTTGGAGCTAAATCTTACGTGATTCGGTAGAGCTATCATAGGTTTTTTGCAAAATGGTCCACGCTTGATGAGCTTTGGTGCAATGTCCAATCAATACATATAAGTCAGGAATAACCGAAAGACCAATTAGTCCAAGGGCTTCTTCATTTTTAACTTGCCATGCATCTTTGTCTCTCTAAGAGGCAGTGGCAGCAGCAGCTGGTTCAATAGAAGCATTTGTAGCAACTTAGAGTAAATGCTTAAAACAAAAAATAAAGGATATGTGTGTTTTCCATTGGTGATAGTTAGAGCTATTTAACTTGATTTTCGGAATTAGGGTAGTCATGACTAACTAATTAAATGAAAAAATTAACCTTAGCAAAGTGAGATACAAGGAATATCTAAAGATAAATAACAAGAAAAAAATAAATTAACTCTAAGGTTAAGTAAGCTTTGAATAAAACAAATTGAATTCTTTAAAAAAAAATTATTAAATGTTTTCAAGAAAAAAGAAGATAAATTAATTAAAATAAAAATTAAGGGTGAAATCGTGAATAAACAAGTATTAGAGATAATGTATTGATGTTAACTAACATTTGTTTATGCAAATTGATAGAAACAAAAAAAAAATTATATCAAAAGCTTATGTTAAATATAAACTAGAATATATTTGATTAATTGAATTTTGAAATTAACAATGTGATTTAAATGTGAATCAAATTAACTTTCAAATATAAAAAACTAATTTAAAAAACAAACTAACATTTATATTTAATATCAAACTAATTTTTAAATTTAAACAATTTTAATCAATGTAATTGAAAAGATCAGAGAATATAATTTTAATCAATTTAAACAGTCAAAGTGAAAAAAAATCAGTCAAAGAAACATGAATACCAAACTATGATTAGCAAAAGACTGAATTAATACAGAGGAATCAAAAAAAGACCAGGCCAATAATGCCAAGTTTAGATTTGGTGAACCAGAGTACAGTGAAAATGCAGAGATCTTGCCTACTGAAAGTTAAAAGATAGCAAACACAAAGAGGAGTTTCATGCAGCTAAGGATAAATTTAGACTAATGTTATATGATGAGACTAAAGCATGCTAAAATATGTTGGGCACTTGTGTTGTGCACTATGTCTTTGTTGCACCAAGGAAGGAGGATGCTTAATGTGCCAAGAAGAGCACAAAGTCTGCAGAGAGAAGATGGGCTGCACAAGGAAAGTTGCACCAAAACAAAGGAAGGTTGCACCAAAACAAGTGAAGGCAACTAAAAGAGTTTAAGGCTGCTAACAAAGCTAAAAAAATAGGGTTGCACATTGATGTATATGATATAAGTTGTGCACAAGGTGTTAATAATATGCAGGCTGCCCACAAGCAAATAAGAAATTAATAGTAGATTTATTAAACTAAATGTTGTGTATTGTATTATTGTAATGTTTTAACTTTTCTTAATAATAGAGTTAGATACCAAATATCAAATAGCATATTTATTAATAATGGAGGCAACTACAAAAGTAAAATGATGTAATAATATATGTAAGAATGATAAACAGAGAAGTAAAAACAGAGATTAGATTTAAGAGTAGATTTTAAAAGATTAGAAATGTGATGGGAAAGGATTCATATATATGCTGGGAGATATTTATTGTCAACCAAAGGATATTGAATAGATTTATTTTAACCAGCAAAGAGAATGAAATAAACAATAAATTTGCTATTTGATGCAAGTAAATGTAAACAACAATGTATTATGAAATGAAGTGATTAAACAGTAGATGAAAATGAAGTGAAAAATAGATTTTGATAACAAGTTTTAATAGAATCTGCAAGAGAAGAGATTAGATAAAAAATGGAGTTACACCTACAACAAAATGAAATAGCTTGCATGCACAAGATTTTTTTTTTAGAAAATTGAAAAAGAATAGTTAGATGAAACCTGCAATAAATATTAGATTAGTGCTTGCAAAAAAACTACTTGAAATGAAGAAAGATGGGTTGGGTTTGGCAGTGAACCAACCAAACCCAAAAAAATTCTAAAATCTAAGTTACTCTATGGCGGTAAGCCTTCCAAAGAGGGTTAGAGGAAAAAAATTATGAAATAAACAAGTCAGAATTGCAAAAAATTATTATATCTATAAAAGAAACTTGAAAAAACTTGCTCCTTTGAATGTCACCTTCCGATAAAACACTTAAACAAGGATTAGTAGCTTTGATACCACGTTAGAAGTATTAAAAGAATGGAAATAAGATCAAGAAGATAATCCAAGAAAATGAAGTGCAAGAAAGATTTTACCATAAACCAAATATGAGAGAGTTGCAAGATCAAACACCAAAACCAAGAAAATACTCCAAGAATCCAACAAGAGCCAAGAGATTTTTGTAAGGGGAAAAGTAAAGAAAAACCCTTTTGTGTATTATGAATTAGGCATGAAAAGCCTAAAAAGAGAGAGATAGAATATGAGCAAGAAGCTCAATACAATAATGATAAAACTAGTAGGAGAGAAATTATGTGTAGAAAATGTGAGAAAATTGTACCAAGTGTGTGGAGAAACATCTCTTAAGTAATAAATAAACATCTCTTAAGTAAACATCTCCCAAAAATGGGAACTGATACTTTCAAATAATGTTCATATATTCCCTTTAGCTAAAGGTTTTTTCATAGCTAAATTTGATAATACTAAGGATAGATCAAAAATTTTATGTGAGAACTTCTTTAGCTGGGTGGAGGATAAATTCTTGCTTATGGTAAAACCATGGCACCGGAATTTTAATCCCTCATCTGAAATTTTCAATAGCATGCCTATATGGGTGAGGCTTCCCAATCTTCCTCTTCATCTCTCACAAGGTGTTGTCCTAGAGGAGGTGGGGGAGGCTCTGGGGGATTTTCTGATTATTGATGATGATTCTGCCAACATGTTCCACTCTACGTTTGCCCGCATCCTGGTAGATATTGATATTTCTCAGGGTCTTCTCGCTAAAATTAAAATTGAGTCATCTAAAGGCTCTTGGTTGCAACAGTTGGATTATGAGGGTATCCCCTTTAGATGCAGAAAATATTTCAAAACAGGTCATCATGCTTCAAAATGCGGTTCTGACTTCAAAATGAAGAAAGTCCCTCATACTTGGTGGAAGGATGCCTCCACCAAACATTATATAGTTCTCAAAAGCTCTCTTGATTCTTCGAAGGAAATGGCTATTCGTAGTTCTTCTACTGGAGGTTCTTTGGCTGGTGTTCCTACCAGCCCTACTGGGGTGGTTGTGGAAAATTTTGTTTCTGGCTCTCTTACTGGGAGTATTTCTAGCCCTATCTCTGCTGTGGTTCCTGCCACCTCTACTCTGAAGGGACCCACTACTTGAGGCTCAATGACCTGCAAATATTGTTAAACACAAACAATTAAGTCACAAGTGTGCATGAAAATAAGAAAAATCGCAAGGTTTCAAATAAAACAAAATAAAAATATGGATATAAATTAAAAGTAAATACTAAATATTAAACTGTAATAAATTTGTCTAGATGATCTTTGCACAAGGGGTTCAAAAACTTGGCTCATCATAAATGCAATCTGTCACATCCATCCCTATAGTGGTTGTAGCATAGGATGAGGAAGTCCACTCCTCACCAACAAACATGCGCCTCAAAGATGTCTTTGATTGAATCATGGATTTTAATATGATAAAATTTGAGGTGAATCTTGTGATACCAGGACGGGCTAGCTCCTATCCTGTGTATTGCCTCATTATGATAAGGACCAATGCATGATTGTAGGTAAATTTTTAGATGTCCTTGGCCCTATCAATTCTTTCTTTCACCCATTCAAGCTTGCCAATATCCTCCAATACAAGGTCAAGGCAATGGGATGCACATGGAGACCAATTTTTTTTCAAGTGCCTCTCCATCAAAAGTGTTGCCTGACATTCAGTCAATCATTTTTTTTTGGCAATATTGGAGTCATGTGGTCTTGTCAAGTCTGGTGTCTAGGTCTAAGTCTTCCTTAAGATAAGAAGTCTTTGTCGGGTTCCCCTTCCATTGCCTTCATGTTTTAGTTGGGTGGGATGTTTTCAAGGTCTCATTATTTGGGTAGGTTATAGATCCCAACCCGGCAAAGACATGATGCTCCAATTGATGTTCTTTCTCAAGCGAGATGATGTTTGAAAGCCATGATCTCTAGATGTTTACAAGAAATCAGGAAAAAGATGCAGTGACAGAGCTATGATTGCTTTCTTTCTTCATTCAAAAGAAGGCATTTCCTTTGAGTGGATGACTCTGTTTATAATGGAAATTGTTCTTTGAAGGAAAGTTTCAATATTAACCTATGCATTAAAATTATTACTCAGGGAGGTTTAGATGCTCAAATTCAAGAAATTAAACAATTGGAGTTTTCTTTGACTCATCCTGGATTGCATGAAGATATGAATACAAGGCCTCCAAAGTGTTAGTTATTGTGACAAGGCCATGGTTAACTCTACTTTGGCAACATTTTTGTGTGTTGATGGAAGTGAACTTATACAAAAATATCTAGGAGATGATCCATTGATTGGATGAATCCATTAATTATGGCAATCGAAATCCATTATGCCAAAGTATAATGGGGTCGTGAGGCACTATTATATAATTGTGGATGATTCAGTAATGAGTTTGAATTACTGAACAATGGAGCCAAATTTCATGATAATGGGCGACAGTGATAGTCTTATGCAATGTGTCAAATATGATCACCTTTCCAAAATATTCTCATTTAAACTACTCGAAGCATCCTCTCAGATGAATTATCACATATGTCACATGATCGCAAGAGTTAAAAAAATTTCATGCGATCATGCGACAATAAATCCCAAGTAGGAGAGAGAAGACAGCGGAGACTAAATAGAAGCTGCTCTATTGGGACCCACATATGCCAACAGTGCAAATGCAACAACATAAGTTGAGCAGGGAAAGATCCTACATCTGATGGATGGCGTATGTTCACAAAGAATCTTGGAGGTCTATGCAAAGAAGCGATAGTCGTTGATCTTTCGATGGTGGGTCCGAAAGCATTTGACTACAGTTATGACTTTTCCGAGATGAAGCCACGTGGTGGTGGGTCCATAGGGTCTATATGCAATGATAAACCAATGGTTTCCGCTATTCCTCAAAGCCACGGAAGATTCTTTGACACCCGAGCTAGGGTCCATGTGCACCAATAATGAAGTGGTCGCATGATCGCAAGAATTAAAATAATACCATGCGATCATGCGACAATGAAGCCGAATGATATAAATTCCAATTTGGCATAAAGAAACAAATACAAGGAGACTTAGAACAGAGATTCCATGTCATGAAGTAAATACATATCGACTCCCAAGCTAGTGACGACATTCTACCAGGAGATTTACCATTGTGATCGTGTTTACATTGGCTTTACATAGAATGGAAATAGAGTAGGGATTAGATACAGTGAGACGGTTGGTTATTCCTGAATCATATGAATTCTAGATTTGATTATTTGTGGCCACCCATTTCATTTCTATCTTGAGACCAGAACTTTGAGCAGAGATAATTATTTGACTCCAAAGCCCAATGGACTTGGCTCGACAGATGCTGATTGAGGAAAAGATGAAAAGTTTTAGATTGAAAATTCACTGTCCTTATGTCTTCCTCTATTTCTACATTCATGGTGACTCTTCAAGTTCCTGGATCAAAAATGTTTCTTCTTTGTGCTTTGTCTTTCTGTATTCTGGAAGTTGGAACATTTCCAACGGCTACAAACTTTGTAAACTCTATAAATACTGCTGAAAAAGTGAATGTAATGGTCGGAAAATTGTTGGCATGAAGAGAGGTTGCAAAGACAATCATACTTGGTGTCAATTCTTTACTGTCCATGTGTTTCCTTTTTCTGCATACAGTCAGAGAGCTAGAGTGGAGGAGAGAGCATGTTTAATTTCTATATTTCCATTCATGCATTGAGATTAATGTTCAGTTTTTGTAATAGATTTGGCTATAGTTTGCAAGCAAATATGATCAGAGTATTGTGTTTGTGTGTTTAAAACAAGGAAAAATTTTGTTATGAATCAGAGTATTTGGGCAACACTTTTTTGATTACTTTCAATCGGAGTATTGTTATGATCAATTTTAAGCACTGTCTTGTATTCTTAGTCAAATGGTGATTGGATGGTAGATCAGAGTACTATCATTTGATCCTATTGCAAAGATTTGGATGTTTCATCTTCTCATGTCATTGTATTTACAAAACTAACAGCATTCTTGCATTACCAACATTGGGAAGTCATAGGATGTGTCAGTTCCTGAAGTTGGCTAGAATTAGAATCTAAAATCTGCCTGAGTTAGTCCTGAATAGGATTAGCTTGGTTTTTCCTCTATTGTTCTCTGGTTAAGAACATACCCTGCAGTAGGAATTAGAGATAAAACATAATTCATTGAATATTTTTCACATAGGGAGTTGTACCTCAATTCAGAGGGAAACTAGATATTCTCAGAAACAATTTCCCAACTGTTGTGTAAAGTTGTTCTTCACTATAAAATTGGGCAAATAAAAGGAGGATAAGAAGAAGGAAAATCTATTTACCAACAAAAAGTATACTTGCAATAACACTTGATTGCATCATGGATTTTAATATGATAAAATTTGAGGTGAATCTTTTGATACCAGGACGGGCCAACTCCTACACCATGTACTGCCTCACTATGCTAAGGACCAATGCGTGATTGTAGATAAATTTGTAGATGTTCTTGCCCCTATCAACACTTTCTTTCACCCATTCAAGCTTGCCAATATCCTTTAATACAAGGTCAAGGCAATGGGCCGCACATAGAGACCAATTTTTTTTTTAGTGCCTCTCTATCAAAAGTATTGTCTGTCACCACCTGCACCACATTTTCTTCCCCCAGCTCATGCATGACTTTCTCAAAAGCCTCACATAAATATGTGGCATTTTTTACATGTGAAGATGTTGAAGCCTTTGATTTTTCCATTGATGTCAATGGTATACAGTAAGTTAGCAATCAATAATTAGTACAGTCAATCTTTGATGTCAATCTGATCTATCAATCACTCAACATTACTAAGGGATGATGTTAATGTAACTTGGAGGTTGGAACAAGTAGTATGGTTCAAATAACTTAATTAAAATCTTCTATGTTTGGTTTCTAAGAAGACAATATCAAATACACTGACATTTGTGATCTTCCTAATGCTTTTGTAGCTTAAGGAATAATGATTCTACCTATTTCATTGGTCTCCATATCATACATTGAAGAATGTTTGTTACTGATAGATACAATCACTTATGTCACTCGAGCGACATGAATGTTATGAGATGCCAGAACAACAAAAGATGTTGACGACCTAATAGGAAAAGCATAAATAACAATGATAGTCAAAAGCCAATTAGTATCACAACAACCATTAAGTTTTTGTTATTAATTGATCTTCAAAGAAAGTTTTCTACATTAAACTAACTATATCCTGACCGAACTCTGTATTTGTTAATAGCAGGATATAAGTTCACAGTGGTAAGAATATTATAATTGGTTAATGACAGCATCTTAACAAATTCTTATCACTTAATTAGTCGACATTCATAATCCTTCCTTTCCAAATTGGGTATACGAGACAGATTATGCATTTCGAGTTAAAGAAGATCATTGGTGATTATTGGTTATTAGTTCTACATATAAATGTGTCTCTTATTAAATGTATTGAGAAGAAAAAAAAATATCCTTGTACTTGTATTGTGCTTATGGTATGAACCACTTATTTGTAACTTGAAACAAATGAAACTACAAAGTTAGGTACTCTCAATTTTGTAACAGTCACTAGCCTACTGTAAAAACCAAGGTTACCATTAATTATAAAATAGAGAATGTTGATGAAGAAAAGGTACCATGTATGTGAAGAAGACATCTAACAGATTTTAGTTAACGGAAAGGAAACATAAGTGATCAATCTATGATGAAGACATTTGTTTAAAGAAGACTGCAGATAGGTATGTGAAAAGATGTCGACACAGAGGATTGAGGGTTTCTGTTTATTGACGGTATGAGTTTATCCTTTGAATGTGTTCTTATTTACATTTTTTGATTGCAAATGGACAATGAAAGTCTGTTGAAAGGAAATAATCTTTATGTTACTAGTTGAATAAGAGTTTGAACCATCAGTAAACTTGTGAATCATGTCTGATTCTGTCATGTTTAAAGCATAAGCATTTGAGATAGTCTAAATGAAGTAGTTTGGCAGAACAGAGGAATGGTTAGTTAAATGGAAATATTGTTTATAATTCTGATGTTAATGTCAATCTTGTTCAGACATTTTTGATATGCAGATTGGTAAAGATTCTATTGAAGTTGAAGCAGTGATTGTGAAGTTGAAGTAGTGATTGTGAGTATCTCAGAAATTAAAGTAGTAATTGAAAGTGTCTTTGATAATTGAGAAGTGTGATGTATGTTTCTGAGATGTTATATTCAACGCAATATATTGTAACAGAGTAATCATCTAATCTAAATCCTTTTATTGTTTGTAAAAAGGAAGTGAGTGCTTCTATGTTATTGTGGGGTTGGTGCTCTGTGAAGTAGATGCTTCAAAATTGTAAGGGATGAGTGTTCCTTGGGGTAGGTGCTCTAAACATTTGCCTAAAAGGCTTAATAAAAGACAAATTTGAAGATTGATTTTTCACCCTTAGGGGATTTCCACTATAAACATTGTGTCAAACACTTTGTGGATTGTATTTCTTATTCTTCACCTTATTTTGTCATTGTTGCATACACCCTTAAGTTTGAGTCATTCAAGAATTTTCACTGGTTAAGATTTTACCACTAATTATCCACCCCTCTCAGTGACTTTTGTATTCCAACTGAGGAAGCATCAATGGACTTCAAAAACATGTTGGATCTTGAAAATAAAACAAAATAATGATCAATGATCAATTTATAAATCATAAATTATGAAATTAAAATATTAATCACTAAATCAAAATTTAAATAATTCAATGCATTTAGGGAATTAGAATGATTGCTCACATTCGCAGGAAACAAGAAAATTTAGGAGTGTCATATTCCTCCTATTGGTCCAACCATTTGTCATGACAGTGCAACCCTTTTTACTCCAAGACACTCCCTGGTCCTCTAACTCAACTTTTATATCCTCAATATTACTAGGGGATTTTAAACCCCGACCCACAAATGGTTACATCTATCATACCTTGCTAGTAAGGAGACTTGTCACAAATAGATTAAATAAGTGTGTGTAAGAAAATTGTAACATAGACAAAGAAAAGTTGAAAGTTCAAACTATAAATCTAAAAATTTAAATTTAAAACAATCAAATAAAAAAGAATTACTTGGCTACAACAAATGGAATGTTGCAAAAGTACCAAAACTTGCAAATTGATTTCTTTACAAAATTTACATTTCATTTGCAATCTTGTTCTACCAAGAAATTCTTTAGTATATTTCCAAATCTCATCCTTTTGACCTTGTCTCTTAGGCTTAGGATTAGGAGGAGCCATTGAGGAAAACCATTGTTTTCAAAATGTGAAGGTTGTTGCAATAAGACAATTTTATAAAAAAATTACCATTTTTGCATTGTATTTTATTCTTCAATCTTGATTATTTTCCTTTCAAATTCAAAGTCAAAGTTAAAAGTTCAAAGAAAGAATTTAGAAAAATCAACAAACCCTACATTGTTCTACTTCTCTCATTAAAGTATGAAATTTAGATTTGAATGGAAAATATTCAAATTTAAGATTTGGAAAACTAAACTTGAAAAAATTAACAATAAAATGAAAAATACATAAACATACAATTAAAAATGAACAAAATCCATAAAATTTAACAATTACCTCTTTGAAATGAGATGAGAAGTCTTTGCAATTGTTTTCGATTAAGGATAAAAATAGGTTTTGAAGGGACCCTGAAACCCTGTACAAGATGGTCACAAAAGATATTCAAGTACGCCCACTAAACAAACTAGATCAAGACCAAAGAGAGGGTTTTACCACAGGCTCACACAACCTGGATGGAATAAAGCATGGAAACCCAACACTCAAACAAAAGATAAATCATTGAAGATCAACAATGTTAAGAGAGAGAGCTATCCATTTGTCCCCTATTATGGGACCTAAGGGTCATGTCAAACGAAGAGGATGATCTTTTTGAATTTTTACCTTTGACAATAACCCAACCATCTTCAACCTTTGCAGCCTTATCCTGCCAACACAAAAGACCCGAAAGCTGAGGAACCAACACTCAGCAAAGAAACATCCAGTGAATCTTCCAGCACCGGGCCAACAGAGGCCACAACCAAAGGTCTATCAGCAAGATGAACCACTGAACTAGGGCAGGAAGGGCCCAAAATACCTGCCAAACTAGCGATCCCAGTCCCACCAGTAGTAGCAGTCAAAGAAGGTTTAGCACCAATAGGCCCAGAACCCCCAACAGGACCATCATCAACAAAAACCAATAGAGAAGGAGCATAGTTAATTCCAATAGTCTCAGAAATATTCCCAACAGCCACAGAAGAAGGGGCAACTAGAGGGATAACAAAATTGTCCTTCTCAGCTGCCTAAGAAGAGTTTTTAGAACAATATAGTGTTGCGTAGAAGCTCCCTGCCACCATGAGGGAGAAGATTTCTTTTTCTTAATTTCCAAGCCCCATTGGGAGGAGACATGGCTAATTTTAAAGCATTTATGACATCTAAAGGAAATATCCTCGTAGTCAAGCTGTTGGATCTAGGATCCTAATGTAGATTCTATTTTTATTTCATCTGGAGGTCCTTCAAAATGTCAAGTTCTACTAAAATACAAGCAAAGGTGGAATGATAAATATTGTAGGAATCATGATCCAACATCAAAAAATCCCCCAAAGCCTCCCCCACCTCCTCAAGGATGGAGTCCTGCCAGACGTGAAGAGGGAGGTTCAGAAGTCTGACCCATATAGGGACTTTATTGAAAACTTTGGATGAAGGGTTAAAATCTGGATGCTAGAGTTTAATCATAAACACGAATTTATCATCCTCCCATCAAGAAAAATTATCACAAAGAATCTTCATTCTATCCTCAGCCAGTTCAAACTTAGTGATGAAGAATCCCTTTGCCATAGGGAAGATGTGCACCGAAACTGCAAGCAGAGGTTCCCATTTACGAGTAATCCACTCATGCAGAAGGGGGAGGCTAGGCTAGAAACTCCTAAAACAACAGATTAGACCATAATCTTTAAAGGTTTATGATATGTTCACCAAATCCTCTTCAGTCACAGAAGAGAGCTTGACCAAAAGGGAGCCACACACAAGAACCAAAGAAGAGACCCTAGGTCGCTTCTCCACAATAGAAGTCTTGGAGACAATATTAGCAAAAGACATCCCCAGAGATCTAGGAACCAAAGGAATAGCATCCCGAACATGAGGAGAATCTGCCACCAAAACCCTAGCCTGCAACACATCATGGAAACCCATCCCCACAGGACCAGGCACTGGAAGAAGAGAAGTAGAATCCACCAAAGGGAGAGCAGGGGCACCTTCAACAAAGATAGGGGCAAGAATCAGATTCT
This sequence comes from Chamaecyparis obtusa, assembly GCA_027943335.1. Lineage (NCBI taxonomy): Eukaryota > Viridiplantae > Streptophyta > Pinopsida > Cupressales > Cupressaceae > Chamaecyparis > Chamaecyparis obtusa. Next base: position 855,413 of record BSBK01000053.1, read on the forward strand.
TTTGCACTAGGTAGAAAACCACATCCCTAGTAGAGGAAGATGAAGGATCCAAACTAAGGGTAGAGAGCGGAGGGCATCCCGCAAAAGACAAAGAGCCTCCTGTAGCAGGCAGGGAGCTTTGCATTGCAAACTTTGTGTGATGTGTTGCAAGGCAAGGTGCAACAGATGGTGTTTTAGAGGGCATCGCAGTAGGGCATGGCGCGGCAGAGGGTGCTGGAGAGGGCATTGACACTGCAGAGGGCATCAGCAGTCTGTGCAACCTAATTGTTTCTCACATAATTTGTGCAGTCTTTACAATTGTTACTATGGACTCCTTGATGCTCTAAATGCAAGTATAATGTTACCCCAATGTGATTTGTGGAGATTTTTAGCTCTTCCTCCCCGTTGGTTGCAAACCTAAGGGAATCTTATTTTTCTTCCTATCTTGCACACTTCTCCTCTCTTCTTCTCAATACAATGAAATAAGATACCTTTTACGGCTGCAAGGAAGAAATAAGTAAAAAAACTTCAGATTTTTCTGGTTTTGTATTGCCAAACATAACATTGTTGTCGACCAATTCAATTACCTTGGACTTGGCAAGTCACAATGAGTCACATACCTGACTCATTTGAGCCCAAGTCAGGATCATTTTGACCTTTTAGCCTTGACTGGACTCACGACTCGTAACGAGTCTAAGAAATCCGGTGAAGTGAACTAAAATTTCATATATTTAAACTCTAGCATATACGTTGAAGTAATAGTTTTTAAACATTTTAAAATTAGGTATGGGTTCTTTTTGTGTTTTCATACTTTAGTATGTTTGATCAAACTCCATGTGTGTTGTGAACTAACTTTGGTATGTTGTTTGGCATCTATTGTACTTGTTTGTTTGAATTGACTTAAATTTTCATAGTTTTGTGTTCAATTTGGCATCCACTAGTTGCTATAATTATATTTGAATTTTGGGCATCTATCTTGAGAACTTTGGTATTCACTTTGTGTGCATGTTTGAATTTTTTATTTATTTATATCAATAAGGGGCTGAAGCCGAAGGATTCTATTAAAAATATTAAGTTTTCAAAGTTAACATGTTAAAAGCAGAAGAATCTGCAATTAAAGTATCAGAGGCAACCAAAAAATTGAGCAACATTTCTCAGAACCTCCATGAACGCCCATATATCAAACATAAGTTGAGCTAAAAACTAAACTATAAACTATAAAGACAAAAAGGGTAGAGTTAGGAACTTAGCACCATTGCTAATCAGAGGTCGAGGTAGAGTCATTCTCCAAGCTGGTGGAGGAGCCATGAGTGTCCTCTTCCTCATTTTGTGATCCAGTGAAGTTCTCCTGATCAACAAATTCTTCTTATGAAGACCTTTGTTCAACTTCATCCTCTTCCTCATCATCGACAACATCCTCTTCTTCCTCATCTAAATCCATTGCTTCATTAACATCCTCGTCCTCTTGAAATGGTCTTCATAAATACTCCATGGGTTGTAATGTTTCCCAAATCATCTGCCTTGATGTTTCCTTCATGAAATATATGGTTGACCGTTATGGGTTCAAATTTCTTTATCAAATTTTTAAAATGACTTCCAATGTAGCTTGTAGACACCAATTTGGAGTAGACCCTAATTTCACAACATTTAATGTAATCATGGAAAAACATTCAATCTCCAGTTTTCCTAAGCCAAGATCATGTGCAAGAAAAAAGACCGAACAATAAAGCTTTGAATACTGCCTAGAGTGATTCAAGTTTTAAGACCAAACTAGCTTTTGATCATCTTATCATCCTAACTGGTGTAGAACTTATGTTGAGCTGAATGAACTTGAATGTGAGAATTCATGACCTCTACTATAACTGTTTCAATTTTGTTGAGAACAGAGGCAATTTCCATAGATTTACCATGAAAAATTCTTAGGTTTTTTTCCTTCCATATTTCCCAAATCAAAATGGATGGGAAGATAATCGATAAATTTCCACATAAACTGTCTCCATAAAGCATGGGCCAAGATATGAAGAGAGATAGAATGTCCTGTGGGAAGGCTGAGAACCAACCTAATTTTGTACACAACCAGTTCCAACATTCATTGGCAAATTGACATGCTAACAATAGATGATTAATGTCCTCTTCACTATTTTGGCATAAAGAACATCTGGAGGGTCCATAATATCCCATCTTTAGAAATCGATCTGCAGTTAAAATCCTACCCTGAGAAGCTGCCCATGTGAATAAACATGCCTTGGGAAGACATAATTTGTTCCAACATAATTGTATTGGAATTTCATCTATCCTTGTTTGGACAAGCCCTGACAAAATCTTATAACCATCCTTAGCATTATAGATTCCTGATTTAGCCCCATTGCAAATGATTTCATCTTGTCCTTGTTTGAATAAAAAGAATCTATCTTTAAGAAGAATCTTCAATCAAAGTAGTTCCAGTGAGTCAAGACTGAGTTCTGAAAAATCTCTCCACTGCCAAGAACCATCTGTTGTGGACAAAAGAGAAGGAATAATGTAGTCTCTGACAAAGGGACCCCAAAAAGCTGAACATACCTGACTAATTCTATTTGGACCCAACAACTAGTTGATGCTAGGATGCCCACCCCAGGAATCCTCCAAAAACTGAGCTTTATTGTCCTCCTTGATGTTCCACGTAATGTTATTATCCACAATGTCTCTATACTTAGAGATGAAATTCCAAATTCTTGATCCTCTAGGAAAATCCTTTATTCGAGAGACCTCTAATTCAATGTTATTGCCAAGATACTTCCCCCTAATAATTCTAGCCCATTTAAGGTTCTGTTCCTTCATGATTTTCTAGTAAAGTTTAGCTCCTAGTGCTTGATTCTACCATAGACGGTTTTTGATACCACTACCCCCTGCATTTACTGGTTTAAAAATCTTGTCCCAAGATCTGAGGGCAAATTTTCTATTTGTGTTTGTGCCCTGCAAAAAAAAATTCTTTGTTTTCTTGACTATATCCATGTAGCAACCCATGGGGAGAGAAATGCAAGACATTAGATACATAGGGATTGCAACCAATGTAGCTTTGATTATCACAATTCTGCCCACCCAAGATAACCATTTTGATCTCCAAGAATCCATCTTCCTATCCAATCTTTCATTAATAGGTTTCCAACCTGAAGTGGTTCTCAAAGATTTATCTATGGGGATCCCCAAGTATGAACATGGGAGAGAACCTATTTTGAAGTTCAATACTTTTTCTATTTTCAATTGAAGTTTCATTTTTGTGTGAAAGAAAAATATCACAGATTTGTCTTTGTTAGCTACTTGACTAGAACTTGTTTCATAATTATCAAGTACTATTTTGATCTAAATAGCCTCCCAAATAATGCCATTTCCAAAGAGGAGAATGTCATCTACAAATTGTTGATGTGTAACTGCTCTTACAGAAGAAGTGATTTCAATCCCCTTAATAATTTCTTGATCCTGAAAACTGATTAAACTACGACCCAAAGCTTCTACCATAATGATGAATAAAAAAGGGGATAGGGGATCACCTTGTCTAATTCCATTGGAGCCTTCGAAGAATCCTTGGGCAGGTCCATTAACTAAAATTGAAAACTTTGGAGTAGAAGTACAGTAGAATATAAGATTAATCCAAGCCTTAGAGAAGCCAAAATTTTCCATACATTTTGCTAAAAACCTCCAATTTACCTTGTCATAAGCCTTCTTGATGTCTAATTTGATAATCATGCTAGGTTTCTTATTGCATTAGCTGGAATGAATAGCTTCTTGAGAAATGATTATGCCATCCAGGATTGATCTCCTTGGCACAAAACTTGTTTGTTCTTCCCCAATAATCTTACCCACAACAAGTTTTAGTCTATTTGCTAATGACTTAGATAATATCTTATAAGTGGTGTTACATAGAGCAATAGGTCTAAATTCATCCATATTGTTAGCTTGTTCTTTTTTGGGAATTAGAGCAATGAAAGTATTATTAATTTTAGATAAGAATCTACCTAAAGAGCTGGCAACCTCCAAAGCTACAGTAAGATCTTTCCCCAGGACACTCTGACAATGCAAAAAGAAGCTGGGAGGGAAACCATCAAGACCTGGGGCTTTTTCTGGAGCCATTTGTGATAGTGTTTGCATAATTTCACTTTCTGAGAATTTCTTTGTTAACATTTGATTATCAGTATCAGTTATAATCTTGGGAATATTAATCAATAAATCCTTCTGAGCCTTGAGGGAAGAACTATATATCTAAGTAGTTCAACAGTTTTGAGTAGAAGCTAACTATTTCCTTCTAAATATCTTTCTAGTCTTGCAAAAGAACTCCCTCTGAGTTGACAATTTGGTGAATCATGTTAATACTTCTACGTTGGTTGGTACTGGAGTGAAAAAACTTAGTATTTTTATCTCCTACCTCTAGCCATCTTTCTTTAGATTTTTGTTTCCAAAAGATTTCTTCTTTAATTAGAATATCTTCTAAATCCCTTAACAAGACTTTCTCTACGTCAAAGAGGTCATGATTCATCCCTAATTGCATTATAGTTTCATTCAAGACCTGAAGCTTTTGTTCTATATCCTCTTTTGAAGAAAAGATGTTCTTGAAGTGTGTTATGTTCCAAATGAGTAAATTTTGTTTGATATATTTTAGTTTAGACACGAAATAGAATAATTTGGAACCCTTCACTCTGCAATCCGACCACCAATCAGCTACCATGGTAACAAAATTCTCCTCTTTGAGCCACATGTTTTCAAATTTGAATGGGCAACAGGGGGCTTGTCTTCCTCCAATATATTCAACTAAATAGGAAAGTGATCGAATCTTGAGGTGGGAGATATGGATGCTTTTAAATCAAATGGAAAATTTGTGAGGTCTCATTTGAAAAGAAATATGTCCAGCTTTTCTGAGATGTTGTTGAGCCCTAGTCTTCTATTTGACCAAGTGAAAGAACCATTTTCAAGCTCAATTTCTGTTAAATTTTTTAATTGTAGCCAATCCTTGAAGTATGTTTGGGATTGGGAGACTTGGGGAGAGCCTCCCAATTTGTCAGATGTGTGAATTATGGCTTTAAAATCCCCCCCCCCCCAATATGAAATTACCATCTGGCCAATCTGGAAAGCATCTCCTCATCTCCTCCCAAACTTCCAATTTATTCCTTCTAAGAATAGGGCCATAAACATTCATAATGTATAAATTAAGATTGGATCAAATACTTGAGATTTTACCTCTTATCCAGTTAGTTCTACTCTCTGAGTATACATAGGAGGAGTGTCTTGTGTTCCATAAAATAGTCATCCCACCTGAAGCCCCTATCATCTCAACTCCTTCAACTCTCCAATCCACTAGAGACATTGTGAAATTGGATAACTAATCCTTACTCATTTTCATTCCTTGTAGTAGAACAACCTCAACTTTAGTTGATAAGATGCAGCGTTTCACCACTCGCTACTTGTTAGGGGCATTGAGACCCCTGACATTCCATGATATGATTTTCATTGTGACTTGGGAAGGAACTTCCCCTTCCCTAAATTTAAGTATGTTGTGATTTTAGTTTGATCATGGTCTTTCCCATCTTCCGCTCTGAGATTAGTAGAAGATTTTCTTCCTTTCCCTTTTTTCTTTATCCCACCACAATCCAGAGAGCTCTTATGTGCAGATTTTTGGAAACCTAAATTATTAATGATATTGTTTGTTGAAGAGAGAGATGAACAATCCATGTGAACATTTTTCGAAGAGAGAACCAAAGGCAGTTCCTTCCTGCGATCGCTAAAGCCTGTGATGTCTTGAATTTTGACTACTTATTGCATTTTTTAAACTTTGAGTAAAGTACATGAGTGTACTTTTACATCCCCTTTTATTTTGAGTAATGTTGATATCCCTTTATTAATAGTTTGAGTGAATATTGACATCCCCGCTTTTGTGTGTGTTTCTGTGAAGTATGTGCTTGAGCTTTGGCATTTAGTTTGTGCATGCATTTGAATTTTCTTTTAAACTTGTTTTTTAATGTGCTCCACTTCAACATCCACTAGTAGTTTTTTTGCAGTGTGGTTGAACTTTAGGAATCTACTTTATCTATATTTATTGTTTAAACTATATCATTCACTTATATGCATATATTTGAGTTTGGCATTCTCTTATTGTTGAAATATAGTTTCAATCACATTTAATGTCTCGTAGAATTACAATTAAATATAATTATATCAGTTATGTAATGCTCTGCATTAGCATTACGGTCAGATTACAATCTAGACTGTAATGTTAATACATATCACTCTTAATAGTTAATTATGTTTATTATTTTAGAAGCTCCTCCTATGCAGATCAATCTTGTCTAGAGATGATCAGTTAAGAGATGTTAAGTAAACTAATCATATTAGTTAATAATTAATGGACATCATGAAGAGTCATGATCCTCCAAGTTGCTAACCCTTTGTATAATATATATGCTTGATTGGAATGAGGAATCAATCAATCACAAAGGCCATTGCATTCCTCAGTCCATCAACAAGAGAAGATTATTCACTTACCTATTCATCATATATTCCTAACACTTATTATATTTCTATTGTTTAAAATTTTGATTTTATTTTGTGTACATTTATTTTGGTGTCCTCTTATTATATTTTTGAACCATATCTAAAGTGTATGAGCAAACTTTGATATCTCCTTAAGGGAGAAAGGAGAGGGAAAGTGTGTTTGAGCCAATCGCTGCTTTCAAAACTATTCTAACCTCAGTAGTTTATATGCATATTTGAACTTTGGTGCATTTACTTTGTGTGTATGAAGTGTGTTTTGACATTCATCTTGTGAGTGTTTATTTATTGTATTTACTTCATGTGTGGTTGAACTAACTTTTTGTCTTTTGCCCCTTTAAAAAATTTTGCTCAACATTGGCTTAGGAAATACAAAAAAAATTAATTACAAACAAACAAGAATGATTTTTATTTTTCAACTACGTGCGTAATTTACTTTTAAATTTATATTTTAAATATTTTTAGTTCTAATAACTTTCCACATAACTTACAAATTCATATTAATTTTAGTTTAAATTCATCACTACGATTACAAATCACTTTAGGTTCTAATTTGCCAACTCAATCATAATTTTATTAAAATTTAAGATTTATTTGTTGTTTCAATTGAAAATTTATGGGTATTGTAAGCTTAATTGTGTACCTTATTTTATTGTAATTTAAGCTTACTATGGACTTAGTTTATCATCTCCATTTTAAACTATTAAAAATTTAATCTTATTTCACTACCTCATTTATAAAATTATAAAAAAATAGTTTTCTTATACCACCTCAATTACTATTTTATAGGAAATTCAAGTCTTAATTTGCTAAATTAATTACAAACAAGAATCAATTTTGATTTATCAATTGTGCATGCAATTTATTTTAAATTAATATTTTAATATAAAATTACCACTCATTTTATCACCTAGGATCTATATTAGGCAAATATCATCATTAGGATTATGTCTCTACATAATGACTGTACACACAAAAGTAGTGCACTTCTATGAATCCTTACATGCAAGGAAACTCAAGAATGAGTCCTCACAAATCAATCCATAGCTCTTTATGCATGGAGTTGCAAGATTTGTAAAATTGCTCTTAGTTAGAGCTATGAACTCATGACCTTGCTAGTCAACCACACAATGAGATATTTCAAATCAAAGACAAGGGCAACAATGTCAATATCTCTAATAAAATCTAAATGTATGAAATGCAATGCAAGTAAGCTAAGAATGAGAATGCAATCTAGTCTATGGAAATGAAAGTACAATGCAACTAATCTATGAAAGAAAAGAACAAATGTGACCAATCCCTCCTATTTAGACTATGTGAGATTAATCTATTGCATAAAAGAAAATCTACACTAAGAATGTCATTATCATGCAACTATGAAAGAAAATATGAAATGAGATGCAACAAAGTCTTCAAAGCTTAGATTGCAAGAGTGTCTTCAAAGAGAGCTCCAAATGACCTAGAAAACCTGCAGCATAATATTAGCATGAACACCTAAGATGCAAATGAGGAAGAGAGCTCTCCTTTTATAAGAAATGAGATGAAAATGGACCATTGAGATTAAGAGGAAAAAGACTTAATCAACGGTGGAGAAAAAAAGAAGCTTGATCCTTGTGCACAAATATCTTCCAATAGGAAAATAGGAGTTGACTTTAGTGTCCATATGAGACAAAAAGTACTTTTTCTCTTTTTATAAAATAAGAATAATGTTTTATTTGTGCAACATAAGATAAGAAGAAAAGTGAAGATTTTTTATTTAAATAAAAGGAGAGGAAATTCTTTTTAATTAAATAAAGGCTTAGAATAAAGTAATTTTATTATTTAATTAAAAGAGATTTTTAATTAATGAAAAGGGAGCATGTTCTCTTAATTAAATAAGATTTTTATTTTTTTCTCTTTTAAATTAAATAAGGCTCAAACCTTAGGAAATATTGAATTGATTATGATTTGATCAAGAAAATTGATATAATTGATAAAATGCTAATTTTTTAAAATATTGATTCAAGGATTTGATAAATTATTGAATGAGGGCCCAAAGTATAGGCGACCATTTTAGGGTGCATACATTTGCCCCTGTTTAATTAATGTGAGATCGATTTGAAATCACATGCAATCAAATAATGAAGTTGAAATGTGAGATCGATTTGGGATCACAAAACAACCCAGATATGTGTTCGACAGATGGGAACACATTAGGACAAGCATAAGCATAAGCTGAAAGACAAGACCAACGCCGTCCCTACTAGGTGCAAATCAAGCCTTAAACAAAACTATCACCGTCACTGCTAGGCAATAATCAAGTCTGAAAAATAGGAGATAAAAATTGAAAGACAAAATCACCACCGTCACTGCTAGGCGATAATCAAGTCTAAAAATAAGAATCTCGAGCCGAGCTGAATGATAAAGCTGAATCAAAGATTAAAGCTGATAGGTACTGCCCCCTCGAAATCGAAATCAAAATCAGGTAGAGGAGAATAGGAAATTGATAAACTTGATCAAGTCACAATAAATCATAATCGAAGAATGGAGCATGATAGGATAACCATCAAACAGTGAAGATATGCCCCAGGTTGACAAGGTTTGACTAAAAAAAATATAAGATAAAGATTAAATCAAACCTCAGAGAGAGGAAGCGAAAGGGGTGAATGAAAGACTAGAAGTTTGGAAGACATGGAAAGGAAGAAATTTCATCAAAGATCGAAGAATTATGCCTCAAAAGGTCAGTCAACTGCGTAGAAAAATGAAAAAATTTGGAAACGCGACTCGAATTTTAATTTCAAGTCCGAAAATGGATAGAAAATGATGTGATATGAAAGACCAGAAATGAAAGATATGATAAAAAAGAATCAGAAAATGAGCACAATTGACCAACTAGTCCGTAGATGATAAAAAGGAGATCTCTCTCCATATGCAAGATGCAAAAACTAAACTATGATGAACCTAATAATGCAAGCTACTATGAAAGTGGTTGACTTGCAAGGTCACAACGCCTATAGATATCTAATTATCATCATTGAGCGTTATTGGTAGCGTCGTAACATCATACAATGCACACTAGCATAACTATGTGGATATGAATATGATCTTTATCAGATAGAAATGTGAAAATCCCACCTAGGCATCAAAGACATGGAGGTCAAGATGACTAATGCAGTGAGATTACTTAAGTTTGATATGGCGAGATTATGCTTGTATCAAGACACATGAAAGTCAGGATAACTAGAAGCATGCACTTGCAAAACAGTCAAGGATAATACCTTGTCAATCCATAGTGTCAAATAAGACCAGCATAAATGCTCATGATAGTTAGGATCAACAAAATATACCCATAAGCAGATAAAGAAAGAAAACATGTTCTCATACCCTCAGTCTTCTAGCTATGCATCATCGAAAACTTCTCAGGGAGAGACCACTCATCAAAGAAATCCTCATAGACAACACAAAAAAAAAAAAAAATCAACATATCTCAAGCAAGTTGATTGTCTAAGTGCGTGTGTGTTGGTCATAGAATCAGACTTTGGTTATCACATCTATCAATGAAAAATATTGCATCATACTTAAACTATTAGGTAAGACATCTGATAAGTGTTAAGAAACACTCAACGCAAGGGTAGTGTTGAAAACCACTGTTTAGAGTGGTGTTGAAAAACACTTATTGTGAAATGCCCCAAGAGATAAATGCACCTAAAGGACCTATGCTAACAAGTACGCCCCCTAGACAAAGACAAAGACCAATTCCAGACCAAGTCAAATAAGGTCAAGACATGATGGAGAAAGGTTAAGTGTTGAGAGCGCATGCTAAAAGACAAGGGTGTAAAGGCCTCAAGTAGTGCCTGTTTCCAGGTTTTCACCACTTGGAGATTTTTTTATTTTTCAATTTTTTTGTATTTTTGCTACCAAGGTGCCTGTTTCTAAGTTTTCACCAAGGCACTTTTTCTATTTTTTTAAAAAAAATTGTATTTTTTTATTTTTTTATATTTTAGGACTTTTTATGCTTTTTAGGATTTTTTCAGCATCATATATTAATTTTTTTGGTATTTTTTTAGAATCAATAAGAATATGTACAAAGGATGCCCCCAAACAGAATGGGCATCAAACTCCCAAGTAAGATCATATCATGTAGTCTCAGTGTCTAACAAGGTGGGGAACAAGAGGGATTAGCAAGCTGGTGACTAAGATGGAGGAAAGGAGAATGAAGGCAAATGGAGGGAAGAAATCCTCAAGGTCAAACTCCTCAAGAGTACCCAAGCTAGGGAAAAATTATCATGCAAAGCACATTTGGATAAGCAATGAAAGGCCAGCATAGGATAAGTCACAAAAGCGCACTGCAAAAGAAGGAAGGGATGCAGTCCAAAGGAGTAGACATGTCAAGAGGCTTCATAGCATCATGTTTTACTCTTTTTTATTAGATCAAGACCAAAGAAGAAAAAGATAGCAAAAAGCTAGAATGAATGAAGGAAAATAAATATGAAAACTAAACATGAATGGAATGAAAGCAAGATCATCGTAAGATAGCTCACAAGATAGCCAAATGTTCATGTATAGGTCAACATTGTCAAGATCAAAGATGGAATAGAATGGATGAAACATGTAGAAGAACTACACATGATGCCTGATTGCCAAGTTTTCATCACGGTACTTATCCAAGGCGCTACAAAGGAGTGGTTTTCACCATAGGATGAATTTATTTCTCTTTAATTTTTCTACCAAGGCGTCTATTTCCAAGTTTTCACCAAGGCACATTTTTAATTTTTTCATCATTTTTTAATTTTATTTTTCAATTTTTCAATTTTTTAAATTTTTTTTATTTTTTTTGGAAGAAGGCAAGCTTTTTAGATAATGCTCCTTGAAAGGATAAACCATGATATGTCAAGGATTCAAAATAATATGCTCAAAGATGCTGATAGGAAAAAAAGATGGAAGAGAAAAATGGAGGATAAAGTTTTATGTAAAGCGAGTGAGGTTGGAAAATAGGAGGAATAGGCAAATGAAAAAAAATGATAGAAGGTAGAAGGATAATGAATGGAAGGATTGTGAAAGGGTAGACGGAAAGGAAAGAAAGATCAATGTTAACACACACCTTGAAGGGTGGTGAGAGGGTGGAGGAAATGTGAATGAAGGAATACGAAAAAAAATATGGTGAATATTTAGCAAAGGTTGCAGTTTAGGTGCATGGAATGGAAGAATATTTTTAGAAGAAGATGAAGTGGAAGCTTTTGGAAGCTTGAATGTCAATTTCAATTTTTATTCAACATTAGACTCTTTCAAGAAAGACTTTGGAATCCATATAGTCTTAAGATTTTCATTTTCTTTTGATGATTTAGAGAGAATATCTTGAATGATGGATTTTGGAACTCATACTTGTCTTGTAGTTTTCTTCTTAGATATCTCTTTTGACTTTATACCTCCATGTCGATTAAAGGAGACATGGTGATCTTCTTTTTTTATGGAGTTTTGTATTGTTTCTTTTTCTTGTATTGAACATTCAAGTTACTTCCAAAAGACTTGGGACTTATGGAAAAAGGAGGATATGACTAGTTTAGATAAGTTGGTGGATGAAAAAGATTCAAAAGTATGCATCTATGTTGATCTTGAGGAAAGATAAGAGATGGAGGGACGTAAGGACCCAAAATGGATGACAAATTAAGAGAATTAGAAGGGGAAAGTGAAGGGACATAAAGACCCAAGATGGAAGGCAAATATGAAGCCCTTAGTATTGGTAGAGGAGATCCAAGGATGGACATGGAAGATGCAAAAGGATAATCAATAGTTTCGTCAACATCTATATGAGAACCAAGGACATCAACATCTTTAAAATGAGCATTAGGATTTGCAATAGGATCATGAACATCTCGAATAGGAGCAACTTCTTTGATAGGATTGTTCAGAGCTTGCAAAGACTCAGAAAGAGTAAAAAGCGAAAGCGAACATGGAATGGTAGAACAATAAGATGGAAGACTTTGATCTTGAGAAGGATCTTTGGATAGCGTAAGCGTATCATTTTGCTTTGGATTTTTAATAGGCTTAACATTGGAAGTAATGACACCATTTTTAATAACCTTAATGGAAGTATCATCTTTGGAAAGCGCAAGTGTAGTAAGGTTATTTTGTTTATCAATAAGCTCAATGATGTAAGTAGTAGCTTGATCTTGCTTAGGAGAAGATTTAAGACATGGTGGAATGAATGAGGAAAGGTGTAAAGGATCGAAAGAACCATGAAACAAATGAGAGATATTATGAACAGGATTGGATGACATGGAGGGTTCTTGATCTTGATCTTTCTTTATGTTCTTTTCTTTATCATTTTTAGAGTCCTCTTGACATGGAGTCACTTCTAAGGACAAGGAAGCAGGTTGGGATTGTATGGAAGACTTTCGAAAATATGGTGAAGGACTAACTGAAGTAGGCGTTATAACGCATGAAGACTTAGGCTCTTCAGGTTTAGCATTATTGAAAATATTCGCAGCCAAGTGAAGGTTAGCTTGAGTTTCTTTAAGAGGTAGCCCTTGAGGATAACTATAGGGAATCTCATGAAAAGTATTAGGACTTATGTTGAATGAAGGATTTGTGAAAGATTCAAAAGCTTAAGTAGATGTATGGGTATTGGATGAAGTAGGGGATGGAAGGAAACCATCACAAGACAAAGGTTTAGCATTAACATGACCTTGCTTGAGAGTGCAATCTTTATTTTCAGCATGAGAGTTCCTAGAAGAAGGATTCTTATAATATTTACATTTCAAATTAGCAAGGTGCATTTTATATTCCTCAACAGTAGTAGCTGGATTATAATCGACGTATTGTTCACAAAACTCATCAAAGTTTCTTTTAAAATCTGAATCATAAGGATCACCATCACGATCTTTCCAATATGAGGACCAATTTCCAATAAGCACAAGGACACGACTAAGAGGACTCTTAGGAATAGAGGTGTCATAGGTATCACTACATTGTCCATCATCATAGTCATCATAGTCATCATAAGTGAGTGCGTCACTCTTTGTGGAAGAGGTATCATAAGGACTATCACGTTGCTCATTATGGTATGTCTTGTGAAGAGAAGTAAGACTCTTTGAAGAAGTAGAAGAAGAATGAGATCGTGAAGAAGAGGAAATTAAAGATTTAGTGTAGGAAGAGGATTTGGATAATGAGGAATTCGAATAATGTTTAGAAGAGTCATGATAAGATTTGGAAGATGAATAATGTGAATAGTGTTTAGAAGAATCGTGATAAAATTTAGAATGCGAGGAATGATGAGAAGATTTAGAAGATGAAAAATATTTGGATGAGATCATGAGTATGATTCTAGCAAAGGCATCTGATTTAATCAATTTTTCTTTTATTTTTGTCATAAATTCATCACTCATGAGAATTTTAGAGGAATGACACTTTTCAAATATGTCAATGAGTTCAAGATCATCTATTCTTAATAAAGGTTTTAAAACCAGATATTTGAGATTCATGGTTCTAGAAGAAGAAGAATCAAGCATAGGAGCAACAGAAGAGATAAAATAGAAGAAAATAGACTAGATAATAAGAGGAAAAGAATCAAGAAGAAGAGGAAGAATAATTTCTCATGGGAATAAAATATTTTAGAAAAACATGAAAAATGGAGAAGAAAGAAGACTAAGATTCATCTTATGTAATTGATACCATAACATTCATTGAAATGTTGAGCAACATGACAGCACCTAAGATCTGACCTGGACTGACCAAGGAAGACCAAGCTTCTAAGGAGAACTCACTACAGCAGGACAGAACTCAGTTTCAATATTTCAATTAGATCTTTCAAAAGATTTCGCAATGATGATCAAGCACATAAGGCAACAATCAAAGAGTTCAATTAAGAAATTATCTTCAAACAATGAGCAAGGGGCAAAGCAACCTTGCCCGTGAACAAGAATAGTGACTTAGTATTTCTACTCCTTAAATATTCTACTTGTGTATGTTCTTGAAAATGTTTTAGTAGGCACATAGAACACAACACCTTAACAAGCTGTCTACAAGGATACACATGAATTTTTAAGAGGAGTCATCGATATACGCAAGGTACGTGAGGCCCAAATCCATAGATGAGAAGAATCTGAAATCACACAGCCGGAGAGAGACGGTAACCCAAATCTCCTCCACTTCTCAAAGGTATAAAGTTTTTTTAGGCTTAGCCAAGAGTGATATCAAACTCAATTCCCAAGAGAGGTGTCTTTCGATTCACCTCCCGCTATTTATACTCCATCGGAAGACAAGAGTTAAGGTCATCCCTTGAGGTGGTGTGTCCCCAAACAGGCCTTCTAAAAATAAAATTAAGTAATTCACTATCAAAAGTATTTAAAGCACTAAAGGTGGAACACTTAACTCTTCAAGTAAATGTGAAATGAGTCCAAAAGTGGAACATTTAACTCTTCAAGTGAATGTAAAGTGAGTTCAAAAGTGAAACATTTAACTCTTCAAGTGAATGTGAAGTAAGTCCAAAAGTGGAACATTTAACTCTTCAAGTGAATGTGAAGTGAGTCCACAAAGTGGAACATTTAACTTCTCACACAAACTCAAAGTGAGTCCAAAAGTAGAATATTTAACTCCTCACACAAACTCAAAGTGAGGCCAAAAGTAGAATATTTAACTCCTCACACAAACTCAAGGTGATTCCAAAAGTGAAACATTTAACTCCTCACACAAACTCAAAGTGAATCCACACCTTGGAAAACTAATGAGATCAAGAAAGCATAAAAAAGGGGAAACTTTGTGGAACACTTAATGCTCTTTTCAAGTAGACCCCTCCCCTATGTATGAATGCTGACCTTGCATCCAAAGGGCAGAAATGAGGGACGATTAAAAATAAGTGAATCCAACACTTAATTTAGCTAACAAGATCAATCAAAAGTACTCTAAAATTGCTTATCAATACTACTCACAAATGAAAAAAGGGTTGAATCAATGGAATATTTAATTTTTCAAGCAAACATAGAGTGAGTCCACAAAGTGGTGCATTTAACTCCTTATGTAAACAAGGAATGAATCCATGCCCTCAATCATTCAATGAGATATTTGATATTGGAACCAAAAATTACTTAAGATTTAAACACAAGCATTCACTTACATAAACTTGTAAAAATAAATCTATGTTATTTCATTTCCCATTAAGAGAATCAATTGAAATGTGTTCTATGAAAGCATGTAAACACTCAAGCCAAACACATGAGAGGTTTAATTTTAATCTCAAAATTCAAATGTTGTAGAGATGGAACAATGTACCTCAAGTCTAATGCTTTGTTTTAAGCATTTTCCATGAAAGCAAGAGCACCTTCAAATGAACAAGACAAGAAAACAAGCAAACAAGATATGCAATATATATCCAACTTATGCAAACCCTAGGGTTAGATCTGAAAATTAATTTTTAAGAGCAATAATAGCTAGCAAATAATCTAAATGATAAGTCATATCATGCATTGAACAATGAAAAATAAGTGCATACTCATCACAAAAATTTATTTTTTTTGCATTTGACCTAGTCAACAAGATCTGATTTTTTTGATATGATTTCAACCAAAAAAATAGAAATGCAAAATAGAGATCCCTACTAAAAAAATAGTGAGCTTTCCAAAAATGTAAAAATTTTAGAAAAATCTCTTCATTTGTGCCCTAGAGACCCATTTTATCAAAACAAACCACTTTTTATAAATCAATTATTTGAGCCACTATATTGCACCCAAATTCAAAACATAAAGAATGGACCCCCTATATAATTTGAAGAGCTTTCCGAAAATGTAAAAATTTTTGAAAAATATGCTAATTTGCACTAAAAATTAATTTTTTATTAAACATCAAGAAAAAATTATAAAAAATAGAAAATACCTCAAAAAATTTTGAAATTTTTATTGGAGCTTCTTTGATATGTCAGAAATTTGCAAAAAAAATTTCAAACCAAAACACCAAGTCATTTGAGAGATATGATCAAATCATTAAAATCTATGATTTTCCATCTCCAAACAAATCTGCACAAGGGTTAGCTCTAAAAATAATCAAAACCAACATGCAAGAGGTGGGTTGCCCCATGGTGGGTGTCAAAAATGTACACACAAAAGTAGTGCACTTCTATGAATCCTTACATGCAAGGAAACTCAAGAATAAGCCCTCACAAATCGATCCATAACTCTTTATGCATGGAGTTGCAAGATTTGTAAAATTGCTCTCAGCTAAAGCTATGAACTCATGACCTTGCCAGTCAACCAAACAATGAGATATTTCAAATCAAAGACAAGGGCAACAATGTCAATATCTCTAATGAAATCTAAATGTATGCAATGCAATGCAAGTAAGCTAAGAATGAGAATGCAATCTAGTCTATGGAAATGAAAGTACAATGCAACTAATCTATGAAAGAAAAGAACAAATGTGACCAATCCCTCCTATTTAGACTATGTGAGATTAATCTATTGCATAAAAGGAAATCTACACTAAGAATGTCATTATCATGCAACAATGAAAGCAAATATGAAATGAGATGCAACAAAGTCTCCAAAGCTTGGATTGCAAGAGTGTCTTCAAAGAGAGCTCCAAATGACCTAGAAAACCTGTAGCATAATATTAGTATGAAAACTTAAGATGCAAATGAGGAAGAGAGCTCTCCTTTTTTAAAATATTGATTCAGGGATTTGATAAATTGCTGAATGGGGGCCCAAAGTCTAGGTGACCATTTTAGGGTGCATACAATGGCATCATAAACTTTTCCATAGAATTTTGTAGCGGTTCATTCTTAAAATATATCTTGCTTCATCCCTCGATTAGTTTTCAATGCAATTTCAAAAAATACTTTTCATCTCATTATGGTTTTATATCTTTGGTGAATTTAATGTCGAGTCATTAGCATTGGCTCCATAGACAACCCATTCCTGATTATTTTTACATGCCATCATCATTCGTTAGATCTCTCAAACATTATTAAACTTTTATCTTGTAGTGATTCTTTCTCTATAGGAGTAACTTCCTATGTTTATGAGACTCTATCACTCTAATGCAGGGGCATCCTAAGAGTCATTTTGAGTTAGATTGTAAAATTTTGAGTTGTGTCTTGTTTTGGATCTAATAAGATCATTTAAGACCATTTGAGATCATTTGGATCCATTTTGGAAATTTTTATGCCAAAATGTTAAAAAATGTAATGCCATGTACAAAATTTGACAGCTAAAATTTGTTAGTTGTGTCAAGTTGACATGTAAAAGTTGCAACAATTGCACTTTTTTTAGCTATGGGAAGTTGGTGGTTGTTTGAGTGGTTGGAAATGCTTGTACAAACATAAATTTGTACTCCCAATTCGAATTGAGGGGTTGGAGGAAGTGAAGAAACAAGGAACTGTTGTTTTGACATATTTTTCTCAATGTTTCCATACATTGCAAGGTATTCTATTATCTTTGTACAGTCTACGTGTCCATGAAATGATGAAAAAATGATTGGAGATGTTAGAATAATGAATTAACTTTTATTTTCAAGTCGTTTCATATGATTTGTATTGTGAAAGATATAGGAATTTTGGCATTGTTAGGATTGGGTTTTCTTTCATTTTTCTACATTATAGTCTGAAAGTGTGATTTATAAGGCATGTAAGTGAATAGTATGAACCCACACATGTGGGGGAAAGTTAGAACACTGAGTTAGATTTCAAATGCAAGTGGTTTGTTCAATTTTCATGAATTGGAGAAGTTATGACATTTTAGTGAAAACTATCTTGAACCATGCCTTGGGTTTTCAACAACACTAAATAATTCATATCTCCTATTTGGTACAGTGGAAAATCCTTTTTTTGTGAGAAAATTTGTATGAATATCATCTACAATGCTTCCAAAGGATAGTGCCTAATTATTTGATTTGAATGCATTATTCTTCATTAGTCAGATTTCTAAACTCTAGGAAATAGTCCAAACACTTATATTCATGAGGGTTTGTGTGAAAAGTTTGGCGTTTTGGGTTAGGAAAGTAGTAAAATTGATTGTGGCGGGTCCTTGACATGTTGTGGAAGGTCTGATAAGCTGGTCATTGAAATTTTTAATCAAGGATGTTGATCTCTACTTATACTAGGCCTAAAAAGGGCATGTTTGGCTTAAGCAATGAAGGAGCCTCAAAGTGGAAAAGGTGTTATTGTGTTATTTTACGAAGTGAATGTTTGTAAACCTTTAAAATATATTGAGAGGGAGTTAGAAAAGTCCAAGGTTGGGTTTGTTGCATTGAACTTGAAGCATATATGCTCACTAGTGTCTAGGGTGTGTTAGGATGAACCTAGTTATTGTCATTCTTGAACCAATATATGAAATGTGTCCATTTGAAATCTAACTAAAGTTTGTTCCTCTACATCACGATGTTAGTGTGAATAAGGTACTTTATCTAGCTAGTTCATTTAGTTATCGACTTAAGTCCTTTTCACATATTATTACTTAAGTTTACTTAGGGCCCATATGAGATATTTACCACTTTATATCTCATACCATAATATTGAGACACTTGTCAAGATATTGTGGTATCTTATATCTTCCCTTGGTCTGTATAACCAAGGGCTTCCCTTTGTAATCTTACTTCTTAAGCTTGTTGAAATCTTTTCATTCTCTTGAGTAGAATACAATTTATTCTTTCTTATATTTGATATCTCTATTTGCTATCCTTCATTCATTTGTATCTTGGGTAATCTTTTTAGTCAAATCTTAGATGATATCAAAGTTTTCGATTAAGGATAAAATAGGTTTTGAAGGGGCCCCGAAACCTTGTACAAGATGGTCACAAAAGCTATTCAAATACGCCCACTAAATGAACCAGATCAAGACCAAAGAGAGGGTTTTACCACAGGCACCCACAACTTGGATGGAACAAAGCATGAAAACCAAAAACACAAAAAAACAATGGAGATCAACAACTTCAAAAATGAGAAGTATCCCTTCATCTCCCTATTATGGGATCGAAGGGTCATGTCAAACAAAGAGGAGGATCTTTTAGAATTTTTTCCTTTGACAGTAAGCCAACCATCTTCAACCTTAGCAACCTTATCCTGCCAACACAAAATATCCAAAGCTAAGGACCCAACACCCAACAAAGAAACTTCTAGTGAATCATCCAACACTGGGCCAACAGAGGCCACAGCCAAAGGTCTATCAGTAGGAGGAACCACCAAACCAGGGCAAGTGGGGCCCAAAACACCAGTCATACCAGTAACCCCAATCCCACCAGCAACAACAATCAAAAAAGGTTCTGCACCAACAGGCCCTGAACCCCCAACAGGACCATCATCAACAGAAACCAACAGAGAAAGAGAAAAGTTAATCCCAGCAGTCTTATAAATATTCCAAGTAGCCACAGAAGAAGGGGTAGTTGGAGGGATAACAAAATCGTCCTTCTCAACAACCTAAGAAGTGTTTTTCATAATAGTATAGTGTTGTGTGGAAGCTCCCTTCCACCAAGAAGGAGAAGATTTCTTTTTCTTCATTTCCAGGCCACATTGGGAGGAGACATGGCCAGTTTTAAAGCATTTACAACATCTGAAGGGAATACCCTCGTAGTCAAGTTGTTGGATCTAGGATCCTAATGTAGATTCTATTTTTATTTCAGATGGGAGGCCCTTCGAAATGTTAAGTTATACTAAAATACGAGCGAAGGTGGAATGATAAATATTATAGGAATCATGATCCAACATCAAAAAATCCCCCAAAGCCTCCCCCACCTCCTCAAGGACAAAGTCCTACCAAAGGTGAAGAGGGAGGTTCAGGAGTCTGACCCATATAGGGACTTTATTGAAAACTTTGGAAGAGGGATTAAAATCCAGATGACGGGGTTTGATCATAAGCATAAATTTATCATCCTCCCAGCAAAAAGAATTATCACATAGAACCTTCATTCTATCCTCAGCCAGTTCAAACTTAGCAATGAAAATTCCCTTTTCCATAGGGAAGATGTGAACCGAATCTGCAAGCAAAGATTCCTATTTACTTGTAATCCACTCGTGCAGAATGGGGAGGCTAGGCCAAAAACCCCTAAAAAGACAGATCAAACCATGATGTTTGAAGGTTATGAGATGTTCTCCATATCCTCTTCAACTATAGAAGAGAGCCTAATTGAAAGGGAGCCACACATAGGAACCGGATAAGAGACCCTAGGTCACTTCTCCACCACAGAAGGTTGGGAGATAATGTTAGAAAAAGACTTCCTCAGAGATCCAGAAACCATTGGATCAATAAGAGGAGAATCTGCCACCAAAACCCTAGCCTGCAACACATCATGGAAACTCATCCCCATAGGACCAGGCAGCACCACAAAAGAGGACACTGCCTGAAGAGATTTCTTGATTCTTTGTTTCAAACTCACCCAAGCCAGTTTCAAGCTTTGGCGCCCCACCACTACCTCACACTGTTGGTCTCGTTGCTACAGGCACTCCTCCTGCAAGCTTGGGGCTGAAGGCGGGAGAGTCACAGGGTAACGACTCACCCAGTTTGGGCGACCTATCACTACGGGTAGTATTCTTTCCCGCACATCGCTCCAACCGCTTCATTTTGTGGGCAATATTCTTTCCCGCTCATCGTGCCAGTAGGCTAGACTACACAATATCAAAGTTGCTATGAGTTGTGGGATAGTATTTTTTTAGAAAATTTGGGAGTGTAGAGATTTTAGTTTTCAAAACATGAGCATGCTCTTCTCTTGCATCCTTGGATGATCTGAAGAATTAGAAAATTGTAGTGAAAACACCAATTTTAGGGGGTTTATAACTTGACTTGTCAACTACAGGTCATTTGAAGCTTCATGGAGAAATTTTGAGCTTACCATCTAGTTCAAAGCAACTGAGAAAGTTAGGTCTACCACTTATTTCACTTGATTTGGATGGTGGAGGCTAGATCTATAAAGGTTTGAAGCGGTTGGTACATTGCTAGAGCTATCAAGGAGCCATCATTGTACTAAGGAGACTAGGTACCTTGAAATCAACTATCAAATTGTTGATTTTTTACAAAGATGCTAGGTGAATCATTTTTTCCAAAAAGCCATTCATATTTCCATTTTTTTTAAAGGAGTTAAGGCTTTTCCTTTTTTAAAACATAAAGAAAGGAGTTAATGCTTTGTTTTCTAAAATTTGGAAATAAATAAAGCAATTAAGGATTTGCTTTTTTGAAATCAAAAAAAGGAAAAAAGATGTAATAAAGTCAACACTTTTATGAGATAAAGTATTGAAATTTAAGTCTTCACATAGGTGCATATTTAATATCATGATAAGATCTTTATGAGATAAATTGTTCATATTAAATCCTTCACATGAGATGATGTTTAATGCTAAGATAATATTTTTATTTTGAGCATTGCTCTAGATTTGTCTCATAACCAAATTATCTAATATTTGGCAATTTGCTAAAATCAGTATATCTCATATTTGGTTGGAGTTATTCTTGGAAAGGTGCAAAATATAGAGAGGCTTCCATATTTGGAGAATTGATAAATTCAACAGCTGGAAGAAAAGAAAGAGAAGCGATCTTTTTCATTCTGAGCCCTCTTCATTAGCAAGGTAGATTTTGAAGATCAGCTTTGACAGTGCATAAATCAAGCTCCCGGCCTCTGATTTCAGTGCAAATTTTTTTTTTATTTGGCCTAATTTTTTTGTGCTCTACCTGATGGTGAAGGTTATTTCCAATTTCAATGCATCATTTTTTTAGAATTTTTGAACTGTCACACATGGCACTACTTTGTTCTGGTTTGGTAAACTTCAAAGTTACATAACTTTTGCATACAAATTCAGATTG
Source organism: Chamaecyparis obtusa (assembly GCA_027943335.1). Lineage (NCBI taxonomy): Eukaryota > Viridiplantae > Streptophyta > Pinopsida > Cupressales > Cupressaceae > Chamaecyparis > Chamaecyparis obtusa. The sequence goes on from BSBK01000053.1 coordinate 877,660, forward strand.
AGATGATTCTTATTTTAAAAGTGCATGAATTTTATGTACTTTAAAGTGGTGTTGGTTGTTTCACTTGGTAATGTAGTAAAAAGAATGATTTTAGTGAAAGATCTTTTGTGAAAAATTGTGAAAGACATTAAAGTCAAATCCATTCAGTGTTTCGTATTGGTGTTAATTGTAATAGCACTAAAATAAAGTCCCAAATCTTTTTTTTTGTTGTGGGCAGGTGGGGGGGTTACTTTGATTGAGTGATTTAGGGGAGGTCTCTTGTGCTTGTGCATCTTTCTCACTTGTGCTCTATTTTCCTTCAAATGGGTCCATTTAAATTTCCATTGCTAACACCATACAACTATAATACATGGCATAAAAATGCATGGAATTCCTTAATGCAACTAGGATTTACACCTTATGTTGAAAAGAAGGTAATTGAACCCATGAAGATAAGGAAGAGATAAATTAGATGATTGAACATACAAAAGAACTTGTTTGTGTTAGAATTTTAGTTTCTCTAGATCTTACGTTTCAAATTGAAGGATGTACAAATTCACATGATGCATGGGAAAAACTAAAAAATCTATATGGTACAACTGATTAGGTTTACTTTAGAGCATAATGTAAATCATGTGGCCTTGAAAAGAAAGATTTCTAGCTTGTCTATAGTACTCTCAACAAACTTGGACTTGAATATGCATATTTTGTTTCTAGCTTCCACACTACTAGGTTGACAATGGGATCTACATTTACTACACCTTCTTATGCTTCATTCTTTGAAATGTTAACTAGTGCATGAACAAGGAAAAATTATTTATATGGGTATCATTAAGCCTTCTCAATCTCAAGCCTTGTTGGTTGGTCAACTAAAGATTCAAAGAGAATATGTTAAAGCTAATAAGAAATAAAACCAGTTGAAAAATAAGTCACCAAAAGATCAAGCATAATCATCATCAAAAACAAAGATCAACACAATCTCCTCTTCCAAGGATTATCAAAAAAAGGATAGACCAACTTGTAGCTATTGCAAGAAACCTGGTCATGAGGAAGATTCTTTTCATAAGAAGAAAATAGATGAGATAAAAAATCTTCTCAAGAAGAATAACATTAATCTGCATTCTTTTGTTGCTACACAATCCTTACGGACACATTCTTCCAAATTAGGCAAAGGGGAAGGAAAAACACTTGTTGCTACTATAGATTCTTCACAACAATGGATTCTTGACTCGGGTGCATCACATCATATGGGTTATCTCAAAGAAAAAATTTCCTTGTTAGAGCCTTGTTGGGTGCCCTACATCCTCATTGGGGATGACTCTCCTATTAAAGTCATTGGGAAAGTTTCTATTGATGATGGTACTGGTACATTTGAGGATTTCCTCTATGTGCCAAATTTTTTTAGCCGACCTTCTCTCTATCTATCAGATTTCCTAGAATGGAATAAAAGTTGAGTTCACTCATGATTCTATCACCATTAGGAATCTAGAAGATAATGCACTTCTTATAGTTGGCAAGGTTGATCATGAGTCTCGATTGTATGTTTTCTCTTATTTTGTCCCAAATTCACATTCCACTACCTTTCTCACCCTTTCAGATTCTGCAAAAAAGCTTTGGCATGAGTGATTTGGTCATCTCAAATTACGCTATCTTCAATAAATCAACATGCAGGATATGGTCACAGGTCTTCCTAAGATTACTTTCCCAAATGGAGTTTGTTTAGGTTGTGCCTTGGGAAAATATCATGAGGAAAAGTTTGATAAAGGAAAGGCTTGGAGGGATTTAGAATTCCTTGAGTTAGTTCACAATGATGTGGTAGGTCCATTTCCATCATTATCTTTTAGTAAGGCTCTCTACTTGCTCACCTTTATTGATGATTTTGCTATATACACTTGGGTCTACTTTCTTCGGAAAAAAGGAGAAGCTTTTGAAAGATACCAAGAATTTAATGCTCATGTTGAGAAACAATCTAGGAAGGTTGTCAAGATTCTCGGCACTGACAATGGTAGGGAATATGTGAACCAACACTTTGAATAATTTTGTACTCTTAAAGGTATATATATTCAATGTACTATCACCTATACACCTTAGCAAAATGGTGTGGCAAATAGGTCCCTAAAGAAGATGGCTAACTGCATGATCCATGCACGCCTCCTTACGCCTGAGTATTGGGCCGAAGCTATAAGTTATGCTACTCACATTCAAAATAGATTTCTACATAAGGCATTGAAGGGTATTACTCCCTTTGAAGCTTGGTGTGGTATGAAACCTATTGTGTGACACTTCAGTGTTTTGGGCTCCTTGGCATGGGCCCATATTCCATCTGAGAAACACAAGGCCCTTGAACCTCAAATTTGGAATTGTAGCTTTGTTGGTTATCCTGATGGTGTCAAAGGGTGTCAACTTATGGGTCCTAAGACACGAGAGTTATTTATTGAGAAAAGTGTGCAATTTGAGGAGATCTTTACTTTCTCTTCCTCTCATCTTCCTTCCTCCATTTTGGAAATAGATAGTGGCTCAAATGATCTTCCTCTAGTAGCCTCTACTCATAGAGTTGATCATGAGGCTTCCTCTTCTTCTTCACAAATTTTACATTTTGAGGATGAGGATTCTCCTCCATCTCCACATAGGCCACTCTGGGTTCGTCAAACACTTGAGTCCATAGGCACACTTGTTGGAGATCCCTCAGATAATCAAAATAATTGGTCACAACATCAAGACATTTCACATTATTTTATAGCCATAACTTTATATCCATAGTCATTCCATAAAGCATCAGGCATTGCTCGGTGAGGTTCAGTAATGGAGGAAGAGTACAACTCCTTGATTTGAAACAAAACATAGGATCTTGTTCCACTTCCTAAGAGAAGAAATCTGGTTCGATGTAAGTGGGTCTATTGAACTAAATGTTTTGCAAATGGATCAGTTGAAAAATTCAAAGCACGGCTTGTGGAAAAAGGGTTCTCACAAGTTCCTAGTATTGACTACATTGAGACCTTTTCCCTTGTAGCCAAGATGAACTCCATTCGCCTGTTACTTACAATCGATGTAACTCAAGGTTAGGTTGTACATCAAATAGATGTAAAAAGTGCATTTCTTCATGAGGATCTACATGAGGATATTTACATGGAACACGCACCAGGATTTATTCAAGATTCTTCATTGGTTTGCAGATTGAGGAAGTCTCTCTATGGACTCAAACAAGCCCTTTAAACTTGGTATGCCAAGATGGACTCCTTTCTTCTCTCAGTTGGGTTTTCTAGATGTTACTCTGATCCAAATGTCTATATTTTGAGACAAGAGGATTATGTTCTTTTATTGGCTTTCTATGTGGATGACTTAATTGTCACTAGGAACACTTCATCCATCATTTCTAGTGTCAAGACCTCTTTGCAAAGTTAGGTTTCCATGAATGACTTGGGTCTCTTGCACTATTTTATTGGGATTGAGATCACACAAACTTCTTCTGGGATCTCTCTTGCAGAAACCAAGTACGTTCTTGATCCTTTAGCTCATCTTCACATGATTGGTTGTAAACCTACACCAAATCCCTTTCTATCTGGGGTTAATCTTGAGGCAAAGTGTTCTACACCATTGGTTGATGCTACTTTGTATCCTCAACTTGTTGGTAGCCTCATCTACCTAACTCATAATCAACTTGACATTTCATTTATAGTTGGCATTATTTCACGCTTCACGATGGAGCCCCATGAGGATCATTGGAAGGTTTCCAAATGCATCTTGCACTACATACAAGGCACTCATATTTATGGGATTCACTATGCAATAGGCACCAGTTGAAACTTGATTGGATACATAGATTCTTATTGGGCTGGTGATCTTGATGATCGCAAGTCCACATTTGGCTACAAATTTCACCTCGGTTCTAGTCCTATTTGTTTGAATAGAAAGAAGAAACATGTCATTTCTAATCTAGGGGGGTGAATCAATAATCTAAGATATATGCAAAAGTCCACTTCTTTAACTCAAAATCAACATTCACAAGTTTATCGATTGATAAGTAAATGAAACTTAATCAAATATACATAGCCATCACAATGCATGCAACATATAAAACATGTATTTTCATGTGGAAACCAAAATGGGTGAAAACTGCAATGGGAATGACAACCCACAAATAATGTACTCTTTTGAAGTATACCCTATTAGTAGCTTAACCATGTTAGGAGTTTATAACGACACTGTTAGGTGCCACCCAGCTATGGGAATTACCTATAGCCCTATTAGGAGCTTTACCCTGTTAGGAGATTTCTCTCTCTCTCTCTCTCACACACACACACACACAATTCACATTATAGTTCAAAGATGCAACATACCCTTTCCCTCCCCACACACACACACACAAAATTACACTATAGTTCAAATATGCAACACACCTCCACGCCCACACTCCTGCATGCGCACGCACACAAAGATACACAGACAGACAAAGATACACATACAAACACACACCCACCCATGCACGTGCATGCACACACCCGCACCTGCTCACGCATGCCCACACACATGCACCCACACCCGCACACACATGAGCATGTACACACACACACACACACACACAAACCAACCATAGTTCAAACATGAACATGCCACACACATAATTTACACTATAGTTAGAACATGCAACACCATAAACACACAATTCAAACATGCAACACACCACACATATACACAATTCACACTATTGTTCAAATATGCAACATATTACACACAATTGACACTATAGTTTAAACATGCAACATGCACACACACTTAACATTATAGTTCAAACATGCAACATACTGCACACACACACAATTCACATTATAGTTCAAACATGAAACATACCCTCCCCCACACACACACACAATTTACATTAGTTCAAACATGCAACATACCACACACACACACACACACACACAATGCATATTATAATTCAAACATGCTCTCTCTCTCTCTCTCTCTCTCTCTCTCTCTCTCTCTCTCTCTCTCTCTCTCTCTCTCTCTCTCTCTCTCTCTCACACACACACACACACACACACACACACACACACACACACATGCACATGCACGGGCACCCCACCTATGCACATGCACACACTCTTGCATACACACACCCACCCTCTCAAGCATGCCCTGACGCAAGGGGGATAGGGAGAGGGGCCAAAGGCACACCCTAACTAGGTCCACCTTGCAGAACAATACGTGGAAGCAACAACATAGAACAATGAGAGAGAGAATGCAGATGTCATTCATATATTGTCTTCAAATTGATTCATACATGTTGGGCTATAAGGCCTTCTAGGTTTAGGCCAAATATTATAATCAAGTACAAAAGTCCTCCTCCAACATGCGAGGATCTGCAAATAATCTCTAATCTTCTAGCTTCTATCTTCTATCTCCAAAAACTTACCCCTAAACTCTAACCAAACAACTACATTTATACAAGAGGCTACCGAATCAAGTCGGCCTTTAGATCCACAATCAATAGAAGGAATGACCAAATCTAGGTCCACACGCTTCCCAATGATGGATATCAGCATTAAATCCATGACCCAAATTAAATGCACAAGTCAGCCTCAAAAGAAATCCAAAATAAACAACTCAGCAAGCAAGGAAACTGAGCACTAGACAAGCATCACCGAGCGCTAGGGAAATAATTGAGCGCCAGAGATAACCGGCTAATGCTGGCGAACAAAGGAAACTGAGCAACACCGAACCAACTCGGTCAAAGAAGGAACTGAGCAACACAAACAAACTTCAAATATGTTTTTGGTGACACAGGATTGCCAAGGACCCAAGATGCTCCTGCATTAGACACCTGGGGTTATTTGAAATGATTCTTTGAATCATGAAATAAGTACGATTCGAGTTGCATCCAACTCAGACTATGAAATCCATGAACTGTCTTCGATCAGTCTATTCTTCCACTTTACCAGATATTCCATATATTGTTTTCCTCTTGTACTTCTGCCAATTCTTTGCTCCAAAATCTTTTCAACTTCTTCCTTCTATTTCTTAGGATAATCCATCGGTACTATCATGTCTTCATCGGGTTCATGAAACTCATACAAATCAGCAATGTTGAAAATAGGTGATCTATCCATGTCATCAGGTAACTCAATCTCATATGCATTTCCACTGTCAAATTTTCTGAAAATCTTGCAAGGTCCAAACTTCTTCATTTTCAGCTTCCCATATGTTCCAACATGAAATCTGCCCTTCTTCAAATGAATCATCACTTCATCACCAACATCAAAAGTCTTATATCTTCTTGATCTATCAGTTCTGTCTGTGTATTTCTAATTACTCTTTTCCAGCTTATATTTCACATCTTCATGCAATGTCTTCATGTACTCAACGGATTTTACTCCTTCAGCACTTCTCTTTCTTTCATCAGCAATATCTCTCAAATCATATACACCCCTTGGTTGTATGCCATTTACAATCTCAAAGGGTGTTTTTCCAATACTCCTATTCACTGGATTATTATATGCAACTCTACTTGTGCCAACATAGAATCCCAATTACTTGGTGTGTCTCCAACTAAACATCTCAAAAGATTTCCCAAACTTCTATTCAAAACTTTTGTCTCTCCATCGGTTTGTGGGTGAAATGTAGAGCTATATTTCAACTCAGTACCAAACTTTCTCCAAAGAGTTTTCCAAAAGTATCCAAAAAATTTACTGTCTCAGTCAGAGATAATACTCATCGGTAATCAATGCAATCTGACAATTTCCTTAAAGAAAAGATCTGCTACATGTACTGCATCTAATGTATTTCTATAAGGTATAAAATGTGTCATTTTCAAAAATCTATCCACAACAACAAATATAGAATCATTACCTCTTACTGTCTTCGGTAAGCCAAGAACAAAATCCATATTGATGTCAATCCAAGGTTTCTCAGGTACAACAATCAGTGTATACAATCCAGTATTCTGACTTACTCCTTTTGCAACTTGACAAACTCGACAACTTTTCACAAATTTATGAACATCTCTATACAACTATGGCCAAAAGTATTTCTCTTCAAGCAAATTCAATGTCTTATCAACACCAAAATGTCTAGCCAAACCACTACTATGTTTCTCCTTTATCAAATTAGTTCTCATTGCTCCTCTCGATATACACAACTGAATACCTTTAAACAACATACCTCCTTGCATAAAATATTCATCCCATTTAGTACTTTGTTGATCTTGAATAGGTGCTCTACACTTTCTCCACGACTCAAAAAAATCAGGATCAAATTCATAAGAATCTCTCATGTCATCAAAGCCTAAAACTTCAATTTTCATCTTGATCATCAAAGATCTCCTTCTAGTCAATGCATCAGCAACTCGGTTAGTGACTCCACTCTTATGTTTTATCACAAATGTATAACTCTGCAAATACTCAACACATTTCATATGTCTCTGATTCAACTTATTCTGACTACCCAAATATTGTAAAGCCTTATGATCGGTATACAACACAAATTCACTCGGTATCAAATAATGTCTCCATTTCTTCAGTGCTTGAACAATAGCATAGAATTATTGATCATACACAGAATATTTCATTTTTGCATCATTCAATTTTTCACTAAAGATTGCAATAGGTTTACCTTCTTGACTCGACATAGCTCCAATTGCACTACCACTTGCATCACATTCCACTTGAAATACCTTATTGAAATCAGACAATGCCAAAATAGGCAATTCAGCAACCTTTTGCTTCAGAGTCTCAAAACTTTTATCAGCTCCATGTGTCCACTTGAATTCTCTTTTGTCTCCTCTCATAGTCTCAATCATAGCATTACAAATTGAACTAAAATTCCTAATGAACTTTCGGTAAAAAATTGTCAAACCATGAAATGATCTTACCTCACTTGCATTCTCAGGTGTAGGCCAATTCAAAATAGCTTCAACCTTTTCAAGATCCACTTTCAAACCATCAGCTGAAATCACAAATCCCAAATACACAATCTCCTCTTTCATGAATGAACACTTTTTTAGATTTATCAGTAACTTTTCTTCTTTCAATCTCTGCAAAACTTGTCTAACATGCAACAAATGTTCTTCTCTGGTCTTAATGAATATCAAAATGTCATCAAGATATACAATCACAAACTTACCCAAGAATTTATTCAAAACTTCATTCATCAACCTCATAAAAGTACTTGGTGCATTAGTTAAACCAAAAGGCATAACCAACCACTCATACAAACCTTCTTTTGTCTTAAAAGCAGTCTTCCATTCATCACCTTCTCTGATTCTGATCTGATGATACCCACTTTTCAAATCAATTTTGGTAAAATACTTTGCTCCAATCAAACTATCCATTATGTCATCCATTCTCAGTATAGGAAACCTATACTTCGTTGTTATCTTATTGATTGCTCTGGAATCAGTACACATTCACCATTCTCCATTCTTCTTCAGTGCCAATACAGTAGGGATTGCACAAGGACTCAAACTTTCTCTAATCAAACCTTTCTCCAACAATTCTTGAATCTGTCAGTTCAATTCCTGATTCTCGGTAGGTGTTAACTGATGAGGTGTATTATTCGGTAAACTAGCTCCAAGGATTAGATCCATACAATGATCAATGCTTCTCTTCAGTGGCAAACCATCAGGTGCATTATCAGAAATGATTTCACTGTACTCCTTACTCGTTTGGTTAGGAATCACAGCAAAATATACATCATTCTTTTTCAAATCCTTAACAAACTTTCTTCCTTCCATCAAGCAAACTTTCACATATGTACAAGCATTACTAACAGATTCTTCCATCAAAGGTAACAAGAGTTGTCTTCTTCCATCAATCCAAATAGTATATTTATGCAATCTCCCATCATATATAGCATGTCTATCATATTGCCAAGGTCTACCCAACAAAATATGACAATAATCCATAGGCATGATATCACATAGCACCTTATCATAGTACTTTCCAATTTTCAAATTCACATAACATTGTTCACTTACCAAGAGTGTATGCTCATCTTTGATCCATGAAATCTGATAGGGCTTCGAATGTTCCAACCTTTTCAACTGCAACTTTGTGACCATTTCCTCAGATGCCAGATTCTCTGAGCTACCAGTGTCAATGATTACCTTCCAAACATTGTCAGAAACTCTACATCTAGTCTTGAACAAACTTTTCCTTACCGGATCTTCCTTTTTACCTTCATTCCAAAATGCTCTTCTTACCATCAAGTTATTCTCCTTCTCAGGTTCATTCGGTGACTCCTCTTGCACCAAAGCATTTCTACTACTACCAGCCTTCTTACATGCATGTGTACACTCAAATGATTTATGTATTTCTCCACAATTGTAACAAGTTCCTCGAAAACCACCTTTGTTATAACCACCTCAGTAGTTACTGCCTCTGCCTCTAGATGAACTTTCACCTTTCCACTCGGTCTTGCCTTTATCTAGATTTATCTTTTCAGGTTCAAATCTACTATTTTCACCATGAGATCTACCTCTTCCTCTAGGGAATCTACCACCTCTAGGGAATCTACCACCTCTACCTCTTTTTCTTTGCTCATGTCTCATGTTCAATTTCTCCTCAACTTTTAATGTAAATTGATAAGCCTCTTCAATGTTCTCCAATTTGACCAAACTGATTTCTTCTTGGATGGAAACTCTCAAACCATTCATGTATCTAGCAATCATTTCCACATCATCTTCATCATGTCCAGATCTGATATCTAATCTATAGAACTCCTCAGTATATTCTTTTACTGAGTTATCTTTCTGCCTTAAACTTTGCATTCACCTAACTAAGTTAATCTAATTATCACAAGGTAAGAACTTTCCTTTCAACTTATTCACCATTTTATTTCATACCTTGATTTTTTCTTTGCCTTTCCTCTTTCTGTCCAGCTGCACGTGTTCCCACCACAAGGATGCATGACTCTTCAACTTTGTGCTTACAATTTTCACCTTCTTTTCCTAAGGTACATTTTCATACTCAAAGTATTTTTCCATCTCAGTGATCCAGTCCACCAATTCATCAAAATCCAATTTTCCACCATACTCAGGAGGATTAAAATGTGGTGTAGACTTCAAACTTTTCAAAGCCTTCAAGAATCTTTCCTTGCCTTGATCTATCACAAGTGCAGGCTCTACATCACCTTGTTCTACCTCAATTTCATCATCACTAACATCTTCAAGATGTCCTCTTCTCTGAGTTGTTTCGATAGCTTCTAATCTAGCAGCAAGTTGTCTCAACATGTCTGCCAATCCTGGATCCGCATCTCACCTCCCACGAACCATCTTGCAAACCCTCTGCAATTGCAGGTCATATCACAATCTACCACCCCATAACAATTCAACTAGGGCTTCACAAGAAGGAACCTTCAAACATATATTCGCAAATCTAGATCCAAATCTAACCTGCCAATCCTGGATCCGCATCTCGCCTCCCACGAGCCATCTTGCAAACCCTCTGCAATTGCAGGTCATATCACAATTTGCCACCCCACAACAATTCAACTAGGGCTTCACAAGAAGGAACCTTCAAACATATATTCGCAAATCTAGATCCAAATCTAACCTTACTCTGATACCACCTAACGCAAGGGAGGATGAGGAGGGGCCAAAGGCACACCCTAACCAAGTCCACCTTGCAGAACAACACGCGAAAGCAACAACACAGAACAATGAGAGAGAGAATATAGATGTCATTCATATATTGTCTTCAAATTGATTCATACATGTCGGGTTGTGTAAGGCATTCCTGGTTAGGCCAGATATTACAATCAAGTAGAGAAGTCCTCCAACATGTGACGATCTGCAGATAATCTCTAATCTTCTAGCTTCTATCTTCTATCCCCAAAAACTTACCCCTAAACTCTAACCAAATAACTACATTTATACAAGAGGCTATCAAATCAAGTCGGCCTTGAGATCCACAATCAATGAAAAGAATGACCAGATCTAGGTCCACACGCTTCCCAATAATGGATACCAGCATTAAATATATGACCCAAATTAAATTGCACAAGTCAGCCTCAAAAGAAATCCAAAATAAACAACTCAGTAAGCAAGGAAACCAAGTGCCAGACAAGCATCACCAAGCGCCAGGGAAATAACCGAGCGCCAAAGATAGTCGACCAACATCGGCGAACAAAGGAAACCGAGCAACACCGAACCAACTCGGTCAAAAAAGGAACCGAGCAACACAGACAAACTTCAAATATTTTTGGTGACACAAGATTGCCAAGGACTCGAGATGCTCCTGCATCATGCCCACACACATGCACCCACACCTGCATATACATGAGCACGTACACACAGGCACCCCCACACAGACGTGCACACACACACACATGCACCAACCATAGTTCAAACATGAACATGCCACACACATAATTTGCACTATAGTTAGAACATGGAACACCACAAACACACAATTCAAACATGCAACATAGCACACATATACACAATTCACACTATAGTTCAAACATGCAACATATTACACACAATTGACACTATAGTTTAAACATGCAACATGCACACACACTTAACCTTATAGTTCAAACATGTAACATACTACACACACACACACACAATTCACATTATAGTTCAAAGATGCAACATACCCTTCCCCACACACAAAAAAAATTTACATTAGTTCAAACATACAACATACCACACACAAAAAAAAATCACATTATAGTTCAAACATTCTCTTCTCTCTCTCTCTCTCTCACACACACACACAATTCACATTATAGTTCAAAGATGCAACATACCCTTCCCCTCCCCACACACACACACACACAAAATTACACTATAGTTCAAACATGCAACACACCTCCATGCCCACACTCCTACACCGCACGCACATGCACAGACACACAAAAACACACACAAACACACACCCACCCATGCACGTGCATGCACACACCCACACCTGCTCACACATGCCCGCACCCGCACACACGTGAGTACGTACACATGTGCACGCCCACACAAATGTGCACATGCGCACACACCAACCATAGTTCAAACATGAAAATGCCACACATAATTTACACTATTGTTAGAACATGCAACACCACAAACACACAATTCAAACATGCAACACACGACACATATACACAATTTACACTATAGTTCAAATATGCAACATATTACACAATTGACACTATAGTTTAAACATGCAACAAGTAGAGACACTTAACATTATAGTTCAAACATGCAACATACTACACACACACAATTCACATTATAGTTCAAAGATGCAACATACCCTCCCCCACACACCAAAAATTTACATTAGTTCAACATACCACACACACACAATTCACATTATAGTTCAAACATGCTCTCTCTCTCTCTCTCTCTCTCTCTCTCTCACACACACACACACACACACACACACACCCATACACATGCACACACACCCCACCTACGCACATGCATGCACTCCTGCATGCACACACCCACCCTCTCAATCATGGCCACACACATGCACCTGCACCCACACACACATGAACACGTACACACACACATGCCCACACAGACGTGCACACACCAACCATATTTCAAACATGAACATGCCACACACATAATTTTCACTATAGTTAGAACATGGAACACCACAAACACACAATTCAAACATGCAACATACCACACATATACATAATTCACACTATAGTTCAAACATGCAACATATTACACACAATTGACACTATAGTTTAAACATGCAACATGCACACACACTTAACATTATAGTTCAAACATGCAACATACTACACACCACACAATTCACATTATAGTTCAAAGATGCAACATACCCTCCCACACACACAAAAAATTTACATTAGTTCAAACATACAACATACCAGACACACACACACACAAAATTTACATTATAGTTCAAACATGCTCTCTCTCTCTCTCTCTCTCTCTCTCTCTCACACACACACACACACACACACACAAAATTCACATTATAGTTCAAAGATGCAACATACCCTTTGCCTCCCCACACACAAAATTACGCTATAGTTCAAACATGCAACACACCTCCACGCCCACACTCTTGTACGTGCATGCACACACACACAAAGATAGACACATAGACAAAGATACACAGATAGATACAGTCGTGCACACACAAACACACGTCTACCCATGCACGTGCATGCATACACCCGCACCCGCTCATGCATGCACACCCACATTCGCACACACATGAGCACGTACACACGCGCACGCCCACACAAAAGTGCACACACACACACACAGACACCAACCATACTTCAAACATGAACATGCCACACACATAATTTACACTATAGTTAGAACATGCAACACCACAAACACACAACTCAAACATGCAACACACCACACATATACACAATTCACACTATAGTTCAAATATGCAACATATTGCACACAATTGACACTATAGTTTAAACATGCAACATGCACACACACTTTACATTATAGTTCAAACATGCAACATACCACACACACACAATTCACATTATAGTTCAAACATGTAATCTCTCTCTCTCTCTCTCACACACACACACACACTTCACATTATGGTTCAAAGATGCAACATACCCTCCCCCCACACACAAAAAATTTTACATTAGTTCAAACATGCAACATACCACACACACACACGCAATTCACATTATAGTTCAAACATGTAATCTCTCTCTCACACACACACACACACTTCACATTATAGTTCAAAGAAGCAACATACCCTCCCCCCCACACACACACAAAATTTACATTAGTTCAAACATGCAACATACCACACACACACACAATTGACATTATAATTCAAGCATATAATCTCTCTCTCTCTCTCTCTCTCTCTCTCTCTCTCTCCACACACACACCACACACACGCACACACAATTCACATTATAGTTCAAACATGTAATCTCTCTCTCTCTCTCTCTCTCTCTCTCTCTCTCTCTCTCTCTCTCTCTCTCTCTCTCTCTCACACACACACACACACACACACACACACACATATCACATTACAGTTCAAAGATGCAACATACCCTCCCCCCACACACACAAAATTTACATTAGTTCAAACATGCAACATACCACACACACACACACACTTCACATTATAGTTCAAAGATGCAACATACCACCCACCCACCCCCCCCCTGCCTCCCCCACATACACACACAAAATTTACACTATAGTTCAAACATGCAACATCTCTCTCTCTCTCTCTCTCTCTCTCACTCACTCACTCACTCACACACACACACACACACACACACACACACTTCACATTATAGTTCAAAGATGCAACATACCCTCTCCACACATACACACACAAAATTTACACTATAGTTCAAACACACAACCTCTCTCTCTCTCTCTCTCTAAAACACACACACACTTCACACTATAATTCAAACAACAACATGCCCCACAAACACATACACGCACACAATTCATACTAATGTTTACTCACACATTTCAAACAATATTCAAAAATACAAGTGGGTGCTAGAATTCAAACTTACACACAAAGTGAATGATGAAGTTCAAACGAAAAATGTACACAATGAATTCCTAAAGTTAATACACACTTCAAACAAACAATTAGTGGATGTTAAAGTGAAACACACTAAACAAAAAAATTTAAAAGATACTTCAAACAAACAATTAATGTATACCAAAATTCAAACACACAAACTAAATGTCAAAGCTCAAGCAAACACTTCATATAAACACAAAAAGAGGGAATGCCAACAAACAATATAAAGAGATGCCAAAGTTAACTTAAACAATAAGGAAATGTTTCACACACTTCACAATTAAAACATGCAAACAAAGTGAATGTCAAAGTTCTAACAATCAATGTACACAAAGTAAAAGTCTAAATTTCAAATACACTTCCAACAACTAATAGATGCCAAAGTGAAACACGCTAAACATAAAAATTTAGAAGTCACTTCAAGCAAATAATTAGTGTATGTCAAAACTCAAACCAAAGTGTCAAAATTTAAACATACAACTTCAAAGTTAAACAAAGTGTCAAAATTCAAGTATACAAATAAAGTGTCTAAAGTCAATACCAAAATTCAAACCCAACTTTAATAAACAATAACATTTTCAAAATTCCAACACAATTCACTATACAGATATGTTTACAACACAAAATTATTACAACATTGCCAAACCTTGTTATAATTAAAGAATGTTATGGTGCTTAATAATTATATCTTACCACAAATGTCAAGTTATTATAGGTAATCAAGTTTGAAAATAAAATTGAAAAAAGATTAAATTTATGGAGTAAACAATAATATAAAAACTAATAAATACTAACACATAGAACACAAAGACACTAGGCCTAAAAGAATGGTCATGGCTAATGACCATTCTTTGCAATCTTAGGAAGGGGGCAAATTCAACCCCTCCCAAATAAAAAATTCTGATATTAAATAATAAATCAGTGACAATTTACTGGATAAACATAGTCTCAATTTACATATTAAAAATGCAGCATAGTCTTCAGTTTTAGATATTAAATATTGCATTATCCAGTAAACTGTCTCAATTTGCAAATTACATTTCAACCAATTTTAACAATTGGTTAAAGAATACAACACTTTCTCCAGATTTATATATCAAATATTGCATTTAGCAACTAATTCAATATTGGAAACATTTTTCCAAATTCTTGTATGTTAGACGCCAACAGTTACTTAGCTCCCAAACATTTTTAATATTAGTTCCTCCTGTCAAACACTCAACATCATCATGGTTTAATTTAGATCAATTTCCTTACTAATAAAATATACAATTATTATTATTATCAAAATTAAACTGTCAGACAAAAGATTCAACAAATAACTTCAATAGATCACAATGTTACAGAATCTTTTAGATGTTACCAAAACCTTCAAATGGAACCAAGAATCTTTTAGATGTTACCAAAACCTTCAAATGGAACCAAAAATCTGACCAATCTGCCTCACTCTGCTATACAAAATGATAGTTAATATAAAGTATGCTCTAATATAAAAAGTTTAGAAATATTTATTTGTTTAATCAGCAAGCAACTCTATAATAGCACTTCTCTGTGTTAACGAGATAAAGCACACCCTGATACACAAAGCAAAGTATGTTTACATTTATTCTCTAATTCATGGGGATGGTGATTGAAAATGAAATATTTGGAGCCATAATTAAACAATTCAAGCGCATGTTTTCCAACAACAATCCAAAACTGGATTAAACCAGGGCATTGATTTGTGGAAGAAGAATTTGAATAGTTAAATGTAAAGCAAGATAGAAAAATGGAACTGTGGGTGAAGTATAATAATTGAATAATATGCTTTTGAGCAACCATTGTTATACTTCAAGATGCTTCTGCTTTTAAGTGAATGCAGCACCTCACACAATTACTAAATGGATCACATGTTCTTAAACAAAATGCAACAGTTTGGGGGAGGACAGAATTATATATAATGGCAAAGTTTCTAATTTCAATCAGGTTTCTCTCTCTTTTAATAGAAAAATAATGCTCATAAAAAGTAACAGCTGCTGGAACCTGGTTATTAGACTAATCGTATACTCAATTATTTTCGCTCTGCATGAAAATGAAGGGTTATGAGCTATTTTCAGTTGCAGAGATTGCCTAGTTATAAATCTTCTTACATTATGTTGTGTCGGCAATAAATATGGTAACTTTTTCCCTTTTCCTTGAGTTACCAGGTTGTATTTGACTGAATTTGGACTACAGACCACTTTTGAAGAAACATGCAGATACGATTATGTTCACAACTTCAATGAATCCAAATCCTCTAAAATTCTTTTTTTCTAAAAAACATATGATGAAATATTATTTATGTGATAACTGAATGTTTTGAGTCTTAGTGGCATGGCATTTATGTAAGTATAGACTCCTTTTGTTATACATGGATTTAAACAGCTCAAAAAATTGGACTTTCCCCCATCAGTTAAGCGTTCAAAAGATTCGAGACAGCCTCTCCATCGGGGGAATTCCAGCAGTATCACATGGCTTAATCCTGAGGTTTTGACAACTGGATTACCGCTAAGGGAATTCCAGCAGTAATACCTACCGACTTTTGTCTTTTGGTGGCTTTGGTTAGCCCTTGGAATTATCTTATTCGTTGTAGATTACAAATGAGATTTTTTAATGTGCTAAAGTACTGAAACCCCTGGGCAGCCATTAAAGCTCAGTGAATTTGGAGTTCCAGTGCACGAATTCAGACGCATTGCTGTGAAAAAGCAGTAGCTCAGCTTTGCTTTTGTATTACAGGAGGCGTGTCCGTTTTTCCGAGACAAATTAAGGTGTGTTTGAGTGGCAATTAAGAATTAGCAATTGGGAATCTACGGAAAATGGTAAAAATGGAAATAATAATCTAAAATAGAAAAAACAGTGTTAAATTAACCTACCAGACTAGTTTTTGAATGTTATGTTTAATCAAAATACAAATAATCTAAATTGTACTAAATATTTATTTTATTTTTCTTTTCATGAAATTTTATAATACCTATAGTAATTGTGTAAAGGGGGATCAGACAATTGAAAAGCTAATTTATCAAAGTAAATAATAAATTCAAAATTTATAGTCTACTTAAAAAGAATGTTAAATCAAACTAAATTTAGAGAATAAAAGAAAATGAGGTGAATTATTTCGAAAAAATAACCTTGCAATAAATAAATCTATATGAATCATAGCATTTACTCGATTGTAGAAGGAAATTTGATTTCTCAGCCTAAATATGATGTGTGTATAATGCACAAATTCAAAAGTTGGTACCTGTTATATTTCGTTGGTACCTGTTATATTTCCTGATGCCTTTGATTTGTGATGTGTAGTGCTTTCTCCTTGTCATCGCTGATATCTTTACTGTGCTCCATTGAAAATCATCACTCACAGAAAAAAATAAATACATAATAGTTAATACCAATAAAACTTAAAAAAACAAGAATCTACACATAAAAATATACATCATCAAAACATGCATACCAAACATATTAAAGTAGACCTCCGTTAAAAATCATCACCCACAGAAAAAAACGTACAAAATACCAATAAAACTTAAAAAAGAGAAATCTACACATAAAAATATACAATACTAAAAAGAAACGCATATCAAATATATGAAAGTAGACCTCCAAACAAAATAAAAACAGAAGAGGCATGACCATGCCAAACAAAATTAGCATGACAGTCGAAGAAAACAAAAAAAACATAAAATAATGGATAAAGAAACAAACAAAATAAAATGACGAGTAAACAGAACATTCCAATCATTAACTAAGTCTATGAAATGAATGACTTCACCAATCAAGTTGTTAACAACACTGCAAATGCAACAGAAAATCATGTGTTAGCATTACTATTAACAATATATACATTAAAATTCCTAAAAAAAATTAACCTGTTTCTTATCAAACTCATTGCAATCCACCTCCGATACTCCGCATCTTGTTTTTTTGCACTACTCAAAATAAGCCTTGAAAACATCCTCCGTTCAGATCGTTAGACTAGCTGACAACAATTGCAGTCTATTTTTGAATCCCATAACTGCTAGATTATAGCCACCTTTTCATTCAGCTAAAGAGGGTTTTCTTTCTTTCCTTAACCTTCCTGGTCTTGTTTACATGGCTTATATAACCAACCAAAAGGATGTGTACCACATTTCAGGAACTCTTATCACCGCATAATATCATATGCTGGTCACATAACATGCTTTCCCTCCACATGTTTTGGTCACAGTGAAGCAACATTTTATATTTAACTGTCCATATGTGATCTTCTTGGGTAGCTTGTACATATCTTCAAAACTCGTTCCATATCGCCAGTTTGGAATTGAATGGTTTATAACTCTTTATACTACGTTGACAACCTATCATATTTATTTTGTTAAGCTTGAACAAAATTTGGCCAATAACAATGCATTGTCAATGTACACCTAGTCCTTGTTTAATAAACCATACAAAGTACAAGGATTTATATTGCAGACAAATTGATCTCATTTGATCATCCATGGACGCTAATCCAATCTATTCATACTTGACTTTTTATGCACGATGATGTCTTTCAAAAAATTTATACAGTGTGTTGTTTTCTCTCTTCTTTTTCTACTTAAATATGTAAACATGCATTGATTGAGAATGTTCAGCCAACAAAAGGTTTGTTACAGGCAATGAACGGTGGAAGATGCCAAGAAGGATGATCCCAAAAGAAATCTTCCCACCGTGGGTTGCTTTTCCCAACCTTCAAAAGGTAAACGATTATTTGGTGGCTTCAATAACCTCTTATGCGGGTTCTTATAAAGAACATGAATGGGATAACTAAATCATTGCAGGCGTATAATGTATTCTGCATATTTATGGGTTTGATCAGATGATGATATAAATCTATACTTGTCTGTTAAGTGGTTTTAAAAAGTTCAATACAAGTGGACTTCCCCCCATCGGTTAAGTGGATTTTCTAAGGCTTCTGAGCTCTAAGGTCATAGCCACATTCTACACCAAGCAAGAACATCAATACTTACTATTAGTTTCAAATTACTATTAGTTTCAAATCTATGGTTAAGATAATTTCTATAAGTAAGGTACATAATACAAGTGGACTTCCCCATCGGTTAAGTGGATTTTCTAAGATAATTTCTATAAATAAGGTACATAATACAAGTGGACTTCCCCATCGATTAAGTGGATTTTCTAAGACTTTTTCTATAAGAAAGTTACATAATACAAGTGGACTTCCCCCCTCGGTTAAGTGGATTTTCTAAGACTTCTTAGCTCTAAGGTCATAGCCACATTCTACACCAAGTTGATGACTTCTTAAGTCTAAGGTCATAGCCACATTCTAAACCAAGCAAGAACATCAACACTTATTATTAGTTTCAAATCTATGGTTAAGATAATTTCTATAAGGTATACAGTCAAATTGTGGATTTGAACTATGCATTCAATCAAAATTAATATTAAAGTTCAGGTTGAAAAGAATTGACATGTTATATGTAGACATGCATCCAGAAATTTAAAATTCAAAGTCAACATTAAACTTGTTCAATGGATTTAAAGTGAATTTAGAATCTTTGTTGGAGCAAGATTCATATAGACTTTCAGATTCGAGAATGATACAGGTTTCAAACTTAATGAAAATGTAGATGTAAGATTGTGAGGGAATTGCAACTAAGTGTAATCTAAGTCTGGATTATAGACTCAACCTATAACCTATATGTTCTGTTACCACATAGAGTGACTCAGATCACAAAATTAAAATGTGACATGCTGAGCAGCAAAATTGACCTCTTGGGTCACATAGATTCATAGTTAAAAGAACTAGATTAATCAAGGTAAATAAAAAAATTGCATTTTTAGGTTTTTGAATTGATTTTAGGATATAATTAAATAAATAAAAAGCCAGTAAAATTTCAATTTAAACTAGCACTTGTTACTATAGAAGGTATAAGGGATACGTCGATAGGAAAGTGAAGGGAACCCATATAAAATGTTGACATTACATAATGATCAGCATAAATTTATTCACCAAACATTTGATAAACTTCTTGTGCATTTGTCCATAACCATGATAATGTTTGACTTACAATTTTTTAAGCTGAATTTCAATTGGGAGGAAGAAGAAATGGTATTTTCAAGTTTAGTAGCATTTTTTTCCATATTTCACCATCAACTTGTCTACAGCTATTAAGATTTGAAACTTTCACAATCTATATACAGAACAGAAAATAGGACTGACTTCTGATATGGGTTAAAACTAAATTGTACTTTAGTTTTATAAACTAAATTGTTTACTATGATGCATGTACAGTCATCTCTACCTCCAGAACAGCTGGCTTGGTGTGGAAAGAATACCATACTGCTATATTGGCAAGATCTGTGAGTGATGGTGGGAGCTTATGGCGGCTCAGTGAGATATATGTATGATGAGCCTATAGTCCTGAATCTTCTGATATCTGAATGTGTTGGTGTAAGGATTCTTTCAAATGCCAACATAGAATTTTTGCAGCGTGTACACGACTCTACTGTATCTGTTTTCCACATTGGAAGCACGTCTCCTGGAGCTCTATTGTATGATGCCCTGGATCATTACGACAAGCAAACTGCAAAGGTATACTTTGTGTGTGTTTTTGTCTAATTATTCATTCTACATATTTACATTGTTTCTTTTCTGTCATAAGAATCCTATTTTTTTAAGTACAAAACATCAAACTACGGAAAAGGGAACATTATTTGAGTAAAAATTCATGTTATCTATTTGATTTTTTTTTTTTTTAATTAATTAGTTGAAGGATCTATTGCATGTGTGTCCCTCCCGCTCCAGGAAAAACATAATAAAATTTACGAAGTCTTTGAGAAAAGCAACCCTAATGGTTGTATAAGAGAAAGATCCCCCAAAAAAACATACAAAGCATAGTAAAAAAGATAGCAACCAAAGTCTGGCAGAGTGGACATGTGATCTGCTGCATGAAATCTAATTATTGAATCCAAAAGCAGAATAAGTATTCTTTAAAAAAAAAACATGCAATCCATCAATTACTAATAATTAATAAATGATAATGATAAGTTTCAAAAATGACAACCAGAAGTAAGGGAAAGGAGTTGTTGAATAGATAATTTAATTTATACAAGAGCTTTGTAAGACCTAACATATGACCAACTATACCAGTTGTAGAGACAAGGGTGACAGCCCGCGAGGGGAACTATAGATAGTTGAGCCTGTTCAATAGGCACCATCCCGCCTAGCGTCCATTCCTATCCCATATCTCCTAGTATAGTAAGGAGTTTCACCAGAGTTTCCAGCCCTAGTGCCCCTCCGGCCAGATGCATATGCATAGCCCTGCGGTCCCCCACCCAAGCAACTTCCGTAGCGGCGCCGCCCCCGGTAAGCCCGGGGCAGCAACTCTTCGCTATCAAGAACTATAGCTGCAACTGGCTGCTCAAAAATGGAAGTGCTATATTGTATTCTTGGGGCAAGAAACTATACGTGATAGCCTAACGTAGCCCCATCCTTCAGGTAATGCCGGGTGCCCAGCCCCAGGAAAGAAAGTTTCTATCCGGAAGGAAGGCAGTGCTAGCCCATCTCCGATTAGAGGCTATAGAGCTCCATCGGCTACCGGAGGGGGTGAAGGCTGGACCGGTAGTTTATTAGCATCCCGGACCATCCATCCTTGCCGGCCCATACAACTAGACTAGTTCAACCGTAAGAAAGTAACGAGTTATAGTCTTTCTAATGGGTGCCATTTAGCAGGCAGTAACCATCATCAGTAAACCACAAGGATCTGAGAGTAAAATGGTTCACCAAATAGATATACCTAGCTTGCAAGAACAGAGTGCAATGAAGAATATATAACTATAATTCCATTCGTATGTCACCCATTCTTAAACTAAACAATAAAACAAATTAAACAAATTAAACACAAGGCGATTGACCTATTTTTATGGAATTGTTGTTCTTGTGGTTAAAGATGAGAAGGTGAACTGTCCCGATGCTAAACGACTGTGCAAATCCTTGTCATCGATGAATCTACTATGATCCTGATGCAAACAATGGCTGTTGTTGAGTAGGTGGCGAAGGAGCAGTTGCGTAACCAAGTTCCCTTTAGCTACTACTTCAATCTATTCACAATAAACGAAAAGTGGGTCTAAAGATGTCGCGGGTTTTCAGCTGCTTAATTCTTGACCTCCAGCTAAGATTTTTGCAGCATTTTAAACGAAAATATTGGGTGCACGTTAAAATTTGCTTTCAGGTGTGAGGGAAGTAATGTTTCAACTGGCCGAAAGTTTTTTGTAAACATTTTTTCCGATGGATTGAAAGTAACAGACCACTGTATTTATTTGCATTTTGAGTGGTGATAAGAGGGCGGCGGCAGGGGATGTATGGGTGTCAAACAGCAACACAAGCATTAATTAAAGCCAAAGGCTAGTGAGATGGAGGCCGGTTCACTGCTGCCTGAACCTGGTTTTGCAACGTGAGATAACCTGTTTCAAGCATGAGACGGGTATTCAGGCTCTCTGAATGCGAGTATTCTCACAGGGAAAGCTTTTCAGCTACTTATAAATGGAATAATTTAGGAATTAGGAATTTATGAAAAATGGGAAAAACAATGTTAAATTAACTATCAGATTGGTTTCTGAATGTTATGTTTAATCAAAATGCAATGAACCTAAATTGCACTAAGTATTTATTTCATTTTTTTTCAATGGAATTTTATAGTGCATGTAGTAATCGTGCAGAAGGGGATGAGACAATTGAAAAGCTGAAGGAGATGAGACAATTGAAAAGCTAATACATAATGCAATGAACTTATTTTTTTTCGTGGAATTTTATAGTGCATGTAGTAATCGTCCAGAAGGGATGAGTCAATTGAAAAGCTGAAGGAGATGAGACAATTGAAAAGCTAATTCATCAAAGCGAATAATATATTCAAAACTATTAGTGTACTTTAAAAATAATGTTTTAAGTCAAAATAAAGTAAGTGAACAAAGGGGTAAATATAATAGATTATTTCCGAAAGTTTGATCTTGCAATAAATAAATCTATGTGAACCAAAGCATTTATTCAATGATTGTACAAAGAAATTATATTACTCACCCTAAAGGTGGTCTCTGTAAAACAAAAATTCAGAAGTTGGTACCTGTTGTATTTGCTGATGTTTGTAACTTGTGAGGTGCAGTGCTGCATTTTTTTCTCCTCAGTAAGTGAACAAAGAGGTAAATATAATGGATTATTTCCGAAAGTTTGATCTTGCAATAAATAAATCTACATGCCAAAGCATTTATTCAATGATTGTACAAAGAAATTATATTACTCATCCTAAAGGTGGTCTCTGTAAAAGAGAAATTCAGAAGTTGGTACCTATTGTATTTGCTGATGTTTGTGACTTGTGATATGCAGTGCTGCTTTTTTTCTTCTCCTTATCGTCGCTACTATCTTAACTATGCTCCATTGAAAATCATCACCCACAAAGAAAGACAAATACAAAATACCAATAAAACTTAAAAAGATAAGAATCTACACATACAATAATATGCAATACAAAGAAAAGGGCATAGCAAAAATATGAAAGTAGAACTCCAAACAGAATAAAATCAAAAGAGGCATGGCCATGCCAAACAAAAATAGAATTACAGTCAGAAAGAAAATAAAAAACATGAAATAATAGATAAAGAACCAACAAAGTAAAATGACATGTAAACTTAACATTCCAACATTCATCAAATCTATGAAGGGAATCTGACTTCGCCAATCAGACTGTTAACAACACTGCAAATGCAACAAAAAATCATGTATTAGAATTACTATTAATAATATATAGATTAAAAATCATAATAAATTTTAACTTGTTTCATAATTGAAAATAAAAATAAATATGATTATCATAAACTACAATTCTGTCATTCAAATTAAAAAATCCTTTATCAAACATATATTGATTAACAAGATCAAACAGAAAAATGTACAAAATAAGCACATGAATATTAGTAATTATTTTGGGCTCATTACAATACTCATCTTTAAAAGTTTGCAAAACATTGTGCATGGTGCACCAAGAATTATTTTGGAAAAGAATGCAGAGAAATTTAGGAGCATACTTGAGAAGAATGGCTTACAAGCTACAACAATTCAGCCAAATGGAGATCACTGAAGGAGATATAAAGCCGAGCAATGCACTGTAGAAAGTGGGCAATAAGCACGTGAATATTAGTAATTATATTTGGCTCATTACAATACTCATCTTTAAAAGTTTGCAAAACATTGTGCATGGTGCACCAAGAATTATTTTGGAAAAGAATGCAAAGAAATTTAGGAGCATACTTGAGAAGAATGGCTTACAAGTTACAACAATTCAACCAAATGGAGATCACTGAAGGAGATATAAAGCTGAGCAATGCGCTGTTGAAAGTGGGCTGCTTGAAAGATGTTAGAGGTGTTGAATATGTGGAACACAACATTCCTTCATAGATTACACATAAACAACCACCTAATAGCCTTTTCATCCAAAACAGGGTTTAAGCTTCCTGGCATTTAAAGAGGAATATTGTTCAGCATATGCTGCAGTTTCTTTTGTTGATGTCATGAATGTTTAATCAAATCCTGAAATAACCACAAGATGATAAATATTAAGTTTTAATGCATCCACATGGACACTTCATAAACAAGATTCAAAAAAATGTGATCATAGATCTGTCAATATTCTCCATGACTTTTGGAATTTATACCACATTCTCTTATATTTAAACTTTGTTTGGTTGCTGCCCTACATTTTAACCAGAACTCCAGTGCAAATTTTGTATACAAAATTATTCCATATACTTTTACCACCTTATCCAACAGATTCCCAGTGAAATCATCGGAAGCATCCATGCAGTTAAGGTCTAATGGAAATGGGAACATTAGTAAGAGTGTAAACCTTGTTCGGATCACTACAATTGCAATAACAGATGAAGTGTGATAACCGGGAGGATATTAGTCAGGGTGTGAAAATCTATGGAGAAAATTTAAAAGCCGTGAAAATGCCCTAATTTAATGAATCTTGACCAGTTAAATCTGCAACATTTTTGGTGAACAATGCACCCAAAATGAACCTGCCTGAGTCCAAGCTGAGAGATGATCTTGATTGATAACACATAATTCAAAGAATTGATAACACATAACTCAAAAGTTGCAGACCAAAAGAAGAAAGACTTCTACTGATGAGGGAAGCACAAATATTCAAAGTTGCAGACCATTTTGGAGTTGGTAAGACATTAGTTCATTGGGATTTGGTAAGACGTTGGTTCATTTGCAACGCTTAATGTCTCGTTCTAATAAAATGCAGCAAGAAGTAGCTTACATCCAGTTGCAATTCATTAATATGGTACGTAAAACATCGCACACGTATAAGAAGAATCACCTAGAAGAAGAATTGAGCTCTGCCTCTTCCTTTCGCTTCCCTATGCAGGGCGTTGGAGAGGTTGAGCGCGAGGGCATTCAATTGAGCAGGGGCGCCATTTCTGCTACCAAAAGTGATATATAAGAGCTCTGTAATAAAATTGCAGATTCAATCAATGTGGCTGACTCTCTTGCAAAAGATTCTATTAAAACAAATGTAGAAAAAACAACAAGAAGAAAGTAACCTGAAACTATTTTCTCATTCGATAATTGCAGCAATCGACAAGAAAGTAACCTGAATTCCACGATAATCTTCACCCTATCCCGAAGAGAAGTGTCTGCCCTGCTCCTCAATTAAAGGTACCAGTGGAACTGTGGAAGCGTGTTTTTTTTTCTCAACGGTACTGCTTTATTTTAACGGCCATCCTTTTTTTTTAACAGTTGTTTCAGAGCTGTTAAGACCCTGCTTTTTTGTAACTATCATGCTGTTTTTTTAAAACAAAAATAGCACATGTTATATTAGGGCACGCTTGAGAGATGGAATAAATGAATGAATGATTTTAATGATGGTCATAAGGCTAAGCAGTCTAAGGGATCAGAGGAACTCACACCTTTAAACAATTTCTATAATCTATTCCAATTCCTATCTTCTTTTAGAATCTTGACTAGCAAACCCGCGGTTTGGTTGACCTTATCCTTTTCAAATAAACTATTCATGTTGTCCGCTTTCAAGATGGCTTCATAATTAGCAAGAATATCATCATAGGCAGTGCATTCCATGAGAAAGTGACATCCTGTCTCAATTGCGCCGGTCCCACAAAACATGCAAGTTCTCTCCTCCCAAGCCTCTTTGGGCCTCTTCCATCTATCTCTCTCGCACCTGAGATGATGTGGTCCCGTCCTCAATTGTGTCATTAACAACCTTGCTTTTCCTTTAATAGCAGCCCCTAAATATGTTTTCTCTCCATGTTCCTCGGTTGAGTTGAACACTGATGCAGGAGCATCCTGGGTGTAAGAGCAATCTTGCATCACCCAAAAATATTTTTGTTTTTATATTCAATAAGGGCTATCTTGTGCAGAGCTGCTATTTCTAGAAACTTTCTATTTTTAGTAAGTTGGTCATACGATCTCGGAATGTTCTGATTTCACATGTGGAGGTTCATCTCTGTCATATCAGCCTGCCAGTAAAGTTTCATGGCTAGATCAAGTCTGGTTTTGAAGATATTGAAAATTTTCGGTTTTGGAAACAGGGTGCAGAAACTTTGAACTCAGTTTTGAAGGCTTTAGAGGCCCCGGATGAGGTCAAATTTTGGGCTGAATGAAGCTTGCTTAATTTAGATGTTGTAGAGCTCCTCGCGCCCTTTCCGAAATGGTGTTACAATAGTCAATCGGGTCAACTGGTAATGACTTATGGTCTTCGAAAGTTGGGTCACCTGAAATGGCAGAAAATGATTTTTCTTCAAAATTTCTGTTCGGGTTTCAAAATTTATTTTGAGCGGACTTTGATGTAATAAATTGAAAAATAAAATAATTCTAAGTTTGGTCGGCCCTATGGGCTAAATTTCTGGAACCTTCCCAGGCGGTGGAAAATTGCCTATATAAGGAAGGCTGTATTATTGTCTTAGGCAGTTCAGAATAGTTCTGGGTAGTAGATCTGGGTAATAGTTCGAGGCTTTGTCCTACAGAATATTGTAAGGGAATGCCCATGTGGCTTTGCATGTTGTAATTCTGAAAATTTGTAATTCCACATTTGTGGAGATAATAAGAAGCCAATTTTCTGTTCTTGCATATTGTTGTTGTTTCCCTATTTCTGTTATGTGTTTGTGGTATTAAGGGGAGCACCCTTCATCAAGTGGTATCAGAGCAGGTTTTCTTGAGTGTGTAAACAGATCGCCGACTGTGAGGTAGTTTGCACCAGGACCGTGGTTAGGGTTTCAGCGCGTATCGCGAAAATGCCTCCACGAAGAGAACGTGGCGGAAGACCTGGTGCTGTGACACCTGAGGTTAGAGAGCTGCAGAGACAAGTGCGAGCATTGCAAGAAGAGATTCGCAGAGGAATGAATCTTAATGTCAGAGACGAAAGCGAGGATGAAGCCGAAGAAGAATATCAAGAAGGAGAAATTGAAATTGTGAACCAGGAGGAAGAAAGACTTTTTCGGGCGATTTCCAAGATTGGGAAAAGACCTAAGATTGAGGTTCCTACATTTTCTGGAAATCTTAACCCAGAGGAATTGATCGACTGGATCAATGAATGTGAGGAATATTTTGAGTATGAAGATGTTGAAGATCCTGATAGGGTCAAATTTGCGAAGGCCAGATTGAAAGGTCATGCGAAGATCTGGTGGCAAGAAATTCAATTGGAGCGAAATAGAAGAGGGAAAGATAAAATCACAAGATGGGATCGGATGGTGGATAAATTGAAGTGACAGTTCATTCCTGTTGATTATGAGCTTGACCTACTAAAGAAAATGCAGAGTTTGAAGCAAGCAGGAAGATCTGTTCAAGAGTATACAGAGGAGTTCTATCGACTTCTCATCAGAACAGGCCATGCAGAAGCTGATAAGGAGAAAGTTGCCCGATACCTTAATGGGTTAAGGCCAAGCATTCAGGAGGAGCTGAATCTGGTTCGAATGAACAGTATTGAAGAGGCATACCAGTTTGCCCTAAAAGTAGAGGAAAAGCTGAACAAGAAGTTTGAGAGCAGACAAAACGGAAGAGGTCGCGGTGGACGATCTGGTGGACGGTCATATGGTGGCCGAAATGAAGATCTGAAAAAGAAGGATGAGGCCAGTAGCAGTCAGAATCAGAGAGGAAATAATTCCAATCGCTTCCAGGATCAGAATAATAGAGATCAAAGAGGAAGGGGAAGAGGACAAGGATCTGGAAGAGGTGGCTTCCGCGGAACATGTTTTCACTGTGGAGAAGAAGGTCATAGGGCATTTGAATGTCCTCAGCGCCAAGGCAGAACGGACAGGAGAAATGAAGGCCAGGCCAGAGTTGCACATGTAGATGAAGATGCCAGATCATCAAATTCTGAAGATGCTGAAAGAGGAGAAACGCTGATTAACAGAAGAGTCCTGTTGAGTGGTGAGAATGAACCTGAGCAAAGGAGGAGCTTGTTTCGCACCAGGTGCAAGTGTGAAGGTAAATGTTGTGATGTGATCATCGATAGTGGAAGCACTGACAATTTGGTGTCAGAAGAGATGGTGACAAAGTTGAAGCTCAAGAGACAGAAACACCCACATCCATATCGGATTGCCTGGGTACAGGATGACCACAAGGTCATGGTCAATGAACAATGCCTGGTGAAGTTCAAGATTGGTGGATACCAAGATGAGGTATTGTGTGATATCATATCTATGGATGCATGTCATATGTTGTTGGGTAGACCATGGCAGTTTGACAGATGTGCTGTACATGATGGTCGTGCGAATACCTATTCCCTGACAAAGGATGGAGTGCGACATAAGCTAAAACCATTGAAGGAGACTGAAGAAAAGGTATGTGGTACTGCAAGGATAACTTTTGTTGATGGAAAAAATTTCTTAGATGGTATGAGGCATGAGCATGTATGTTTTGCTTTAATTCCAAAAGCTGGTAAAGAGGAAGTAGAAGATGTTCCTGTAGAAGTTGCAGATTTGTTGAATGAGTTTCAGGATATTGTATCCGATAACGTGCCTGATGGATTACCACCAGTCAGGAAGATCAGTCATCAAATGGACTTGATCCCAGGAGCGAGTTTGCCGAATAAGGCAGCACACAAAATGACACCTGCAGAAAGTGAGGAGTTGAACAGACAAGTACATGAACTGTTACAGAAAGGATTGATCCGTGAGAGTCTGAGTCCCTGTGCTGTACCAGCGGTATTAGCACCAAAGAAGAATGGAGAATGGAGGATGTGTACAGATTCTAGGGCAATAAACAAGATCACAATCAAGTACATGTTTCCATTGCCACGAATGGATGATATTATGGACTGTTTGAGTGGAGCTGTGTATTTTTCAAAGATAGATCTAAAAAGTGGATATCATCATATTCGGATCAGAGAATGAGATGAACGGAAGACTGCCTTCAAGACAAAGGAAGGACTGTATGAGTGGTTAGTCATGCCTTTTGGGCTAACCAATGCACCGAGCACTTTCATGCGGCTCATGAACGAGGTTTTGAAAGAATTTCTGGGTAAGTTTGTCATTGTTTACCTAGATGATATTTTGATCTTTAGTAAGACATTGGATGAGTATATGATGCATATTCGTATGGTATTTGAGAAGTTGAGAGAAGAAAAATTGCTGATTAATTTGAAGAAGTGCAGTTTTGTGAAGAAAGAGTTGGTGTATTTGGGGTTTGTAGTTTCAGGAGAAGGTCTAAAAATGGACCCAGAGAAGGTACAGGCTATCCTTGAATGGCCTACGCCAAGGAGTGCTACTGAGGTAAGATCTTTTCATGGTTTAGCTAGCTTTTACAGAAAGTTTATCAGAAATTTTAGCAGTATTTGTGGACCCTTGACTGAAACAATGAGAGGGGATAGAAAAGAGTTTAAGTGGACTAATGGGGCAGAAAAGAGTTTTCAATTGTTGAAACAAAAAGTTACAGAACAACCTGTTTTAGCACTTCCAGATTTTAATAAGGTGTTTCAAGTAGATTGTGATGCTAGTGGTACTGCAATAGGAGCTGTTATGAGCCAAGAAGGTAAACCTGTTGCTTATTTCAGTGAGAAGTTAAATGATGCCAAGAGGAAATATTCTGTTTATGATCAGGAATTTTATGCTATAGTTCAGGCATTAAAGAAGTGGAGACATTATCTGCTTCCTAAGGAGTTTGTTTTATATACTGATCATCAAGCTTTGCAATATTTGAATAGTCAAGGAAAGTTGAATCAGAGGCATTTGAAATGGGTTGAGTTTTTGCAGAGTTATACATTTGTTTTGAAACACAGGAGTGGAAAGTCTAACAGGGTTGCAGATGCTCTTAGCAGAAGGCAACTATTGCTGACAGAAATGCAGATTGAAGTGGTTGGATTCAAGGAACTCAAGAATTTGTATCCAGAGGATCCTGATTTTGGTGAAGCTTGGAAAGCTTGTACAGAACCTGTTACTCTAGACAGGACGAAATGGTTGGATTTCATCATCCAGGAGGATATGCTATTCAGATGGAGTCAGTTGTGCATTCCACGAAGTTCTATGAGGGAGAATCTCATCAAGGAGAAGCATAGCGGAGGATTGGCTGGACATTTTGGTCGTGATAAAACCGTTGCTTTGGTTGGTGAGAATTATTATTGGCCACAATTGCAGCAAGATGTGAAGAAGTTTGTACAGAGTTGCAGAGTATGTCAGATGGCGAAAGGAGTGAAGCAGAATACAGGATTGTATCAGCCATTACCTGTACCAGAGAAGCCTTGGGAGGATATCAGCATGGACTTTGTTCTTGGTTTACCGAGGACTCAGCGGGGACATGATTCAATTTTTGTGGTGGTTGACAGATTTTCGAAGATGGCACATTTCATTCCCTGCAAGAAGACTAATGATGCTGTTCATATAGCAGAATTGTTTTTCAGAGAAGTAGTGAGACTTCATGGTTTGCCAAAGACCATAGTTTCAGATCGGGACACTAAGTTTGTTGGATATTTCTGGCGAACATTGTGGAAGAAGTTGAAGACAGATTTGAAGTTCAATTCATCACATCACCCACAGACTGATGGACAGACAGAGGTGGTGAATAGGAGTTTGGGAAATTTGCTGAGATGTTTGGTTGGAGATAAGCCAACAGGATGGGATTTGATTTTACCACAGGCAGAATTTGCATACAATAATTCTGTCAACAGAAGCACTGGTAAATCACCATTCCAGATTGTATATGGAAGTAGTCCAAGAAATGCATCTGAATTGAGGAAGATAGATAAAGGAGAAATAAGTAGTGCTGAAGCTGAGGATTTTGCAGAACACTTGAAGAACATCCATGGGGAGGTGAGGAAGCATATTACCAAGATGAACGCACAGTATAAGGCTAAGGCAGATGAGAAAAGGAGGCATAAGGAATTTCAGGTTGGTGATGAAGTCATGGTTCATTTGCGGAAGGAGCGGTTTCCAGTTGGTACATATAACAAGTTGAAAATGAAGAAGTTTGGACCATGTAAGATATTGAAGAAGCATGATTCAGAAATGCATATAAGGTAGAATTGCCTAGTGAGCTGAATATTTCACCAGTGTTTAACATTTCAGATCTGACAGAGTATCATGAAGGAGGTGTTGAAAATGAGATCACAACAGCACAGTGGAGTATTCCAGCAACTCGTTCAGACACTAAGGAGATCGAAGACATACTGGACAGTCGTGTTGGTAGAAGCACAAGGAATAGGACATATGAAGAGTATTTGGTCAAATGGAAAGGACGACCTGTAGAAGATTCATCGTGGCTAACAAAAGAGGAGGTTAACCGTCTTGGTTTTCCTCTGCACACCTGAGTCGTGACAGGGTCACTTCTCAAATTACCCCGGGTGTCTAATGCAGGAGCATCCTGGGTGTAAGAGCAATCTTGCATCACCCAAAAATATTTTTGTTTTTATATTCAATAAGGGCTATCTTGTGCAGAGCTGCTATTTCTAGAAACTTTCTATTTTTAGTAAGTTGGTCATACGATCTCGGAATGTTCTGATTTCACATGTGGAGGTTCATCTCTGTCATATCAGCCTGCCAGTAAAGTTTCATGGCTAGATCAAGTCTGGTTTTGAAGATATTGAAAATTTTCGGTTTTGGAAACAGGGTGCAGAAACTTTGAACTCAGTTTTGAAGGCTTTAGAGGCCCCGGATGAGGTCGAATTTTGGGCTGAATGAAGCTTGCTTAATTTAGACATTGTAGAGCTCCTCGCGCCCTTTCCGAAATGGTGTTACAATAGTCAATCGGGTCAACTGGTAATGACTTATGGTCTTCGAAAGTTGGGTCACCTGAAATGGCAGAAAATGATTTTTCTTCAAAATTTCTGTTCGGGTTTCAAAATTTATTTTGAGCGGACTTTGATGTAATAAATTGAAAAATAAAATAATTCTAAGTTTGGTCGGCCCTATGGGCTAAATTTCTGGAACCTTCCCAGGCGGTGGAAAATTGCCTATATAAGGAAGGCTGTATTATTGTCTTAGGCAGTTCAGAATAGTTCTGGGTAGTAGATCTGGGTAATAGTTTGAGGCTTTGTCCTACAGAATATTGTAAGGGAATGCCCATGTGGCTTTGCATGTTGTAATTCTGAAAATTTGTAATTCCACATTTGTGGAGATAATAAGAAGCCAATTTTCTGTTCTTGCATATTGTTGTTGTTTCCCTATTTCTGTTATGTGTTTGTGGTATTAACAACCTTGCTTTTCCTTTAATAGCAGCCCCTAAATATGTTTTCTCTCCATGTTCCTCGGTTGAGTTGAACACTTGCATGGATGAACTCAAAAAATAAAAATAAAAAAACAATATATTCGTATTAAAATTTTACTTTGAAATTGTCTATTTATCAATTTAAATGGACAACATTTTAATATGATATAATTTGACTTCCTTTAGATAAAATCTCTTATTTATAATTTTAATATGATTATGTCCTCTTTACTCAACCAAAATAAGAGGTTTTAAACAAGTTATGGTCTTTCGTCAAGTCAAAAGCATAGATAAATAATAGGAGATGACATAGAGAGGGAGGATGGAATATGCAAAGGAGGGATGATAGTTTCCTATAAAGCAAGTTTAAGGTCCAAGGAAGGCAAGATGCACACAAAATGGATTTGTTTAAAAGGCTTTAAGAATTTTTGAGCAAATTCTATTGGCACTGTAACAACAAATTTCACAACTATTGCTAAGATTCTCCTCACATGTGCTGCAACTAGATCTCGTGAACAAGTTGTTAGCATAACTGATGCTAAGTGTTGCATTAATGAAGATTGGTACAGATTTAATGATAGGTGAATCAGTTATTAAGTTGTCATTGATGTCAACTGATTGACTTAGTGTTTTCGGTATGTTACCAGATATTGTGTGAGTAAATCATGAGTTGCAGTATGTTTCTGAAGTTGTTATTCTAATGGAAGAATATGTTATGTGTTGTGATGTTAAGTTTATCGCGACTTTTGATATGAAGTATTGAGTTGGTTATGTTTGAATGAAATCAAACTGGGTAACTGCTAAAATAGTCAATGACAAACAGTGAGTGATTTGAATGTTATCTCAAATAGGTAAAGTATTTGATGAAGTGATCATAGGATATGATTGATAACAATGTCTAAATACTATGTTGAGGATCATGACTCATATTGTTAACTAGTGAAGATGGTTTAATGGACTGGAAGTGGTATTAACATAATGGACAGGTAAACAAGACAGAGTACTTGAATAGGTAATGAAGATTTGTGAATCAGTGAAGAAATTCGAAGTGGCAATGGGACTAGTGATGTTTTTAGTGAAGTAGTAAGGCAGTTTTGTGATTTGTGAAAAAAATTTGACATCACATTACCCGAGGTATGTGTTTGAGGTGGATTCTTCAAGAAGTTTATTTTGGTCAAACAAGTTTTTGAAGATGATTCAATTTCCAAGGTGAAATCCATAAGGAAGTCGATACAGTCAGAGAAAAATTGTTTATGAGTTGTTAGATACATTATATCTTACCTAATATGATCTAGATCATTCGTATCTCAGATCTAGGTTTTATTTTAAGACGGTGGAAGAAAATTGGTATATTGGAAAGTTGAAAAAGAAGTTATTTGTTAAATGTGAATTGCAGAAGGATTCGATGACAAAGCAAGTGAAGGAATCAAGTGTGATCAAGCCAGGGAAGATTATAGTGTGTGGAGAAGAGTTTCAGAACTTAATAGGATTTGATAATGCAAAGGTAGTACAATTTCACAGATCATTTTTTTTATTTCTTTCTAACAATTGTAACAGTGAAATCCCTTAACATGGTGAATCCTAACAGATCTTTGTGATAAATCCTCCAACAAGGTGGCATTCGTATTGAATGTTTAAAGTCCTCTAACAAAGTTGCTCCTAACAGGGCACATATCCTAGCAAATCTAAAGGCAAATCCCTTAACCGGGTAGCACCTAACAATGATTTTTTAAATCTTTAACAAGGTAAGCTCCTCACAGGGCGTATTCCAGAAGAGTACAGATTTATTGGGTACCAACTCCCACCGTGGTTTTTCCCATTTGGGTTTCCACGAGAAAAATATGGTGTCTTCATTGTGTGATTGATTATTTGTGGATGCATGCTTTGAAAGTTTCTATTTATACTAGTTGTTGTCGAATTTTTTGGTGCATAAAGTTTAAAGAGTTTGAAATCAATGAATTTGTTGATTATTGATTCACCCCTCCCCTCTCGGTAATCAGACTTGTATTAATAATTGGTATTAGAGCTAAGTTCCCTTACTGAGAAAGCTTTACATCTTGAGGGAAAATATCTGAAGATGTATAGGAAGGAAGCACCTAAGTTCACTAAGGATAATTTCTCTACAAGGGTAAGCAGGATGAAGTTGTGCATCTAGCAGGCGTTGGAGATCAAGCATTGGTTCATCTCACAATCAAGTATGTTCAACCTAATGGAACCCTAACTGATGAACAAACAAAGAGAAAGTTGGAGCATAAATCTGTAATGATTGAAAACAAAAGTAATTGCCATGTTTTTTTTTAAACAAAATTAGCACATGTTATATTAGAACACACTTGAGAGATGTATGAACTCAAAAAAACAAAAAAAATACAATATATTCTTATTAAAATTCTACTTTGAAATTATCTATTTATTAATTTAAATAAATAACATTTTAATATGATATAATTTGACTTCCTTTAGATAATATCTCTTATTTATAATTTTAATATGATTGTGTCCTCTTTACTACACCATAATAAGAGGTTTTAAACAAGTTACATACTTTCATCAAGTCAAAAGCATAGATAAATAATTGGAGATGACATAGAGAGGGGGGATGGAATATGCAAAGGAGGGATGACAATCTCCTATAAAGAAAGTTTAATGTCCAAGGAAGGCAAGATGCACACAAAATGGATTCATTCAAAAGGCTTTAAGAACTTTTGAGCAAATTCTATTGGCAGTGTAACAACAAATTTCACAAATATTGTTAAGATTCTCCTCACATGTGCTACAACTATATCTCATGAACAAGCTATGAACTTCCATCTTTTGAGATATCTACCATGCAAGGAATAAGGAATCTCCATCGCCAAGATAATGTCTATATGACAGTCACCCATTGTTACACCTTTTTTGGATGGGTGGTTCTATCAATGCATTGTCACTATGGTGAAGGTCATGTTTATGCCCTCACAATTTCATTCACTAGCCACTTACTCCATGGTATATCTAAGATCCAAAAATATCCTTGTGTGGAAGCATAGGAGAGCTTGGGAATTTAATCTATAAATGCTAAGTCATTGTTTTCAATTGAGTTTTCAGTCCTCACACGACTTACAAAAGAAAATCAAATAAAGGGAGAGATAACAACATACTCTAACACCTAAAATAATATATATTCAATTTCATTCCTAGAGCTAAAGTATTCCTCTTTTACATAACATTGGGCTTTAAATTTTAACTTTTGTAATTGTTTTTTATTAAGGTAAAAATAGGTTTTGAATGGAACCTGAAACCATTTACAATAAAGCATAAAGATATAGCATTTGAGCTTTTCAAAAAGAGACGCTTGCTAAAAAGACAAAAGCAGGACCCGACACAACCCTAGAAGCGACAACAAAAACAAAAGAAAATAGTTACTAGCAAAACACCCAGCAACCACCCAAAACAGACTAATTAGTTTTTATCATTTTCTCTACCTTCATCTGCAGGTCCTCCATCTTCTGGATAGCATCTTTCAGATCCTTCATTTCCTTTGGAGTTTCAGGGACCTTCCTCTGAGTGCAACCTCTAGTTCTCGTTCTCGGACCAGCATTCCCAGCATCATCATCAATTGTTATGGTCATTTTTTCCAGTTGGCTTTTTTCCAAATAGTTGTACAGCATTTTCAAGTTCATAACAGCAGCACTAAGGCCCTCATTGTTGTGTTTGAGGACCTCATTTATCATGTTCCCATTGTAACTAATTTTTTTCATTAAATATTTTAACTTGTTGTCCACCATCATTTTGATTTCAGCAGCTATATCATCATTCTGGTTATTATTTTTTACCTTATCCAAAAAATTCTTTTCCAGCTTCTCCAGCTTTGTTGTCAAGGTGTTCATTGTATTTTCCATAGCCTAAAGATGGAGTTTCATTTCCTACATCTCCTGCTTGATCTAGTTGTCCAGATGAGTACTATGACCTTCAGCCTTCTTGACCTCTTCCAGAGTAGTAGCACCCATCAGGAGGCCTAGGGTGTCCTCCTTATGGCTATTACCATCCTCATTGCTAGCCTGGCCCTTACCATCCTCTATTTCAGTTTGTTCTTCTTCTTTTTCACCTAGAGTAGGGAAATCTTGATCAGCTTCCTCCTCCTCTTTAGCTCCTTGTTCTTTTTCTTCCTCTTCTTTACCTCCTTCTTCTTCCTCCTCATCTTCTTCCATAATGTCTTTTTCCTTCATATCCTCTTCCTACTCTTTTTCTTCAAGATTCTGGTCCTCTTTTTCCTGGGCTCTCTCCTCATGACCAGATTCCTCCTCAGCATTATCTTCATTGGCACTTCCCTTTCCCTGATACAGAGGGCTATTATCATCTGCATCATCTCTATTGTCCTTGACTTTCTCCTTGTCACTTTTATTACCAGCATCATCACTACTGTCAAAGGCTTTTTTCTTATTTCTCTTCCTCTTCTTGCAAGTTTCATCCTTTCTCT
Source organism: Chamaecyparis obtusa (assembly GCA_027943335.1). Classification (NCBI taxonomy): domain Eukaryota; kingdom Viridiplantae; phylum Streptophyta; class Pinopsida; order Cupressales; family Cupressaceae; genus Chamaecyparis; species Chamaecyparis obtusa. The sequence goes on from BSBK01000053.1 coordinate 915,332, forward strand.
CGACCTCTCTATTCTCCTTTCTTTTGCCAATGATCCTTTTCGGGATTGGGTCTAGGATTATATCTCTCGCATAGTCTGCTATGAGGAGAATCAAACCCTCATGCAGCACTGGATTACTCGCTTTCTTCTTGTGCTTTGTTATACTATTATTCAAAGAACTCAACAAAAAATATGAAAAATAAATTTTATTGTTGTGCCTAAAGTGATTTTCCAGAACAAAGTGTAGATTATAGATTTTGGAGTAGTGCCCATCAAGCGTGAAATACTCAATCAACACCTTCATCATTTTAGCCCAAAATTCGTTAATTTTTTTTATATCCACATAATCCCCTTTTCTTTTAGTCAGCAAGACTTCTTCATCAATAGTTTTAGGGAAGAGCTTAAAAGCTTCGGTTCCTAAACACTTGTTGTCTCTATAGAAATGTATACCTTCCATGGGTAAACCAGTGATTTCAAACATAAGGGTAAGAGTGAGGGGGAAATATTTGCCCCATAAATTGACTTTACCATTTACCTAGCCATCAACAAACAAGGTAGTTACCTCTTTATCGTAGCCGTGAAGCTTTTCTATATACTGAGTGACCCCTCCTTTCCTCAGCTTCTTCCAGACTTTCTTCTCTTGTCTCCATTTCTCACAGTCGAAGGGCTCCTCTCTCCTCATACCTCCTCCCATTTTCTGCTTTCTATTTTTGTTTTGGCTCGGATTACCAATTATCCTCATCTCATAGCTTTGCTTTCTATTGCTATTCAGTTCACTAGAAATAACCCAGAATTTGTGTTTCATTAAAATAGAAATAATGATCCCACACTTCGTCTTACATGTAGCCCTCCTTGATAATTGTTTCATCCTTTTCATCATAATTTTAAGTGGTTTTTCCTTCCTTGTGATTAATTTTATCATAAGTGATTAGACTTATGATCTCAGTGTTTAGATTTGCTTCCCCTATCCACGTTTTAGTGATGTCACTCTGGGTCCCTTCATTTGCCAACCTGCCCGTCGACTTATTACCTTCACAGTATATATGAGTGATGTAACTTTCCTCAAAAGAGTGGATTATCATCTTAATTCTATCTATTATATGAGCAATAGTCCATGAACTCACAGTTTTCCCTTTGATACAATTAATTATGTTGAGGGAGTCACCTTCCAACCATAATTTTGAACATCCCATTTCTTTAGCCAGCTTCACCACATAAAGCGCCGCCTCAGCTTATGCCATGTGGTTAGTTTGAATCCCCAGCGGAACCGCTATATCTCCTAGGCAGTTGCCAGCCCAGTCTCTTATGAGGCCTCCCCCTCCAGCCCTTCCAGGGTTTCCTGTAGTAGAACCATCAAAGTTCCCTTTTTAACCATCTCGAAGGAGGAGCAATCCACATTATATTGTCTCTAGGATTCGGATTTGTTTTGCTCTTTAGGTTCTCCCAGGAAATGGTACAGTCCTTCTTAGGGTTAGGATTCCAAGAGTTAGTATCCTTCTTGCCTGTACTTCTATAATTATCCATGAGGATTCTTCTCACACAGTTAGCAACCATATGGGAAGGTGCTATTTTATCTCTAAAAATTTTGTTGTTCCTCTCCTTCCACATTTGCCAAGCAAAGTGAGGGAGAACAAGTTTCCAAAGGTCCTTAGCATTTTTGTCATGAAAAGGGCACTGCCATTGCTGAACAAAGTCCTAGAGGTTTTGAGGTTTAACCCACTTCAGGTTCAGAGACATAATGATTGAGTCCCAAACCTCTCTAGAAAAGGAGCAATGGATCATTAAGTGATTACAAGACCTAGCTTCTTTACAACATAGGATGCATCTATTTGGCATTTGGAACCCTCTTCTAATGAGGTTATCCATAGTAAGGATTTTGTTCTGAACAAGAAACCAAAACAACATGTTAATTTTAGGGATAAGATCTTTATTCCATACCTGAGAACAAAAAGGTTGATCATCAAGAGGGATGAGAAGAGCCGAGGTAGAGGCAACCGAGAACTTGCCAGTGTTAGCAAGGCCCCATATCAGTTCATCAGGCACATTTTCTCTAATAAACCAGTTGTTAAGTTGTTTATTCACCTCTTTGAATTTGATATCTCTCAATCCCAAGTTGATCCATTCATCATTAATCCAGTAGTCACTCACCTTTTCCCCAATGGTCTCTTTACAATCTTGGATCACAATTTGCCACTCCTCATTCTCTATAAGAGGCTTTTTCGTTAACCATTTATCATTCCAGAATTGAATCTTCCTGCCATTTCCCATCTTCCATCTAGCTCCTTTACTAATCAGATTCTTACCCTTGTTGATGTTGTTCTAGACAAATGAGCCCTGGGTATCATTTTGAGACTGTAGGATACCTTCAAGAGAAGTGAGATGGTATTTGCTTTTAATTATAGAATTCCATTCTTTTTCATCTTCAAAGATCCTCCAGCATTATTTGGCTAATAAAGCTTTATTAGTATTAGTTATATTTCTAATACCCAACCCCCCAGCTTCTTAGGTTTACATACCTTCTCCTAGGCCACGAGGCTAAGTCTCTTTTTCTCTTCTACTCTTGTCCATAGGAACCTTTTTTGAATTTTTTCAATAAGGTCAACATACTTCAGAGAAATTTTGAATAGACATAGAGCATAAACTGGAAGATTTTGAAGAGTAGCCTTCAGCAGTTGAACTTTTCCAGCTTGGCTAAGAATCACCCATTTCCATCTAGCCAACTTGTTATGAAATATGTCTAGAATTTCATTCCAGAAATTGGCTTTCGGTTTCAAGCACAGCGACAAGCCTAAATAAGGGGCAAGAAGCATCCCTATCTTGCAACCAAGAATGGAAGAGATTTTATTCATTCTATCTTCAGGAGTGTTAAAAAAATACAGGAAACTTTTATCCTAGTTTATAAGTTGACCTGTGGCATTTGAGTAAACATTGAGGGCCTTTTTCAAATTCCTCACCTCTTTGACAGAAGATTCTCCCATAAGAATCATATCATCAACAAATTATTCATGAGAACACTTTAGCCCTACAGAAGAAGGTTGAAGGTCGGAGATCTGCCCTTGAATGACCAAGTTATTAATGAATCTCCCAAGGCTTTCAGCCATAATGGAAAAAAGGATAGGAGAAATGGGGTCTCCTTGTCTCAAACCCCTAGAAGGTCCGAAGAAGGGAGAGGAGCCCCATTCACAGTCACTGAGGAGGAAACGGTAGTAACCAGTTGCATAATTAGTTTAACCACTCCCTAATCAAAGCCAAAAGCTTGAATAATTTTGGAAAGTAGCTCCCAGTCCACTCTATCATAGGCTTTGGACAGATCCAGCTTCATGAGGAAGCCCTATTTCTTAGATTTCTCCAACGAATGGATATTCTCATGCACAACCATAATGGAATCCAAAATTTGTCTCCCCAGGACAAAGCCATTCTGTTGAGGAGAGATAAGGTGAGGGAGAAGCTTTAAGAGCCTGGTAGTGAGGACCTTAGACATAATCTTGTATAGGGAGTTACAAAGACTGATAGGCTTGAAACAGTCAGCAGCATTAGCTCCCGATCTTTTCGATATAAGAGCTATAAAAGTAGAGTTAAGTTCTTTAAGGATAGATTTAGATCCAAAGAACTCTTTCATAACACCACACACATCTTTCCCAATGATACTCCAGAATGATTGAAAAAATAACATTTGGAATCCATCCGAACTAGGAGATTTTTCTCCTTCAAATGAGAAAACAACCCTTTTAATTTCTTCGTCCTTAGGAATAGATTTGAGATAGTTGTTATCCTTTGAAACCAACAATGAGGGAATGGATCTCAGTAAAGAGTTTTGATTCTCTTGGTTAAGAGATTTCTCTTTAGAGAGTAGAGAAGCAAAATAGCCCATCATTTCTTCCCTTATTTCCTCCTCTCTTGATAAAGTTCCCCTAGTAGTAACAAGAGAATTAATTATGTTCATAGCTTTATGCTTCATTGTTGTAAGATGAAAAAATCTTGTGTTTTTGTCTCTCACTTTCAACCAAAGGGACCTAGATCTTTGTTAGCAGTAGGTCTCTTCTTTCGTTATGATGTTGTGATAGTCTACCAAAACTTGGTTTTCCTCTTTTCTCATTTCTTCAGTCAATCCAGTGCTTTGAATCTTATCTTGAATTTCTTTTAAGTCAATTTGAACCTTGCTCTTGGTTTGGAAAATATCACCAAAGACATCCTTATTCCACTGTCTTACTTTAGCTTTAACATTTTCCATTTTTTTTGCCACTTGATACATTTCTTTTCCTTCCACTTTAATTTTCCACCAATCCCTTATTCTATTTTCAATGTCTGGGTGAGCCAGCCACATTTTTTCAAATTTGAATAGGGTATTTCCTTTCCTGCTGAAGGGGCTTGCTAGAAAGGAAATGGGGTAGTCATCTGAACTAATACGGTTGAGAGATGAGAAAGTGCAAGAAAACTTAGCATACCACTCATGAGAAAGGAGGACCCTATCAAGCTTAACCTGAATAAGATCAGCACCCACTCTCCTACTAGTCCAGGTGTAATCAATGTGTGCTATAAATGTGTCACACTTCTATGGATCATTACATGCAAGGAAACTCAAGAATGAGCCCTCACAAATCGATCCATAGCTCCCTAGGCATGGAGTGCAAGGGTTTTTAAGAATGCTCTCAGCTAGAGTTATTTAGCCTATAACCTTGCTAGTAAACCATGCAATGGGAGATTCAATGAAGACAAGGGCAAGAATGCCAATATCCTCAAGAATCAAATGAAAATGCAATGCAATGCTATGCTAGAAATGAAAATGCAAGCTAAGCTATGAAAGGAAATATGCAAGTGTTACAACCCAAACTAATTAATCTATGTGAGCTAATCTAGAGCATATAAATGAAGCTAATCTAAGAAAGCATAAATATGAAGCTAACCTAAGAATGCAAGAATGAGATGTAGAATGCAAGAATGCTCCAAATCTTCAAAAGCTCCAAAGTGTACCTAGAAAACCTGCAGCATAATATTAGCATAAAAAGTTGGGGATCTAGAATGAAGAAGAGAGCTCTTCTTTTATAGGAAATGAGGAGAAATGGACCATGGAGATTAAGAGGCAAAAGATTTAATCAACGGTGGAGCTTGAAAGAGGGGCAATCCATGTGCACACATATCCTTCAATGAGAAAATAGGAGTTGACTTTTGTGTCCATATGAGACAAAAAGTGCTTTTTCCCTTTTTATAAAATAAGAATAATGCTTTATTTGTGCAACTTAGGATAAGAGGAAAAGTGGGGGCTTTTTATTTATTAAAAGGGGAGGGAATATTCCTTTTAAATAAATAAAGACTTAGGATAAGATGGTTAGCCCATAGAAAATAATTGAATAAATGATAGAACTAGGATTTGATCAAGAATAAGCAATTTATGATTTAGCAAAAGGGGCTAATAGTCTAGGTGACCATTTTTAGGTGTATACAATCAATACCTTCAAGATCAACATCCAACAAGCCTTCAAGAAAAATTTTGTAATTGTTATTGTAAGGATTTTCTAGATTAATAGGGAAGACCATGGTAAGATTAGTGGTTGATGCCTAAGTAAATCCTAAATAACCACTTTATAGTAAGATTATGTAACTATTAAACCAATGCTCCTCTCATAAATCAAATTAGTCATTGTGCTTAAAATTGGCCTTATGCTAAATGTTTGATGTTGGACAATAGAAACTTTCTCACCAACACCATCTAGCTATGAATTATGTAGAATGGTTTAATAGATATGGGTAAACAATGGCTCTCTCACATATATCAAATATGTTATATATTCACTAGCATATAGAAACACCATGCATATGAAATAATATTTATAAATTAATATTATTGTTTCAATTTGTTTGGAAGGAAAATTAGAAGTAGGATTTAAATCTTCACAAAAGTAGTCTCTTGCATGTTCTCTCTCCAAAGTCTATATACATATAGAATACTTGCTCAAATAAATGTTGTATTGGCATAACATAATCAATGGTTATCTTCACTAGATCATGTCCATCTATAGTCAAGCATTTTTATTTACACGGTGGTTAATTTTAAATGCTTCACCTAGGGAACGGATTAAGGAGTAAAAGATAGATGAAAAGAGAGAAAGAGGTTACACACTTAAATGTATTCAGAGAGGTAGGGGCTAGTTAGTAACTTATTAAACTTAAATTATTTTAATCACACTTTTCTTTAAAAACAAAATAGATCAACATAGAAAATCATCTGACATAAATGCACTAGAGAACACCAAAATCACCATAATATATATACTCCGCTTGCATTCAAAACATCACTTGAGTTGGCTTCAAAGTAGAGCAGATAGATTAAATATGTGTCGCCACATAATTCAGCCACGAAGTATATATACCATGAAAGATAACATATTGTAGACCAAAAAAAGTTCAATTAGGCCTAAATATTCTAGTGCATCCCCCAAAGCTATGTGAAAATGTTTAAATTGATTGCACAATGAAGATAACATGGCTTGTCAACCCAACAACTACAAATCAATACCTCCTTCTAAGTAGTAGCCCAATTCAATCCAAGAAAGAAGCACCTTAAACTACACTTCCTAGACAGATGCATCATCTATACATCTAGCTTAAAGGAGTAGAAACAACCCCTAACTTCAGTCTCAAATATTTAAATGTATCTTTTGAGATAGCCTTTGTGAATATTTATGCAATCTAATCTTTTTTAGGTACATGTTTTTTATTTTACGTCTTCATCTACAAATTTCTCTCTTAGAAAGTGGTGCGGGATGGATATATGCTTAGTCCTAGAATACATTACATGTTTCTTTAAAATATTGATAGTACTTGTATTGTTACACACAATGGGAATGGGCTCATCATATGTTACCTTGATATCCTTTAGATTTTTCTTCATACATAACACTTGGGTGCAAGAAGATGTTGCCACTATATTATGCTTCTCCAGTGGATAAGGATATTGAGTCTTGCTTTTTACAAAATTATAAGACAAATCTACTTCCCAAAAAAGTAGGATCTGTTGTTGGTACTTCTTCTATCATCCATGTAACCTACCCAATCAGCATCAATGTATGCATTTAAGGAGAATTCATTATTCCTTTTGATAGCATAGTCCATAATCTAAATTTCTCTTCAAATATCTAAATATTCTCTTGATTGCCTCCACATGTGCTACTCTTGACTATCCTAAAACCTTGTAACCAAATAGACCGCATGCATTATGTTAGGCCTATATGCAGTTAATAATAGTAGACCCCTAATCATGGACATATATAGTGTCTAATCAACTAGATTTGACTCATCATCCTTACTCAAATGATAACCTGCCACCATAGGAGTGTTCACTAGTTTGCAAACCTCCAAACCAAATTTCCTTGACATATTCTTCTTGAGCAATAAAGATCTCATTATCTAACTAAGTAATTTGAATTCCAAGAAAGAATGATAACTCACCTAACATAGACATATATCAAACTCTTTCTACATTTCTTCAACAAACTTCTTATGTATTTCATCATCTCCACCAAAGATTATAAAATCTACATATACAACAACTATAAAAATATACGATAACACACCTACACTATCCTAGAGATAGGGATGGAGAGGGAGCGGGAGGGAGGAGGAGAGAGCGATAGAGCAGGAATTAAAATTTTGAATTTTTGACCGAAAGGGAAGCAGGATGATCCTGGTCGGGAGGCAGATTCAATTCCTGTACCTGGATCTATGGAGGTCTTTGAGAAAGCAGCAAAAGATTCATCTATTTTCCTTGTGCCGGATGTCGAGGAAAAAGCTGGTGGGTCTAGCCTAGCCCATCTACTTAAGGATAGTGGACCTGTCTTGGGACCAGAGGAAGAAAATAGGGATAAAGCTGGTCCATCTGAGGGAGAATCTGGGTCATCGAAATAGGCAGTGGATCAACCACATGGGGGGAACTCATTTCGAGGTAAGGGCAAATGGAGTTGTCTTTTTAGGGTTAAACTAACTAGAAAATCTTCTTTCCCAAAAATTGATATAGCTTCAGATCTTGATAAAGGTGTGATAGGTTTGACTATTCCTGACCAAATAATTGATCATACTATTTCAAGAATGGCCTCCACCCTGATTGGAAAGTTTATAGGTCCTAGACTGAATATAGATCTGGTTAGGACTTTTACGCTTCAGAAATGGAACCTTAAAGGTCAGGTAGATGTAGCAGCAATGCCAAAAGGTTTCTTTTCCTTTTTATTCTTGAATGGGGAGGATCTTTCAAAAGTTTTAACGGAGGGACCATGGATGTGGGGTAAATCTTCTTTATCCTTGCAAAAGTGGACAACTAATCTGGATTACAATGAGAATTTCTTTGCCTTTGCTCCTATTTGGGTGAGATTTTTAGGCCTCCCTCTGGAGTATTGGCATGAAGATATTTTGGTGGTGATGGTGGAGCCTTTTGGTGAACTTCTGACTATAGATCCCATGACTGTGGCCCATTCAAGACAAGTGTATGCTAGGATATGTGTCAACATCTAGCATGACATGGACCTACCCCAAGTCATTACTCTGAATTTGAAAGTGGGTAAATGGACCCAAGAAATCGAATATGAAGCAACCCCTTTTGTGTGTCTTCCTTGTAGAAAAGCAAGACACTGGGCAAAACTTTGTCCCTTGAAGAAAGAATCAGAAAAGAAGGATCAAGAATCTAAAATGCCAAAGAAGTGGGAATGGAGGAAGGAAAAAGGAGAAATACAAAATCCCCTAGAGAAAAAGAGAGATAGTTTAAACTCTAAAGAGAAGCAGGCGGACATATCAAAGGACTTAAAAGAGAAAGATGGGTCTAAGGAGGTAGATAACTCTGGTGAAGAATACAGAATGCAGGATAAGAACTCCTTGGTTTCCTCTCCTATGGAAAACATGGAAACCACTCTCCAGACTAAACCAACAATGGTTTCAAGGGTTGAGGATAGCTTATCAAACCCAGAGGAGAGGAGGAGCTACCAAAGTCCTCTCAAGATTTCTGAAACACAGTTTGTTTTAGAACAAATCAGCAGTGAAGCTTCGAATGGGAACTTGTTAGACTCTAACCCTAAGAATGATAGATTAAAGGAACAGCTTGAGGATTCTAAAATGGTGGAAACAGGGAACAAAAGTCCTTGGATTAGTGTTAAAAAGAAGAATAATAGGTCTCCGGTTGGAGTGGGTCCCGGATCTCAATCTAAAATCCAAAAGGATTCGACCCCTGTACCAGGAACAAATAATGCTAAGATAACAAATGGAGGCTCGGCCTCTAAATCAAGCAAAAAAGGGAATCAATTCAAACCAGGAGGAGTTATGACAAGAGGTCAACAGAAAAAGGTGAACACAGGAACACCCAAAAGAGATAGAGGTAGAGCCTCAGAGAAGGATCAGAGAGAACAAGAAGCTAAATAGAACATAGTGGATGGTAGACAATGTACCATCAACTAGGTCTGTCCTCCAAAATTTTAATGAAAATTTTATCTTGGAACATTAGAGGTCTTAATAGTCCTCATAAACATGATGTTATTAGGAATCTAGCTAGAGATTCTAAGCTTGATATTTTTCTTATTCAAGAAACTAAAATGGTTAAAGATAAGTTAGTGAAATTAAATTTGCTGAAGAATGGGGATAAGTTTTGTAGTGATGCTGAAGGGGCTTCTGGAGGTTTGGCTATCTTTTGGAATACTATAAGCTTCTCTTGTGTTCTTTTGAAAGAAGATAAGAACTTCCTTACTGTTAAAGTTAGCAGTATCAAAGATAACTTTTCCTAGACTCTCATAAATGTGTATGCTCCTAATACTAAATCTGGTCGCCTTCACCTCTGGAAAAGGATTCATGATTTTAGAAAGGATTTCCTAGATGAGAACTAGATGATAATGGGAGACTTTAATACCCCCCTGAAAGAAGCTGAAAAGAAAGGTGGGAACAATACTCAAGTGGAAAGTAGGGTTGATTTTATGGATTTTATATCTAACGAAGGTTTGTTGGATATAGATCTAGAAGGTATTGATTTTACTTGGACTAATAGGAGAGTTGGTGCGGATCTTATTCAGGTCAAACTTTACAGAGTCCTTGTTTCTCATGGGTGGATTGCTAACTTTTATTGCTCTCTCTCAGCTCTTAATCATATAGGATCGGATCACTTTCCTATTTCCTTTATAGCTAACTCTTTCATAGGTAAAGGTAATTCTCCTTTTAGATTGGAAAAAATGTGGCTGAACCACCCTGACTTCTATAATAAAATAAAGGAGTGGTGGAGTATTAAAGTGGAAGGTAAGGCTATGTTCCAGGTGGCTAAAAAAATGGCTAATATCAAATCTAAAGTTAGACTTTGGAATAAGGATGTCTTTGGTGATATATTCCAAATCAAAAGCAAAATTCAAATTGATCTTAAAGAGATTCAGGACAAGATACAGAGAACAAGATTGACCAAAGATTCTAGAAAAGAAGAAAATATAATCCTTGTGGATTACCATAATATCATATCTAAAGAAGAAACGTTTTGGAGACAGAGATCTAGGTCTCTTTGGCTAAAAGTGGGTGATAGAAATATGAGATTCTTTCATTTAATTGCTATGAAACACAAGGCAATGAATAGAATCAACACTTTGATTACCCAAAGGGGTACTCTTAATAAAGAGGAAGAGATAAGGAAAGATATGATGGGCCATTTTGCTTTGATCCTCTCCAAAGAACAAGGTCTCAATCATGATGATTAGAACTACCTGCTGAATTCCATTCCTAGTCTGTTGACGGCTGAGGATAATCTCTTTCTCAAAGCTATTCCTTCAAAGGAGGAAATTGTTAAGGCAATCCAGTCCTTTGAAGGTGAAAAATCCCCTAGGCCTGATGGTTTTCAAATGTTTTTCTTTCAACAATTCTGGGACATTATAGAGGATGATATTTGTGGTGCGGTGAAAGAGTTTTATGGCTCGAAAACCTTGCTCAAGGAACTTAACTCCACCTTCATAGCTCTGATTCCTAAAAACTGAGAGCAAACACAACTGATAGCTTTAGACCTATAAGTCTTTGTAACTCATTGTATAAGATCATTTCTAAGGTTTTGACTTCTAGGATTCTCAAGATTCTCCCCCGTCTCATCTCTCCCCAACAAAATGGTTTTGTGTCAGGAAGACAAATTTTGGACTCGATCATGGTTGTTCATGAGAATATCCATTCTCTGGAGAAATTGAAGAATCAGGGGTTCCTTATGAAACTTGACCTATCAAAAGCCTATGATAGGGTTGATTGGGAGTTTCTTACGAAAATTCTTCATGCTTTTGGTTTTTAAGAGGGAGTTATTAAAATCATTATGCAACTTGTCACTACTGTTTCTTTGTCAGTGATTGTGATTGGGGGATCCTCTCCTTTCTTTAGACCATCCAGAGGGTTATGCCAAGGCGATCCTATATCTCCTATCCTTTTTGCTATAATGGCGGAAAGTCTGGGGAGATTCCTCTCTAATCAGGTTTCTCAAGGTTTGATTACGGGTTTACATCCTGCTTCTGGAGGGATTGTCTGTTCACATGAACAATTTGTTGATGATATGATTTTGATGGGAGAATCTACAGTGAAGGAGGCTAGGAATATGAAAAAGGCACTAAATGCATATGCTAGTGCAACTGGTCAAATCATAAATTGGGAAAAGAGTGCACTATTTTTCTTCAATACATCTGAAGCCAGAAAAAATAGAATCTTTGCTATTCTTGGGTGCAAGATAGGAAGTTTCTCGGCTCCTTATCTTGGATTGCCTCTGTGTACGAAACCAGAGACTAATTTTTGGAATGAAATACTTCATAGATTTCAAAAGAAATTGGCAAGTTGGAAAGGAGCGATTCTCAGTCAAGTTGGGAAAGTCCAATTGCTGAAATCTACTCTGCAGAATCTCCCGATTTATGCCCTTAGCCTATTCAAAATTCCTCAAAAATTTGCTAACTTAATAGAGAAAATTTAGAAAAGGTTCCTATGGTCTGGAGTGGAAGAGAAAAAGAGACTTAGTCTTGTGGCCTGGGAAAAGATATGCAAGCTTAAAAAGATGGGGGTTCTGGGTATAAGGAGAATCAAATTTACTAATAAAGCTCTTCTAGCTAAGAAATGCTTGAGAATTTTTGAAGAGGAGAAAGAATGGAATATGATAATAAAAAGGAAATACCGTCTTAGTAATCTTGAAGAAATCATCCAATCTCAGAATGATGTCCAAGGATCTTTTATTTGGAACAACATTAGTAAAGGTGCTATATGGAAGATGGGAAATGGTAGGAAAATTCTTTTTTGGAATGATAAATGGATGTCAGAAAATCCCTTGATAGAAAATAAAGAGTGGGGGAATGCTATTCAAAACTGTAAAAACTCTATAGGAGAACTGGTCAGTGATTACTGGAAAAATGAAGAATGGATAGACCTCAGGCAGAAGGATATCAGATTCAAAGAATTGAAGAAATAATTAAATAAATGGTTTATAAGAGAAGAAGAGGATGATAAAATTATATGGGGTCTGACGACTTCTGGAAATTTCTCGGTTGCTTCTGCTTCATTACTTCTTCTCGCCAAAGAGGCTCGACCTCTATGGGCACAGGTATGGAACAAGGACCTTACACCTAAAATTAACATGTTCTTCTGGTTGCTTGTTTAGAATAAAATTATCACACAAGATAATCTCTTGAGAAGAGGATTCCAAATGCCTAATAGGTGTGCCCTGTGTTGTCATGATGCTGAGGACTACAATCACCTAATGATACATTGTTCTTATTCTAGGGAGGTGTGGGACACTATCATGTCCTCCCTTGAATCCATATGGGTGAAACCTAACTCTATCCAGGAGTTCTTTCAACAGTGACAGAGCCCTTTCCATGATTAGAATGCTATGATAATATGGAAACTTATCTTTCCCCACTTTTCCTAGCTCATTTGGAAGGAGAGGAATAATAGAATATTTAGAGAGAAAAAGGCCCCTCCCTTAGTGGTTGCTCATTCTGTATCTAGAAGTATTATGGAAAGTTTCAGATGCATGGGAAGGAAAGATAGTAGCCTCTGGGACCCTCAACCAGAGAAAGACAATATGATCTCATGGGAGAGATTAAAGAAGGGTCAGAATCAGAATCCTAGAGATAATGTTAAGTGGATAGCACCTCCTAATGGCTTGGTTAAAGGGAACTTTGATGGCTCAGCGAAGGGAAATCCTGGAAGGGCTGGAGGTGGAGGGTCAATAAGAGATAATGCTGAAAATTGCTTAGGAGCGATTGTTGTCCCGCTAGGAACTCAAACTAGCCACGTGGTGAAGGCACAAGTTGCTCTGTATTTGGTAATGATGGAAAAAGATATGGGATGCACAAAATTATGGCTAGAAGGGGACTCTTTAAATATAATAAATGCCATAAAATGGAACTCTGTTAGTTCTTGGATGATAGAGAACATTATCAATAAAATAAATCTTTTATTGAATTCCTTTGAAGATTGCCATGTCACTCATGTTTATCATGAAGGCAATAAACCAGCGGACAGGTTGGAAAATGATGGTACTTTATCTGACATCATCCAAAAATGGAGAGGGGAAGTGAATCTTAAGAGTGAGATTTCCAGTCTAATCAAATATGACAGAATTAATCACAATGAAGGAAGCATCACTTAAATTAATGATGAAAAGGACTAATCATTTACCGAGGAGGCTTGCTTGCAAGCTGAAGCATGGGTACTTTACTCTGCAGACAATAAGGCATGATCAATGGGTTAATCTCGATAAACAAAAAAGCATCATGAATTGGAGAAGTAAGGCGGAGAAATCTGAAAAAAAGTCGAACCAGTGCATGAAAAACCAGAAAATTATGGGAGGGGGTCTGAAGAGGGAGGAACCCTCTAACTGCAACAAATGGAGATAGGATAGAGATGTGTGGAAGAAGCTGAAGAAGGGGGGGGTCACCCAGTTTATGAAGAAGCTTCATGGCCATGACAAAAAGATTAGAACATTATTTGCGGAAGGCTGGAACAATGGTAAGGTGTTTCTTTGGGGCAAGTCTTTCAAGCTTACTATTTCTAGCCTAGCTGAAATTACTGGTTTACTTGTTGATGGAACCCACTTTCACAGAGGTAATCATAAGCTAGGAATTGATGCCTTTGCTATTTTTCCCAAAACTATGGAAGAGAAATCCCTTATGACCAAGGGGAAGGGGGACTATGTGGACATATCCAATATTGAAGAATTCTGGGCTAAAATTCTTAAGGCCATGATTGAATACTTTACCTTGGATGGGAGATATTCAAAAATTTACAATTTCCATTTTGTTTTCGCTAATCACTTCAGGCACAAAAGGAGAATCTCTTTTCCTTATTACCTACTAAGTTCTTTGAATAGCAGCATTATAGGTCACAAAAAAAAGGTGAAAAACCCTGTGCTGCATGAAGGGCTGATTCTCCTTATATCTGAGCACATTAGGGATAACATTCCAGACCCTATCCCTAAAAAAATCATGGATAAAATAAAGGTGAAGATTGAGGAGGAGATGGAACTCGAGACAAGTAAGAAGAGAAGGATTAAGAAAGAAAAACTCCCTGCTGCCCCTGACAAATTGAGAGGAAAGGGTTTTATTGTGGAAGACAGTGAGAAGGAGACTGAAGAGGAAGAGATAAGTTATGAGAAAGAGGAAGAGGAAAGGAATGAATGGATTGAGGAGGGGAATGATGAAAAAGAGGAGAATAGTGATGAAGAAGAAGAAGATAAGGAGGAAGCGGGGGAGGAAGATGAAGGAACCTATGATTTCTCTTCTGAAGATGTAACTAAAGACACCCCTATTATTATCGAGGATGCTGAGAAAGAAGAGGTCGGTACTCTTTCTGTGGAGAAGGTTTTTTATCCTCAGAATGCTCTTGAGGAGGGAAAAATGAATAATGCCATGCCTGAGATGGGGGAAGGTAAAACCCGAGAGGAGGAATCTAAAGATGATGATGCTTTTTCAGAGGGTTTTGAGGGTGGTCAAGAGAATGAAGGAAAGGAAGCTGGTATTTTTCCTTCGACTAGTGAAACTGGAGAGGAGACCTCTTTAAGAGGGGAGGATGGGAAGGATGAGAAGGTCATGTTGGAGAAAAACAATAATAAAGAGGAATCTGGAACCCTTCAAATGGAGGACTTTCCGAGTAAGGAGAAGAACAATGTGGAGAAACAAGAGGAGAATAGGGACTGGAAGAAGGAAATGCAGGAAATGGAAATCCATACCCAAGATATGGAAAAAACTATGAATAACATGAATACTAAAATGGGTATAATGGAGAATAAGTTTTTGGATAAGGACAAAAATAAAGATACTAAGGATGATGGTACAGCTAAGATGAATAAGAAGGTTAAAGATAAGATGAAAGATTTAGAGACTAAAATCAATAATAATGACAACATGATAAGAGGTGTCCTGAATCATAGCAATGAGGGTTTGAAGGTGACCATTAATAATTTGAAGGTGTTGCATAATTACCTGGAAAGGAATATGATGGAAAAAACCACTATCACTATTGATGAGGATGCTAGAAATATAGGTCCAGGGACGAGAACTAGAGGTCACATCCAGAGAAAGGTCCCAAAAAAATCTACTGAGCTGAAGGAAATGCGGGATACTATCCAGAAGATGGAAGATCTCCAAAAGAAGGTTGAAGAAATGATAAAAGATAAATAGTTTGCTTGGGCTGGTAGATGTTTTGCTATTAGACTGTTAGACTATTATTTTCATCTTTTGAGCTGTTAGACTGTTGTTCACTGCTATGGGTTTCTAGTAGTTGTTTCATTTTGTTTTCTTTTATGCTCTATCTTATGTTGTTTTAAACTCTAGTTTCTTGTCCATGTAAAACCTGTTTTTACCTTATTCAAAAACAACTATAAAAATATATCTTCCTTAATTTTTATGTAAAGATTACTATTTGTGGTACCTTTCTTGAAGCCTTGCTAGAGTAAGTACTTATCCAATCTTGCAAACCAAGCCCTAAGAGCTTGTTTGGGACTATACAATGTCTTCTTAAGTTTGCCTACCATGTTTAAATCTTCTAATATATGCATCTATAAATCTATTCTATGTAGACTTTTTATTGGTCTTTATTCAAGAGAACTGGTTATCCATTTGATATACTTTGAAGTTCTCATGAACTACATATGCAAAAAAATATAAATTGATTGTTTCCATTCTTGCTACCAAATAAAATATCTTGTCAAAGTAAATCCCTTCAACTTGTGAATAGCCTTTACAATGTAGCCTTGTTTTTTTTCTCATCACTTCTTTGTCTTCAGTTAATTTATATTTGAATACCAATTTTGTTCTTATCACATTGTCATTTATAGGTCTTGGAACTAATTAAGTCTAATTTTTCTTGATTTGATTTAACTCTTCTTCCATTTCTTGTATTCAACCATCATCCTTGCTAACATTGGTAAAAGTATTTGGTTCTATCTTTGAAAGTAAGAAATATTCACTTGTTCATTTGTTCCTGCAAGTCTTCTTCTGGTTGTACTCCATTTTTTTTTCCAATTATATGATATTCTAAATGATTCTTTTGGGCAAACTTGGCTAGATTTTTATTTTTCTTCTCTAGTTTTCCCTCTTTTTCCTCGGATGTTCATTCATCTTCTATGTATGGAATCTCATCTAATCCAAAGTCTTTTGACTCATTTATGTTTTGTTGTAAATTTTCATCAACTCTAATATTTTCACTTTCAAAGATCTTTCTCAACCTCTTATTATAACATATGTAAGTCTTTCTTCTAATAGAGTACCCAAGAAATATTCCTTCATCAGATCTAGAGCTAGATTTTCCCAATTCTCCTTCATCTCTTTTTATGTAACATTCACCACCAAAATCTCTAAAACACTTAATAGTTGAAGGTCTTACATACCATAGCTCATAAAGGGTCTTGATGTTGTTTGACATTGGTTTCCCTTTTCTAAGAATGTAGAGTATAGTGTAAATTACCTTTCTCTAATACAGATTAGGTAGATTGGAAACTTTAAACATTTTTCTTACCATCTCTTGAATAGTTATGTTCTTTCTTTCCACTAATATGTTTTGCTAAGGAGTTCCAGGAGTACATAGATGTCTCTTCATTCCATGTTCTTCACAAAAAATCTCAAGCTAATTTGAGGTAAAATTACCTCCTCTATCAAAACTTAGACACTTAATTACATCATTAAAATTTCATTTTCAACCATTAATTTAAATATTTTAAACTTATCAAAAGCTTCTTTTGTTTAAGAAATGTAATCCATGTCATAATTTAGAGAAATTGTCATTAAGCAACATGAAGTATTTGTGACCTTAAAGAATCCTCATTTTGGCAGGTCTACATAGATCAATATGAATCAGTACCAATGGGTCTATAGAATATTACTCTTTGGTCTTGTATTTTTCCTTGTCTACTTTCCAATCTATATTTTTTGCATAGTATGTTTGTAGGCTTGACAATTTTTGGCATGTCTCTTATCACATGTGTAGACCTAATCTTCACAAGACTATCAAAGTTGATGTGTCCCATTCTCTTATGTCATATCCAACATTCACTTTTTTTCCCATAAGAAACTTTCTCCCATTATCCTCCTTTAGGTTTTATACATTGCCTTCAAACCTAGATCCTTCTGCTACCAATTTCCTAGAGTTTTCTTTTTTTATCCCACGTCCTTTATCATGATAAATGAGATTGTATCCTTTGTTGACCTACACAAAGGAGATTGTGCCTAAAACCCTTAACATAGAGAACATATTTTGTCTTGTTCTTCCCATCAATACTTATTGTTCCTTAACATAGAGAACATAATTTTTCTTGTTGTGAAAAATAGTAATCTTCTTCGAAATATAGATTCCTCTCAAATTTGTTTCCTCTAGGATTCTTGTAACCATTATCTAATTCTCTCAAGGTATATTTAGAAGCATAATGATTAATTTTACCAAAATTAAAATATTTTAAGGTTAACTTACCTTTGTATTTGCAATTTCCCCTTTTTAGCTTCCTCATAGGGTTTACTTCTTCCTCATCAAAGCTATTAGTCTAGTCGGATACATCAATCTTCTCCTTCTTACTAATTTAAAAAAATTTCTCTATTTTTGGACCTTCTTTATCAAAATATCTCATTTAAAAAAATAATGAGTGCACCATACAATCGATCAATTAAAATTTGCTTAAATTCAAGCTTCCTTAATAGAAGACAATTTGTGACTATAAGATTTGGAAGAGTCAAGTAAGTACCTTGTGTACCGCAACTACTTCTCTTAGTTATTCACTAAGATCTCTAATGGTATTAACCACTTCATATACTCATAGAAAATAATTAACATTTCTTGTGTCCCCTAAGTACCTCATGTTTTCAAATTTACCTTTGTAGATTTGTAACTTAGCATGTTTTACTTTAGTGTCTCTATAATTTTTTCTTATATTGTCTCATGCATCCTTAAGCAGTGTGACAATGCATTACATTCACAAGTTTAGAGTTTTCTAATCCACTAAAAATAGCATTACCTACCTTACCATTGTTCTCATATGTCTTAAGCTAAGTTGGATCAGTTGGTGGACCAATAGGAGGAGTATACATGTCTTTAACTGATTGTCAAACCCTAAACCCTAAAGAAGTTAGGTGGACTTCCATCCTTAATCACAAAAAATTGTAGAGTATTCCATCAAACATAGGTGCCTTGTATTAATGAAAACCATTTTGTGTCATCATAGATCTTCCTCAGGTTGTCAAGAGTTCTTTTAAGAAACCTTGCTCTAATACCAATTGATTTTTATTTTTATTTTTTAAATTTTTGGTGGGGGTAAATTAGTACCTTATTAAACTTAAATTCTTCTAAAAAAAATCTTTCTTTATAAACAAAATAGATTACCAAACCAAAGCATATGACACAAATGGATAAGAGAACACTAAATTTACATTTTGAAGAAGATTACTTTTCGATTAGGGGTCAGATTCGAGATACATAAACCTACAACAACAAGTTTAGACCACCGCAAATCCTAAATGCTACAAATAAATCCCTAACATGCAAGAGAGAAAATAGATAATAAAGGACATGCATATACAATTGCATGGTGAAAATGTGACCACACTTCTATGAATCATTACATTCAAGAACACTCAAGAATGAGGTCTCAAAAACTGATCCATAGCTCCCTAGACATGGAGTGCAAGGGTTTTAAGAATGCTCTCAGCTAGAGCTATTAAGCCAATAACCTTGCTAGTAAACCATGCAATGGGAGATTCAAATGAAGACAAGGGAAAGAATGCCAATATCCTCAAGAATCAAGAATGAAAATGCAATGCAATGCTATGCTAGAAATGGAAATGCAAGCTAAGCTATGAAAATGAAAGAACAAGTATTACCAAGCCTCCTAGTTAAGCTAGATGAATTAATCTAAAGCATAAAGGAAATCTAAGCTAAGAATGTCATGATAATGCAAGAAATGAAAACTATGATAACATGTAGATGCAAAAGCCAAGAATGCTCCAAATCTTCAAAAGCTCCAAATGTACCTAGAAAACCTGCAGCATAACATTAGCATGAAAACCTAAGATATCAAAATGAAGAAGAAAGCTCTCTTTTTATAAGAAATGAGGAGGAATGGACCATGGAGATTAAGAGGCAAAAGATCTAATCAACGATGGAGCTTGAAAGAGGAGCAATCCATGTGCACAAATATCCTCCAATGAGAAAATAAGAGTTGACTTTTGTGTCCATATGAGACAAAGAGTGCTTTTTTTCTTTTTATAAAATAAGAATAATGCTTTATTTGTGCAACCTAGGATAAGAGGAAAAGGCGGGGGCTTTTTATTTATTAAAAGGGGAGGAAATATTCCTTTTAAATAAATAAAGACTTTAGGATAAGATGGTTAGCCCATAGAAAATAATCAAATTAATGATAGAGCTAAGATTTGATCAAGAACAAGCAATTTAAGATTTTAACAAATAATGCTAGCAAGGGGCTAATAGTCTAGGTGACCATTTTTAGGTGTATACAACAATATCCAATAATGAAAATCAATTCAAAACAAAAATATGCAAACCATATTAAATATCCCTTGGTTTTCTCCTTCTTAATGAAAATTGTGGACTCTTAGCTTGTGCTCAATTAGAGAACATAATAATTCAAAGTATACAATTCCAAATTATGAGAATTAGCTCTCATTATATAGAAATTATAGGTCTCAATTAGGATTATGTGATTGAGGAGACAACTAAAACAAATTGAGGAGTTAAACTCTAATGATTGGGGAGTTGAACTCAAATGATTGATCAGTGAACTGAGACTAATTGGTAGTGAGGTGGGTGCATGATTGAATTGATTGACTAGTTAACTCCTTTGATTGTGAGTGAACTGAAATTAATTAGACAGTTGATTGGATTACATGAATAGATAACTCAATAGATTGAGTAGATAACTAAATAGATGGATTAGTCAAAAAAGATGATTGAAGAGTTAGGAAAAGTGATTGAAGAGTGGACTAAAACTTAGTGTTAGATAGAACTATAAGAATAAATCTAAATAAATAAATTCATTTAACTGTGCATGTGGAATATAAATAAATAAATAAGATTTATTTATTTATGAGAAGAATAAATAAGTAAATTAAATAAACTACCATTTATTTAATAGTTAGGAGAAATTGATGAAATAATTATTCTTATTACATAAATGTAATAAGAGTAAAGCAAAAGTATTAATTAAATGACATAATTATTTAATTAATGTGGAGACATGAGAGATTAATTAAATAATGATTATTTAATTAATTTATAGAAGAATAAGTGATGAAAATTTGTTAGACGTTTAATAATTAAATAATCGATTAAAATTATTTAATTATGGAATTTGGGAAGAATTATGAATTTGAATTTAGAATGTAGTAGAAAGACATAAATTAATTAAATAATAAATATTATTTAGTAAATTAAGAAGAATATTAGTGAAATTATCACACATGGGCAATAGGTCAATTTTAGGTGTCTACATTTTGCCCCTCTTTTAGATGATGCATCTTTAGGCATTTTTTTAAAGAATAATTAGTAAAAATTATGCCCCAATATGCCCCAGTGAAAAAGTGATAGTAACTAGGTAATATGGCGTCCCCTCAAAAAATTGAGCAAAAAATATAATGAAGGGCTCAATTTGTTGACAAAGCGATTGGGATCACAACGCAACTCACAGTTTGGAAAATGGAGTGGGTGAAAATCCTTTGAGGAAGGCTAGGGGGTATACATAGGGTTATGGGGTCATTTACAAGGCTCATTTGCATTGGAGAAGAGGAGATCCTAGTGCAAGTTTATAGAGCTATGGTGAGCTACAAGGACAACGTTCACATCTCAGTGTGGGTCAGGACCTACCAGTGACCAACTATCTTGCCACCTTCGATACATACTTTCTATTTTGACACATTTTTACATTTTTTTGTATTTTTAATAAGATTAGGTCCTAGGTCAAAATTTTCATTTGGCACAAGTGCCTGTCACATTCATCGCAATTACACTATATGTGATGCATGTGCCTGACAAATTTTTTATAATCAAGCCATAATTGGGTTTTAAACGATGTATATGATGTTTATGCAATTCAACTGCCTATTGTATGCATGTGCAATTTTAATCTGACGCAACTATATAAGGTTATATGTTTTGTAATCAAACCACATGTGTAATGTGTAATGCGTGTTCGATGCAAGTGATTGTGAATTTTTTGAAAATAAAATAACCACATATGTATATTTATTTCATCACAATTGATTTAGTTGCACAATGTGCTTATTTGATAAATGTTTTTTTAGACATGTGATTATTTAGGTTTTGCTTGCATGCTTTGTTAGGACTTGAACATTTTGACTTATTTTTTGCATTACATTGGGCTTTTAAATGTGAGACAATG
Organism: Chamaecyparis obtusa; assembly: GCA_027943335.1. NCBI lineage: Eukaryota > Viridiplantae > Streptophyta > Pinopsida > Cupressales > Cupressaceae > Chamaecyparis > Chamaecyparis obtusa. The sequence goes on from BSBK01000053.1 coordinate 937,173, forward strand.
TTTTGATTACTCAAGAGAATCATGGACTAAGACTTTGGCCTATAGACACTAACTGACCTAGGAGGAAATAAACCAACTTGATGGGATGGGACTCCGTATTACTCGGATGCCCCATATTAGGGAAAATAGAGGACTTATAATAGCTCTATGCACGAGATGACACTTTGAGACCTCCTCTTTTCACTTATTGATGGGGGAGTGCATTGACCCTAGAGAACATATAGAGGATATTAAGGTTACCTATTCAAAGTGAGAGGGTGGTATATGCACTACGGGCTAGGTTGAGGGCACTATGTGATTTGTTTGATTGCGATCAGGAAAATCTAAGAGTTCAAGGATATGAGATCGTATGCAAGGATATGGTGAGTGATTGTGATGACTTATTTTGCTTGCTATGTGGGTTGGTGGTAGGTGTGCTTATACCAAATAGGAGAGGGCATGGATTCCTAACTGAGTGTGGAGAGGTGATTTACAACCTGTTGTTAAAGATCATTGTATATGCTTGGGGACCATGTGTTTTGACTATGCTCTATCATCAACTACATATAGGATAATAGGGGTTCACCATTATAGATTAGGGGTTAGATTCGAGATTAAAAAAACCCTGCAACAACAAGATTAGACCACCACAAAGCCTAAATGTTGCAAATAAATCCTTAACATGCAAGAGAGAAAATAGATAAAAAGGACATGCATATACAGTAACCAATAATGAAAATTAATTCAAAAAATAGATATGCAACCCAAATTAAATCCCCCTTGTTCTTCTCCTTCTTAATGCAAATTGTGGGCTCTTAGCATCTGTTCACCTAGACAACATAAGAATTCAAAGTATGTGGCTCCAAATTATGAGAAATGGCTCTCATTATATAGAAATTCTAGGTTTCAATCAGGATTATGTGATAGAGGGAACAATTGAAATAGATTGAGGAGTTAAACTCAAATGTTTGGGGAGTTGAACTCAAATGACTAATCAGTGAATTGAGAATAATTGGAAGTGAGGTGGGTGCATGCATGAATTGATTGACTGGTTAACTCCTTTGATTGTGAGTGAACTAGAATTAATTGGACAATTGACTAGATTGCCTGAATAGATGACTCAATAGATTGAATGGAGAAATAAATAGATGGATTAGTCAGAAAAGATGATTGAAGAGTTAGGAAAAGTGATTGAAGAGTGGACTAAAACTTAGTGTTGGCTAGAACTAGAAGAATAAATCCAATTAAATAAATAAAGAAATTCATTTAATTGCACATGTGTAATATAAATAAATAAATAAGATTTATTTATTTATGATAATAATAAATTAGTAAATTAAATAAATTGACATATATTTAGTAATTAGGAGAAATTGATAATAAATAAAAATGGCTCTGCTAAACATGTAAAAAGGAAAGTCTGCAAAGTGAAAGTTTCAATCTGCTGGCAATATCTTCTTTTCCTCTAACAATGTTCAGGATGGACTTGCAAACCATTTTTTTTGTGTTGGCTTCCCCACCTCCTTTCGTTCAAGGGGTAAATAGAATCCCAATTAATTCATCAATATTCTACAGGCTTGGAAATGAGAGGAGGTCAAGGAAAATTGGTTCTCTAAACATCTCGGCACCATATCTTGCATCTAACATCAAGGCAAGGGTTAAAAAACAATATCCATCTCCTAGGTGAAATGAATTGCATAAAGTCGCTCATGCGAATAGATGACCCCATGGTAACCCTAACAACTAGATTGATTGAGTGAATAATAAGGAAAATGAATGGAAAGTTGTTAGAAGACAAAAGGAGCGTCAAGCTATGAGAGGGAATGGTAGAGTGGGAAATCTAGATAAAAGGTATGAAAACAACACCCTTGGTAAGAAAGTATGGGTAATACCCTTATCTAGCAAAATCCCTTGTTTCATTATGGGTGCAAACCAAGTTAAATTAGGGCATCAAGATACCACTCTGATTGCACCCTGAGGCCCCAATCCTCTGCATGATTATGGCAATCTGCCTATAAATGCACCTCCACTTCTAATTAAGAATGTCATGGCTCAAGGTCAGGAGAAACCTTATAACAAAGTTAATAATTTTAAAAACCCTAGAAGACAAGAATATTAAAATCCTCCTCTCCCATGGCCTATGTCTAATATTCCATCCCAACAAAACCCTATATCCTCAACCATATTGGATGACCCCAACACTATGATTGCAACAAATCTATATACCAATGGTATGTGGAACTATTGTAAGAATCATGGATTTTTCATAAAATAGAGTGGGTGCGGGCTTCCAGTGGGAGACATAATTCAATGGTTGGAGAAATACTTTGCAGATCAGATAAGTATATATGCCCTCTCTGAAGACTTTCTTTTTATTGAATACAAAGATGTTAATCCAAAAGAGAAATTACTAGCTGATAATCTGATATATTTCAAAGGGTACAACTTTAAATTTCTGAACTGGAAACCATATTTTAATCCTTATGATTATAATGACATTAAAACTACTAAATGGATCACCTTACCCAATTTTCCTGTGGAGCTAATGCATAGTAAAATTATCATGAATATAGGAGATTTTATGGGTGGATTTATAGGTCTCAAAGAATACTTATTAAAACCATCCAATGTTAAAATATTGGTCAATCTAGGATTGAACATCAATGACAACCATTAATTATAACAACCTAAATAACATCAACCTCACATTATAAAAATCTCTCCCTTTTTCATTGATGGAAACATTCATTTATAACAAAGCAAATAACTCATAAATTTCTTTGTTATTCTCTACTTTCTCCAATTTTTCTTCTCCCCCTGTGATAACAATGACAAAGGGCCAAAACTCCCCCTTTCTGACTCACTCTTCTCCCCCTGAGAGGAAGCCACCAAGCATTGATCCAAAAAATAATAAGCATGCAATTCACTGGTGCTAGCATGAATGTTGATGGTATTCTTATGGGGGAGTATCCTAGTAGTGTTGGAGACATGTTACAGTGATTGTGTGTTGCATTCATGCCATATTTTTTCATTGATGTCAACATATGTTACTAACTGATTATTCAGAGAAGCTTGCAGAAAGGTTGCAAATAATTGTACGGACACAATACAAAGAAGTAGCACGTACAAACTTAGATGGAGAATCTACATAATGTCTTGGGTCCCTAGCTATGATCACATATGCTTATGAATTGATTTGACAGAGTTATGGTTGATTTACTGATGACTATTTTTCTAGAGACAAAAACTATGATTTTCACAGAGTTGATTGCAAAACTTTATGGATAACATTCATGGTTGTTTAAGTCATGATGAGAGAACATAGGTTTATGTTGGACATTGGCTGGAGAGATTATTGTGATCATATGGAGTTCTGACCATACAGGTGATGTCATCTATGGCGTGTGTATTGGTGAAGACCTATTTGGAGGATGACTTGGAACACATTTCAAGTAATTTGATGAGCAAGCTTGATTTACAGATCTGGATGATAAATTGATGTAATTTTTATGTTGTAACATTGTAATAGGTGTTGTGTGAATCTTCTCATGGGTCTATTTGTATTTTTTAAATAGGATTTATTCTATGTAAGCTGACCCAGATTTAATTATTATAACTTTTATATAAAGATTGAAATCCTTGGAAAATATGTAAGGAATATATTGAGAAATTGCATATGCAAATTGTAGAGGAGAATGCAAGCTTGAGGTTGCATTGGTTTTTGTTTGGAGAATAGTAGTTGTGCATTTGGGCACAAGGTGGAGCTTTCTTGGAAATGGTTAAATGTTGGAAGCAGTTTCAAATTAGAATTGTCTTACCCTTGAAGTTGTGAGGTTTGGAGAACTCGAGGATGGCTTTAACTCTTAAATATATTGATCATGTTGATCTATTGTACACCCCTAATAGGGTTATTTCCTCTAGCGAGGATGTACTCTTAGCAGGGTTAATTCCTTAACAAGGATCACATTGTAAAAGGCTCCTAACAGGGTCTTTCCTTTAACCAGGACCTGCCTATTGTAATACTCGGCTCCTAACAGGGTCAGAACTCTTAACAGGGTTATTATACTCATAGTGTAGATATTTTTGGGTACCATCCCCATTGGGGTTTTCCCCTTAACAGGGTTTTCCTCGAGAATAAATCTTGGTGTTCATGTGTATGTGTATTATTGTTGCATTTACTTTTTAGTTCAGTATTATGGTTTTAGCAATAAGTTTGAATTTATAGTTTAAATTATTAACTATTGGCATTAACTGGTTCACACACCCCCCCTCCTTAGTTGATTAGGACATTTTTATTCTAACAACTGGACCAATGCACACACTGTGCATTTAGTGAACATTAGGGAGAGGCATAATGCTCAACTTCCCTCTGAGATACTCAAAATTATCCTTGCACAAATAATTTATGAATGTGTTTTCTATCTACTCCTTTGTAGAAACATACTCAAGATTCACTTCCTTCTCCAATACCTTCTCTCTCAAGAAATGATACCTAATAGATATATGTTTCATTCTAGAATGTTGCACTAGATTCTTTAAAATGTTTATAGAACTAGTATTATCACACATGATTGAAATTGGCTCATCAAAAGTTATACCTATATCCTTCAAAGTATTTTTCATCCATAATAGCTGAGTACAACATGAGGATTCTACAATATTTTCTAATTTAACAATGGATAATGTTACAAAATCCTACTTCTTGCTTGACCAAGAAACCAACTAAGAGCTAAGAAAATAAGCTCCACCACTAGTACTTCTTTGATTATCCAGACAAATGGCCCAATATACATCAGTATAAATTGTCAGCATGAAATATAAACTTTTTGGACCATAATCCAAACTCTCGTGTTCCCTTGAAATATTTAAAAAATCATTTTCACCACCATAACATGTGAATCTTTTGGTTCTTGTTGAAATCTAGCTGCCAAAAATATTGCATACATAATAGATGGTCTAATAGTAGTTAGGTATAATAATCCTCCAATCATTGATTTGTACTTACTTTCATTGGCCTTCGGTGAGTCATTTTCATTGATCAAATTACATCCGGTAATGATAGGAGTACGCATTGGTTTAGAGTTCTCCAAACCAAACTTCTTCAACAATTCCTTGACATACTTGGATTGAGAAATGAAAATACTTTACTATTTTGATTTACTTGTAATTAAAGAAAGAAATTCAACTCACCAATCATAGACATCTCAAATTCCTTCTGCATTTTCTCTGAAAATTTCCTACAAAAGTCATATTTTCCTCCAAAAATAATGTCATCAACATAAACAACAACAATCAAGATCTGATCTGAATAAATTATGTAATACAAGTTGTTGTTTGTCGAAACTTTTTGAAATCCTTGTCCATTTAGATACATGTCTAATCTACCATACTAGGATCTTAGTGTTTTCTTAAAACCATACAATGCCTTCTTGAATCTTCATAAAATATTTAATTTTTCTTCCGACATGAATCCTTCTAGTTGTTAAATGTAAACTTATTTTAGTTCTCCATTCAAGAATGATGACTTAACATCCATCTAATAAACCTTGAAATAATTATATGCTACAAATTCCAAGAACATCCAGATCGCATCCATCCAGGAAACAGGGGCATAAGTCTCATCAAAATTAATTCCTTCAATCTGAGTGTAACCTTTGCAAACTAATATTGTCTTGTTCCTTATTACCTTATCATTCTCATCCAGTTTATTCTGGAAAACCCATTTAGTACCAATCAAATCACTTGGTCTAGGTATAAGTTCCCAAGTCTGATTCTTCTCAATTTGATCAAGTTCTTCCTTCATTTCTTTTACCCATTTTTTATTATTACATACTTCTTCTATAGTCTTGGCTCAATTTCTAAAAGTGTATCATCTTAAAATGGAAGAACTTCCATGTTAAGAGCATTTAGCCCTTCGAGTGAGTGGTCTAGGTCATGTCAAGCACCTTGAATTAGCTCTTTTCTCATATCATACTTGTTCTCCTCATTCTGCTTCTATATGTCCCTGATTTTCACTCCAATCTGCATTTCCTAGCATTCTGGGTTAGGATCCTGAGGTTTTTGACCATAAGGTCAAAGTCAACATTTATGGGTCAAAGTCAACCTCAACCCTAACCTAGTTAGGATCAACCTCGACCATGACCCCCTGTCCTGATTTCAAGTTTCTTTGATTTTTGGGTGTCAGGTTTCAGGGATATTTGTTTTCCCACCTTCGGGTCGGCCATTTCGGGTTTCAAAATGGTAAATCCTCAAATTTCATTTAATCTAGGTATATTTTCTAAAGGTTAGGACCTAATTGGGATTTAATTCTCCAAGGTGGCCCCTCTAGAGGATTGTGCCCTAGTTCACTATAAAAGGAAGCCTTCCTCTCTCATTTTCTCCATCAAGTTTCCAAGCAATCTCATGATCAAGGCATCAAGTTTGCAATCTCCTCTCTCAATCTCTCAAGGTGATAAAAAAAACATCCATTCAAGAAAGCATCTATTCAAGCATTCAAGTCCTCTTCTCCATCCAAGTTCTCCATTGAAGATCAAGGATTCAAGCATTCAAGCCATTGAAGGGATTTGGTTCAAGCATTCAAGATTCATCATTCAAACCCTAGATCTAGCCATCATGATGTTGTGAGCTTCCTTCAAGATCCTTTTGTTCATCTTCAAGATCCATTCATTCTTCCCTTAAGGTGGATTCCAAGCATAAAATCATGGAGGTTTGATTTACATTTATTGATGTTATGTTCAAGCTTTCATATTAACATACTTGATTACATTTCAAATACAATTTGTATATCTATTGAATATGATAGCTTTGTTGTTATATCTACTTCTACTACTTGCTAGCATTCTCCATTTCAATTTCAATATTAAGTTTAATTCCAAACCGGGGTTTGACCAAGGCAAACCCCTCAAACAAACAACAAAAACCCTCTTTTTCTTATAGGTACAGGTGCAGAATTTCAGATCTCAGAGTAGATTTGGATACCCTTTTCGGTGAACTTTTGAGATCTGCGAACAAGGTCAAAATCAACCTTCAAATAAAGAATGTAGCCTTTGACCTTTTATGAAGGTCAAAGACTACCTTCCGTCGGAAAGACAAAAGATTTCTGGGTTTTCTTCGTCTCAGTATTTCCAGTCCAAAATAGGTTGCAGAATTGCCTGAAAGTACACACAGACATCAGAAATTGGCATTTTCTAGATTTTTCCTATTTTGAGGTTTAGTACTTGTATTTCAATTATTTCAAATTTCAAGCACAATTCTCCATAGGGAAATATAGGGTTTTTCTCTCTCTTTCATATTCTCCATAGATTGATTCAATTGTGCATTAACATTTTGGTTGATCAAAATGGATCTCTTCTTTGGGAATTTGGACTTAGGAGTGAATCTCATATTTCCCCCATACATTACACACACATCTAAATAGAGGTGATTCCATTTTACCTCTATTCAAAAAGTAAACACAACAAAACTTTCTCTTGTGTTGCTATACTTCTATTAACAAATCCTCTATTCTTATCACCAATTATATTTATGATTCTTCAAATGATTTCTCTATACATACCTTGGTGTCTTATTTGTAGAAGTTGAAATTTGCCTTGTTTCTTCCTTTTCTTCCTTTCCTCTGTCTTTTGTATCTGTATGGTGAAAATGTGACCACACTTCTATGAATCCTTACATGCAAGAAAACTCAACAATGAGCTCTCATAAATCGATCCATAGCTCTTTATGCATGGAGTTGCAAGATTTGTAAAATTGCTCTCAGCTAGAGCTATAAACTCATGACCTTGCTAGTCAACCACACAATGAGAGATTCTAAATCAAAGACAAGGGCAACAATGTCAATATCTCCAATGAAATCAATATGGATGCAATGCAATGCAAACTAATCTATGAGAATGAAAGATGCAAGCTATGCTATGAAAGGAAAATACAAGTGTTACAAATCATCCTATTAAGCTATGTGAGATTAATCTATTGCATAAAGGAAATCTATACTAAAAATGTCATGATTATGCAACTATGATGTAAGAAAACAAGCTAAATGAAATGCAACAACAATGTTTTCAAAGCTTCAATGCAAGAATGTCTTCAAACAGCTCCAAATGACTTAGAAAACGTGCAGCATAACATTAGCATAAAAATCTAAGATATGAAAATGAAGGAGAGAGCTCTCCTTTTATAAGAATTGAGATGAAAATGGACCATTGAGATTAAGAGGCAAACGACTTAATCAACGATGGAGAAAAATAGAAGCTTGATCCTTGTGCACAAATATCCTCCAATAGGAAAATAGGAGTTGACTTTTGTGTCCCACATAAGACAAAAAGTATTTTTCCCTTTTTATAAAATAAGAATAATGCTTTATTTGTGCAACATAGGATAAGAAGAAAAGTGGGGATTTTTTATTTAAATAAAAAGGGAGGAAATTCTTTTTAATTAAATAAAGGCTTAAAATAAAGTGATTTTATTATTTAATTAAAAGAGATTTTTAATTAATTCAAAGGGAGCATGTTCTCTTAATTAAATAAGATTTTATTTTTTTTCTCTTTTAAATCAAATAAGACTCAAACCTTAGGAAATACTGAATTGATTATGATTTGATCAAGGAAATTGATATAATTGATATTGTTGATATTTGAAAATATTGATTCAGGGATTTGACAAATTGCTAAATGGGGGCCCAAAGTCTAGGCGACCATTTTAGGGTGCATACATTTGCCCCTCTTTGACTAATGTGTGATCATTTTGGGAACACATGCAGTCAAAGAATGAAGTTGAAATGTGAGATCGATTTGGGATCACAAAACAACTCAGATGTGAGGTCAATTCGGGATCACATCCAGACAAAACATAAGCATAAGCTGAAAGACAAGACCAACACCGTCGCTGCTAGGTGCAAATCAAGCCTTAGACAAAATTATCACCGTCACTGCTAGTCAATAATCAAGTCTGAAAAATAGGAGATAAAAATTGAAAGACAAAATCACCACCATCGCTACTAGGTGATAATCAAGTTTAAAAATAAGAATCTCAAGCTGAGCTGAATGATAAAGCTGAATCAAAGATTAAAGCTGGTAGGTACTACCCCCTCGAAATCAAAATTGAAATCAGATAGAGGAGAACAACAAATTGATAAACCTAATCAAGTCACAATAAATCATAATCGAAGGATGGAGCATGATAGGATAACCATCAAACAATGAAGATATGCCCCAGGTTGACGAGGTTTGACTGAAAAAGATATAGGATAAAGATTAAGTCAAACCTCAGAGAGAGGAAGTGAAAAGGGTGAATGAAAGACTAGAAGTTTGGAAGACATGGAAAGGAAGAAATTCCATCAAAGATCAAAGAATTATGCCTCAAAAGGTCAGTCAATTGTGTAGAATGAGAAAACTTGGAAACGCAACTCAGATTTTGATTTTGAGTCCGAAAATGGATAGAAAATGATGTGATATGAAAGACTAGAAATGAAAGATATAATCAAGAAGAATCAGAAAATGAGCACAGTTGACCAACTAGTTCGTAGATGATAAAAAAGAGAGCTCTCTCCATATACAAGATGCAAAAACTAAACTAACATGACCCTAAAAATGCAAGCTACTATGAAAGTGGTTGACTTGCAAGGTCACAACGCCTATAGACATCTAATTATCATCATCGAGCGTTATTGGTAGCGTCGTAAGATCATACAATGCACACTAGCATAACTATGTGGATATGAATATGATCTTTATCAGATAGAAATGTGAAAATCCCACCTAGGCATCAAAGACATGGAGGTCAAGATGACTAATGCAGTGAGATTACCTAAGTTTGATATGGCGAGATTATGCTTGTATCAAGACACATGAAAGTCAAGATAACTAGAAGCATGCACTTGCAAAACAGTCAAGGATAATACCTTGTCAATCCATAGTGTCAAGTAAGACCAGCATAAATGCTCATGATAGTTAGGATCAACAAAATATACCCATAAGCAGATAAAGAAAGAAAACATCTTCTCATACCCTCAGTCTTCTAGCTATGCATCATCGAAAACTTCTCAGGGAGAGACCACTCATCAAAGAAATCCTCATAGACAACACACAAAGAAAAATAAAGTCAACATATCTCAATGAGTTGATTGTTTAAGTGCGTGTGTGTTGGTCATAGAGTCAAAATTTGAGTATCACATTTGCAAATGAGCAACGTCACATCATACTAGACTGTTGGGTAAGACATTTGATAAGTGTTAAGAAACACTCGACGCAAGGGTAGTGTTGATAAACACTATTTGGGGTGGTGTTGAAAAACACCGGTTTGTGAAATGCCCCAAGAGACAAATGCACCTAAAGGACCTATGCTAACAGGTATGCCCTCTAGACAAAAATAAAGACCAATTCCAGACCAAGGCAACAAGGTCAAGTCATGATGGAGAAAGGCTAAGTGTCGAGAGTGCATGCTAAAAGACAAGGGTGCAAAGGCCTCAAGTAGCGTCTGTTTCCAGGTTTTCACCACTTGAAGATTTTATTTTTATTTTTATTATTTTTATTTTTATTTTTGTATTTTTGCTACCAAGGTGCCTATTTCCAGGTTTTCACCAAGGCACTTTTTCTATTTTTTTTTTAAATTTTTGCATTTTTTTTATTTTTTCAGGACTTTTTATACTTTTAAGGATTTTTTCAGCATCATATATCAATTTTTTTGGTATTTTTTTAGGATCATAAATATGTACAAAGAATGCCCTCAGACAGAAACGGGCATCAAGGATAGAACTTCTTTAGGTGCAAAATGTTGATGGGCTCAGGGAGCTGTTCTCCATCTTCATCTAACAGTAAATATGCACCTGTACCAAAAGCCGTAGTAATGACATATTGTCCAAGCCAATTAGGTTTGAACTTGCCCTTTTGTTCTCTGTTCTGTTGATTCTTAGGATTTTCTCTCAAAACAAGATCTCCTATTTGAAACTCTCTAGGGTGAACCTTCTTGTTGAATGCTTTGGACATATGCTTCTGATATACTCTCATGTGATCAAAGGAAGCCTTACACTTCTCATCTAGAAGTTCTAGTTCTTGTAACCTCATGGTGCGATAGTCCTCATCTATTATCAAACCTTTGAGTGAGACTCTAAGTGAAGGTATCTCTACTTCTAAAGGTAACACTGCTTCAGTGCCATAGGTAAGAGAAAAAGGAGTAGCTCCTATAGGTGTACGAATGCTAGTTCTATAGGCCCATAGTGCCGGATTGATTTGTAAGTGCCAATCCCTACCATTCTTGTGTACTATTCTATGAAGGATTTTAAGAATGGTTTTATTAGAGGCTTCTGCCTATCTGTTTCCCTATGGAAAATAGATGGAGGACCAATGTTGCTTAATTTTAAACTTCTTTCATAAATGCTTTAGGTCCTTGTTCTTGAATTGACCTGCATTATCAGTAATAATCTCAAAAGGCACTCCAAATCGGCAAATAATATGATTCAAAATAAATAGTGAAACATTCTTGCCTGAGGCAACAAAAAGAGGGACTGCCTCTACCCATTTCATGAAATAATCAGTAGCTGTGATGATAAACTTATGTCCACCTGATGAATTGGGGTGAATCTGCCCCACAAGATCAAAGGCCCAACGCTGAAATGGCCAATGAGAAATAGAAGGAATTAGCTCCCTACCTGGAGCATGAATCAGGTTTCCATGTTTTTGACATTTCTCACAAGATTTAGAGAAAGCTACAACATCTGTTTGCATTGTGGGCCAGTAATACCCCGCCCTAAGCAACCTTCGAGCCATGGCAAGACCATTAGAGTGTCTACCACAAATGCCCTCGTGAATGTCAACTAACGCTTGGTTGAATTCCTCCTTTTCCAAGCACCTAAGAAGTGTCCCATCTAAACCCCTCCTATATAAATCACTAGAGATAAGGGTGTGGCGAGAGGTGTTACGGATGAGGTTTTGGCATTCAAAATGGTTGAAAGTGTCAGGGATGATGCCATCACGTAGATATGAATAGATAGCACCATAGCGGGAAGACTCATGTGTGACAAGGGTACAAATGACATTGCTTTTAGATGAGTCAAATATGGGGTGGTGTAGCTCTTCCACCAGGAATTCAAATCTAGATTCATGTTGTTCCAAATGTAGGAGTGAAGCTAATGTAGCCATAGCATCTGCAGCTTTATTTTTTGCTCTAGGGATCTGTTGAAATGTCACAAAGGTAAAGTAACGTCTTAATGAATCAACCATCTTTTTGTAAGGTATCAATTTATCATCTTTGGTTTGATACTCCTTATTGACTTGGTTGATAATTAATTGTGAATCCCCAAAGACATGCAACTATGTTATGTTCCATTATATAGCTAGTTTCAATCCATTGGTTAATGCTTCATATTCTGCAATATTGTTTGTACATGGGAATAAAAGTTTGTAGGATTTTGGTATATTATACCCATGAGGAGAAACAAACAATACTCCCACACCTGATCCATTTTGCATGTTGGAACCATCAAAGAACATCTTCCAAGTGTGAGTGGTCATTTATAGAATGTGTTCATCTAGGAACTCTACCTGAATAGCAACACTATCCTTAATTGGAAAATCAGCTAATTGATCAGCAATAGCTTTCCCTTTTATGGCCTTTCTCTCAATGTACTCTATATCAAACTCAGATAAAACCATCATCCACTTAGCAAGTCTACCCATGAGGGCAGTCTTTCTAAGCAAGTACTTAAGAGGATCAATTTTTGCAACCAAATGTATAGTATGAGCAAGCATATAGTGTCGCAACTTTTGGGAAGCAAACACTATTGCAAGACAAGACTTCTCAATGTTATTATAATTGATCTCATAAGATACTAGAGTACGACTGATGTAGTATATGGCCCTTTCTTTCCCAGTGTCATCTAATTGAGCCAACAATGCCCCTAAGGAAGACTCTGTTGCTGAAATGTACAAAATCAACGATTTCCCTGGAATAGGAGGCATCAAAATTGGAGGATTAGCCAAATACTATTTTATTTGATCAAGGCTCTTTTGGCAATCCTCATTCCACACACATATGACTCCCTTATGCAATGTTTTATTGAAAGGTTGTGCTCTATCTGCAAGTTGTGAAATAAACCTCCATATAGATTGGAGTTGTCCTTGAAGACTTCTCATTTGACTTATGTTCTTTGGAGGTGGCATATCTAAGATAGCTTGGACCTTTTCAGGATCAACCTCTATTCCTTTTACTGATATTATGAATCTTAGAAGTTTACCTGAGGTAACTCCAAATGCACACTTTTTTGGATTCAATCTAAGTTGAAACTGTTCCATGCGATCTAGAATCACTTCCAAATTGTTGAGGTGTGTATCCTATTTCCTAGATTTAGCCAAGGTATCATCCACATAATCTTCCATGTTCTTATGCATCATATCATGAAAAATTATGGTCATAGCTCGTTGGTATGTTGCTCCTGCATTCTTTAGGCCAAATGGCATGACGTTCCAACAATAGGTTCCCCATGCACATGTGAAAGCTATTTTCTCTTGATCTTCGGGAGCTATTTTTATCTGGTTATATTTGGAAAACCCATCCATTAAGGAGTATATCTCATAACCCACCGTCATATCCACTATCATGTCTATGTTTGGGATTGGAAAGTCATCCTTTGGGCATGCTTTATTGAGGTCTCTGAAGTCTGTGCAAATGTGAATGGACCCATCATGTTTTGAAACTAGAACAATATTGGAGATCCACTCAGCATAGTCAATAGCTCGAATGAATCCTGCGCGTAAGAGCTTTTCTAATTCAGCTTTAACAAGAAGAGCTACGTGAGGGTGCATTTTCCTCAACCTTTGTTTGATCAATTTTATTCCTAGAGCTATAGATAGATGATGCATAATAAGATCAGTGTCAAGCCCTGGCATATCAGAATATGTCCAAGCAAAGTTGATTTTCTTCTTTTGCAAAAACTTTGTATATGCCTCTTTTTCTTCAACTGATAGAGACTAAGCTAGGTGCACTATTTGGGGAGCCTCTTCTATATTCAAATTCACTGGTTGTGTGGGCTCAATGAGAACTAATGAATTTTCTTGGAAGTAACTTGGCAAGTTATTAAGTACCCCATCCTTAGGCACCTCAAAGAGGTTTTCACCCTTAGATACGTCATTTATTTTTACTATTTTGGGTTCTAACACCGCCACAAAGTGGTTTTCACCATCAGAACCATCTTTCTTTTTTTCTTTTTCTTTTATTTTTAGATTGAGGTACTTAATATCAGGCTCTGTCATACTTGTTGTTGGTTCACTGGTGGAAGAGACTATGGGTTCAAGAGCATTTAGATAATAGGCAATTTCATAGTCATTCTGAAAGTTTAAGAGCTGAGGCTCTTGGTGACATTGAGACCAATCAATTACGTGGAAATGAACAAGGGGTAGGTCAATGATTGGTTCAACATTGTGTATGTGGAAGGTGTTATCTCTGGTGACCATACAATTGGGATTCATCAAGTCTCCTTCTAAGATACCTGAATCAAGATTTGTCCTACCAAACAAAGCGTCGCCCACTAAGGCAATTCGAGGGGTCCAATCCTCTAGTCCTACACTAGGCTCGTTGGTCACATTGGGTTGAGTACTATAAGTATGGACAACATCCATGTCCAAATCAACTATTGCATCTAAAAGTGAGTCCCATTCGAACTCATGTGAGTCTGTCTCTGAATCATTATTTGGGCCTCATGATGTAGAAGCCTCAAGGTTAGGAAAGGTTTCCATTTCTCTAGCACTAGCATTGTTACTATCTGTCGCAGCTAGGATAGCAACACTTTCCATTGTCAATCTAGCATTCATATAGTCACTATCCATCATAGCTGGGATAGTAGGACTGTCAATTGTCAAATCTTTTGAATCTCCCCAAAGGAGATTTGTTGAAGGCACCCAATCATCAAACATGTCTTGCTGATTAGAGAGATTAGGTGTGTAGTCTGAGTCATTATCACTGTCCGTCGCAGCTAAGACCAGGACACTTTTCTATTTCTTATTTGCAAAACCTAAGCCAACTGTTGACTTATTCCTTCGTCCAAAAAGGGCATGGTTAAGAGGTTCAGATTTGGCATCCAACCGATGACTAAGGGGACCATGTCCTAGATAACCCATATTCTTGACCAATGTATACCCTCTCCCATAAGCTCGAGGAGAAGGTGCAAAATCCTCATTATGTCAGTATTTCTCCTCTCGATAAATCCAGTCCCTAATGGCAACCTCTTCTTTTTCCTCCTGAATTGGAACTGAGGATTCTACAAACTTGTCGAACAATGTCATGGCTGAAGATGAGGGTTTCATATCTTGAGAAGGTTTTCCATAAGACCTAGGGGAAATTGGCAATTTTGTGAATGAATCAATTTTGTAATCCCCCATGCCAAGATCCATGGCTTTGAATTTTTCTTTGCATTGTTCAAATGTAGTATCAAAAGTGTCAGCCTCCCTATTCAAAGGAATGTGAGACCCTGCTGAAATTGTGTTGACTGACAATGTGCTATCCCCGGGTATGCAAAATTCTACTCCATTGTAAGGGAACTTCACACACTGATGATAAGTAGATGGGACTGCTTGCATCTCATGTATCCAAGGTCTACCCAACAAAATATTGTAAGCCAAAGGACCGGCATCAACAATCTGAAACAAAATATCTTTCTCTACAGGACCAATTCGGATAGGAAGAACAACCAATCCTTTAGAACTACGTTCTGCTTCATCATAAGCCTTGATAGTTATCTTCTTCCTTGTGTCAATGACTTCTTCTGAATAACCCAAGGCCTTCAATAAGCTCAAAGAACAAATATTAAGCCCAACACCCCCATCTATCAACACATGCCTGACACGGGTCTTGTGGATCATAACCTCTATATGAAGGGCCAAATTGTGTGGGTGGCTTAATGACTTGTCATCTTCTTCTGAGAATGTAAGGTAGTGAGGGCTAGCCAAGTGGTTGACCATATTCTGGAATTGATCTACATCTATATCATTAGGGACATTAGCCGCTCACAAGGCATCCTCAAGGACACACTTATGCTTAGAGGACAATTCCAAAAGCTCAAAGGTTGAAATCTGTGCTGGTGTATGTTGTAATTGGTCAACAAGATTATAATTCAACTCAGGACCAATAGCAGATTTAGGAAGAACACCTTTTGACACTGGCTTCTTAGACTTACTAGAGTTAAGACCTCTAATAACAATGGGAGCTTGAGACTGACTCCTAGTGACTGCATTGAGGGGTTTAGACATCCTTCGTGAGTGAGGACCTCTTAGTACCACAACAGGTCCTTCATTAGGCATAGGATTTGAATCCACATCATATCCATACGGGTCTTTCCCTCTCATCATGTTGACATTATCATCCACAACTTCAAGCATATTAATAACATTTTCAGCATTTGTGTAGGTATAGTTGATAGCAGCCTTGCCGTTCTTGTTGTTAGAATTCTCTCCTTTCTCATATTTGGGCAAGGGTTCTTTAAAAACTTTGTGATCCGCATTAGTGGTTAAACCATCAACTTGTAATCTTCTGCTTTCAATAAGATCTTGGACAAGATGCTTAAGTTTAAAACAATTTTCTATATCATGTCCAATTCCATTGTGAAAGACACAGAAAGCCTTCTCATCCCACCAATGAGGTTTAGGATCCGGTATGCGGAACTTTGTAGGATCCTGAGGTTGTGCCAAATTATGAATAATTAACATCTTGAAAATGTCTGCATAGGAGTCCCCAAGTTTGGTAAATTGTCTCTTTTCTATTTTAGGTCTCCCTTGATACTTGGGTTTATTTTCTTGTTGTGTTGAAGATGTTTGCAACTTCATGGCTTGGACTGCATTAGAGAGATTAAGAACTCCTTCATTCTTAGGTTGTGATGAGTCAACAACTCCGTCATTGACCACTTGCTTATTCTTATTCCAATAGGAGTTCTTTTTGTCCTTATTACCATTATTGTTGTTGTTTTGGCCATTGTTGTTATTAGTTATTTTGGCCAAAATTCCTTGTTCTTTTAGGACATCCTCTATGTGACATGCCACTTCTACCATGGTATCAAAAGAATTAAATGGGATCTTCCTTACTTCATACCTTAATTCCGGTACCAAGTTGCTCATAATGATGTCTATTCTTTCCTCCTCAGGAATTGTCCTTGGATATTTCGAGCACAAACATCTCCATCTTTGTAGAAAGGTAACAATGGATTCCCCTTGATTCTGCTTAAGTTTGCACAAATCAAGCATGGTGACCGACCTTGATAAGTTGTAAGAAAAATGTTGAAAAAATCTTTCCACAAGCTCTCTAAATGTCTTAATTGGAGGAGTAAGGTTAGTAAACCACTCCATGGCTTGACCCTTGAGACTCTTCGGGAATAATCTCATCAAGTAGGAGTCTTCATGGTGAAAAGAAAATCTCATTATGTAGAACTATCTAACATGGTCGTGAGGGTCACCAACGCCATCATATTTGTCATAGGTTGGAAACTCAACTTTCTTAGGAAACTCAACCAACACCACACTCTTGTCGATTGGGTTGGGACATATGGAGTCCAAATTAAATGTGCTCTTAGGAGCCCTCATCCTTTCTATATCCTTTTGAAGTTGTTTGATCACCTCATTAGTTGATGGATCTTGCTTCTTTACCTTTCAGTCCACATCAAAATTATATGGGACCTTAGCACCTTTGTTGATGAAACTTTCTAGGAACTAATCCTTGTTTTGTTCCACATACCTTTCTACATATGCTTGAAAGGATGGTTCTTGTTGCATAGTCATAAAATCTATATGATCGAAGTTGGCATAACTTCCTCCATGTTGTGAGCCATGATGTGCTCATTGGGAGGGTTGCTTTGAAAGTCTAGGAGGTGATTGTCTCCTATGGTGATCATATCTTGAAGTCCTTCTACCTCTAGGACTTGGGGATCTTGAGGGCGTCCTTGACCTTCTTCTAGGACTTGGTGAGGGAGTAGACGGGGGTGAGTGGGTCCCACTATTAGTACCCCTCCCATTGAATCAGTTTTAGAGTTGTTGTGCATAGAGTCTATCTTCTTCTTCTTGAGCGACTCTTTTCCTTATGTCCAATAATGCATGTTCCTCTTCCTCTAGTTGTCTAAATTTCTCCTTTTTAGCAGCTTGTTCATCTAGATAGGCTTGCTTCTCCCTTTCAATACTCTTCAATCTCATATTTGCATATTGAGAGGTATCTCTAAGTGGAGAAGGTTGCCTTGACTATCTTATTGCATTGGCTGCATTGATGTGGTGGTCACTAGACTCGTTGCTTTGGTCTTCATGTTGTGACCCTGAATCTGAGTGAGTTTGTTGGTGATGTCTCTCAGCTTGTTGGTGAGTATCAAGATACCTTGTGTTGATCGGGGGTGATCCAAGTGGACTAGCATATGCAGACCCAACAGACATCATGTTACCCCTATGCCGTTGAAATATGTCATCAAGAGTCTGGTTCATTGCTTATCTTTATTGTCGAGTGAAGGTGTAACTCATGTCCATACTTGATGAAATGGGTGCTAAAGAGGTACTCACTTCACTAGGATTACCTTTCGGATTAAAACAAATCTCAAATTCACTCTTAGGAGATTGATAAAAAGGGGTCCTTTTCCCTTATGTTGTTGACGAGTCTTAACTGGTGGTAACTGGCTAAAGACAATAGGGGGTCGCTTCCCTTGATTGACTTGGTACCTTGTTGTAACTGACGTGAAAGAAAGAGATTCTTAATGATAGGGTGACCTCGCAAAGTGTCAACACCAAACTAGGATAATCAAAGTTCTCTATTGTCCAAAATGAAATGAAAAGATAGAAATAAAGGGGCTTTACCAACACTGTCAAAGAGGTGCTAAAATCAAAGGATGAATATCCTTGCACTTTTGAATCAAGAGGTTGGACTAGTTCAAAATATAATTGAAATTGATTAAATGAAAGTGATTTGGACAATAAGAGCACTAAAATTCTCTAAGAATGTAGCTAACAATTCTAGAGATAAGCTTTCTCACCAAGAATAACCTTCTAACCTGACAACTATTTCCAAAGTGGCCTTGTAAACCAATTGATGCTATTCCTAGAGGGTAGAAAATAGAGATTTAAAGTCAAAACAAGTCTCTAATGATAGGATAGAAAATCAAGCAAGCTATAAAAAGTTGGGTGTTTCAACTCAAGAATTCAGTTGTTTTGTGGTTTAATCAGACACATTAACAGATTTTTAGCATTTTATCAAGCACATAAGACAACAATCAAGGAGTTCAAGCAAGCAATTGTCTTCAAACAATGAGCAAGGGGCAAAGCAACCTTGCACATGAACAAGTATAGTGACTTAGTATTTATACTCCTTAAAGGTTCTACTTTTGTATGTTCTTGAAAATGTTTTAGCAGCCACATAGAACACAACAACACCTTAACAAGTTGTCTACAAGGATATACGTGGCTTTCTAAAAGGAGTCCTCAATATATGCAAGGTACATGAGGCCCAAATTTGTAGATGAGAAGAATCCAAAATCACACAGTTGGGGGGAGACGGTAACCCAAATCTCCTCCCTCACTTCTCAAAGGTATAAAGTTCTTTAAGGCTTAGCCAAGAGTGATATCAAACTCAATTCCCAAGAGAGGTGTCTTTCGATTCACCACCCACTATTTATACTCCGTCGGAACACAGGAGTTAAGGTCGTCCCTTGAGGTGGTGTGTCCCCAAGCAGGCCTTCTAAAAATAAAATTAAGTAATTCACTATCAAAAGTATTTAAAGCACTAAAGGTGGAACACTTAACTCTTCAAGTAAATGTGAAGTGAGTCTAAAAATGGAACATTTAACTCTTCAAGTGAATGTGAAGCGAGTCCAAAAGTGGAACATTTAACTCTTCAAGTGAATGTGAAGTGAGTCCACAAGGTGGAACATTTAACTCCTCACACAAACTCAAAGTGAGTCCAAAAGTGGAACATTTAACTCCTCACACAAACTCAAAGTGAGTCCAAAAGTAGAACATTTAACTCCTCACACAAACTCAAAGTGAGTCCAAAAGTGGAACATTTAACTCCTCACTCAAACTCAAAGTGAGTCCACACCTTAGAAAACTAATGAGATCAAGAAAGCATAAAAAAGGGAACTTTGTGGAACACTTAACACTCTTTTCAAGTAGACCCCTCCCCTATGTATGAATGCTGACCTTGCAACCAAAGGGCAGTAATGGGGGGCGATTAGAAATAAGCGAGACCAACACCCAATTTAGCTAACAAGATCAATCAAAAATAATCTAAAGGTGCTTATCAATACTACTCACAAATGACAAAGGGTTGAATCAATGGAATATTTAACTTTCCAAGCAAACATAGAGTGAGTCCACAAAGTGGTGCATTTAACTCCTTATGTAAACAAGGAATGAATCCATGCCCTTAATCACTCAATGATATATTTGATATTGGAACCAAGAATTACTTAAGGTTTAAACACAAGCATTCACTTACACAAACTTGTATGAAAACAAATTTATGTTCATTCATTTCCCATTAAGAGCATCAATTGAAATGTGTTCTATGAAAGCATGTAAACACTCAAGCCAAACACATGAGAGGTTCAATTTTAATCCCAAAATCCAAATGTTGTAGAGATGGAACAAAGCACCTCAAGCAATTTTAAGCATTTTCCATGAAAGCAAGAGCACTTTCAAAACAACTTGTTAGACCAACAAAAAGTTAGCAAAATCCAAAATCTAACAATGGTTAGCACATGAAAAATTAGATAATTTGCAAAAAAAATTGATCAAATGACAAAATCTGAAAATGAAACCATCATGGTTGGATTAGACTCGGAAAGACCTTTCCAACAATATATAACACTTCAATTTTCGATATCATTTGCAAAAATTTCTCAAAAATGGGTGCCCATTTTCCAGAGTGGCACAGATTTGAAAATGCTGAAATTTTCAAAAATTTTCAAAAAGATAGCTAAGAACCCAAAACTTGCAAGATAGATAAAATAGCTCAAAACAGCTCACTGTCGGGTACAGGCAACATTACAGATGCGCAGAAACAGTGAATAAAAGCGCAGCAAATAGAAACGTTAGCGCAGAATATATGAATGCGCAGGATAGTTAAATGAATGTGCAACAAATCAGAATAAATGCGCAGCAACTATAAATGCACAACAATGTTAAATGGATGCACAGAACAGTGAAACCAATGTGCAGAAAGTATGACAGACAAAAAAAGAAATGTTGGAAAACTGCTAGAAATGGATGCGCAGGAACAGT
Organism: Chamaecyparis obtusa; assembly: GCA_027943335.1. NCBI lineage: Eukaryota > Viridiplantae > Streptophyta > Pinopsida > Cupressales > Cupressaceae > Chamaecyparis > Chamaecyparis obtusa. The sequence continues at coordinate 958,376 of BSBK01000053.1, forward strand.
GAATGAATGCGCAGAAAATATGTATGCGTCGTAGAACTTTATGTATGCGCAAAATAGAGAGGCCAAAGCGCAGAAAATGTATATGCGCAATAGATCGTGACGAATGCGCAGCAATCGTGAACAAATGCGCAGAAACTAACTGGGTAAAATCTGCACACGAAAAACTCAAAACAGAAAGCCAAAGACTATGAATTAAGCCGAAAATATTGACAGAAAATGTAGAATTAAAGGATAAAGCTAATCTACTCTGCCCCACGGTGGGCACAAAAAATGTATGATGAAAATGTGACCACATTTCTATGAATCCTTACATGCAAGAAAACTCAACAATGAGCCCTCACAAATCGATCTATAGCTCTTTATGCATGGAGTTGCAAGATTTGTAAAATTGCTCTCAGCTAGAGCTATAAACTCATGACCTTGCTAGTCAGCCACACAATGAGAGATTTTAAATCAAAGACAAGGGCAACAATGCCAATATCTCCAATGAAATCAATATGGATGCAATGCAATGCAAACTAATCTATGAGAATGAAAGATGCAAGCTATGCTATGAAAGGAAAATACAAGTGTTACAAATCCTCCTATTAAGCTATGTGAGATTAATCTATTGCATAAAGGAAATCTATACTAAAAATGCTATGATTATGCAACTATGATGTAAGAAAACAAGCTAAATGAAATGCAACAACAATGTCTTCAAAGCTTCAATGCAAGAATGTCTTCAAAGAGCTCCAAATGACCTAGAAAACCTACAACATAACATTAGCATAAAAATCTAAGATATGAAAATGAAGGAGAGAGCTCTCCTTTTATAAGAAATGAGATGAAAATGGACCATTGAGATTAAGAGGCAAAAGACTTAATCAACAGTGGAGAAAAATAGAAGCCTGATCCTTGTGCACAAATATCCTCCAATAAGAAAATAGGAGTTGACTTTTGTGTCCCATATAAGACAAAAAATATTTTTTCCCTTTTTCTAAAATAAGAATAATGCTTTATTTGTGCAACATAGGATAAGAAGAAAAGTGGAGATTTTTTATTTAAATAAAAGGGGAGGAAATTCTTTTTAATTAAATAAAGGCTTAGGATAAAGTGATTTTATTATTTAATTAAAAGAGATTTTTAATTAATTAAAAGAGATCATGTTCTCTTAATTAAATAAGATTTTTATTTTTTTTCTTTTTTAAATTAAATAAGGCTCAAACCTTAGGAAATACTGAATTGATTATGATTTAATCAAGGAAATTGATATAATTGATATTGTTGATATTTGAAAATATTGATTCAGGGATTTGACAAATTGCTAAATGGGGGCCCAAAGTCTAGGCGACCATTTTAGGGTGCATACAATATCATACTCATATTCAATGTTTTTATCAAGAGTCTTTTGAAAATCTTCATCAACCTTCACATTTGCACTTTCAACAATATTATTCAGTTTCTTGTTGTAACACTAGTATGTCTTGCTCTTTGTAGAATATCCTAGAAATATACCTTCATTAGCTCTATTGTCAAATTTGCCTAAATTGTCCTAATCTCTCTTAATGTAACATATTCTTCCAAAGATATCGAAATATCTCATTGTAGGTTCTCTTTCATGTCATAGCTCATATGATGTATTTCCATACTTCTTTTGGTACAAAACTCTATTAAGTGTATACACATTTGTGTGTACAACTTCTCTCCAGTAAATTCTTATTTTAATCCTAGCCATCCAGTTTTATGAGACCTATACAAAGGGGTCACTTCATATTTATAAAGGATGGAATGTTAGGGATTGTTGCTAATAGCTACCAAGATAAGTTGTCTTTGAATTTTGGGGATTTCTTAAAGAATTTTTTATTCCTTCATTTGGATTAGATTTGTTTTCAAGTTATTAGTTGAAAGAGATTGGTAGTATTGTTAAAGTGGAATCTTTTTGCTCATACCCTTTTCTAGTAAATGATTTCTATGTGTAGTGTAAGGTTGGTTTTGAGCTCTTATGTGGATGAGTAACTTCTATCACTAGATATGCATTGTTCCATGATGGTGTTTATTTGTGATATGAAAATTATTTACCTTTTACAAGCTGATCTCAACATAATCAACACTAGAAGGAGGGTAATAATACACATATTTCAAGTATCAAACTCATATACATTAATAATACAAATTTCACATACTAGAGCGTATCAATTCATTCTCAACTAAGGTGCATAAAATAATATTGAGATCTACTCTGGGAGCAAGAGAACTAAAAGAGTTAAAGTTTGATCAGAAGCCTAGGAAAGGCAAGAAAGAAGATACAACAAGTTAGAATTCACAAAGAGTAGAAGATCTTGCAAAGTTATCCCAAACTCCACCACCTCAATGTCAAGTGCAAGGAACTTCTTGTGTTCAACAAGGACTAATTCAAGGAAGTAGTCAATAAGGAGTTTCTCAAGTTCCACAAGTGCCAGTTTAATAAATTATCCCGATAGTTGTTCAACAACAACTAATTACAACAATGGCACTTTAAAGTCCACAAACTGCATCTTCTTTTATAATTTTTCCTACTTACCATGACATGCCTAAGAATCCTAAGCATTTACATTCCAATTTCTTTATCAATGATGTTAACCGTATTGTGAATGAGCACATCAAGAGCTTTAAAGACGCCTTCCAAAACATAAATATTCAGAATCAAGATATTGTGTGCAAATAGTTCTCTTATTCATTAGCCAAGGAAGCATTTTACCGATACATCAACCTTCCCACCAATTCAATCCAGACCTAGTGATAGTTGAAAGATGCATTCCTAGGAAAGTTCTGATTACTCACCATTCTTGTAGAGCTATATAGGCAATTCATTGATGTGAGGAGACAAGAATGTGAACCCATCAGTGCTTTCAATAACCAATTTCAAAGAGCTTATTCAAGGTTGCATGATATATATCATGTAGTTTATTATGCAACCATCCACATTTACTATGACTCTTTGGATTGTCTCACTTACATGTTTTTCTAGAAGGATCATCTGACACCAACTAGCTTGAAGGATCATCTGACACCAACTAGCTTGATACAATCCTATGCAAAGGTCAAAAAGGTTATCCTCCAATCACAAGAAACTTCTACAAGAGCACCTAGCTACTTTTGACACACTAGTATGTTGAATCAAGAAGAAAGTAACACCGTTATAAATTATTCTCCTACCATCAATCCAATTCCTCTTCTTATGAATCAACTAGTCTTGCATCCAACACCTCATGTCACAAGCAGTGTCATCTTGACATGTTTACCTTTATAATGTGACACCTTTGACATGGTTTAGAATTTTTTACCCTTTATTTGTGATATAAAAATTGTCCACAACAAGTTAAAATATTGTCCATCCAGGTCACTTACCTCAAAAATTAGAATAACTGACTCTAGAATTCATAGAGAAATTATCAGACATATCAAGGTTCCAATCGAGGGTATCACAGAAATTCTCCTAAACACTAAGAGAATTATCAAAGATAAGGTCAAGGACATCTAGAGAACAACTTTGGGTATCGTAACAATAACCAAGGATACTAGAAGAGATCATGGAAGAAAAATCCTAACAATGGAAGAGTGCATTCACCATTGGACAATCCATAAGCTTCTTAAAGTTGACCCCCAGATAGAGTTTTATTAGCAGAAGAAGCTCTATTAGGATGGTGGAGGATGCATAATATAAATTAGCATTAGGAATTACAATGTTGAGAATTCCAGAGGGTTATTGATATCTATAAGGGATAAATAAAGAATAAAAAATCTTCAATGAATCCTCTAACATTAGGATATGAGTTAGTTCCTATGCCTAGATATGACGAGTCCTAGTCTCTCCTCTTGAACCAAAAGAATACATGCCATTGCAAGCTAATAATAAGTTTCCACCTGCATCAACAATTGGTCTAAAATAGGCACTAGAGTACTAAGGCCCACCAATTTATCAACCTCCATCCATGTCACTAAATGAGTCACTAAAAAAGGATAGTTAGATTTTCCCTCCACTTTGCAATAGTGTCCTAGTGGAAGGAATGAGTGAAGTTCAAGCGTATAAAAAATCATCAAGGAATGTAGCCTCAAAAGCATATCAGAGGAATTACATAAATCATGAACCATTGACATATATTCCTATGAATAATTTCTCAATGCCTCCACATCCAAATGTGAGAAATGTTCTAGGTCCTCTAAAATACTCACCAAAGTATTGACAACCAACTTATTCACAAAGTGAAAGAGGGAAACCTATAATACAACCTTCTATTCAACAAGGAGAACAAAGACAAAAGGGGAATCCTCCTAGAGACAAATTCAAAAGGTTGAGCTCCTATGTATTAGAAGAGCTCAAGAAATCAAGTTTATTCCAACACTATTCGAGTTAATGAAAGTTCCAAAGATTGGAAAGACACTACTAGGATGCATGAATGATATCACCCCAAAGATCATTCCCCAAGGTGTATCACACATTTTTAGAAGTACACCTTGTAGTTCCTGACCCAATCCAACACATAATGCTAATGTAGTCTAAGATGAGCCACCAATGTCATGGAATGCATTTGATGCTCTACAAAATCCTCCTAGCTTCATTGGCATGGTACAAAATTCTCTTGATGCTCAAAAGGCTAAAACCAATGAAGATTTTCTACAAAATAATCCTACAATCAAAGAGAAGGATACAACTAGAGGCACTGATGCACCAGTAGAACAAACCACAAATACGACACGGAATGGAAAAAACACTTGGAAAAATACAAAAGATGAATAATTCAATCCAAGGATGTAAAAAGAAAAGCTCATGATCTTCCATCAAGGAATGGACGAACCTACTCCTTTCCTCCTATCTTCCAGAATTTTTAGCAAAATGTTGTATAACTGCTTAATAAACTTAAGTGCATCTAACAATGTAATGCCTTTGGTTGTGTAGATGATTGGGATTTATCCCAATACAAACAAACAAGAAAGTAAAATAGTTGGATACAACAAAGGTTCCAATTGTGGGAGAATTGAATAACATTGATATGCAACTGGCCTCTAATCCTAGAGTTCATAGTTGTATTGCTATTTCTATTATCAACATGCCATAAGGGTATGGTATGCTATCAAGTAGAGATTGGTCAAGGAAATTGAATAGATACATATCCACCAACTTCTTTCATATGTGGTTGTCATGAAAAGGAATCCCAGATAAAATAAATATAGAGAGCACACCTAGACTCAAATTGTTGATAACCAAACATGGTGAAGATAATGAGATTTTGTTCATGGAGACATACTTGGGATCATATATGTTGAAGACTACAAAAGTCCTAATGTTACATGATTCTACCTAAGGAGAATATTTGAAAGAGACATAAGAATTAACATAAGTACTTATTGAAAGTGATCGAGAAACACAAGTTGATGAAAATAAAGGGAAGTTTGAAAATTTCAAGAACTTTTTCCTAAAAAGTGTGAAGCAATAAAAAAAGATGGGTAAAGGTGTTGATGTTTAAAATTAATTTCTACCCAATTGGTGTAGAATCCATAATACCTTTCACTCAGAAATCTCATGTGCAATGTGTAAAGTTGTTATAGAGAAATTATCAAAGATGATTCAACAAGTATCTATGAAGGAAGATGTCCAAGAAATTAAGGATATTAAAAATCCTTTCAAGGAGGTAATTACAAAATTTGAAGAAGGGGAAAATTATCAAGGGTAGAATTATCAAGTGGAGAAGCTATTTAAAGAATCACCCTCCATCATTGTGCCACACCAATAGAATTTACACCACATCAACAAAGTCAAAGTCAAAGTCCTTAGTATGAATGCAAGAAAAAGGTTACCAAATCGCACACTCAAAAAAAAAAAAAATCTGGACATAGTGGTTTGATGGATAAAAGTCAAAGAAAGGAAGTGGAGCTAGCATTAAGCTAGTTAATCCAATCAAATAAACTTACTTGTCTAGACACAGACTGTAGTTTCCATGCACTAATAATGTCATTTATTGTGAATCATTGGTTCATGGATTGCTACTTGCTATCCAAAAGGGTTCCAAGATTCTACATGCACGTGGAGATTTATATGTAGTTTTAAGGCAAGTGAGAAAATTATATGCCCACCATTATAAAAGATCAAGTCACTACCACAATAGAGTATGGGACCTCATTAAATTTTTTAATGCCCTCAACATCAAACAAGTCTATTGATCAAGCAATCTAGTATCAAATTTATTGGCACATGCAACTAGTTCATTGGAACCTCTTGTCATGGTTGTGTGAATAAATTCATAGTCGAGTTGACATCAATACCCCCAGTTCTTGATAACATCACCAACTTCCAAGTATTTGAAGATAATAAGCATATCCTCTATTTTCTCACGAATACAAATGTATTTGCTACTCAAGTTATTGACACCGAAGAATCGCAAGAAGTAGATTTTGACATTGATGGATTCATGAACTTGAATGAAAACACCATTCCATGAGGAATGGTAGAGCTAGAAATAATTTTTTATCTAGATAGATTGAACGACCTCAGATATCAAGCAACTGAAGGAGGTGAATGTGAAAAGATGAATTTAGGAATTAACAAGCATGTTAAGAATGTTTTCATTGGGAAAGTCTATACACTCAAAGAGAGAGAGGATATCCTGAAGATTATGAAAGAATTCCCATACATGATAGCCTAGGGATACAAGGATTTGAAGACATATGACACATCCCTCATCACACATACAATTCCACTCAAGCTAGGCAATAAATCACTTCAACATAGACAAATATTAGTTAATCCATTGCTAGATTCATTGATTCGTCGGGAAGTAAAGAAACTGCTCTTTGCGAGAATCATCTTCCTAGTCAGATACTCAATGTGGGTCGCCAATCTAATTCTAATTAGAAAGAATAATGGAGAAATAAGATTGTGCATAGATTTTTAAAAACTAAACAGAGCTTCAAAGAAGGACAACTACTTATTTCCATCAGTTGATGAAGTATTTCAAATTGTTAATGGATCTCAAATGATGCCATTTTTAGATGGTTATTTAGGGTATAACCAAGTGATGGTGGACAAAGAAGATGGATTAAAATTTGCATTCATGACCAAGTGTGGTACATTTTCTTACAAGAGAATGCCCTTTGTGAACATTGGAGCTACTTTTAAGAGAGCAATGGATATTGCATTCTGTGATTTGGTTAGAAAATACATTATTATATACAAGGATGATCTCATTGTATTTTCTGAAAGAAGAGAAGATCATATGAGTGATTTAAGAATAATTTCTTACAGATGCAAGAGTTACAAAATCTCACTAAATCCTAATAAATGCAAGTTTGGTGTCCTTGAAGGAAAACTTTTAGGACATGTAATTTCAGAGCATGGAATTTCAATTGACCTAGAACACGTTGAAGATATTTCAAGGATATTAGTGTCTACAAGTTAGAGAGAATTGAGGTCATTCTTTGGTAAGATCAACTTTGTGAGGAAGTTCATAATTGGGCTTGTTAAGATATTTAGACCATTAAACAACATGTTGAAGAAGGGTGCAAAGATAGATTATATGCCAATGGAAAAGAAAGCATTTGCAGAAATCAAGCAAGATATTGTGGATGCTTCTATGCTTGTTAGTCATGATTACACTAGACCATTCTTCATATATTCCTTTGCTTCAAACATGCATGGGAAACAATCCTCACACAAATAATAGAAGAGAAAAATGAGCATCCAATTGCATTCATGAGTTCACCACTGAAGGATGCAGAGTTGAGATATCCAAATATTGAAAAACAAGCCAATGCATAAGTAAAGACAATAAAAAAATTTAGAAACTATATTTTAAGAAGTAAGGTATATGCCATAGTTCCTAATGTTGTGGTAAAGATATTGTTGATGTAGAATGAATTGGGAGAAAGAAGAGGAAAATGGGTTACCACCATTCAAGAGTATGACATTGAGATACAACCAACAAAACTAGTCCATTGGAAGACTCTAACATAAATAATCGCTACAATAGGACATGGGCTCGTACAAAAAATTTATGTGTTATGTGAAGTATCTCTTAACGAGTGGTACAATGATATTATTTACTATTTGTTGAATCACAAATTTCCCTCCCACGTGCATATAGTAGAGAGAAGAGCTTTGAGAATGAAGAGTCAACAATACATGCTTCAAGGGGTTGTGTTGTATATAACTAATAATGATGAGATTCATTTGAGATGTGTTGGAAAAGAAGAAGCAAAGAAGATCATTGAACATTTCCATAGTAAATTCACAACCACTCATGGAAGTGGTCTGACCATAGCCCATTAAATCTCAAGGATAGTATGCTATTGGCCTACATTATTCAAGGATGCATATGAACAGATGAAAGCTCGTAACACCTGCCAAGTACTTGTTGTACATGAGTAGAACATTTATATGCCTTTCCAACCCATCATTGAAGTGCAACCTTATGCTAAGTGGGTATTAGATTTTATTGGTGTGATTAATTTGCCTTCCTCAACACAATACAAATATATCCTGACTATTACCATCTATTACACACAATGGTTAGAAGCTCAAGCTCTTAAAAAAATGCACAACAAATGTGGTCATCAAGTTCCTTGAAGAGAATATTATCACTAGATTTGGATGCACACACGCTTTGGTGTGCGACAATACATTTTCATCTTTGAGGTTTTCCAATTGGGCATTTGAAAATGGGATAACATTGAAGTTCTCATTCAACTACTATCCATAGGGAAATGGATTAGCAAAATCAATGAACAAGAACCTGCAAAGTGCAATCAAGAGCTTACTAGATAAAAATCCTAAGGACTAGCACACACAGTTGAGATTTTCTCTCTGGGTAGACAAAACCATAATTAAGGATGCATGTGAACATGTGAAAGCTTGTCACACCTGCCAAGTACTCGTTGTACATGAGTAGAACATTTATATGCCTTTGCAACCTATCATTGAAGTGCAACCTTATGCTAAGTCGGTATTAGATTTGATTGGTGCGATTAATCTACCTTCCTCAACACAATACAAATATATCCTGACTATTACCATCTATTGCACACAATGGTTAGAAGCTCAAGCTCTTAAAAAATACACAACATATGTGGTCACCAAGTTCCTTGAAGAGAATATTATCACTAGATTTGGATGCACACATACTTTGGTGTGCGACAATACATTTTCATCTTTGAGGTTTTCCAATTGGGCATTTGAAAATGGGATAACAAATTGAAGTTCTCATTCAACTACTATCCATAGGGAAATTGATTGGAAAAATCAATGAACAAGAACATGCTAAGTGTAATCAAGAGCTTACATGATAAAAATCCTAATTAAGAGCACACATTGTTTTGATTTTCCCTCTGGGTAGACAAAACCATAATTAAGAGCTCTTTGGGAATATTTCCCTATCTTTTGGTCTATGGACAAGATTCAATCTTTCCAATTTAGTTGAGAATGTTGACACTACAATTCATGCAAGAATATTTGGAAGGTGAAGATAGAGTGCAGACAAGACTACCCCAACTATTGCACTTGGAAGAGAAAAGAGATTAAGAATTCAAATTTTTTGTGAAACATCAAGGAGTGGTCAAAAGGTGGTTTGATAGAGTGGCCAGAGTCAAGGACTTTCAGATTTCTGACTTGGTTCTGTACTAGGATAAGGCCCATGAATGAAGATATGACATGATATATTTGACAATTTATGGATGGGTCTGTATCAAATTTTTGAAATCCTAGGAGATAATGCATTTAGGTTGAAAACTCTGACATGAGAGAGAGTGTCATTGCCCCTCAATGGAAAATTCCTCAAGCATTACTTTTGACCTTAAGTTTCCTTCTGGAGGCCTACCCTGCACATAGTTAGTTTAGGTTTTCCTTTTTATTTTGATTTTGGTTTTCCTTTGGCTTCCCTTTTGTTTGGTTTCCTATTTTGGTGTGTTCCTTTTGGTTTTGTTTCCCTTCCCATGTGGGGTTTTTTTTTTCTTAGTTTAGGGTTTTGGTTTCCCTTGACCTTGTTTGCTCAAGTTGTTTCCATGGTGGCAATGCATACATAGAACCACCCATCCAAAAAAAGGGTAACAATGGGCGACTATCATATTATCTTGGCAATGGAGATTCCTTCTTCCTTGCATGACTGATTTATAAGAAGATGAAATCCCATAACTTGTTTATAAGATCTAGTTGTAGCATAGGTGAGGAGGATGTTAGCAATGGCTATACAAAAATTCATTACACCTGCCAATATAATTTGCTCAAAAGTTCCTAAAGCCTTTTAAATGAAATCATTTTGTGTGTATCTTGCCTTCCTTGGATATTAAACTTGCTTCATAGGAGAGTACCATCCCTCCTTCGCATATCAAATTCCCCCTCTCTATGTCATCTCCTAATCTTTATCTATCCTTTTGACTTGATGAAACTCCATAATTTGTTCAGAACCTCTTATTGTGGTGTAGGAATGAGGATAGGAATGAGGACACACTAAAAGGTTGTACAATTTAATCTTTTTACACCTACCAACTATGCTTTGCTCGAGACTTTCTAAAGCCTTTTCAACAGATTCATTTCATGCCTATCCTCCCTTCATTGTATTCCATAAAATTGTATTTATCTAACCTTCTTGTCCAACCTTTACTTCTCCATACAAACTCCACACGATTTTTTATAGATTTTTCTAGGAGTCAATTCTTACATAAATAATTTCAGAATAAGATTTTAGTATTCTTTATTTTTTTGGTTCATCCATTGCTCAAGAGTGCCCTAATACAGCCACGTGTTATTTCTATTTGTTACTGTTTTTTTAAAAACGCATTCCCGTCCAAAAAAGCAGGGCCCTTCTCAATAGGAATGTCCACCCATCTCTGGAACGTGCCCTAACAGCTCTGCAACTAAGCATGGCCGTTGAAAAAAAAGCATGGCATTTAAGAAAAAGGCATGGTCGTTGAAGAAAAAGCATGGCCGTTTAAAAAACGCATGACCGTTGAGAGAAAACTTGCTTCCACTGGCACTTATAATTGAGGAGGGCAGACACTTATCTGGAGAAGACCTGAGGCTAAAATGTGTAAAGTGGTTATGCAGCAGTGAATTTGGAATCGGGTGAAGATTATCATGGAATTCATTATGCCAGTGGTATGCGAAGATTTTCTATTAGGCGAGGGGCAAGATGTCGCTGATGTAATTGGAACAATTATCAAATGGGGAAAGTAGTTCCAGGTTACTTTCTAGTTAATTTTTTTCTCTATATTTCTTTTATTATAATATTTTGCAAGAGAGTCAGTCACATTGATTGTATCTGCAATCTGATTATATAGCTCTTGTATGTTGCTTTTGGTAGCAGAGTTGGCGTCCATGCTCTATTGAATGCGCAATGTTCAGCTCTGCCCTCGCCCGGCAAAGGGGCAGGCGAAGGAAGGGGCAGAGCACAACTGATGGAGGCAAAATAATCATTCTAGATGATTCTTCTTACACGTGTGTGATGTTTTATGTGAGTGACTGCCCTTGTTTATTACGCGCGTAATGTTTTATGTGAGTTCCTACAATTTTATTATAAAGCTCTTATATCTCAATTTTATTATAGAGCTCTTATATGTCACTGGGAATCTGCTGGAAAAGGTGGTTTAACCATGGGGATAATTTTACATACAAAATTTACAATGGTGTTCTGGTTAAAATATAGGGTAGCAATTAAAAAAAGTTTAAATATAAGAGAATGTGGTATAAATTCCAAAAGTGAGGTTGAATATTTCCAGATTTATAATCAGTTTTTTTAAATGTTGTTTCTGAAGTGACCCTTGGATATCTGATGTATTAAAACTTAATATTAATCACGCTTGTGGTTGTTTCGGGATTTGATTAAAACCTTCATGTCATCAACAAAAGAGACTGCAGTATATGTTCAAGAAAATTCCTCTTCAAATGCCAGGAAGCTCTAACCCTGTTTATGTATAGTCTATGGAGGAATGTTATGTCCCACATACTCAGCGCCTCTGACATCTTTCAAGTGGCCCACTTCTGCAGGACATTGCTCGGCCTTATATCTCTTTCGGTGATCTCCATCTGACTAAATTGTTGTAACTTGTAAGACGTTCTTCTCAAGTATGCTCCTAAATTCCTCTGCATTCTTTTCCAAAGAAATTCTTGGTGCACCATGCATAATGTTTTGCAAACTTTAGAGATGTGTATTGTAATGAGTCAATGGATCCATGTGCTGATTTTGTACATTTTTCTGTTTGAGCTTGTTAATGGGTATATGTTTGATATTTAATGCACATAGTATTAAGTTTTAACAGTAATGCTAATATATGATTTTCTACTGCATTTGCAGTGTTGTTAACAGCTGGATTGGCAAGACAGATTCACTTCATAGACTTGATGAATGTTTAGAATGTTCTTTCATGTCATTTTATTTTTTATTCATGATTTTTGGTTTCTTTCTATATTTATTTGGCATGGCCATGCCTCTTTTGTTTTTATTTTGTTTGGAGGTCTACTTTTATATGTTTGGTATATATATATTTTTTAATTTGTTATTTTATTGTTTTATGTGTGGATCTTTCTCTTTTTAAGTTTTATTGTTATTTTGTATTAGTATTTTTGTGGGCTATGATTTTTCAATGGAGTGCAGTAAAGATAGAAGTGATGACAAGGAGGAAGAGTAAAGAAGCAGCACTACACATCACAAGCATCAGGAAACACAATAGGTACCAATCTTTGAACTTGTGTATCACAGACACCATACTTAGGTTGAGCAATAAAATTTGATTCAATCCATGTAGATTTATTTCTTGCAAGACCAAACTTTCATGGAAATAATGTACCATTTTACCTCTTTGTTCGCTTAATTGGAATTAAAATACTGTTTTTCAAGTGAGTTATAAGTTTTCAATTTATTATTTACTTTGTTGAGTTAGATTTTCAATTGTTCGATCCAACTTGTATACCATTAATACATGCACTATAAAATTTCATGACAAAAAATACTTAGTGCAATTTACATTTGCTGCATCTTGATTAAACATAACATTTAGAAACTAGTCTGGTGGTTAATTTTGGCATTATTTTTTCCATTTTCATAGTTTCCTATTTCCTAAATTATTTCCTCTACAATTCAAATATAAATTTTGCCAGCTTTTTAATTATTTATTTATGTTATAAGTTAATTCAAAAATCTAAAACCTATTTACCTTAATTAAACTTGTTCTTTAACCATGAATCTGTGTGATCGAGATTTCTTTTAGTATGAAGCCTGTTCTCGAATCCAATAGTCCATGTGAATCTTGCTTCACCAAATATTTAAAATTCACTTCAAATCTATTTTTATGTGAATTTTGAATTTCAAAACTCTAGTGGCTATAGAATATTTAGCTTCCCTTTGCCTACATATAACATGTCAAATCTTTTCAAACCTGAACTATAATATTAATTTTGATTGATTGCATAGGTGTCATGAACTATAAAAGACATTTTAACCATAGATTTGAAACTCCTAATAAACCTTCATATTCTTGTTGTTACTGAAGTTTGCACTCTTGCTGAGCTTTCAACTCAGAAGCCTAGTGAAACATGGGATGGTCTCTCTGATAGTTGAGACCAACCTCTAGAGAAGGCTGGTTCCTATACTACCACTTTCACTGAGAAAAGGGAGAGAAAAAGACTTGGAACAAAAGCTAAGATCTAATGGGGTGATGGACTGGATAATTTTGTCATCTGTATTGCTGTTTTGTCTTCACAATGTATCAATAATCAACTCAGTTTCATACAACCCAAGTATTTTCATATACCAATGCATCACTGTTTTGCTAGGAGCTTTGAGTTTTCATTAGTTTTGATGGAGAAGAGATGTTTTCATGACCAAATAACTATTTGCAGCTATCACACAGACTACAACCTGCATAAAGTGTATATTTTCTGCCTATAGGTGCTAGAATGAGACTTCCATTTTTTCCCTGAGAAAACACACTAACATCCATCAATCATTATTTTGCACACAATATAACAATACCTGAGAAGGTGAAATTACTAAAATCTTATTGTTGAATGGTGTCTTTACAATAGTACAAATCTGAAAATGACTGATTTTCTCTTGAAAAATGAAATATTACATATGCTTCAGCCTCTACAACTGATTTTTGAGTTAAAAATTAGAATACGATATTTCTTGGTCTGAGAGAACCATTTTAGGTTTCAAAACACAGCAGAAAAAATGCAAAAATTAGAATACGATATTTCTTGGGCTGAGAGAACCATTTTAGGTTTCAAAACACAGCAGAAAAAATGCAAAAATTAGAATACGATATTTCTTGGTCTGAGAGAACCATTTTAGGTTTCAAAACACAGCAGAAAAAATGCATGAATTAACCCCAAGAGATAATCCTAGGCATCTCTTTATGGAGGAATAAATGTTTTTCCACTCCTTGAGGCCAAGTCAAGCTTCCTTTTCAGCATTGGGGAACCACTCTCCTAACTCACTACCTGAAACAATTCCAACCAGATCTCCACTAAGGCGTAGAATATGAGGTTGTTTTATTTTAAATTGAATGATCTAGATATTCTCCTTGTAAAAAATCAAAACTGTCTCTACCTCCTGCATGAGTCAATGATGGTTTCAAGCTGTCATAACTATCCTTGCTAATCATAAATCCTGTGAAACAACTTCTTTCTTGAAAATAGGGACAAGTTTCTTATGATTTTGAACTTGTCTTGATTCCTTGAAGGCGTGGAGAAAGAGCCTTATTCCAATGCATCTTCAAACCTCTTTATGAGCCTTAATAGATCACCTGATCTACTTCCTCCATGTCAATATTTGGTAGACACTCTTAGCATGCGTTGATTGCTGACTTGGATATTGCCATTTGATTAAATCTCTCATTCGCATCTTATTATCATTATAGGTCGATATGTGGAAACAACTGACACTAGACTGGTGAGCATGTTCAAATACATGTAAAAGATATAACTTTTGAATTTTATTATGCAACCCTCTTATTGATGTCACTCTCTCCAAATTGACTATCATGAACACCTCTTTGATGCCTCCAAGAATCATTGCAATGCACGACAACCTGATATCCTCCACCATTTGCGTTTAGTTCTGAGGTTTTAAAATATAAGGCAATTAGATCTGCTCTTCTTATTCCTCAGTGGTAGTCTTCAATTATGAATTCCACGCTCATCATTTGCATTATTAATGTGTTCAGTCTCTTGTGCTAATTTTCAAATTTAGGCTTTCTTTCCATTTACTCTCAATCCATTGCAGATGATCTGAACACGTTTGTAACAACCAATGCCCATGGCTCCTCCATAAACATTTTCCTTTTTAAAGTCTAGTTTCAAAAGCTGTAAATGTATGTGAGCCAATGTAATTAAGATAAGAACGAGCAGTTGTAAACACTTCTACACAGAAAACCAAAGCTATTGTTTTCTTATGCTTGTCCACACCTAACCCAAACATCTTAAACCCAGCTTTATTTGGAAAAATGATGTGAAGAGGCCTTTCGATCATCAAAGGTATCCAACCACGAGAAAGTGAGAAACTTTACTGCTACCTCTAGGCCAAGTTACAAGACTTAGCTCCTTGACTCTTTTGATAGCATTAAATGTACTCTCGGCAATACTAATTGGAAGGTAAATGGTTGGGTATCCTACATTTGCAGTCTTGTAACCCGCAGCTTTACAACCTGTCTCAGGCTTGTTTATAATCTCAAAAACAGAATTTATGCAATCACCTTTAGCATCAAATCCAACAAGGCCTGTTGTACCCAAAATTTTGGTTTTCTGAATTTGATGGAGCAATGCAGATGCATTGGTTGGTTCTCTTTCTTCTGCCGGATTAGAAGTTTTAAGGGAGTATCTGGATCACCAGATAAATCATACTTCTTCTGATCAAATAAGCAATGTACAGCTTCTGTGATCACCCAAAGCACATCATATGCATAGAATGCCACAACTCTTACATTCTGATCTTCACAACAGCTAGTTCGTAGGCATTTTCTCAATTCATTGAAGAGATATTTTGATCTTCAAAGATGGAGGAATAACACTCAAGTACATAATACCTTCTAGTGCTGTTAATGAAGCAACACCAAGAGGTAGTGTGTCTCATATGCCTGCAATACCATCTGTAACAATCCAACATAGCTGCTGTTGAACTTTTTCGAATGAATAGCAACAAAGGGTAAAGTTTGGCTCAAATCAGGTTGCATGTGCACTAAATATGTTGTGTCTCTTCTGATAGCATTAAATGTACTAGCAATAGTACTTGGAGGGTGAATAATCAAGTATCCTATATTTGAAGTCTTGTAACCCACAGCTTTACATTCTGTCTCAAGCTTGCTTATAATCTGAAAAACAGAATGCAATAAATCACCTTTAGCATCGAATCCTATAAGGCCTATTGTACCCAAAAATCTGGTTTTTTGAATTTGATGAAGCAATGTAGATACATTGGTTAATGCTCTTCCTTCTGCTGGATTGAAAGTTGCAATGGGAGCATCTGGACCACCAGATAAATCATGTTTCCTCTGATTGAGTAAGCTATGTACTGCATTTATGCATCTGGACCACCAGATAAATCATGTTTCTTCTGATTGAATAAGCTATGTACTGCTTTTATGGTCATCCAAACCACTTCATATGCATAGAATGCCACCACTCTTCACTTCTTCTCTTCATAACAGTTACTTCGTAGTCATTTTCTCAATTCATAGAATAGATATTTGATCTTCAAAGGAAGAATATACACTCGAGAACATACTTGATACTTTCTAGGGTTGTTAATGAAGCAACAGCAAGAGGTAGTGTGCCAAATATGCCCACACTGCCATCCGTAACAATCCAAACATAACTTCTATTGAACATTTTCAAGTGAATAGCATCAGAGAGTAAAGGTTGGCCCAAATCAGGTTGCATGCGCACTAAAATAACCCTTGTGACTCTTTTGATAACATTAAATGTACTCTCAGCAATAGTAATTGGAGGATGAATGGGGTCAAGTATCCTCCTACATTTGAAGTCATGTAACCCATAGCTTTACAACATATGTCAAGCTTGTTTATAATCTCAAAAATAGAATGCAAGCTATCACCTTTAGCATCAAATCCAATAAGGCCTGTTGTACCCTAAAATCTGGTTTTCTGAATTTGATGAAGCAATGCAGATACAATGGTTGATTCTCTTCCTTCTGTTGGATTAAAAGTTTCAATGGGAGTATCTGGATCACCAGATAAATCATACTTCTTCTAATCAAATAAGCCATGTACAGCTTCTGGGATCACCCAAAGCACATCATATGCATAGAATGCCACAACTCTTATATTCTGATCTTCACAACAGCTACTTTGTAGTCATTTTCTCAATTCATAGTAGAGATATTTGATCTTCAAAGATGGAGAAATATACACTCAAGTACATACAATACCTTCTTGTGTTGTTGATGAAGCAACACCAAGAGGTAGTGTGTCTAATATGCCTGCAATACCATCTGTAACAATCCAAACATAGCTGCAATTGAACATATTCAAATGAATAGCAACAAAGAGTAATGTTTGGTTCAAATTAGGTTGTATGTGCACTAAAATTACCCTTGTTTTGATTTCGTGAAGATCTAATAGTACCTTCTTCCTCCATACATAGGTTTACTATTTCATATTCAAAGTACACCATGCATATTCATTCATGAGATATCTGTCATTCTATTGATTGTGTATGAAACTTTCACATCTTTTCCATGACTGCCTGTGTTCTCAGTCTTCTTCAAGGAGTGTCATTTGTCTGTGACCTGCCATTAGGTCACATTGTTCTTTTAGCAAGGTTAACTATGGACTGTCCACCATGCCACAACTGTCCATGAATATTTGGTTGCCACTGTTCATTTCTTGCAAGGGTTTTGGACAGGGTTCTAAAATTATTTCTTCACTCTTCACTGTTGCTATGATCATTTGACAATCTTCTATGACCTTATCAGATAATGCCTTCATCGTCTGATGTTGGAGGCCTGTAGATTCATTGTCCTTTGCATGACAGCCTTTAGTTCCTTTTGTGTTGGCCTGTGTATCACATGTTGCACTTTGGTTATATGACTGACATTGACATTCTTTCTAACCCCTGCCATATGTATACTGCCATACTTTGATGGCATCGTTGATTTGTCTTCTTCTTGCTTCATGACTTTATTTATTTAACATGATTATTGTTATTGATGATTTATTCGCTCTCCCTTCTGGACCATTACAATTTCTTGACATTGGCATATACCCTTGAGCATGAAGGAGTCTTGATTCTATCACAGAGGCTCGCTTAACCTTCCATTGTTCAATATCACACCTACAATTTAACCTCCGCCATTATATTTACCTCGCCAGGAGGTTTTATATCAAGATCCAAACGCTATTCCCTGCTCATCTGCCCTCCATGATAATGCAACCTCCTCTTATCTCTAACTGCCTTTAGTTTACTGTATGATACAACCTTCTTCATAAGAAGACGTTGACTTGATTTTAGGTCTATTCATCTGAGTCATGTGATTATTACCATCTCTATATGCTATATGTTGTCTAGCTAACAGAGTCCTTTGTCATTTCTATTTTGAAATAGTCCTGCTATGGACTGTTTGACTATCACTTCCTTCCTTCCCTATCCACTGTTATCTTGTCATTATTGCAGGGAAGTTGTGTGCATGCCAAGAATGATATTCCCTATCTTTTTGTTGAGAGTCTTACCTCCTTGCCTATTCTTGTCTTCCTTTATGGTGTCTTTTTAATCTATTATGCACTGACTCTATGTTCATTCCCTTGTATATAGTATCCTCCACCACTTAATGTTCTGAAACACTGTGAGCTTTTCAAGTTTAAAATTCATAGAATACTCTATGATCACTTCTTGAGACATTGAACTACCTTAAGTCTTCTATACTTCATGTTTGACTGTCACTTCCTTCCCTATGCACTGTTATCTTGTCATTATTGCAGGGAAGCTGTGTGCATGCCAAGAATGATATTTTCTATCTTTTTGTTGAGGGTCTTACCTCCTTGCCTATTCTTTTCTTCCTTTACGGTGTCTTTTCAATCTATTATGCACTGACTCTTTGTTCATTCCCTTGTATATTGTATCCTCCACCACTTAATGTTCTGCATTTTCATGTTTAAAATTCATAGAATACTCTATGATCACTTCTTGAGACATTGAAGTACCTTTGTCTTCCATACTTCCATCTCTGTTTCATGACATCTACCAGGCATCTAACAACAAACAGTTACACTTTTAGACAATTTTCTCTCTAAAAAGCTTTTCTTCAAATGTCTTAATGAGTATCCATTTGATATTCTTGACTTATCTCTTAGTAAACTGTCTTGACATTATTCACATGCACTATCTTGTTCATTTTGTTTGAAATGTCTCTTTCATATTTCTCCTTGTTATGTCTTGTTCTTCAATATTTCATCTTAACTGTGCTATGCTTTCTCTTTTTTCTTATATCAAAGAAGATGCAAAGGGGTTTTGATAAATCGAGACTTACTCTAAAGGGTTGCATGGAGAAAATAAACCTTCACTATACCTTTATGTTGCACCTCATGCTTCCTTATGAGGTGCATGCATGAAACTATCTACTCATTGTCATTTGGCATGACTATCCCTGTTTTGATCTTGAAAATGGCACTGAGTTACCTTTTAATCTTTATGGTTGTTTCTTGTGTAATTCTGACTGTCATTAACACTAGTTAAGAAAAGCTCATATCCTTGATTACATGGTGTCACTGTCAAACTTTTATGCTTCTTTAATGAGTGTCCTATTATTTTAATCTCCCCTCTCTACTGTAGGACTGTGGCTGCCACCCTTCACTGTCTTTTTTTGTAGGTTTTAGATCTTTGTTTGAACTTATATGAGATCAAGAATCCCAAGAAAACTTCTCCATTAAAATGTTGACTGATACACTTGAAGAAGGGAAAGATATTTCTGGCCACTCATCATAGTCTCTGTAGATCCAAAATGTAGAGACAATGAAGCCAGGTGTTTTTAAGAAGCTGTTGCCCTTTTAATCAAAACAAATGTCCTGTCACTGTCATTATGCCTCTTTCATACATGTGAGTTCTCTTCTCTAGCTTAATGACAGTAAAGGACACTGTAGTCTCTATCCTTGCCATTGAAGCTTATATACCATTGTTGATTTGATATTCAAAATTGGCCTTTAATATCTATCGTGCTGTAGTAGACTGAACACTTACCCTGTTTATCATAATGGTTGTGGCTCATTGACTAACTTCATCATGGTGCGTGGACTTTTTCACCTCTTGTGACTGTCCTTTTATCCACGGTGACTGTTATTTGATTTTCTTAAAACAAGTTTTCATGTATTGCATGCACATAGTGACTGCAAACTTGCTCCAAGTATTCTTTCATACAGTAGTGTGTGACATTAACATCAGCAAGGATTTTAACAAGGTTTTGGATGAAGACAAAGGTTTGTTTCTCTTCCTGGGAGAGAGTGTTAACCCTTTCCAACCTTGACAAGAATCATCCACTAGTGAGAGTTTCAACTCATGGATCAACCTTCCATTGTATCTGTAGATACTAACCATATGGACCTAATTCTGGTGCATTTGTCTTGAATGGAGTTGAAGTTAGACTTGCCTCCGATAATCTAATTCATTTCAAGGTGCTAGACTTGATATAATACTCAAGTCTGACAAGAGGTCATCATGAGGCAAGAAACCTTCATTTCTATCTCTATGTGGCATCTCTCTAATCACAGTAAATTCGTTTTCATCTTGAGAGTGGACCTTCTTGACTGACTTTGTTTCCTCATGATCATTGTGGTCTCCAACATAGCAGTTCATAACTCCTAATTGTCATCTTATATGAATTTGACCTATTTGTTAAGACAACCCTATAAACTGTCATCATAGTCCTAGAAGGTTTATATGACACTTTTCATTTTATTAGTTTATTGGTCACTTTCCTTCATCATGCCACTGTGCTTAAACTAGCAATGATATAACTTGTGATGAGTTACCCATTTCAAATATCAGAGTCACTACCACTGTCTGCGGACTCTTTGGTTTGTGAAATTCCTTCCATTCAATTTGTTTCTCATCCTTTAGACTAGCAGATAAGCTCTTTTGTAGCAACAGAAGCATTTATTTTCCTAAATATGTCCCTATTTCTGTATGTTTTTAGGATTCTCTTTTAAAGGTTAGTTTCAATAGAAACACACTCTCCTTTTTCAAATTTACAACCACCTTCTGTATTTATGCACTGTAGGTATGAAAAACAGATCCTCTGTATCTGATTACATGTGGTCTTTCAGGTCAAAAAAGTTTTTAAAATCCCACTTTACATATCATTTCTCTAAGCTTGAATATCCAAGTAAAAACATCTTGCATACCAGGGGTTTCGAAGCTAATAAAATACTGTTACAGTCTTCTTAAAAGCATGCCCTTTCGTGTCATTTAGAAGAATAAAACTCACGAAACCTGCAACATGGATAAACTCTCTTCTTTTGCAATGTGGGTATGCCTGAGCAACCAGGTCTTGGTTCTAGGCCACACTCTTCTTGAACCTGCAATGCACCCCTCTTTTGGTTGATCTCTGCAATACGGATGTGAAGAGGGCAGAAAGGTGTTCTTCACGCCATAAGATGAGGCTTCTTCAGTGCCAAACAACGGAAAACCCTTGTTCCTCAAATGTTAGGTGCCCTAAAACCTCAAATGGAAGTTTTCAACATGAAAGCCGACAAGAAGACTTAACGAAATTGAAATTTTTTATTTTCCTTTTTTACATCTGTCTTTACACAAAGCCTTTTTTGTGAATAATGACCAAAGTTCCAACTTTATAGAGCTTTCCTAATAACTCCTTGAGGATATAACAATGTCAAAATGACAAATATATCAACTGCTCTTGCTTAGTGTAGTTCGGTTATGGACTCAGAGCTAAGAATTCTTATGAAATTCACTTAACCTATGGGGGTAAGCCCAGTTATTTTAAACTGTTAAGTCCATGTATAATCGAAAGGATTCTATGCTCGCAAAAAATATCATGCCACTGAGCTTCAAACACTCAGTTATCCCATAAAAAATATTTCATCACATTTTCAGATGAAAGAATCTTAGAGGATTTGGATTCATTGAAGTTATGAACATCATGGTATTTGTCGTTTGTATGGTAGTGTTGTCCAATATAAACCAATTATTTGCTATAGGACCCTATTGTGAGATATATTTGGAATGAAATAGTTTCTCCAAAGTGGAATGTAGTTCAAATACCATATTTATCACCGGCACAACATCATGTAAGATCTATGAATAGGCAATCTCTGCAACTGTAAATAGTTCATAACCCTTCATTCTCATGCAGATTGGAAATAATATAGATTTTTTTCTAGTCAAGTAGCCAGGTTCAAGAAGCTCTTACATATTATGAGCACCATTTTTCTATTAAAAAAGAGAGAAATCTGATTGAAATTAGAAGCGTCAATAAATTCCCCAACATCCAGGTCTATTTACATCCATTTTTTTTAGTACAATGCAAATAAATACTAACATTCTCTACATTACATTAGTGGTTATTAATACTATATAATTTTACTTACAAAGTATACAGTCAGAACTGGCCTCAGGAGGCAAGACAAACTGATTCCTAAGGACTAATTCATTTTTTTCTTCTATCTTGATGGGGTTGTTTGCAATTCAAACTTTGGGGAACAACTGTGTCTATATATACTAATTTGGAGAGTTAGTGTAATAATAGGAATCTAGCAGTAGAGTTGTCATGCCAAATAATGTAGCCAATAACATGGGTAGCGCTCAAGCTCAGGGGCAGTCTGGTGATGGAATGGTTTTGAGCTGAGACTTGTGTAAAAGCCTTCTTTCTGGATGGTTTCTGTCTTACGTTGATATTTTGTATGTTTCATTTCACGCTCAACTATTTCTCGATATTTTTATCATAGGTTGATATTTTGTATGTTTCATTTCTCTCTTAACTGTTGTGATTTTGCTAAAGAATTAGCATGTATAATTTTGTCCTCCCTGAACTGTCGTGTTTTGTTTAACTTTAAGAATGTGACCCATTTAGTTATTGTGGGAGGTGCTGCATCAAAATTTGATTCATAAGATGAAATTCCATAAAAAATTCACTCAAAATCAGAAGGGCCTTGAACTATAACAATGATTTCTCAAAAGCCTATGCTGTAGTGATCATAACCTAAATGTTTCATGCCAGAAGTGGAATCTCTTCAAGTAGTGCACATTGACTGTAAAATAGGTTTAATTGCATTGAGATTGTTTAGTCCTACAGCTATAATTAGTAATCACAAACTATGTTTACTGGATATCTTGAAAAAGTTTTTGTTGTGCTTGATCTATTTGATAATACATTCTGTTGATGTTCCACATTATGTATACTACATTGGGCACTGAAATGGGATCGATCAACCAAGCTAAAATCCAAAAGTTCTCCATCCTTAAGCGCGAGTGGTCGGAGACAAAACTTTTCATCTTATCTTCCCATTTATAGAGATGATTTTGTATAAGTTGTAAAGTTGTGCAACAAATTTGGTTTGAATAGAGGAAGAAGTTGCATTTGTGGCATCTCCTAATTGTAATGGATGAGATGCAATTCCTTGGAAGTTGGATCTGGAGGATGGTCAACCCATAAAACCTTAAGTCACAGTAAATACACAGAGAGTTTGTGGATTAGTTTCAGGTAATTGTCTTATGTGGGTAGATCAATTATGACTTTTTTAACATCCATGAATACCTTGTAATGATATTTTGTATGTTTCATTTCTCTCTTAACTGTTGTGATTTTGCTAAAGAATTACATGTATAATACTGTCCTCCCTGAACTGCTATGTTTTTTTTAAGAATATGTGATCTATTTAGTGATTGTGTGAGGTGCTGCATCAAAATTTGATTTCATGATATGGAATTCCATAAAAAAAAATTACTCAAAATCAGAAGGGTCTTGAACTATAACAATGGTTGCTCAAAAGCATATGCTGCAGTGATCATACCCTACATGTATCATGCCAGAAGTAGAATCTCAATAAATGCTCCACATTGACTGTAAAATAGGTTTGATGACATCAAGATTGTTTAATCTTAGATTCATCATTAGTCATCACAAACTATTTACCAGATATCTTGAAAAAAATTTATTGTCCTGATCTATTTGATTATACATTCCGTTGTTGTTCCACATTATATGTACTACATTTCCTCCACATCAATTCTGAATTGTGTGTATTTTTTCACCAACCTCTTTATTATTATTATTAATATGGGCAACGAAATGGGATCGATCAACCAAGCTAAAAAAACAGAAGTTCTCATGGATTCCCTTTTCTTGTATAGAAGAAATTTAAACATAATTTCCTTTCCCCATTAACAAGGGGGTGGGGTGTGCTTTATGATAGTGATACAAAGAAGTGCTATTGTAGAGTTGCATTTGCTGATTAAAAACAAAATAAATATGATCTGAAATGTTGATGATGAAAAATCATACACAGTTTAATCCAAAAATGCAAGAAACATGATGGATTGTGGAAATCACATGACTTAAATTAAAATAAATATATGTAATCTATTTAACAGAGATAGATTTATGTTCAGATTTTTGGTTCTCTGTGAAGATTTTGGTGCATCTAAAAGATCCTGTAACATTGTGTAAGGATCACATTTCTATTAAAGTTATTTATTGTATCTTTTTATGTCAGTTTTTTTTAATAATATATTTAATCGTTGTATATATTATTGGCAGAGAAATCAACCTCAAATTAAACTACGGTTGATCTGACTGAGGCAGTGTTCAGAAATGTGCTGGAGTCAAGTAAGTAATGTAATAAACAAAATTTTAGAAAAATGTTTTAAATATTAAATGAGTTACTAAATGTAATATTTAATATATAAATTTGGAGAAAATGATGCATTTTTTTAATCAATTGTCGAAATTGGTGTAAATGTATTTTGTAAATTGAGGCAATTTACTGGATGATACAATATTTAATATCTAAAACTGAGGAAGATGTTGCATTTTTTAATATTGGTGACATCAATAAATTTAATTTGTAATATGTAAACCGTTTTATTAATACCAAAATTTTTATTTGGTAGGGGTTGAATTTGCCCCCTTCCTAAGGCTGAAAAGAATGGTCACTAGCCATCGCCATTCTTTTAGGTCAAGTATCTTTGTGTTATAGTATTATTAATTATAACAAAGCTTGGTAAAATTGATATAATTAGTGGTGTCATTAGCAAGTTATAATATAAACATGTTTGTTTAGATTTTGGAATTCATTTATCATTTATGTGAATTGTTTTTGGATTGTGATTTAGTTATAGTTTATTTGGGTTTGAATTTTGATATTGACTTGATTTTTGACATTTAGTTCATGTGTTTGAATTTGGTGTTTGAAGTTTCTTATAAACTTTATCCACAAGTTGTTTGTTGGAAGTGTGTATAAATTTGAGGCATTTACTTTTTGTACATTTATCATTTTTAGCATTCACATTGTGTATATGTTTGAATTCTAACATCCCTTTATTGTATTTTTGAACTTTGTTTGAAGTGTTTGAGTCTGCTTTGATATCCCCTTTATTGAGGGAAGGGGAGAGGAGTGAGTTTGAACTTTGTATTAAGATTTTCTAAATTATTTTACTATTAAGATATATATGATCGTGTTTGTCATTTTGTGTGGGTGGGTATGTTTGAACTTATTGTCAATTTCAAAAGTGTTCCATGTTTGAACTTTGGTGTATATTTTAAATTTGTGTATATTTTAACTTGGTGTATATTTACTTTGTGTGAAGTATGTTTTAACTTTGGCATTTACTTTTTGCATATTGAACTCCAATATTTATTTTGTGCAAAGCATGTAACTTCGACATTTATTTTGTGTGAAGTGTTTTAATTTTGGCTGAACTTCAACATTTAATTTGTGTGAAAATTTATAAATTTTAGCATGTGTGTTTGTATTTCAACTTTTCCATTCAATTTGTACAAGTGTACTCTGACACCCACTTGTGTATATTTAAACTTTAGCATTTGTTTGTATGTGTGAATTGTACCTTTGAATAAGCTATGTGTGAAATGTCAATTTGTACAAGTGTACTTTGACATAATGTGCATATTTAAACTTTAGCATTTGTTTTGTATGTGTGAATTGCACCTTTGAATAAGCTGTGTGAAATGTGTTTAAATTTCACATTCAATTTATATGTGGATTGTGTGTTTGAACAAACTACATGTGAAATGTCATTTAACACTCAATTTGTTGTGTTTTAGTTTGGTATGTATTTATATGCTTAAACTTTCAAATTTACTTTTTGTGTGTCCACTAACTCTAACATTCACCTATGTTGTATGTTTAAACTATGGAGTGAATTATGTCTGAACTTTGGCATTTACTTTATGTTTGTATTTACTTTGTGTGTGGTTGAAGCAACGTTTTGTGAAAGAGTTTTAAATTAAGCACATGTTAAGCTTTTGTGAGTTTGTACTCTAGTATGTTTGATCAAATTCTATATGTGAAGTGTAAAGTTCCCAAACTTGGACTCGACAAAGTGAAAACTCATGAAATTTAGAGATTTTTAAGGATTTAAAACTTGTTTCATGCATCCATTATTGAATAAAGAAGCTTAAAGACACAATAACATCATCAATAGAAGCTAATTTGATGACATACATAGATGTAAATTGTAGCTAAAGGAAATAGCAAACTTATATCAAATTATAAATATTGTCAAATGTATATAAAATGTTCCAACCATATGCAAAAACAAAAACAAGTCTATGGCTTTGACTCTGGCTTTGGTTCACCCCTAGCCTCAGCCTCAGCCTCAAAGTAGCTTGTATCCCTCCTACAAAGGTGTGTAAGGTAGGTCTTGGATGATTGAATAGCCATAGTCTGTGCCTGTGAGGTGCCACTCTGACCAACATCAATTGTCTGCTCATGCTCTATGCCTCAGTCTCAGCCTCAAAGTAGCTTGTATCCCTCCTACAAAGGTGTGTAAGGTAGGTCTTGGATGATTCAATAGCCATAGTCTGTGCTTGTGAGGTGCCACTCTGACCAACATCAGTTGTCTGCTCATGCTCTATCCTCCTTTTTCACAGCCTTAGCCTCTCTATCCCCCCGCTCAACCCACTCAAGGTCCTCATCAGTAGGATCGGTAGACTCAATGACCCACTCAGATTCTGGATCGACCTCCTCTAGCGTGATCAGAATGGAGTCATTGCCCAAAATTTGTCTGCTTTTAAGACGAAGGTTGTAATGAACAAATACTATATCATTTAACCTCTCCACAAATAGTCTGTAACACCCTTTTGAGTGAATGTGATCGAACATATTCCAGTTGCGCTCACGACCTGAAGTGCTACATGGCTAGCTCAATATGTGAGTGACAATTTTTTGAAGTTTTTGGGGCTGTAGGCTCAAATATTTTCTACCAACTATCTGAAATGAGGAAAATGAAAAAAATCAGTCTCATTTCCAACTTTAAGGCTAAATTATAAAATCAAATTATGCACTGAACATATATTTCTACCTGGCTGCAAGTTTGTACGAGTAGTTTTGCACATTTGGTTTCCAAAAATCTCCCTTGTTGCATTATCAAGTGCCTCCATCTCGTGCAGTGTAGATATGATTGTAGTATCACCAGTAGACTTTGTTGTACCATTGAATATAGCCCACTAAGAACCTCCTCATTCGCCTTGAAATCAACATAGAAATGGAATGTTGAATTGAGGTAATAAGCAGTTGCATGGATGGGCATGTGAAGCTGGTTGTGCCCTCCTGTCAATTATCTCTTAAATGGGACCATACTTATGCTCATCTCCCCCATATATAGATCTAATGGCCTCCTCGACCATATCCATGCCCTCATATATGTAGCCTATAGAGGGCTTCTCCCTATCAACAACTCGTAGGAGAACTACCAGGGGCTCGATGACCTGCAAATATTGTTAAACACAAACAATTAAGTCACAAGTGTGCATGAAAATAAGCAAAATTGCAAGGTTGCAAACAAAACAAAACAAAAATATGCATATAAATTAAAAGTAAATACTAAATATTAAACTGTAATAAATTTGTCTAGATGATCTCTGCACAAGGGGTTCAAAAACTTGGCTCATCATAAATGCAATCTGTCACATACATCCCTGTAGTGGTTGTAGCATAGGATGAGGAAGTCCACTCCTCACCAACAAACATGCGCCTCAAAGATGTCTTTGATTGCATCATGGATTTTAATATGATAAAATTTGAGGCGAATCTTGTGATACCAGGACGGGCCAACTCCTACCCCGCGTATTGCCTCATTGTGCTAAGGACCAATGCATGATTGTAGATAAATTTGTAGATGTTCTTGGCCCTATCAATACTTTCTTTCACCCATTTAGGCTTGCCAATATCCTCCAATACAAGGTCAAGGCAATGGGCCGCACATGGAGACCAATTTTTTCTGAGTGCCTCTCCATCAAAAGTATACTTGCAATAACACTTGATAGCATCATGGATTTTAATATGATAAAATTTGAGGCGAATCTTGTGATACCAGGACGGGCCAACTCCTACCCCGTGTACTGCCTCACTATGGTAAGGACCAATGCATGATTGTGGATAAATTTGTAGATGTTCTTGGCCCTATCAACACTTTCTTTCACCCATTCAAGCTTGCCAATATTCTCCAATACAAGGTCAAGGCAATGGGCTGCACATGGAGACCAATTTTTTTTTCGTCAAAAGTATACTTGCAATAACATAAATTGTTGCATTGTCTGTCACTACTTGCACCACATTTTCTTCCCCAGCTCATGCATGACTTTCTCAATAGCCTCACATAAATATGTGGCATTTTTCACATGTGAGGATGTTGAAGCCTTCGGTTTTGCCATTGATGTCAATGGTATTCAGTAAGTTAGCAATCAACAATTAGTACAGTCAGTCTTTGATGTCAATCTGATCTATCAATCAATCAACATTACTAAGGGATGATGTTAATGTAATCTGCAGGTTGGAACAAGTAGTATGGTTTAAATAACCTGATTAAGATCTTCTATGTTTGGTCGCTAAGAAGACAATATTAGATACACTGACATTTGTGATCTTCGTGATGCTTTTGTAGGTTAGGGAATAATGATTCTACCTATTTCATTGGTCTCCATATCATACGTTCAAGAATGTTTGTTACTGATATAGATACAATCACTTATGTCACTCAAGCGACAGGAATATTATGAGATGCCAGAACAACAAAAGATGTCGACAACCTAACAGGAAAAGGATAAATAACAATGATGGACAAAAGCCGATAAGTATCGCAAGAACCATTAAGTTTGTGTTATTAATTGATCTTCAAAGAAAGTTTTCTGCATTAAACTAACTATATGGTGACCAAACTCTGTATTTGTTAGTAGTAGGATATAAGTTCATGGTGGTAAGAATATTAGAATTGGTAAATGACAACATCTTAACAAATGCTTATCAATTAATTAGTCGACATTCATAATCCTTCCTTTCTAAATCGTGTATATGAGATAGATTATGCATTTCGGGTTAAAGAAGATCGTTGGTGATTATTGGTTATTAGTTCTACATAGAAAATGTGTCTCATATTAAATGTATCGACAAGAAAAACAAATATCCTTGTACTTGTATCGTGCTTATGGGATGAACAACCGATTTGTAACTTGAAATGAATGAAACTACGAAGTTAGGTACTCTCAGTTTTGTAACAGTCACGAGCCTACTGTAAAAACCAAGTTTACCATTACTTATAAAATAGAGAATGTTGATGAAGAAAAGGTACCATGTATGTGAAGAAGACATCTGACATATTTCAGTTAATGGAAAGGAAACATAAGTGATCAATCTATGATGAAGACATTTAGACATTTGTTTAAAGAAGACTGCAGACAGGTATGTGAAAAGATGTCTACACAGAGGATTGAGGGTTTGTTTTTATTGACAGTATGGGTTCATCCTTTGAATGTGTTCGTATTTGCATTTGTTGATTGTAAATGGACAATGAAAGTTTGTTGAAAGGAAATATTCTTTATGTTACTAGTTGAATAAGAGTTTGAACTATTAGTAAACTTCTAAATCGTGTCTGATTCTGTCATGTTTAAAGCATAAGCATTTGAGACAGTCTAAATGAAGTAGTTTGGCAGAACAGAGGAAGGGTTAGTTACATGGAAATATTGTTTATAATTCTGATGTTAATGTCAATCTTGTTTAGACATCTCTAATATGCAGATTGGTAAAGATTCTATTGAAGTTGAAGTAGTGATTGTGAAGTTGAAGTAGTGATTGTGAGTGTCTCAGAAATTAAAACAGTAATTGAAAGTGTCTTCGATAATTGTGAAGTGTGATATATGTTTCTGAGATGTCATATTCAAAGCTATGTATTTGTAACAGAGTAATCCTCTGATCTCAATCCTTTTATTGTTTGTAAAAAGGAAGTGAGTGCTTTTATGTTATTGTGGGGTTGGTGCTCCATGAAGTATATGCTTCAAAATTGTAAGGGATGGGTGTTCTTTGGGGTAGGTGCTCTAAACATTTGTCTAAAAGGCTTAATAAAAGACAAATTTGAAGAGTGATTTTCCACTCTTACGGGTTTTCCACTATAAACATTGTGTCAAACACTTTGTGGCTTGTATTTCTTATTCTTTTCCTTATCTTGGCATTGTTGCATACACCAAGTTTGAGTTATTCAAGAATTTTCATTGGTTAAAATTGTACCACTGACTCACCCCCCTCTTAGTGGCTTTTGTATTCCAACAGAGGAAGTATCAATAGACTTCAAAAACATGGTGGATCCTAAAAACAAAGTGAAATAATGATCAATAATATATCATAAACTACAAAATTAAAATATTAATCACTAAATCAAAATTTAAATAATTCAATATATTTAGTGAAGTAGAATGATCAATCACCTCCACAAGAAACAAGAAAATTTAGGAGTATCTTATTCCTCCTATTGGTACAAACATTTGTCATGACAGTGCAACTTTTTTTGCTCCAAGACACTTGCTGGTCCTCTAACTCAACTTTTATATCCTCAATATTAGTAGGGGGATTTTAAATCTCGACCCACAAATGGTTACAACTTCTATCATACCTTGCCAGTAAGGAGACCTATCACAAATATATTAAATGTGTGTAAGGAAATTATAAAAATTCATTATGATTAGATAAAGAAAAGTTGAAAGTTCAAACTATAAATTTTAAAATTAAAATTTAAAACAATCAAATAAAAAAGAATTATTTGGCTGCAACAAATGGAGTGTTGCAAAAGTGTACCAAAACTTGCAAATTGATTTTTTTACAAAATTTGCATTTCATTTGCAATCTTGTTCTACCGAGAAATTCTTCAGTATCTCCAAGTCTCTTAGGCTTAGGATTAGGAGGAGCCATTGGGAAAAACTATTGTTTTCAAAATGTGAAGGCTACTACAATAAGACAATTTTATAAAAAAAATCACCATTTGTGCATTGTGTTTTATTCTTCAATCTTGATTATTTTCCTTTCAAATTCAAATTCAAAGTCAAATTTCAAACTTAAAAGAAAGAATTTAGGAAAATCAACAAACCCTACATTGTTCTACTTCTCTCATTGAAGTATGAAATTTAGATTTGAATGGAAAATATTCAAATTTAAGATTTGGAAAGTTAAACTTGAAAAAATTAACAATAAAATAAAAAATCCATATACAGACAAAAAAAATGAACAAAATCCATAAAATTTAATAGTTACCTCTTTGAAATGAGATGAGGAGTCTTTGCAACTACTGTTATGGAAAGTAGTAAAATTGATTGTGGCAAGTCCTTGACATGTTGTGGAAGGTCTGATAAGCCTGTCATTGAAATTTTGAATCAAGGATGTTGATCTCTACTTATACCAGGCCTTAAAAGAGCATGTTTGGCTTAAACAATGAAAGAACCTCAAAGTGGGAAATGTGTTATTGTGTTGTTTTGCGAAGTTAGAAAAGTCCAAGGTTGGGTTTGTTGTATTGAACTTGAAGCATATATGCTCACTAGTGTCTAGGGTGTGTTAGGATGAACCTAGCTGTTGTAATTCTTGAACCAATATATCAAATGTGTCTTTGAAATCTAATTCAAGTTTGTTCCTCTACATCACATTGTTAGTGTGAAATATGTAATTTATCCAGCTAGTTCATCTAGTTATCCACTTAGGTCTTTTTCACATATTATTACTTAAGTTTACGTAGGGCCCATATGATATATGTACCACCTTTTGTCTTATATCATAAAGGATAAGACAATTGTCACAATCTTATGGATACTTATCCACTTTATGTCCCATATCGTATTATTGAGACACTTGTCATGATATTGTGGTATCTTATCTCTTCCCTTGGCCTATATAACCAAGGGATTCCCTTTGTAATCTTACTTCTTAAGGTTGTTGAAAGTTTTGCATTCTCTTGAGTAGAATACAATTTATTCTTGTTCATATTTGATTTCTCTATTTACTTTCCTTCATTCATTTGTATTTTGGGTAAGCTTTTTAGCCAAATTTTACATGGTATTAGAGGTGCTATGAGTTGTGGGTTAGCATTTTTTTAGGAAATGTGGGAGTGTAGAGATTTTAGTTATCAAAACTTGAGTATGCTCCTCTCTTGCATCCTTGGATAATTTGGAGAATAAGAAAATTGTAGTGAAAACACCAATTTTAGGAGGTTTATATTTTGACTTGTCAGTTATATGTCATTTGAAGCTTCTTGGAGAAATTTTGAGCTTACCATCTACTTCAAAGTAGCTGAGAAAGTTAGATCTACCACTTATTTCACTTGATTTGGATGGTGGAGGCCAGATCTATAAAGGTTTGAAGTGGTTGGTATCTTGCTAGATCCAACAAGAAGCCATCATTTCAGAGCATTCTAGATCAAATCCGACCCTTCCATTCCACTCAGGAGACTAGGTACCTTGAAATCAACTATCAAATTGTTGATTTTTTACAAAGATACTAGGTGAATCATTTTTTCCAAAAAATCATTTCATATTTCCATTTAAAAAAAGGAGTTAAGGCTTTTCCTTTTTGAAATCATAAAGAAAGGATTAATGCTTTCCTTTTCTAAAGTTTGGAATTAACGAAAGGAGTTAAGGCTTTGCTTTTTTGAAATTTAAAAAAAAGGAAAAAAGCACTAGTACATTTTGCACCATTTTTCGACGCACTATTGGTTGAAGTTTCTACCCAACTCAGTCGAATAGTTGACCAAGTAGTTCGTCGCTATTATCTGCGTCGAAATATCAACCCATTGTTGCAACCATAGAATAATCAACGCCAATATTGGTCGAAAACGAGGGTAATCTAGGCCAAAAATAACATTAGCAAGTGTTGGTATATTGGTCGATCTTTCAACCAATATAGATTAATATTGGTCGAAAACTTTTTGGTCGCTCCGACCAAGATGCCAAACTCGCGATGGTCATATTTCGACCAATATTGGTCGAAATGTTTAGCAGCTCCAACCAAGATGCCAAACCCACGACGCCACATTTCAACACAGCATGGTCGATTTTCGACGACGGTGGGTCGAAACTTTGACGAAAGACAGAGTGTTTAAAAAAAAATTGAAGATAAATATCCAGACTAATCACCAATGGCATCCTGATCGGTGATTAGTCTAGATATTTATCTTCAGGTTTCCACACTCATTCTGCTGCTTGTTGCTAGCGGGTCCCTGCTTGTTCTGTTTTCCAGACTACATTGGGCTCTAGCAATCCATCTGCTCTGCTCTACTTGAAACTGTGGGTTTTTTCATTTTGTTTGAACTATTTGAGAGATAGGCTCTGACTGGTGATCCGTGTATTGGTAGAGCTTCCTCTTAGATGCCCACAACTCTTCAAATCTTTTGGTGTGAAGCCCCCAAAGGGTATTCTGCTCTATGGCCCTCTTGGTTTTGGGAAAACTTTAATTGCTAGGGTAGTGGCAAATGAAACCGGTGCCTTCTTTTTCTGTATCAATGGACCTGAGATCATATCAAAGTTGGCTGGAGAAAGTGAAAGCAATCTCTGGAAGGCTTTTGAGGAGGCTGAGAAGAATGCCCCGTCCATTATATTTATTGATGAGATATTACAACGATTTGTCAGCGGGCTTGCAAGTATGCTATTAGAGAAAATATTGAGAAGGTGAATTTCAATTGTGGCGGCTTTTGCAAACTAGATTTGGTTATGAATTTCTTAATGGTTTTTTTTGAACTGGTTTGTTAGAATTTTACATTTTTTGATTCAATTTTCCTCAACTTGTATCTTATTATTTCAATTTGTCATGTTCTCTTTCCTCTGCACTTTTATAGGATAATATTGAATGTGAAAGGAAAAGAAGTGAGAACCCCGAGGCAATGGATGAGGATGAGAGTGATGAGGTAGCTGAAATAAAGGCTGCTCATTTTGAGGAGTCAATGAAATATGCCCAAAGAAGTGTCAGTGATGCTGATATTCGGAAGTATCAAGCCTTTGCACAAACACTACAACAATCTCGAGGCTTTGGTTCTGAATTTCGACTTCCTGTTGCTTTTGCTGGTGCTTCAGATGTATTTGCTACAACAGATAATAAAGATGACGATGACTTATACAGTTAGGAAACTTAGTACACAATTGTCATCTTAATGAAGTGACAAATGTGTCTGTTCTAGCAGGGACCTTCTACTAACAAATAGCCAATGATATTCAATTTGGCTCCAGCTTTTTCTTGTATGAGTTTTATCTGTTCATATGTTTGAAACTTTATTTAGTTTATCAACCCTTTAGCCGAGGACTTACTAACTTGTAAGTCTTTAGAGCAATATTAACTGTGGCAAGGAAATTTAGCTATGGAAACTTTTGCTCAAGTGGTATATAATGCTACGAAAACCTTGTTTTTTTAAAAAAAAATCTTGCTAGAAAATATTCTATACTAAATCAATTCTACAACAAAGAAAGTCTAGTTCAACTAATTCTGACTGGTGATCCGTGAATTGGTAGAGCTTCCTCTTAGACACCCATAGCTCTTCAAATCTATTGGTGTGAAGCCCCCAAAGGGTGTTTTGCTCTATGGGCCTCCTGGTTCTGGGAAAACTTTAATTGCTAGGGCAGTGGCAAATGAAACCGGTGCCTTCTTTTTCTGTATCAATGGACTTGAGATCATGTCAAAGTTGGTTGGAGAAAGTGAAAGCAATCTCCGGAAGGCTTTTGAGGAGGCTGAGAAGAATGCCCCGTCCATTATATTTATTGATGAGATATTGCAGAGATTTGTCAGCGGGCTCTAGCAATCCATCTGCTCTGCTTTGCATGAAATTGCTGGTTTTTTCATTTTGTTTGAACTATTTGAGAGATAGGCTCTGACTGGTGATGCATAATTGGTTTGCATGTTTGCAGTGTGGAAGCAATGTTGGGGATGCTAGTGGTGTTGCAGACAGAGTCCTTAACCAGTGGTTGATGGAGATGGATGGTATGACAACCAAGAAAATAGTTTTCATTATACCTAATGGCATTGGCCTGTTATACCCAAGGATTCAATGGAGCCAATATTACAGAGATTTGTCAGCGGGCTTGCAAGTATGCTATTAGAGAAAATATTGAGAAGGCAAGTTTCAATTACAGCGGCTTTTGCAAACTAGATTTGGTTATCAATTTCTTAATGGTTTTTTTTGAACTAGTTTGTTAGAATTTTACATTTTTTGATTCAATTTTGCTCAACTTGTATCTTATTATTTCAATTTGTCATGTTCTCTTTCTTCTGCACTTTTACAGGATATTGAACATGAAAGAAAAAGAAGTGAGAACCCCGAGGCAATGGATGAGGATAATAGTGAGGAGTCAATGAAATATGCCCGAAAAGTGTCAGTGATGTATTTTCTTCTGCTGCTGCTTCGGATTTATTTGCTAAGACGATTTCCCCTGCCAAGATGATGTGCATCAATTTTATGGAGATCTGCTAAATGTTTTATATGATAAAGATCACTACAAGTTGGCCCTTGGCCAGATCAATCTTGCTTGCAATCTCATTGCCAAAGTGGCCAAAGACTATGTTAGGCTGATAAAATATGGGGATTCTCTTTACCGCTGCAAATCTTTGAAGGTTGCTGCACTTGGACGAATATGTACCATTGTTAAGAGAATTGGACCGAGTTTGGCTTACCTCAAACAGGTGAGGCAACATATGGTTATGTTCTTTTTTCTATCTATCTGGTTTTCACTACCTGTCGTTCCTTGGGATATCTTGCAAGTGTTCTATAAATTGATGGTCTATATTTTGGTGGGTGTCTTGTATGGGCCTATGAACTTTTTTTATCTTGTCTTTTTTTTTTCAATCCTACAACTAGATTTTGATACGTGGATTGCTTGTAAGGAACTTTGATTCCGCCATTTCAGTAGTTCTTCATATGATAGTTTTCTATGCAGTCCCCAGTCTAGGCTTTATTTGTAGATTTTTTATCTCAATATTAAAAGAATTAATTTAGTTAAATAAAGCTTTATGTCTCAAACACAATGACAACTAGGATGTGAATTTAATCTTCCTGACAACTAAAGAGTCAAAAAAGATAACAGATGGTTCAATATAACCTACAACTTTGTCCATGTAAGAGTTGAACTCTAAAATTTATGGTATGAAGACTTGCAACTTGCAGCTAAGAATATGATACTGAATAATTATGACTTATTTTAAAAATTCAGGAAAACTTAACCATTTCTGTAGGGATTACTTAAAAAAAAGTATACCTGATCGATGACTCAATATTTGTAACCTCTCAGAAACTTTTCCTTTCCACTTCAATATCTTTCCTTGATAATTCTTGATCTCCTCAGAACCACTAGAAAAAAAACAATGACAATAGAACTTGCTACTTTAGAAAATTGCATCAATACTTAAGTTAAACATTATAGTCATGAAGGGTGTAACAAAATCTGATATGCTAATAGACAAACTCATTTTGCACAAAATCGCATTAAGCATGGATTTTGGTTTACATGTGGTACATCAATTCCTTCATCGAAGACATTATCTATTACATTTATAATTGTTTA
Organism: Chamaecyparis obtusa; assembly: GCA_027943335.1. NCBI lineage: Eukaryota > Viridiplantae > Streptophyta > Pinopsida > Cupressales > Cupressaceae > Chamaecyparis > Chamaecyparis obtusa. The sequence goes on from BSBK01000053.1 coordinate 995,374, forward strand.
TTTAGGTTCCATAGCACTAGCATATACATAAAAAGAATCTGTATTAAAAAAAAAAAAGATGGACACAACATATATATAAAAATAACCTGTTAAAAAAAAAGAGGCCACTGAGGACAATTACACAGGTCTCCAGAAACAACATTACCCAACTCTTTCTCTCAAGCCAAAGACTCAGTGTGTTCAATTGCCCAGACTAGCAGTCAATTCTATGTTGAGTATATCTGTCAGGCCCTCCTACAGTTTGAACGAATTAAGAATAGAAGATAGGAACTGATTTAACACTTCACCTACTCAAAAACACAAACCAATGAAATAATCCACATTAGGCCAAGAGAGGTTGACGCATTCAATATGAGAATACTTACACAAAATGAAGCCAAATCATGCCAGACAATGACAATGAGAAGTTGACTATTGGCCCTTCTAGTTTTTTATTTGATAGTTGCCTGACAATGACACATTCAAAATGCACTTATGAGAAAAGACCTAGAACGAATGAAATTGATTAAATAATGAAGGTATGTTAGTTTGAGCTTCACTTGGTTTTGAGAATACTTTAATATTCTCTACTTAACAAGGCCAACCACGTGAAGGTGGAAGCTCATCTGGCCTCAGCCCCCCTCCCTCTAACATCAATCTAAATTCCCCATTAACATCTAATTATACACTTCATTCATCCATTTATGAACTATAACATTCAATCAATACAATCACATAACATCCATTAATATGATATAACATTCATTAATACACAACACTAATCAAGAATTCATTAACACATAACAATATTCATTAACATGACATAAAATTCAATATTAATACACAACATTCATAGATAATTACTTAAAACAACGTTCATGGAGTTATAATGATGGTTTTATTGATATTTTTGTCACAATTTGATGTTCAAGATAGGGGAAAAGCACCTGCAACAACATAGGCAATAGCTGTAGATACAGATGAGGATATCCAAGAAATCCCTAAAATAATAAATATGGTGAAGAAAAAACTAAAAAGAGTCAATGTAGAAATTATTACTATTTTGCATGATGCTACTACTGGCCTCACCGTGATGTCCATGACTAGGTAATTGAGCAAGAAGAAAATCATGTGACAAGAACAGATACATATTTTAGTTCACGATATAAAAGAGTATAAAACATAAACCTTTATTGAACTTTTGTTATAACTAAAGATTCATTACTGCTTTATTCAAAACGGCGTGCTCGCGCCATCAATTCATCTATCCTCTTCAGCATCTCCTTGATTGGATTTGCAACTTCCAAAATAGTAATAATTTCTGCATTACTCTTTTTAGTTTTTTTTTTCACTGTATTTATTATATTATAGATTTCTTGGATATCCTCATCTGTATCTACAGCTATTGCCTCTGTTGTTGCAGGTGCTTTCCCCCTATCTGATATTTATCTTTAGGTGTCCACACTCGTTTTGTTGCTTGTTGCCCAGCGGGTCACAGTCAGTGATTGGGAGAGCCCTATTTTGGCACCAGTCATGTAGTACAAGCACTATAATTGAGTTTTTCGGCACGCGCTGGGAAATTTTTGTATATCAACATGCGATAGAGTCTCCTATACTCCTATTATCTCTATTATATTACAGTCTCATATTATATTACTGTAATATAATAGAGATAATAGGAGTATAGGAGACTCTATCGCATGGTGATATACAAAAATTTCCCAGCCCGTGCCAAAAAACTCAATTCTAGTGCTTGTACTACACAACTGGTGCCAAAACAGGGCTCTCCCCGTCATTGATTCTCATCAATATACCAATTTGGATAGTAAGTCTAATTTAATTTGTCTATGGACTGAGACCTTAAATTATTGAGCTTCTCTTTCTTTCGAGAATAGTTTAACATTCTCTACTTAACAGGGCCAACCACATGAAGGTGGAAGCTCATCTGGACCCTCCTAGGAGCCTCTTATGACCCTTTACGACATTTTAAGATCTCTAATATGTATTCTTAGGGATCGTAAACGGTCGTAAAGGGTCATAAGGGGGTCCCAGGACACAACAACTGAGAAACATAATTGTAGGCATCATGGTCACATTTTTTTGGAGACAACGTAATTGAGTGGTGTACCCAGATGACGGAGAGCAACTTCTGCACCTTCAGTTCCAAGTTGTTCTCCATCACGCAATGTCAACTTGGAATCGGAGTTGCAGAAGTTGCACTCCATCATCTGGCTATACAACTCAATTATGTTGTCTCCAAAAAAATGTGATTATGATGCTTACAATTATGTTTGTCAGCTATTGTGAAATCTACATTTATGTTTCTCAGCTCTCTGCAGTACTCTTCTTCAATCTGTGTTCGACGATAAGCATCTTCTTCTTCTTACTAATTGCAGCCAGAGCTTCCTTTTCATCGGGATTCAACTCCACTTCCCCCATCTCATCATCCTTGTCACCCTTAGCTGCCATCCTAAGCCCTTCTTCCCTCCAATTCTTCAAGCCTCTGCAAGATATCTAGATCAATAAAGTCTGCAACATTGTGTCCATCCATGATCTCAGGAATATCATCTTCTTTCCACTCTTCATTTGCCAAAATATACCGCTTCTTCAAGCTTGTAGAGTCTCTAGTGGTTGCAAATCAATCTTATTACAAACTACAATAAGAGGCTTAGTAAGTCTAATTTAATTTATCCGTGGACTGAGACCTTAAATTATTGAGCTTCTCTTTGTTTCAAGAATAGTTTAATTAACATTCTCTACTTAACAGGGCCAACCACGTGAAGGTGGAAGCTCATCTGGCCCCTCTTAGGAGCCTCTTATGACCCTTTACGATATTTTAAAACCTCTAAGATGTATTCTTAGGGATTGTAAACAATCGTAAAGAGCCGTAATGGGTCCTAGGACACAACAGCTGAGAAACATAATTGTAGGCATCATCGTCACATTTTTTTGGAGACAACGTAATTGAGTGGTATACCCAGATGATGAAGAGAAACTTTTGCTCCTCCGATTCCAAGTTGACACCATGGGATCCCAAGACCATAGATAAGGAATAAATTTAGAGAGTGGAGGAGGGCTATAATGATAAAAATAATACAAGACAAACCTCAAGTTAAATGAGGCAACTGCAAACATTTAATAAAATTTTATTATTAAATAATGAAATTTTCATATACTAGTGTTCTAAGCCCCCTCATTACATGCTTTATTATTGTAATCCCCCTCTGAATTATGCATCTAGAAAATGAAACTACAAACTATTGGGATTGAGACAAACCTTATAGAACAACAACTAGTAGGAAGGATCACTTGCCAACATCTGTTGAATACATCTGTTGGAGGACCTTGTATTCATGAGCAACATATGTATTCAACAGATGTTGGCAAGTGATCCTTCCTAGCTGTCGTTGTTCTATAAGGTTTGTCTCAATCCTAATAGGTTGTAGTTTCATTTTCTAGATGCGTAAGTTAGAGGGAGCTTACAATAATAAATCATGTAATGAGGGGGCTTAGAACACTAGTATATGCAAATTTCATTATTTAATAATAAAATTCTATTAAAATGTTTGCAGTTGCCTCATTTAACTTTAGGTTCATCCTATATTATTTTGGTCGTTATGGCCCTCCTCCGCTCTCTAAATTTATTCCTTATCTATGGTCTTTGGATCTTGCAGTGTCAACTTGGAATCGGAGGAGAAGAAGTTGCTCTCCATCGTCTAGGTATTCAACTCAATTACGTTGTCTCCAAAAAATTGTGACCATGATGCCTACAATTATGTTTGTCAGCTATTGTGAAATCTACATTTATGTTTCTCAGCTGTCGTGTTTATGTGCATGTTTTTTATGTGTTTGGGAAGACATCTTTCTATCTTGGGCCTGGATCCTTCGACAATTAGCTTCATAATAATGTAGATGACAGATGAGCAATTAGCTTCCCCGCCTCTTGATTCTCAAAGAACCCACCCATAGTTTTCCCAACCTCGGATCTCATCTCTGCAACCAATTTTGCATCTTCCTCTGGTAGCGTCTCTAGTGTTAGTTTATTTCAGATTCTAGCAAGGAATGAACAAACTATAGAGGTCTTCCAAATACTAGTAGTTGGTGCAGGAGCACCAAGGTCAAAGGCAGGAGTCATGAAGAGCACCAGGGTCACTGATGGATCCTTAGGTGTAGTTGAAATTACCAAATGGCCTTCAAAGGTCAAGGAACAAATGGAATAAACAAGAAAACATTATATGTTAAATCATGTGATTGATAGCAGATTGGGGCTCATCTCCACAACCAATTTTGCATCTTCCTCCGGTAGTGTCTCTAGTGTTAGTTTATTTCAGATTCTAGCAAGGAATGAACAAACTATAGAGGTCTTCCAAATACTAGTAGTTGGTGCAGGAGCACCAAGGTCAAAGGGAGGAGTCATGAAGAGCACTAGGGTCACTGATGGATCCTTAGGTGTAGTTGAAATTACCAAATGACCTTCCAAGGTCAAGGAACAAATGGAATAACCAAGAAAACACTATACATTAAATCATGTGATTGATAGCAGATTGGGGCTCATCTCTGCAACCAATTTTGCATCTTCCTCCGATAGTGTCTCTAGTGTTAGTTTATTTCAGATTCTAGCAAGGAATGAACAAACTATAGAGGTCTTCCAAATACTAGTAGTTGGTGCAGGAGCACCAAGGTCAAAGGCAGGAGTCATGAAGAGCACCAGGGTCACTGATGGATCCTTAGGTATAGTTGAAATTACCAAATGGCCTTCAAAGGTCAAGGAACAAATGGAATAACCAAGAAAATACTATACGTTAAATCATGTGATTGATAGCAGATTAGGGCTCATCTCCGCAACCAATTTTGCATCTTCCTCCAATAGTGTCTCTAGTGTTAGTTTATTTTTGATTCTAGCAAGGCATGAACAAACTATAGAGGTCTTCCAAATACTAGCAGTTGGTGCAGGAGCACCAAGGTCAAAGGCAAGAGTCATGAAGAGCACCAGGGTCACTGATGGATCCTTAGGTGTAGTTGAAATTACCAAATGGCCTTCAAAGGTCAAGGAACAAATGGAATAACCAAGAAAACACTATACGTTAAATCATGTGATTGATAGCAGATTAGGGCTCACCTAAGCCATAAACATGAAGAATTATTCTAAAAAAAGATGTAAACCATATATATGCGCACTTGAGGCAAAGAAAAGTTACGTCATATCCATATTAAAATATTAGTTACAATATGAAAATACTAAACTAACTAATTCCTGAGTTCATCTCTGCATATGGTCGCAACAAAGATATGCGATTACAATACAGAGAAGGCATCGTAAAAATATAATTTCAGAATTTGCCCTAGCCTGACATGTTTTGCACTCAAATCCTTCATCGCGGATAAGTGGAGATGGGCGGATAGATGCAGATGAGTTGTCATCGACCCAACTAAAGTATCCGCAACCATTATTTCCCTGTGATGCCCAATCTACATTAGTTCTTATAATATAATGACTATTATTTACATTAGAAACATTAAATATATACACATTAGGAACCTTTTTTCTATTTGGGCAGCACCAAAATTGTCATCCAGGGTTGCTCTGTGTCCGTGAAGTCTTCAACACACACTACCCACCACCACATTGACAGTTTGGCACATTGACAAGAGCCATCAAGCCTATATCAATAATGCACCGCACCATCGTTACTACATTTATTACATAAATATTATAACATATAATTATATGATTATAATAATCATACATTCACCACTATTGTTCTATTGTAGATTCAAGTACTTAAAAAATGTTTGCCCACTATTGTTCGAATAATTTAATTTTAACTTTGGTTGTGTTAAAGGAACTATGTTGACTTTATTTTGTAGTTGTTTAACATGAGATTTTGTAGATTAATAGGAGTTCACATTTTTATGGGAACGTATCATTCAATTGAGCATTAATGCCCGTCTATATCTAGTGAGATGAACATAACTCATGTACCTCATGCTAGTGTGCTTGGATTAGACTAGACATTATCCAACCGCCTGTGAGGGTTGTCACTGTTATTAATTGGTGTAAAAGGAGGACCGCCTGTGTGTTATAGCACTTTATATAAATACTCACTATTTGGATAATGTCTAGTCTAATGAAAAATAGTCTATACAAGGTATCCAAGCACACTAGCATGAGGTACATGAGTTATGTGTATCTCACTAATTATAGATGAGCAACTATGGCACACTAGTATCTATGAACTCCTATTAATCTACAAACTCTCATGTTAAATAACTACAAAATAAAGTCAACATAGTTTTGTTAACACAACCAAAGTTAAAATTAAATTATCTAAAACAAATGGTGCCTTAGAGGGATAGAGGAACACTTTGCTAAAGAAGTTTGACTATTGTTTGTGAAAATGCCTCCAATGAATGTAGGTACTGCTAGGGAGATCCAGGAGTTGAAGGAGAAGAACACAAGGTTGTAGGAATCTTACAATGCACTTTTGGCTAGGCTTGAAGCACTGGAATCCAATCAAAGTAGATCAACAAATGAAGGTGTTGATAGTGAAGAAGAGGAAGAAACCCATAAGGAAGGGGAATGAGAGGAAGAAGAGGAACAAATAGATCCTGAAGAGCAGAGGACAATCAAGATATTCAAGGCTATGAAGAATGAGCAACATAAGGTGAGGGGAGATATCCCTATGTAAGATGGAAGTCTGAAATAAGAAGAGCTTTTGGATTGGATTGCATCAATGGATGCATACTTTGAAGGTGAAGAGGTACCAGAAGATCAAAGGGTCATATTGGCAGGGATTTAAGTTGAATCCACTGACTTGCAGGGATAAGAACAAGATAATAATGTGTTTTGGGGATAATATTCCCATAAATGAGCAAGGAAACATTAAAAATGATATAGGTGGGCGCAAGGAACAAGCACACAAACATGGATTGAATAGGACAATGTTGCACAGTCCTAGAAATGCAGACTTTTGGGATTTGAACTATGTTCAAATAGGTACAGTCAAGTGTCCTATTGAAGGGCAGCCGGTAAACAACCATGTTCAGATGTGGACGGACAGTGGGCAGAAAGAACCAACTATCAAGACACCATATTCCTAAAGTACAAGTTCAGACTCAGACATCCAATGCCAGGACTAATTCTTGGGACAAGAATCCTTTCAAAGGTGGTGAACATGGTGCAGGGGCACCTAGGACATCCAAAGACTACCAGGAGTCCATAATGACAACCATGCACCTAATGACATTTAAAGACATCAATTGGAATGTATTGGCACCTATAATGGCCTATAAGGTCATTCCGTGCAATGCAAATGGCAATTATGTAATAAGTCTTAAAAGGCCTAATAGGCCTTAGGACCAAAATAAGAGCCTAGGATGGTATTTGGTGTTACAAGTTTATAATAGTTTAGATTTGATTTTAATAATGCTCAATAAGTTCATTTGGGTCACATTTCAAAGTCTTAAGGCTTCATTATCTTTAAAAGTTTCAAAAACTTCAAATTTGTAATGTTGCAAACTCAAAAATTTGAAATGCAACGATTATTAGAAAATGGAGGGAATTGGATTTTGTTATGTTTTAGTGCAAACTAATCCATCGAACTGATTGGGATTGGTTGGGGTAGTTTCTAGGAGTCCATCAAATATGCCAAAGTTTCATTGTACGGGAGAAGACGCCTAGTGTATGGACTGTACTGAGTTTTTGATAAATAAACTTCTTTCAAATGCAATTTCCTTGAGTTCTTAGAGTGATTTTGGATTCATTTTGTCATTGTCTTGCATTTCAATGCATTTGGAATAGTTAGATATTGATCCTAGACCACATCTATGCATTTGTGAGGTTTGTATTTGTATTTTTACTCAATTAATTTAGATTGGCAGAGTAGTTTTAGCCATTCCTTTGACAGTTTTGTGAGTTTCTAAATTGTCATTCCATGACCTCTGACCACTGTAACACATGGAATAACTGAGCTCAGAAGATTCTGAGCGTGTAGAAGATAATCTACACTAGGCAGTATTGTGGGTTCTTGTTATGAAGTTTGTGGTTGTAGATTGGTGCCAGTTCATTCAGCTACAGTAGGTGGATAGGAAAGGTCTACCAAGGACCATGAGATGGTCTTGTGTGTCACCAATAGACTGGGGAGAGAGGCATGAAGGGACTCCCAGGTGAGGGACAAAAGGTTGGTTTTTGTAGCAGCATGGAAGGAGTGGACTGTAGAATAGAAGAAGCACCATTGAATGCGAACAACGTAAACTCCATTGATGGGAGTCATCTGACAGAGACAGAGGAAGCAGCGGAGGTATTGATCCAGTGATGAAATCAAAGAGGCAAAAGATTGTTGCAAAATCTCAGCAAAACATTTCCATGGGACATGGAAATTTTTCAAGCTCGAGAGTATGGTGCAGAGGCACCTCAACCTTTGATTCATTATCAGAATATTGATATATTTAAGTCATTTTAGAATTTCATTGAATCATTGTTTATTGGTGAAAATGTATTGTAATGCACCCGAAATGGGTTTATATGATCTTTGTAACCTTTCATTGAAAGGGAATGTAAACGGTCATGGAAGGTGGATGGTTTTGTAACTGTCTGAGATTGTCTATTAATGGACAACATTATGTAATCGTGGATGGTGGAGAGAGCAAGTTACTGTAGGAGAGTGGAAGAATGAAAAAAGAATGGGGCTCTCTGGCTGCCAGCCAAAGAGCCATTCACATTATGTATTTATTTGAGTTTAATGAAATGTCTTTCAATGGAGTCGATCAATGGTGATTGCAAATTTCACTAAGTCATTTCTTTTTCTATTTACAATGTTAATGTTTTATGTAATTTGGTTTCTTGGTTTCGATTTTCTTTTATGAAAGGATTTCAACAGTGATAGGAATCAGATTTTAAGTTTTGGCAAACGATATTAATAGTTCAGTTTGGCTTTTGTATCGGTTTTTTTTATAGAGGTAAACCCACCAAGAAATGGTGGATGGTAAAATATGGTAAAGTCCTCCATTTGGTTATCGAATCCTTTTGGCATGTTATGATTTTGAGTTGGAAGGAATGGTAATGGTTCAGGAATCCACATATGACAGTAACTTTCGAGAGGCATATCTCCAAAACCAACCGTCGGATCTTACTAATGTTTTTATATGTGGTTAATAACATGTACTATAGTTCCCTAATCCATTAATGTAATGAGAAGGAAGAATTTTTGGGTGATCACCATAATTTATAGAGGAAACTTAATGAATTTTCTTGGTATGCTACATTAGTAGCCATTTGGTCTAAAGGACGAACACAGATTATGATTTAGATCATCTTATAATGATCACCTAATGGTGAAACAACTACCTATTGGACCTAGAAGTGATCGGAGATAGGATATTTAAGAAACCCTTGGATTAAGGGTTTAGAAGTGCTAAATTTGGGGATTTTGGGGTTCTCGGTGGACTGAGCCCTATTCCTTTGAGTTTTGTTCATTTTTAGACATTATTAAAGAATGATGAAGATTTGGAGTCTTGGGAGTGCAAGGATTCTATGGTTTCTTTGTTATTTGGGGTCCTTTTAAGCACTTTTGAAGCCATAGTGTGTAGACACTCACACTTGGTCTAAAAGAGTCCATAGAAAGCCGACTGTAGAAAGATGACTGCCCTAGTTTTATGTAAAAAATGGTTTATAGATGAATGTCACATGATTTCTTTCAGATTTCTCCACCAAATGATCTCAAATCGGTCGCAATTGAAATCTATGACTCCAGGTAGACTTCCTATGGAGTTAGATTTGACATTCCAATCCACACGGAGTCGGCAGAAAACAACTACCAATAAAAAAATGTTAAAAACATAGTTTTCTCAATCTTGTTTACAATATTTCCTCTTCCAACCTTACAATCATAAACCTAACACTAGTACATTTATAGTGTAACATGATGCGGTGATTAAAAAATTTAGGGTTTTGCAAGTTCATCTCTGAATCAAATGTATATAAACAATGATAAAAAATGTGCTAGCAAATACCAAATACATGATGCCCTAGCACATTGCTCACAGGACCTAAGTAGGTAACCAATAAAACAATGCCAGACAAATATAGAGTAACGATATCCTTACAGGTGGTCCTCCTTTTACACCAAATCACAGTGGCAACACTCGTAGGCAGGCGGTCCTCCTTTTACACCAAATCACAGTGGCAACCCTCGCAGGCAAGCGGTTCTCCTTTTACTCTCACCAAATAATAGTTCAAACAAACTTAGGCTCCAACTCCTTTGTGCGCTCCAAGTTAAAACCAAACAATGAAATGAGATACAAAATCCTTTTTCTTTTTAAAGTTATGCCTGTGTTGGTCGAAATTCTGACCTACATGGTATTGGTTGAAATTTCAACTAACACGGGCATGGATTAAAAAAGAGAGGAAGTTTTCCTTCTATAATCCGACCAACCTAAACCTTTTTAATTGATGGTCGAAAATTTTGGTAGAAAAATGAGGTCAAATGTAGTAGTGAAGAAGTAATAAAGTCAACACTACTATGAGATAAAGTGTTGAAATTTAAGTCTTCACATGGGTGCGTATTTAATATCATGATAAGATCTTTATGATATAAAGTGTTGATATTAAATCCTTCACATGGGATGATGTTTAATGCTAAGATAAGATTTCTATTTTGAGTATTGCTTCTAGATTTGTCCCATAACCAAATTAACTAATATTTGGCAATTTGCTAAAATTAGTAAATTTCATATTTGGTTGGAGCTATTCTTGGAAATGTGCAAAATATAGAGAGGCTTCTATATTTGGAGAATAGATAAATTCAACAATTGGTAGAAAAAAGAGAGAAGAGATCTTGTTAATTTTGAGCCCTCTTCATTAGCAAGGTAGATTTTGAAGATCAACTTTGACAATGCATAAATCAAACTCTTGACCTCCGATTTGAGTGCATGTTTTTAAATTTGGGATAACTTTTTGTTATCTACTTGATGGTGAAGGTTATTTCCAATTTCAATGCACGGATTTTTCAGAATTTGCAAACTGTCACACATGACACTACTTTGTTCTAGTTTTGCAAACTTCAAAGTTGCATAACTTTTGCATACAAATTTAGATTAAGGCAATTCTTTTTTTAAAAGTGCATGAATTTTTATGTACTTTAAAGTGGTGTTGGTTGTTTCACTTGGTATTGTACTAAATAATACTTTTAGTGGATAAGGGGGGTATCTTGTGCTTGTGCATCTTTCTCTCTTGTGCTCTATTTTCCTTCAAATGGGTCCGTTTAAATTTCCATTGCTAACACCTTACAACTACAATACATGGCATCAAAATGCATGGAATGCCTTAATGCAACTAGGATTTACACCTTATGTTGAAAAGAAGGTACTTGAAGCCACTGAAGATGAAGAAAAGCTAAATTAGATAATTGAACATACACAAGCACTTGGTTATCTTAGAAGTTTAGTTTCCCTAGATCTTACATTTCAAATTGAAGGATGTACATATTCACATGATGCATGGGAAAACCTAAAAATTCTATATGATACAACTAATGAAGTTCGAGGTTATCAAATTGATAATGAACTAATGAGTAGTATACCAGAGGGATATTTTTCCCGAATACTTCTCAAAACGTTTCAACAATATAAATAACCACTTGCATGCAATAGAATATTACTTCAACATAAATAGCCAGCAATATATTCCAATAAAATCCTCAGAATTTGTTATTGCATTATACAAGGACAATACAACAATAATGGAGTTACAAAATAATCCAAATTTGAAATACACTATGCAACAGTAAGATCAGATAATAAATAACCTAGAAATACAATGGTGAAATCTATTGTGAATCCACCTCAGAGATGAACTGGGTTTCCGTCCTCAGGTTTCAGAATCGAAAGCTGAAGCTTTCTAGATTCTCCAAGTGAAATAAATTCATAAAACTAAGCATGTTTCGAATGAGACTCCAATCCTTCTTTTAAAGGAGCGACTGTGACTCTTCAGTTTCCCTTCTCTGCCTTTTCATATTCCCACTTTAAGTCACTTTAAATTAATATAACTCTTAAATCATAAAGTCACATAATAATAAAGTATGTAATCTTTTGGCATTAAAACGGAGGACCAAACCAACTCGGAAGATGACGTGTGATAGCTTGCCGAAAAGCTCTCAACGAGACGCTCCAAGTCCAATATTGAAATGCCAAGAAAACTGAACTATGTCGACTTACTAAAAATAGTAAGTATCCAGAAACCCTATGGAAACTGCTCTAATTGGCTTGAAACTGGAATTACCTAGGCCAAATATCATATAGATCCATATAAAGTGCTGGTTAGCCCATTAGACCATGTTGAAATGGCTAACAATGCAGCAGAAATAATGTGCTTGAAAAAGGGGACATTACAAAACCTCCCTTCCCAAAGATTGCTTTCCCTCAAGCAATCGGTATCTGCATGTTGTGACCAAAATGCATGGATCCCATACCAACCTCAAAGAAGTTGCTTCATCAATCTATTGTGCAAAACTGATACAAACAACACATCCAAACTCATGAAGCCACTCATCAATACCACACATCAACAAGGCATTAATCACACTAATGTCAGGATCCCAAATCACCCCATGTGCTTGATCAGTCAAATCAACATGTCCTGTGTTTCCATCATCTGTGAGAGAATCCTCAATCCAACTGAGAACCTCACTCCAACTGAAATCACAAGCACCACTAAGGTCAAATGAAGGGGGGAGCCTAACCTCATACCAATAATCTCCTTGAATCATTTCCAACTGTGAGAATGTTCCTCCTGGATCCCATAAACAAAAGGGCCATCCATCTCCCCAACTGATTGAAATATCTTGTCGATCCATGCCCATAATGAGTGAATTGTCCCAAATATCCAACTATCACAACACTCCCCCTCTAATCTATAGCCCAAACTAGAAATTGCATTGAAGAAGCAAACTATCAAAATTGCAGGACATGGCTTCCTCCTTCAAGAAGGGAAGCGTACCAAACCAATCACACATCCCACACCTATGCAATAATCGAGGAAGAAAGTCCTCTGTAAGTGGGCTGAATGGAAAATAAAATGCATCCCATACAATGTGGCCATAATGTGATGCACTAACCAACTCCTTTGGAAATCCTAAATCAGCGTTAGGATTCCATAACTGTCTCTCTATACTCGGAGTCATACAATGCACATCATTGTGTGAAAAATTCATACTATCAAGCAAAATCATCATACCAAGCTCAACAAACCCATACTAAATAGACTCTACCCAATTGTCATCATCATGCTCAAAATCTGTGATGATAGAGTTACCATAGGCACTGGATGAATCGGTACAGTAATGTAGTGGAGTCCCAGCTGTGTGAAGAGGGGACTGAATCAAGGGATAGTCACCAACATTGTCTTCTCCCCTTAGGTACCCTTTGGTCATACTGATAACCAAGTCTCTATCCAAGGCTAATTTTCAATTAGCATTATGTCCTTCTATCAAAGGTGACAAGGCAGTTGTCTCCTGGATACCATCAACACTAGACATCTCTCCATTAGCAAGAGATAGCGCAAGGAAAGGCATATCACCCATCATGCAATAAGACATAACTTCCCATCCTGAACCACTGATATAGAAACCAAATTGCTCAACAACTGAACTCACCTCATTACTCCCATTTGGTGACCAAGACTCATCTCTAGTAACTAAACCTGGGTCCCAAATGCTGCAATCAATCTCATCCTAATCATGGTGATAGGAAACATCTTCCTCATCTAGCTCAAAAAAGAGGATTATCAAATGTCAAATTAGCACCCATCTCAAACAAGGAATTCTCAACTGCCTAAAATTTATCTAACTCATAAAGAAACTCTGGATGATCTAAAGATCTTTTGGGACAACTATCCAAGTCATAAGTTTGTTGTATGCTATCAAGTTCCCGAATCACCTCTTGAAAGAATTCAGACCTTTCCTTGTCGTCTTGTTCCTTGTACTGGCTAGTGGCAATAATCTGATTTCTTGCTTCCTTAAGAGCAATACATGTGTGTACCAATGTACCCTAAGTAACACTAAGCTCTCTATTGAGATTATTAACCTCATCCTCCTTTTCCCTCAACTGCTCAACATATTTTCCGGCAACCTATAACAAGTAGTCGTGATCTGAAAGTAAACATAGATATTCTGATTTCCAAACCTCAAAAGTTGTTTTGACCCCTTGTAAATATGCAACATAAGACCCAATCCTTATACCACCTTTTCCTTTTTCCCTCTGAGCCTTCCTGTAAAGATCCTCAATAATCATGTGAGTGTTATCATGGTGTACAAGTGCTGCAATAATGACATCGTCATTGACTTTCAATTGACCCTTCAAGGCATGCTTCTCATCATTGTCATTTTGGGATGTATTATTTAATGTGTCATCCAAATCAGCATTATGCATAAGTGATGTGCTACTAAAGAAATCACACGATTCCTCATTACATGAATCGCTAAAGGCTTCCAATTGGTTATCACAACTTTTAACCATGAATTTGTCAAATTCAGCCTCTAAGTCACCAAAGTAGAGCTTTGAGAACTCTTCACTTGTGATGAGTGATTTGTCTTCCACATTAATCATCTTAGCTGATTGTAAACTATTTTCCTTTGGATTTTCACCGTGTCTTGAAAGAGATGTGTTCAAAGCTATAATGTCATTACCACTTGGCTGGCCTATTTCTTCTACCTCATTAATACCACAAACATGTTCCTGTGACCAGCCCTCTTGGCATATAAAACAAATCTTCCCTATTCTTATTTGGTTCTTGCCCATTTCCAGAGATCCTACCACCTGTATGTCAATTGATATTTGCTCATTTTCAGTCAATAAATCCTTGAATCTTTCAACCTGATTCATAATCAATTCAAGTAAGAGTTCACATGCCACAGGCGAGGACTTTAGTTCTCCTCTCCAGATTGCTAACAATTCTTATTGCAATTTTTTACATATGTCGTTATCCTCATCTAAGATCAAGGACATGATAATTTAATGCAAGTCTTAACCTTATATGGATGGTGCTTCCTAAAATTAGTTTGGAGGCACTGAAATAACTGTTGAACCATCTTGTCACAACTGAGATTCAACATGTGACGGAAAATTCTAGTTCTTGCCATTAATTCCAAGATTTTTGCCTACTTTCCAAAGGGAGGATCTCTGTCATTTTTTAGTCCACCTAAATTGTCCGCAATCAATTGTAATACATATTTCCAAATGCAATCGGTATAAGGTGTAATAGGGGTTGTAATTTGGGTGATCTCACTAAGACACGAGGTGACTGCAAGCCTAACATCTTTATGTGGATGTTCCATAAACCTGTGTTGGATCAAAGCAACCATTGAGGGCTGCATAGCCCAATTGAAGAGCCTACAATTAGATTGGTTTATCCTAGATAGATATGAATCTATCTCATCTAATTTGGCAAGCATACCTCCCATAATTTTCTGATCCTCCAATTGCCATCCAAGACAACATAACTCATTTCCTATTTCAATTTCCTTTCGTATGTCCCTTAGCCGCTCACCGTAAAATGTGTCATTGAATTCTTTTGAGAATACTAGGCTTTCCAAGGTTACCATTATTCAAATTTCTCCAAGCTTCACACGATGGACTGAATCAACTTCTGTAAATGAGAAATGTTGTCATCGTAATAATATTTCTGATTTACCAACACTCTCTGTGCACTGTAATTATCTAAGTGAGTCTCAGCTATAATTTTTTTGGGAATATTATATCTAAAGGAATTCAAATAGTTTATTGTGCTATCTTGCTAACGAACATGTCCCTTCTTTCTCAATATATAAATAAGTTCTATCACTGTTGTGATATTACATTATGATATAACGATAGGAGTCTACAACTTTTTATGATATCGAGAAAAGTTTGATTTGCAAGTAAGTGAATATGTTTTTGATTGTTGTTTCAGGTGTCTTAACAAGAGGAAACATTCATTTGTAGAGATTTACTTTGCCCTCAACACTAGGCGCTTCTAAACACTTACATTCATTCACAAATTGTAATAGAGATTCAAGGCATTCAAATGGACTGCATTTATGGACATTGATAACAGTATAGTCTCAACTTTGAAAACTATACATATATAGTCCAGATATATTTCATAAAAATCAGTGTTTAGGAAGATTAAGAATTAACTTGCACCTGTTAGGACGCACCCTGTTCAACACATGCAAATGTCAGTCACCTCCGATATTAATATTGGCCCAGTCATGCAGTTTGGGTGCATTATTGGCTGAGATGGAACCCTTGCTATTGTCAACTTAATAGACCAGCTTCCTCTGCACTATAAACAACCAAGGACAACCATGTTGCATCGTGAGATGGATGGCTCCTCACAGCCTATGTAAATTCTCCGTTGTGCAGCCCAAAACATTCACAACAGCTACCCGACAGAGTCCCCAGCTCCTCTGACTCCTTTCGTGTTTGACCCATAGTGAAGGAATGGGAATGGACACCCCACATGCTGGGAGTGTGTCCTTCTAGCAATTCTGACCTTCAACCAAGGATGGCTCACACAGAATTGAGGAAGCACTAGCAATACAAATGCGCTTGCCAATGAAAGTTGCGTGTATAAATGAAAGACCAACTGAATAAGATACTAGCTCAAATGTGTTTGGAGGGACTCACGTGAGTTGTGACCTACTACTTCCCGTTTCCCTTATTCATTTATAATCTTCAATCACTTGTTGGGTGTCATCAATGCAAGACACGAATGGGATGCGTTGCAAGGAAGAAGCTAGCTGCGCCCAGAATATATCCCCCAGGAATGTTGTGAATGCTCTAAGACATCACGCACCATGTCAAACACACCCAATAAACCTCTATACTCAGCGCATGTTCCCTGTCTCATGCCGATGGCGACTGGTCTTCTACACTCAGCCTAGACACAGTGACTTGCTCGAGGGGAGACTGGTGACTGACTGTGCGGAAGTTATAGTAACTAGTGTGGGTGCCCTGGCTCAAGGCTACACCTCTTCATACGTCGAATTGTGCCTGCTGGGAGTAATGTTGGTGTTGAGGTCTCAGTATGGTCAAACAACCCATGTGGCTAATGTGAGATGGAGTTACCACGCTCCTTCAATGCTTATCAGCTTCCTAAACGCGTAGGACCAATTGCATATTTCTGCTTATTGCATTATGTTCAATAATACCCCATCACTTCATTTGAATGGTGCTACTGATCATATTTCTTAGCATTGTAGTGTCACACAAGGGAAGTCGATGCCTGCAAGAAGACTCCTTAAACATAATGTTGAATATGTATAAAATAATCCTCTTATTGACAATAAGAAACCCGACTCCAATCGAGTCCCCTCGAGTTAATTTATTTTCTTTGTAAATAATTTTGCAATTGAACTATTATTACCAAGATGTTTGAGCTCGGATGTGAAATCTTTATGCTTTGTTTCTAGAGAAAACCTCACAGGCTAGCAAGATTTTTGGCTCTGATACCACTGTAGTATCCCAGATGGATATTTTTCCCGAATACTTCTGAAAACATTTCAGAAATATAAATAAACACTTGTATGCAATAGAATATCGATTCAACGAAAATAACCAGCAATATATTCCAATAAAATCCTCAGAATTTGTTATTGCCTTATCCAACAATAATACAACAACAATGGAGTTACAAAACAATCCAAATTTGAAATAGAGTATGCAATAATAAGATCAGATAATCAATAACCTGGAAATAAAATGGTGAACTCTGTTGCAAATCCACCTCAGAGATGAACTAGGTTTCCATCCAATCCACTAAGAAAGCCTGAAGCTTTTCGTCCTCGAGTTTCAGAATCAAAAGCTGAAGCTTCTTGGATTCTCCAAGAGAAATAAATTCTTAAAACTAAGCATGTTTTGAATGAGACTCCAATCCTTCTTTTAAAGTAGCAGTTGTGACTCTTTAGTTTCCCTTCTCTGTCTTTTCATATTCCCACTTTAAGTCACTTTAAATTAATATAATCGTTAAATCATGAAGTGGCATAATAATAAAGTATAGAATCTTCTAGCATTAAAACGGAGGACCAAATGAACTCGGAAGATGATGTGTGATAGATTGTTGGAAAGCTCTCGGTGAGACGCTCCACGTCCAATACTGAAATGCCAAGAAAATTGAACTTTGTCGACTTACTAAAAATAGTAAGCATCCAGAAACCCTGCAAAAACTGCTCTGATTGGCTTGAAACTAGAATTATCTAGGTCAAATATCATACTGATCCATATAAAGCGTTGGTTAGCTCACCAGAACATGTTGAAATGGCTAACGACGCAACAAAAATAATGTGCCCAAAAAAGGGGCCATTACAAAAGGTTAATGACCTTAGAGCATAATGTAAACCATGTGACCTTGAAAAGAATGATATTCAGCTTGTCTATAGTACTCTCAACAAACTTGGACCTGAATATGCAAGTTTTGTTTTTAGCTTCCACACTCATAGGTTGACAATGGGATCTACATTTACTACACCTTCTTATGCTTCATTTTCTAAAATGTTAGTGCAAGAACAAGGAAGAATTATTTCTATGGGTCTCATTAAGCCTTTTTAGTCTCAAGCATTATTGGCTAGTCAACTAAAGATTCAAACAGAATATGTTAAAGTTGATAAGAAACAAAAGAAGTTAAAAAAGAAGTCAACAAAAGATCAAGCACAATCATCATCAACAACAAAGATCAACACAATATCCTCTTCGAAGGATTATATAAAAATGATAGACTAGCTTGTAGCTATTGCAAGAAACATGGTAATGAGGAAGATTCTTATTATAAGAAGCAGATTGATGAGCTAAAAAATCTTCTCAAAAAGAATACCATTAATCCGCCTTCTTTTGTTTCTACACAATCCTTACCAACATCTTCTTCCAAATTTGGAAAAGGGAAAGAAACAACACTTGTTGCTACTATAGATTCTTCACAAAATTGGATTCTTGACTCGGGTGCATCACATCATATGGGTTCTATCAAAGAACAATTTTCCTTGTTAGAGTCTTGTTCGGTGTCCCACATCCTCATTGAGGATGACTCTCCTATTGAAGTCATTGGGAAATTTTCTATTGATGTTTGTACTGGTACGTTGTAGGATGTCCTATGCGTGCCTAATTTGTCACCAAACCTTCTCTCTATCTATCAGATTGCCCAGTATGGAAGAAAAATTGAGTTCACTCATGATTTTGTCACCATTAGGAATATGGAAGACAAGGCACTTCTTGTAGTTGGAAAGGTTGATCATTAGTCTTGATTGTATTCTTTCTCTCATTTTATCCCAAATTCACATTCCAGTACCTTGCTCACCCAGTCAGATTTTGTAAGTAAGCTTTGGCATGAGCGATTTGGTCATCTCAACTTTTTCTATCTTCAACAACTCAACATGCAGGATATGGTCACATGTCTTCCTAAGATTACTTTCTCAAATATAGTTTGTTCAAGTTGTGCCTTGGGAAACATCCTAAAGAAAAGTTTGATAAAGGAAAGGCTTGGAGTTTGATAATCCAAGGAGTTGTATAAGGACACTTCATCTCAGAAGCTGGAATACAAGTGGACTTTGCAAAAATTGAGGTAATTCTTACATTGCCTACACCTACAAAGAAAAAAAATATGTTAGATCCTTTTTAGGACATGTTGGTTATTATAGGTGTTTCATTAAAAAATTCAGTCAAATGGCCAATCCATTATACTAATTGCTTACAAAAGAGTCTAAGTTCACATGGACACCATCCTGTGAGGAATCTTTCCTACAGCTCAAGTCCCTTCTTACTACATCACCAGTGCTTAGAGGGCCTGATTGGTCTTTATCTTTCCATATTCATACCGATGCTTTTAATTATGCAATAGGAGCAGTCTTAGGTCAGAAAGCCAATAACCTTGAAAATGCCATTTACTATATTAGCAAGAGTTTACATGGACCAAAGCTCAATTATATAGCATTGAAAAAGAATTGTTGGTTGTTGTCTATGCTTTGAATAAATTTTATCACTATGTTACAGGATACCCAATCTTTGTTCATACTGACCATGCAGTCATAAAATATCTTATGAACAAACCTGCCATCTCAGGCAGGTTAGCAAGATGGCTTTTGTTAGTACAGGAATTCGATCTAACTATCATTGAAAAGCTAGGTAAAGTTAATGTTGTGGCTGATTATTTATCAAGGCTCCAGAATGATGGAATTGACACTTTTGTGATAAATGATACATTTCCTAATGAGCATTTGTTTCATATTGTTGTCAAAAGCCCATGGTATACTGATATAGCTAATTACCTTACAACTGACAATATGCCTATACATTTTTCTCCTAAGAAAAGAAAACTACTCATTGAGAAAAAATTTCAATTCTCCTAGATTGATAACATATTGTTTTATACTGGTCCAGACCAAGTCATGCGAAGGTGTGTACATGAGGATGAGACTTATGACATCCTTCATGCCTGTCATGATGAGCCCTATGGAGGACACTTTGCAGCTAAAAGGACAACTATTAAAATATTGACAACAGGTTATTACTGGCCTACACTACATAAGGATGCAACAAACTATACCAAGAAATGTGATAAATGCCAATGGATGGGTCACCCTACAAAGTCAGATGAAATTCCTCTACATCCACAAGTGGTTGTCACACTATTTGATAAATGGGACATGGATTTTAATGGTCCTATAGACCCACCATATAATGGTAAATCATACATTCTAGTTTGCACTGACTATGTCACCAAATGGGTAGAGGTCAAAGCCATGAAATATGCACGCGACAACAAAGTGGTTGAGTTCTTGTATGAAGAAATATTTACCTGTTATGGTGTGCATAGAGAGCTAGTAACAGATCAAGGAGCACAATTCACATCAACCCTTATCACAACACTTATGAATTAGTACAATATCAGACATGGGAAGTCCAGTCCCTACCATCCTCAAGAAAATGGTCAAGCGAAAGTTACAAACAAAGAAATTGAAGCTATTCTTACCAAAATAGTTCACCTACATCATCGAGATTGGAGCAGTCGTCTTCCAGAAGCAGTCTGGGCTTACATAACAACATGGAAGACTAGAACAAGATTCACTCCATTTGAAATGCTTTATGGAAAAACATCAATGTTTCCCATTGAATTTGAACATAAAACATTGTGCACTTCCCTAAAGCTGAAAATTGATCTTTCTGCAAGAAAGTGAGATCGTCTTCTACACCTCAACTCTTTGGATGAGATGAGAAAATCCGCTTTGGCAAGAAGAGAGATAATCCAGAAATAGAGGAAGAAGTGGCATGACTCCCACATATAGAAAAAACACTTCTTAGTAGGTTATTGGGCATTAGTATTTGATTCACAGTTTCAAGAAATACCAGGCAAGTTACAAACACGGTGGTTAGGACCCTATGGAATAAATCATGTCTTCGACAATGGAGCAGTCCAATTGTCAAAAATTGATCATGTTCATTTCAAGATATTGGTCAATGGTCATAGACTTTGTCTATACCATTAGCCACAGACCAAGAATGAATTCTTGCAATAATTCAGTGACATTACTCCAGAATCACAAAAGGCAATACTTCCTGCAGCAGAAGGTGCCAACCTTCTTCCTCCAACTTCACCCTAATTTCCTTCAGGTATGCTCATAATAAATACTTCATTTTCAATGAATTTTCTTTATCCATTCGTTTTCTCAATTCGTCTTTCCATCCCACTCCACTTCTCTACATTCCATCCACCCATTCTCCATGTTATCACATTTTCTATTTTTCCTCGCTTTCAATAATTGTCATATCAGCAGATGCAGTCATCCTCGGCACTCGTTCCTTTGATGAAAATTTCCAATATTGTTACCTTCTCGTGCATGTCACAACATAATAACAGGTACAACAATTTAATATTTTTCACTTTTAGTTCATACATTTAGATTATTATATTTAATACTGCACTTATTTATAATATAACATCACGCCCCGCTTAGAATGACAAGTGTGGACACTTGTCTTTATTTCATAGGGGGTAGGGAAGTGTATTAATTTCTCCAAGTCACTATTTTCATACCCATCATTCTTTACGAGATTGCTTGTCAGTTCAAATATGTACTTATATTCTATTTTATTAAGTCCTTTATTTTTCACACAAGTGTCATACCTTAATTTCCAAATTATCTATGATTTATGACTCGATGTAACCTTAAGATGACATAATCAAGTTATGTGGAAGTTAGATACATTTAAAACATAATTCCTTTTCGTAAGCACCATTATTATCATTTAAAAAAATGTAACATAGAGATTGCAAGGAAATTCGTAGTTTAAGGTATAGTTAGGAGCTGAATTTCAGGGTATTTCAGAAGAGATTAGGGAGTTGGGGAATTTCAAAAGCAAAGAAAAATTGTAATTGACAAATTGCAGAAAGAATTCGGAGAAATCATTTGGAACAATGGGAGGGAAGTTAATGCACCATGAAGTAGTGGTTCCCACCATTCTTCTTACGGATGTAGAAGAAGTCTAAAGATTCCATGCTTGTAGGTGGCTTGGGTATTTCCTAAAATTGATAGAATTTGACGAGGAGGTAGCCACCCAATTTATGAATGCCTTCGAAGAAGTAAATGTGTGAGGCTTGACAGTTTTGGCAACAGAGGAATGCATTACAAAAGTAACTTGGTTGCCTGCAATTGGGGATCATTATCATAATGAACACGATGATCATTATCCCCATTTGATGAGCTAGAAACACATATTATAAGGTACCTCACTTGCAAAGGAAGGTTTTCTCATTTGCATGCACACCAGTGAAAACTTTAGTGGCAATTATTCACCAATTAGCGAATGTCGCTTGTCGTCGACCCCCAGTTTGGCGAATATATTGGCCATATGGGAATGATCATATCGCCCCGCATTTATGAAAATTGGGTCCAATGGCCAGGATCATCGCCAATGGCATATAATTTTTGGGCACAATATTTTTTTAACATTCGCCTATAATTTCAAAGCGGCCCCAAATGGATGGCCTATATTCGCCAATAGTTATATATATTTTTTTAGGCGGACCCAACTTTGCCAGCCATTTTACGGATGCGTGTTTCAAACCAATTGATTTTCGCCAACTTTATTAATATTACCATGGTATTGGATGACCCATAATCGCCTAGGATATAACACAAGACGTGTTATAATTATGCGGGCTTCGCCAAATATTGGGACACCAACCTAATACGTCCCACCCAATTCACCAATAAAGATTAGTATAAATACATTCATACATCAATGTTATTGTACACAATTTGGATTGGTTCAATTTGATCGATAGCGAAGTTCAGACTATTGAGTCTTGACTGCTTTGGCGAGTCGCGACTGCGATTGAATTTGAGGTAAAGGTAAGTGATTATTATTCTGTGACTATGTAAACATTGTATATTATAGTTCTATTGTCATTTGTCACTTCTTCAACAAGTAAACATTTTTTTTTTCACTGATAGGCTGGTAGCCTTTATTTCGTTGAAGAATCGAGATGTCAAACAAGAATAAAGGTAAGGCTCCGGCATATGGGGAAAGCCAAGAGAGGCCAACAAAATGCAGAACCTTATCATCGTACTTTGGTCATGGTGTTGGAAATGTTTCTGGCCAAAACCGGGAAGCTACTTCATCACAAGAAGATTTTCAAGATTCACAATTTGAGGTTGAACCTACGCGACATATTGAAGAAGTCAGCGAACCTGATATCTCAGATCACGATGAATTTGAAGAAGATTTTCAGTTAAATACCTAGAGTAGCCATAATGATATAATCGACTTGGATGAGACTGAGAATGTCAGAGAAGATGATGGTGCAGGGAAGAAAAGAAAATATAAATCAAAGAATGATAGAATGTGGGATCTGTCGAGGAATTTTCAAATAGAATGGGTGTCAAAGTATCCATTCATTGAACCAGGGGATAATCCAAATGAAGGGGAGCCTTCGGTAGAATGCAGATGTAAGATTTGTAGCAAGATAAATAAGAAGGAAAAGAGGTTGCAACTAAAAATTGACACCATAGAGAAGCATATGGGTAAAGTTTACGAAAAGAAAACCATATATGGAGTTCAAAAATCAGTGATAAGATGGAAAACAAAGGAGGAATCTCAGCATGTTAGGAATGCAAAATTATATGAATTTCAGCATAATGTAAAGACGAAGCCTGGTGAACTTAAAGGCTCTATTGAAGCTTGTTTTAGAAAAGCATTGGAAATAGAACTAATGGGAAAAGTTGTTCAGTTAAGTGTTGTGTTTAATATTTTGAGCAGAGGGCGTCCTATGACAGACTACCCATCACTGAGTACTTTATTACACTTTCTGAAAGTTCGTAACTATCCTAACAGTCACTGGTCAGTAAAAAGTGGATGGGAATGGGCAAGTTGTCTTGCCAAGGTTGAAAAAGAGGATCTGAAGGCAAAAATTAAAGAGTCAAATTTTATTGCATTGTCTTTAGACGAGGTTAAAATAGTAGACAATACTTCCTGGGTATGCATGCATGTTTATACTGTACAGAATTTTGTTCGCCAACCTCATCTACTAACTGTTGCTAAAATGAGGGATAATGCAATAGCGGAAAATTTATTTGAACTAGTAAAGAGTTCTCTAATTGAATATGGAGGTATAAATGACATGACCATTGCCAAAAAGATGGTGTGTGTTGGAGCAGATGGAGCTTCAGTAATGCAAGGCCACAGGGGCGGTCTTTGCACAAAGAAACAATCTTCTTGTGCACCCTATGTTACTCCCATTCACTGCATGGCCCACAGAATGAATCTAGCTTTTGGAGTTGTCAACAAGCATGCTCCAGTACAAAAAATTGAAGCTTTAATCAAAGAGCTCTAACAATACTTCTGTTGAAGTCCGAAATGATTGATGGAATTTCAACACTTTGCCGAAGGACTAATCGACGGGAACAAGCTTCTTAAGGCTAATGATACCAGATGGATCTCTTTGGATGGACCAGCTCATTGATTTTTTTCAGAATATCAATCGTTGCTTGGTCTAATGAACTCAAGTCGTGACGAAGCAGGGCAACCAAAATTTCCTGGGCTACTGGAAATGTTAACTAATGTAGAGACATTGTTAACATTATCAGGTATTCTCCCCATGCTTGAGGAAATGAGAAATTTAATGAAAAAGGCCCAGCAAAGAGCTATGTATATTGCAGAATATGCTCCGTTGCATAAATTGACATGCGTGGCGCTTGATAGTCTCTATCAATTATGTGAAGATGACGTTACATTTGCTACCTGGCTGAAAGTCACAGATTTGGACAGTCCTGATAACTTTTTAAAAATAGGTTCAAACGGGGAGTTATGTGCAGAAGTTCGCAGAGTTGAGATACCAATGCACTACTTTGCCAGGATCGAGT
This sequence comes from Chamaecyparis obtusa, assembly GCA_027943335.1. NCBI lineage: Eukaryota > Viridiplantae > Streptophyta > Pinopsida > Cupressales > Cupressaceae > Chamaecyparis > Chamaecyparis obtusa. Next base: position 1,020,738 of record BSBK01000053.1, read on the forward strand.
CCGAGGAACCAGGAAAGAACACCAGGACTCGGTGAATATCAAGTATTAAAAATGAATACTTTACTAAGATCATTGAGTCTGTAACAGCTTCTGTGAAGCACATTGCCTATGATCTTTCCTCACAGATTAGAGCAAGATTCCCTCCAGTCAAACTACTTGAATCCATGGCTATTGTGTTTCCTCGATATTGGAGTATGAACAATCCAAAAGATTTTAAAACTAGACTACTAACTTTGATAGATCATTTCTGGAAAATCAAAGAGTTAAATGGAGTAACTCTAAATGGAATTTTAGATGGAAATTGTTTGGGAGAGCAATTAGGTCATTTTTCAATAACAATGAGGGAACAATATAATATTATGCAGAACCCTTGCGAAGATGGATCAGTATCAGGGCTTTGGAAAAATCTAGTTGAGAGCAAATTGTTGACTGATTCAATATCAGAATATTTCAAGCTTGCTGATTTATGTCTGACCATGATATTGGGGTCGATGGAGGATGAGAGAGTTTTCAGTGCTTTGGGATTCCTAAAGTCAAAGCTAAGAAACAAACTAGACAAGAATCTGGAAAATTGCTTGAGGGTCTATACATCCAGGTATGAAGTCAATACTTTTCCTTACGAAAGGGCACTGAAATTGTGGAGGAAGAAATGTCAGAGAAGAGGGTTGGACAACATTTCAAACCAAAGTGGGACTGGGAGTGGGAATGCTAGAGATAATGATGTCATTGACTCATGTACTACTGGTACTGGTACTGCTAGCGGTGAACATCAGTTAAGCGGTGGTATGTAGAGTGAAGAAAGCATATCGAAGAACTAAGGAATCTATGAAGTTGATGGCACTGAATCCGACGATCTCAATGATGATATGATGTGGCAGCTTGAAGTTGAACCATTGTAGAAGTAGCAGTTCCTAGCCTCCTAGGTATTTATTAAGCTTTTTCCTAAAGTCTACTAGCAGTTTCTGTATCTCATCATCAATCATGCATAATAGCATATTCCAATGTCAAAAACATGAATGTGGTTGATAATGTCATCAAGATTGAATTCCATAATTAATAATGGTTTCCATTTGCATTATTCAGCTCATATGGTACAATTCTTGTAGATTTTTCATTATTTATTTTGACAACATAGCAATTCATATGTTAGAATTCTTAGAGTTAGAAATACTGATTCTCATTAATTTAATTACAAATATGATACAATGTAATAATTCATTCATTAATACTAGTAAGAACACAACTCTGTGATTCTATTTACAAAACTCAATGACTCAATACCCAATGGCAATTTGGCACATTGCCCAATTTCAATTTCATTACCCTAAGCCAATGACCACGAATTCCCTTTTATAGAAACAAGGGAGCAACAACAACTGCAAGTGGATTTGCCTAATGTGAAGTGAGAAGTCTCAAAATCTAAATCAGTAAGACAACTACAAGTCTACAACATCTCTACAACTTTAGTTGTACATTTCTGCATTTGACAGGCCGGTTTAGTAAATTAGCATTGGCAATAGCATCTGCAAGACTGCAACATTCATCCTGTTCAAAAAACAAAGTTCAAACTTGTTACTTTAAACTCAATTCTAGACTCTAGTATTTAGGATAATATCAAAGATTTATTCTATAGATATAGAGATGATTGAAATTGAAAGTACTTTCACATACTATGATTGATGAGATCAAGATGTCAGTTTCTTTAGTATGCTCCATTCTTCGTCGGTTGGAAGGGCTAAATTTGTCATGCTATAGTATATGACCTGCAACCTCGTCAGCCATCCATACTTGGAAGAGTGAGTTGAAAGCAATGTTCCTTCCATTACTGCATTCAAATTTGTGAATGTTTTGATGCACTTTGCAATGCCTTCATAAGTTATGTCCTGATTAAGGTTTCCTAAATCAGACGTCACTGTGTCCTCCAACTTTTTTTTTGTAAGCTTCTCTTCTAATGAAACTCGTTTATGAGTAATCAGGACCAGGACTTAGCAAACCAAGAGATATCAATTTGCTTGTTTTACTATTCATCTTGGCGAGCTTTGGCCCGAATAAGGAAACATTTTCTTTTGCTTTTGTTAGTTTCTGACATTTTTGAAAGACAGAGTTTGCCTTTATTGTTGCAGCAATGCGGTCTTGAATTCCCTTGCTTACCAAATGCCTGTCACTGCTTTTGTTGATTTCTTGCATAATTTTCTTTGCGATGTTCTGTCTCTGACAAAAAAATTTGTTCTTCTCAATGTGCTCTTTCAGCTTCCCAAAAACATCTGTAAGAGTTTCATTCAGTTCAAACCAATCACACAACCTATCAGAAGACATCTTTATTTGACCCCAGAAGAATTTTTTTATTTGCTTGACTGTATTATTTACATGGTCATTCAAGTTGTTTTCATAATTTTTAATTGTATTATTTGCCTTCTTTAGGTCTTCTCTCATTTTTGAGAACTTGTGTTCACTATCTTTTCTTATTTGCTTTGCTTTCTCTTCCCACTCTTTTTCTTTCTCTTCCCACTGTTTTGTTTTTACCCTCTCATTCTCCAATTCTTTCTTTAAGTTATTGGTTGCCTTTCCCGCACTCTCCAAGTTTTTTGTAAAAACTTAATGAAGAGGCTTTTTCATTCTCAAGTTTTTGTTCGCTCTGTTCCAATTTTTCCCTCAAAGATTTCAGTTCTGCGTCAATATGTTCTTGCTATCCAACTCCAATTGCTTCTTTAGAGGATGAATTTTTTATCCTTCTCTCTAATTCTTTGCACCTATTTTCTGCTGCTTTCTCATTTACCTTTACATTTTCTAGGTCTGTCTTTAACTTATCTATTGTGCCTTGAAGCTTTCCTTTCTCTCTCTCCAACTTCATCACTGAATTGTAGATCACTTGGTTGGTCATTTTGGACACATTTATCTTGTCCACATTTTTAATTTTGGATAAATCCATTTGTAGGGTGCTAACTTGAAATTGAGATGGATCTAACAACATATTTCTCCATCTCTTTTTTGACCTCCTCCCAGGAATCCATGATTTTAAATTTTTCAATCAATGGCATACTTTCATGTTGACTTTTGCTTGCAGAGTTCCCATTCTCTCTAAGCTTTGTTCCAATTATGTTGAGTGGATCATACTGCCAATGACTGTCAACATCAAAGCGAAAAATTGTAAAAAAGGCTTCTGCCACTTTGAATCCTCTTCTCTCAAATGTGAACCCTCCAAATGAGAAAGGCAAGGAAGGAAATATCATTTTCTTTTGCTGACCATTAAAGAGTACATCTGTGCTTTCCATTTGCCGTACATATTCCAATGCAAATACCCTCTTTGTGACATGTATTGGAAGTTTGTAGGGTTCTACTACTGAACCGTAAAACCTTAACACTTTGTACTCTTCCATGAAGTACCAGTCAACCAATTGTATTTTACTTCCAAGTTGAATTAAATCTCTACAAGTAGCAGGTAATCTAGGCATTGGAGTGCCTGTAATTTTATCGTACATTGGTGCCAAAAAGAAGTCTACAAAATTATTGTAGTTCCTTCTGTTATCAATCATCCTTATCTGAGGTGTCAACTCATATATTGGATTTTGGCCCTGACTGCAAAGCTTGTTTGTCTGAAATATTGCATGATGCTTTGCTAAGAGAAGATAGCACAAGTAGGTTGTGAATCTAAATGTCTTTTGTGAACCTGTTTTAATTATTAGTAATTGTTCTTGCATCCAACGAACAATGTGCTCAATAAAACAATATTTTACTAGTTCTTTTTCAAAATGAATATGAAAAAGCATTTCAAGAATGCTGGCACCCACTTCTTTGTTACTATCCAATCCGAAACAAAATGCTAGCAAGGAAATATTGTCCTGAACCCATGGCACAAAAATTTCATAATCATAAGGAGGCCTATGATCTGGACTCAAGCTTGAACCGTTTGTTATTCCTCTGATATAAGAATCTCTTTGTGTTGCATCTATTTTTTCATAATCCTCTGCCAACTTTCTGAGGTCAATTTGTATGTTTGAGTTTTGTTGTTCAAACCCTAGGTTCAACAGACTAGCAAATTCACTCTCGGTTATGGACAAAATTTCCTCTTGAGTATTTTTATTCACAATTGCTTTTTTATTTTCATCATAATTTTCAGCGCAGACCATGACAATTTCTGGGCAAGGGAATACTTGAGGTAACGCCATGCTTGCCGACCTAGCATTCCATGATGCAATTTTATTTGCCGTTGCATTTACCTTGGGGTTAAATGAAGAAAATTTTGAACCCTTATTTGGATCGTTCCACTTGTTTTCAATTGCAAATCTAATTTTCATTATTCCCTTATTTCCATGAATAATAGGATCATAAATATCATGGAATAAATCCGTGAAACCTGGTGTTTTAAGCAGATTGTGGAATTCTATTATCTGACTTGTCTTTTTACCCATAGTCTTATTCTTGATAATTGTTTTGCCCATCGTGGTAAGTTGGTAAGTGGTAACCTAAACCGGTATCACTATTTACTCGTAGGAAAATTCAAATATTTATACACAGCTACAAGCCTACAATTTACAGGGGTGATTCAAGAATCAAAATTAAACCCTAATAAGTAACAAGATAATTTTTTTCTATAATATAAATAGTAAAGTTGTAAATCAAGAGATTTGAAAAATTTAAAATGCGGGACCTAGGTCTTCAGGATTTTAGTAGTTACCTGTTACCCTTAGTTTCAATTTTTGCGAACTTTGACTGGGAACAGAGCTTCAGGTGAGAGACTTTGTTGCACTTGCTTTCCTCAACATAGAAATTTAGAATCCGTAAACCCTTTCTAAATCCGCAGACTACTAGAAAGTGAAACTTGAAGGGCCAAAATTGTACAATCTAGATTCGTGATGTCGTCACAACTCATCTAACGGCTGACTCACCTCACGACTACGAGCCAGACATGTCACATCATCATCAAATGGCATTGTTGGTAGGACCATGTGAGACTGCGAGTGGAACGTCTTACGTGTTTAGTGACAAGTGTCATGATTCCAAAATGGGTTTGAAAAGATGAGGTCTTTTCCCTTTCATCCCGAAATACAACTTCGATCGTTGATCTACAATAATCCAATGATCATAATGGCGTTGTGTGCCTGTGGTGGCCCCAGGCCCCATGGGTCCCATTAACTCACCTAGTCACCACTCATCTGACGGCTGACTCACCTCATGACTACGAGTCAGACGTGTCACGTCATCATCAAATGGCATTTTGGTAGGACCATGCAAGACTGCGAGTGGAACGTCTTACGTGTTTAGTGACACGTGTCATGATTCCGGAACGGGTTTGAAAAGATGGGGTTTCTTTTCCCTTTCATCCTGAAATACAACTTCGATCGTTGATCTACAATAATCTAATGATCATAATGGCGTTGTGTGCCTGTGGTGGCCTCGGGCCCTGTGGGTCCCATTAACTCACCTAGTCACCACTCACTTGACGGCTGACTCACCTCACGACTATGACTACGAATCAGACGTGTCATGTCATCATCAAATGGCATTTTGGTAGGACCATGTGAGAGAACATGTTACGTGTTTAGTGACATGTGTCATGATTCTGGAACGGGTTTGAAAAGATTGGGTTGCTTTTCCCTTTCATCCCAAAGTCCATCATACATCGTCGATCTTTGCTCATCCAACGGTAGTTATTTGCAACGGACATTGTTAAATGTTATAATGTTATTTTTTCCTTTATAAATATTAATTAATAATGGATAATAAGTTAATAACATTAAAAGTTATTTAATTGAATAGTAACAATTTTAGCCAATCAAATTCAAAATGCACTATTTTTTTAATAATATTAAATTCTAATAAATTTCAGAGGCTAGAGTTAAGGTTAGTGTTTAGAGATAATGAGATTTCTGTGGTCGCTGACTCCCTAGATCTCCCAAACATGAGTTAAAATAATATTTTTTATTGATTAAATAGTATACTTAATGTTAAAATGATATTTTTTATTGATTATAACTTTAACATTGATAATTATAATCACATATAATTATCATACCTTATAATTAGAAAACAATAAATTCTTTCTCTAACCTTATTAATTCATTTCTCTATCAAATTGATTATATAGTATTCTTAAAGTTAAAATGAAATTTTTTATTGATTATAACTTTAACGTTGATAATTATAATCATAGATTCACATATAATTCTCATACATTATAATTAGAATACCATAAATTCTTTTTCTAACCTTATTAATTCATTTGTCTTTCAAATTCTATAAATCTTTCATATTAAATGTACGAGTGTGTGAATTTTGACCGGTAATGTTACCCAAACTTAATGTTAGTACTTAGTGATAATTGATAAGACATTTCTTTTATTAACTACAACTATCAACATTATAATTAGAATACCATAAATTCTTTCTCTAACCTTATTAATTCATTTGTCCTTCAAAATTCTATAAAACTTTCATATTAAATGTACGAGTGTGTGAATTTTGACAGGTAACATTACCCAAACTTAATGTCAGTACTCAGTGATAACTAATAAGACATTTCTTTTATTAACTACAATTGTCTACATTGTACAATTGTGATACATCATACATATCTAATACGCAAATAAATCATAAAGCAACTAATTAAAATATTGCAATCACAGTGACAGAGAAGTCTAAGAACCAATTTTTGTACAAATTGAAATGAGCTAAAGCTTGTGAAATTTTCATTGTTTTCTTTTCATTAAATTATAATTACATAAACATTGTCCAGTTTCACTTCCAGAACAAAGAGGTACCTACTATAAACAAAAAAAACAAAAAAATGAGGTATGTTTTTATAAAAAAAAAAATCACTAGTAGACTAGTAGTCCAGTGTCTACTTCTAGTACAATAGTAAATACTACAAAAAGAAACATAGTATAAACAAAAAAAACCCATAAACTTTTTATCAAAAAAAATCAGTAGTAGTCCACTACTAATTTTGGCCTTCGGCTCCATCTAAGTAGAATTCACGAGAGATGATTATCTGCGCGAATTCATCGAGCCACCTGAATTGCCCCGCCTCAGCGTCCTCTTCATTAAGGGAAAACCACTTTTGAAGGAAATCCCTAGCAATTAGGGCCCATTTCCTATGACGCTTATACTGCCCAGCATTGAGGCCCAAAAGAAAAAGTTGCATGGCCACTCTGGTCTGGGAGGAGAAGCTTGGGTATTTCACTTGCCCAAGGGATCCCCACCCCTATTTTTGCGAACACGACAACATTAACGTTTGTATGCACCCAAAAATGGTCGCCTAGACTTTGGGCCCCATTTATTTGATTTATCAATCCTGAATCACTTTTATCAATAATCAATATTTTCAACATTATCAATTTCTTGATCAAGTCTTAATTTCGATCATATATTGGATTTTTATCCTATGGGCTAACCATTTATCCTAAGTTTTTATTTACTTAAAAATGAATATTTCCTCCCCTTTTAATAAATAAAAAGCCCCACCTTTTCTTCTTATCCTAAGTTGCACAAATAAAGCACTATTCTTATTTTATAAAAAGGAAAAAAAGCACTTTTTGTCTCATATGAACATAAAGTCAACTCCTATTTTCCTATTGGATGATACTTGTGCACATGGATTGCTCCTCTTTCAAGCTCTACCATTGATTGAGACTTTTGCCTCTTAATCTCCATGGTCCATTCCTTTGCATTTCTTATAAAAGGAGAGCTCTATCCCTCATTCTAAGACACTTGTTTTATGCTAACTCTATGCTGTAGGAATTCTTGAAGACTTTGGAGCTTTTTGGAGATCATAGTTGCATTACATCTTAGAGTTCATCATTTGCTTCATAATTTAGTTTCCATTCTTGCATAGTAGTTCATGTTTATGCTTTCATAGTTTAGATTTCACTTTCAAGCTTTAGAATAACTCACATAGCTTAATTAGGGGATTTGTAATCCATTGCTATTTCCTTTCATAATTGCATTGTACTTACATTTTGATAGATTAATCTTGCATATTCATATTAGTTTGCATTGCATTTTCATACCTTGATTCCATTTGGGGATATTGGCATTGTTGCCCTTGTCTTCATTGTGAATCTCTCATTGTATGGTTGACTAGCAAGGTCACAAGTTTGTAACTCTAGCTGAGAGCAAATTCATCATAGTCCCTTGCAACTCCATGCATAGAGAGCTATGAGTTGCTTTGTGAGGCCTCATTGTTGAGCAACCTTGTATGTAATGATTCATAGAAGTGTGGTCAATTTTGACTCATACAACGTTGACCCCCATGTATTCTTCTTTAAAAACCCTCCTCAACAGCATTAACATCTCCACCTTCTCTCCTTCGAGGTCAAGAAGAGATGCCAAAAAATGGGACATAATGTCCATGTTGACCCGGTGCCTATCTTCATTGTTTTGAAACTCTCAACCCAACACCATTTTCACAGCCTCTATAACGAAAGGCCCACCCTCCTTACAAATAGATTCTAAGGTTTCATTAGTAAAGGAACCCAGAAAGGCCTTCTGGGCATCCTCAGATGTGCATATAAACCTAATTGGAGTGTCCATCTGAAACAGTAAAACTACAGAAAACTTAAAAACAAATTATTTGCAGATTGCAGACCCTAAACAAATAAATTATCTAGCTAACGCCAAAGACGAATCGATGAATAATGAAGATAGATCGTCTATAAATAGCCCTTGAATTCTTGATCGTTACTTAGCAATAAATTATTCTGTCTTTAATGGTATTAAATCCATTGTCCTTAACATGCCTCTAAATCTTTCATGTAAATCTTTTCCCTAAATGCATGCCTGTGAGAAATTAAAATTTTAGACTTAATCTGGCAGTAAATCTTTCCCATAAAGGCAAAAGATGTCAGATATCGGTTATAGCATCTGTACGAATTTGGAAGTGGTGCATCATTGCGTGTCTACTCTGCATGACAAGTTAAAGAATGTCACTTGTCACTAACAAGGCATTTATTGCTTACCGATTTAAGAGGTTACAAGTTGCACTATAGTAATAGAACCGTGAATATCAATACCAACATGTGTACACTGTAGTCTGCAAACAAGTAACCCTTATTTGAGACGTGTCAACATTCCAGTGACTTCCTCTACAACTCTGTTTCCTTCAAGAAATTGGGGCCAAAATTAAACTTCAGCCATTGATCTTGGATCATCGGACGGTAGCAAATAATATATTTAATGTATGTATGTTAGGTATGTTAGTCTAAGGTATTATAACAAAATATTTCCCATCTTTTGAAAATCACCAACAAAATAATTTTTTTTGCCATAATTAATGAACGATTAGCCAATAAAATAATTTTTTTACCCTTCACAAGAATATCATTCGCCTCATATGTTATAATTTTTTACTTCATAAGAAAATTATTCGCCTCAAATATTATAAATTTTTACTTCAAAAGAAAATTATTCGCCTCATATATTATAATTTTTTACTTCAAAAGAAAATTATTCGCCTCATGTATTATAATTTTTTACTTCAAAAGAAAATTATTCGCTAGCAATTTATGAAATTTTCATTCGGCGGGGAAAAAATCACCAATACAAACTATGACAAATCATGGATTTGAAAAAAAAATCACCTGCATTAAAATAAATTCCCCCCTAAAATAATGTACGATTCGCCAAGATTTTACACATTTTCCAAAAAGGGGGTTTCTTAAAGTTGTCCTTGATGCACACCATTTTAAATTGCTTAGTTATGTTAGGCATAATTCTCCAGTCAATGTTCCAATTTTTCTTTATAATATGTTGAGTATTGGTGCCGAAGAAACCCAGAAAGGAAAAACAAACTCTGTTACCCACCATGCTCTGATTAAATTTCTTGTTGAAAGGTCTCTCAGAGATGTATCTCCCTTGGCCTGTGATAATTTTGTTTAGGTCAAGACTTTGCATCCCCAAAATGACCCTGTTGAACAACCTATCAATGAGAATGAAATTCCCTCCGAACCAACTATTGAAACAACTAGCCAAGGAGGAGAACTTGAAAATCTTAGGGAAGTTGAACCTCTCCCTACTCCAGTGGAAAATGTACCTACTTCTTCCCAAAAGAAAGGGAAAAGAAAAATTGATGAAGGAACTATTGTCACTAAGGATTGCACCCAATTTGCTAAGTGTTAAAACCCAACAATCTTGTGAAACATGGGACTATTCTCAGGATGTGAGTAACCTATCCGAGAATAGACCTCCGGATTAAGGGTCGGCTTCCCTTTGGATCACTTAAAATTGACTAACTTTTAGGAGGAAAGGGAGAGAGTGCATAAAACAAATAATTGAAACTGATTTGAAAACAAGGTGATCCACTGAATTTGAAAGAAGATCCACAAATGAGCTAAGCTTACTGCAACAACAAAATAAAACTAAACTCACAACTTGATTCTACTACCTTAAACTCCGGAAAATAGGGTACTTGAAACACAGAGAAGGGAAAATGACTCCACAATTCTGATCTTTTCAATCACACATGAATTAACACTATAGAGCTAAGATGAATTCTTGAGCATTCAATTGGATCAACATGTAGATTAAGGATACAAGAACATCACAATAATCCTGCATGAGATTCAAAAGAAGAAATCTGAAATTGTAGGGAAACAAGAAGGATCAATTTTATTGCTGAAAAGAAACTAAGTACAAGATGTGTCTCTTAGAGCTACAACACTCATATCAGAGAGAATATAATGAAGAGCTAACCTCCATCACGAAAAGTGAGAGGTATATAACTAAAACCTAGGAATTTGCATTCAAATCCCACAACTTCCTAAGAATGGAAAAGATCTTGAAATAGACCCATGAGGCGGAGAAAGTGGGAGCCTAAAAAATATGGTCAAAAGAAGACCACGTTTGTGCCAAGTCATGCTCTATAAATGATATTCTGACAATTGTTTATAAAAACACCACTTGTCGATACCTTACAATAGTTAGAACAATGATTCCTTAACATTAAAATATTTCCCCGTAAGAATGTATATGGATATTAAACCTTTTATCCCTAAGTTATTAAATAGCTCTCAACCCAATTAAGGGGAAAGCCTATTTAATAACCTATCATTTCAATAAAACCCATTTCTTGAAAATATATTGACATCAAAATAACTAATAAATTTAACCCTAAAAAAGGGATAAACATATTAATAACCTAGCATGAACGAAACCTATGCCAATAAAAACCTAGCAAAAGGGGATAATTAATAAATACTCAACCCTAAAAAAAAGGGGAGAATAAATTAATTAATCATTTTACAAAAACCTCTTTCGCAAGAGGAAAGAAACCACTGGTACTTCACCTTTCCCATTCCACACTTGGCAGACTTCCATCTTCACTAGCACTTCACCTCTGATTTTTTAGTTTGGCTTTGGAAACATTTGTCTTTTCTTTTTCATGGCATCGACAAAATGAGGTAGGCATTGCATTTTAGTATTTGATTTCACGCTAACCCTCTCTCTGAAAATCGAGGGCACTGTGGCATTAATCTATGTATTTGTTTACATTCATGGCACTGTGTTGTTTCATTCTTGCAAAAAAAAATTAGGGCACTATTGTTTAATTCCTACTGGCATTGGTATCATTTCATTTGATTGGCATGTTTGTGGTGAATTCTCTGTATATCTGACGACAAGGTTGTGTCTATGGGTTCTATCCAATGGCCAAAGGTATCACTGTTGTGTGTTTTTCATGAGTTTCACAGCCTAACATGATGTTAGCCATGAATCCTAGGCATCACAGTTTTCTCATTTTATGTATTCTATTTCATTTCTGTACTGTTCACCATGGCTTTGAGGTCTTTTGAATATGCACACTGGGTTCATATGTTTTACTTTGCAAGAGCCAGGGCGCCACTACTTTTGCATTCACGGTTATTGTGCTCGGGGCCATGGATAGTCTAGGGCATCACTGCTAAGTTTAATTGAAGGCATTGTATGTCTCCTAGGGCACGACTCCCTTACTAGCTTGTTGCATGTTTGATAGCTTTATCACTAATGCATTGCTTCACTGTTATTGTGCTCGGGATTTTACTATCATTATTATGCCTTTTCAAATGCTTCAAGGCCCGTGCACCTAGGACATCACCATGCTTATTCTATATATTGATGGTATGCTTGAGACTAAGGCACGATATATATTTCTTGTTGTCTCGCGGTAGATTTGATCTCCATTTTGAATCTCTTAGCCTTCTTGCTACATTGTATGATGTTTTTTTGTATCGAATGCTCACCTACCTTGAATGCCTATGAGCTTGGTCCTTATGTATGTATGTCTTGTTTATGGCTTGTGACCGCCCCATGTTACATCTCTTTTTCCACCGTGACATGCTCACTATCATGCCTACACTGTCTGAATGATATACTGGTAAGGCGATGCTCATCTCCTAATGACCCGAGAGCTAGGGTATCTTCATTTATGCTTGCTTGTTGATTCATGTCATTTGCATATTGTGACATTTCTTTGAATCTCAACATTAATGTATGCTTTTGTTCCTCTGTCCTAGCATCATGTCGGCCTATGAAGATTTGGATCCTAGCATTATTGGTTTGTGTTTGGCCACTGGCATACTATTTATTGATACTCTCAACCCGTACTTTACTGCTTGCTGCCGTGCTTTCATGGCATCACCCATTGTCGACCTCAGCCCATGAAAGATCCCTATATTGTTACTCTGCATTTTTAAAGTAATGGCTTCCATGTTTTCATTCCATACCTCATTATGTTCATGGCTTTAGGGCGTCAATGTAAGATCATTGTTCATTGAAAGCAATCCCTATAGCTGCTTAGTATTTATTGTCGCTTGATACCTATTGGCTCCTCTAGGCCCATGGGCTAAAGCCAGGGTATTTTGGTGAGCTTACTGCTTTGAACTTGGTCTTGATATAATTAATTTTTCTTTCTCTATTTTGTTGTCAACTACATGCTTGGAACCTATGAGCCACATTATATGAAGGATGATGGTTGATGCTGGTGTATCTATTATTTAGGTGCCATTAAATTCTCAAAGGGATCTACTATTTAAACACTGCATGTTGTATCGTTGATGTATCATGTGAGTCATCCTTCTATAGCTTTTGTTCATCCTAACATGCTCACTGTCATGCCGTATCTTCCTCATTTGTTGATTCCCGTTGTCCATTGGAGTTCACTGCATTGTGTTTGATTTTTTGGCATGTCCTATTACAACATTATTATGCTTGTCCTGTGATCAATCAATATGGTACTTGATTTATTTTCATTACTGACCTCATATCCACTATTATGCTGGATGCCTAATTCTTGCATAGGTCATGAGTATGAAGTATTGAATTATCTCTTGACTATATTTTCCATTCGAACTTGGGGCTGAGCCTATTGGTTGGTGGCTTTGATTAGCATTGTGTATCTACCTTTGTTTTGACATGTTGATGTATGCCCCCTTAGGATGCTCACTGTTGGCTATCATGTACCTCTAAAGACCTGTGATCTTATGAATTGGTATCTCTATGATGGCACCATGTTTAGAAATCACCACTGCTGATGTCCATCATTTGACTGCAACCTATGTACCTCCATTCTTGGCATGCATTGCACCAACTTAACATTGTTCCTTGATAAGCTCGACATTTTGATTCATTGTACAATATTCAAAACATGGAATCCTGGTGTCACTATTTGGTTTATTATTCCATACATTGCATATGCTCATGCCAAAGCATTAATGTGTAACTGCAGATTTGAAGTATGCTTTATTTTTCTATTTTGATCATGCCTCAGTGTACCCTGCAAGCCTTCTTTCACAAGCTAGTGTTTGACCACACTGCATCATCTATTTTTTTCTCTGTTGACCATGGTTGTTCTTGGCCCATGATGCAGTCACTGATAGGAAACTTGAGGTTTTCCTATTATGATCTACATCAAGGGTCAAGGTCATTCGTCTGGGAACCAGCAACCCTTCAATTTATTATTGGATCAGCTCCTCCTCTATCTGCACATGGAACAAACACGTCAATAAAACATGGTGTTTATTTTGTTTTTATTTCTAGAGCCTTTTATGCACATGCCCTGAGCACAGCCCTTCCCAAAGGTGTATGGCTGAGTGTATGTATGCATCTTGTAAATACTGTGATACCAAGCATTGCTTAGATCCATGGATCTAACCCATATCTTCTCCTCTCTTCTTGCAGGTTTTGGACCACAGGAGCTCTCTGGACAAGACTAGATCCAGACACTATTACCAGGCAATGTCTAGTACCCCTGTATTTTAATTGATTACTTTATGTTTATCTACACTCATTCATCCAATTCTGGCAATGGCTATGCTCATGACCTGTGTGAGCTCAGATAGATGTTCTTTCTAGTTCTTTCCCTTTTATACATCATACATATCATTGATACATGCATGTGTAATTCTTAGATGTAGTTTATTTCCTTTCTCTTTCATGCATTTCTACAATGAAATGAACACAAATTTTAAGAAAGACCACCAATAATTTCAAACTAGGGTGCAGTAGTCTAACTTAGTAATAGGGCTCTTCAAATGAGTAAAATACTGATAATAGGAACTTTAGTTCTTGAGGATGAAAATGAGCCCCAAAACCCTACAGTTTCAAGAAATAAGAAAAAGAAGTCGGCTCTTGCAACAACCACTCCTGCAGTAGAGAGACCAAATAAAAATGTTACAAAGAAAACTATAGAGGTTACTGAGACTCCTTTGCGAAGAAGCTCTCAGATGAGAGGGAAAATTCCACATGTTCCTCTAGAAGGCCAATCTGTTCCCTCAGATAAACCTACCACTGAACCCCACATTGATCATATTTCTAATAGTTCCCCAGCACACAAAAAATGTTCCAGATAATTCCAAGAATTTGAATGAATCACTCAGTAATAATCCTGAAAGTACTTACCATGAGCCACCTCAGCAACAAAGTAATCCTAAGGAAATGCATCAAACAATTTAGGAAGACAAGAAAGAAGAACCTCAATTATCTCAACCATCAGCTCTCTCTTGTTCCAAGAATGCTATTGTGCCCTTTAAAATAACCTTGTTCACTAATTACCTAGAGCAGGCCTGTGGTGAGAAGACAAAGAGCTAGAAGAGTTTGGCACACCTGCTCTTCAATCTATTCTTTTCGGTTAGTATAATTAGTTTGGTTTTAAAAGGACTCTTTGGAAAGAAGAAAGAAAGAAAATGCAAAAATAAATTGATGACCAAAGGGAGGAAATAGAAGATTTGGAAGAACAAATGCAAAGGCAGAAGCCGAAAATGGACCATGCTTTAAAGATGGCCGATCAAATTATAGCCTGCAGGCCTCCTCCCAGAGTTTATGCCATTTGTTTAAAAGTAAAATTTCTTTTGTTTCAGTTAATTATGACCATTAAAGATAAAGAGTCCAGATTTAAAATGGCTAAAGAATTCTATGGTTTGTACCAATCCCTTCCTACGTGGTAACAAAACCTACTTTGTGAACTCTACCTCCATAATTTTATTATTCCTGATGAGACTGATTGGAATCCTCTACTTTATATTGGAGATATACATCTAAAATCCCTAATGTCATGGATGCACAATGAGACCAATTATGAAAAGAAATTAGACTCTTACAAAGATTAGGAGAGATTAGAACAGTTACCCTTAAGGGATGAAAGTAGTAAGCCTGATGTTTTACTGAGGGACTAGTTAAATCTCACTTATGGAAAGATAAAAGCAAAAACCAGGGATAGAATTTTTGTTGTTAGAGAGAAATTTTACAAAGAGTATCAAGGGATTCCCTATTTTACCTTCCAATGAGCCCTAGCAGGTGTAAGAAATAGGTGGAATAGGTTGCTAGAGGCTTTTAAGAATTCAGAGCCACATAACCCTCTCAACCTTGAAGCAGCAATGAACAGGGCACCCAAGTACATGCAGTTGGGAAGGCAAATTCATCGTGAGCTTTGGTGTCCTTTGACATTACATCCACCAATGCTCATGTGGCCTTTGTATGATGTTAATGCTATGAAAATGGATCAACTCCAAGAAGATTATAGGGTGGATTACTGGGAGAAGACCGAAGGATTTTATTACACTTTCAAGAGCAAGAGGAGAGGAAAGACTGAAGGTGGGGAGTTCTGAGGAATATCTGAGAAATAAAATGCTTGAGGACAAGCATTATGCTCATAGGGGGTAGATGATGGGTCACTAATTTTTCTTTGTTTTATGATACTTTTATGCTCTGTTTCAGACATTTCTAAAACACTTGTTATGCCTTTTCAATATTTGAACTTACGAACATGCTATAAGTACAATCAAACCAACAAAATCTATGGGTAGATAATAGTTGATATACTTTGCCAAATATTATACATATGTTGTAGTATTTCATATAATTGTTTGAATGGGTGTTCTAATATTTGGATTAGTTGAATGGTATACATGTGCTACTAACCTACTAGGGAAAGAGGAGCGACTAACGAATGGATCAATGAGCATTGATGAAGACCAAGGAAGACTCAATCACGATGATGGAGAGCCATTATGATACCACATGACATGCCTAATAAATTGAAGGGAGAATCATTCTAGGAAATATAGGAACATGCTTACGCTATATTTTCTCTGTGATCAATATTCTGTTGAATCGGTTATGCAACCTTTATGATATTTTGTCATGGACTGTTGCACTTTTCTTTCTTTATGCCACAAATTAGTTATATCTTGTCCTTTTTGTTCAAATAAGCATCAATCCTTTATATAAAGGGAAATGACGGTTAGATAGAAAGTTAGTCAGATGGTTGTATTATTTTCTATAATATGAAGCAAAGTTACTTTTCCAGTTCCGTGTGTTGTTTCATGATATGTAATCGATTTTTTGGAAATACAATGAAGAAGTGATTTTGATTTCTATTATGTGTTGATAGTTAGCAGAAGTCGACCAAGGGGGCCCACTTGGGAGGTAGATTAGAGTAGATTAGATTAAATTGTTTAAGCATTTACAACAGTTCAAGTAGAGTTCATTGTTCTTTCCTGTAGCGCTATACACTGTGTATGTTCCTGCAACACTTGCAGAAATAATCATTGTGAATGCTTTGGGTTGACAGAATTGGTTAAGATTGAAGTTATAGTTGTCAGTATCATTTTCATTAGTATATGTGTGTGTTTACTTTCCTACAACAGTAGTGTAAGTTTCTTTCACGTATTTTCCTTCCTGCAGCTTAAGCAAAATGACTCCATGAGAGACTTAGTGCACAAACCATGCTATCCCATTTCAAGTATACGTCCCTGGGTTGACAATTTAAATATACTTAATGATAGGTGACATGATACTTAGTTTGAATATACTATTCCTAGGAGAAGTCGTGGCATGGTTATTATTACCTATTATGGGGATTTTCAACTGGATTGATCGGTAAATATAGTAGATAATTTATTGCTATTCGGTAGATGAAGAGAAATGCACAATTGATATATTACCGATTTGATTAAATTATTTGAAAGATTTCTTTTATACATCACGGAGTGTTTGGGACTATAGGATAAGTGGACTTAACTGATTCACCCCCCCCTCTTAGTTATCTAATAGCTTGAAAGTGTTCTTTATAGTCTCTTGACCTTGGATCTAAGATAGGAAGAACATGAATTCCTTTACACGTGCTTTCATCTAGACATTACTCCTCATCTTCTGTGCTTGATTCTTGAAGCTTGAAATGGATTTGAACTTGATTTCTTGAATTTCCTTGATTTCTCCTTAAAATGATAGCTTGAGTTCTTTAATGATAAGAGACATCCTTGATTAAATGTCCTCTTTGAATGTGGGAGGTATCTTTTCTTTTATACCTCACCTAGCCATTTATGAGCTCAAAACTTGAAGGAGGCTGAAAGGGACTTACAGATCCCACCAAAATCAAAAGATATTTTCCCATTTAAATTTTCACCCAATCATCAAGGTATGAGGTGAGTCCTAAGTATGGGGGGAGTGGACTCGCCCTATACCTAGCCACCTTCCCTATACTAGCTAATCTAGGCTCAAATTTGAGTCAACAATTAATTTTAATATGGGGATTTGAAAAATATACATGAAATTGAGGTTTGATATGAGGATAAATAAAAAAAGGTCGCCTGCAATAAAATAGGGCTTATGTATACAAGTGGTGATGAGTGAATGAAATAATTAAAGGGGTACACCTATAATTATGGGGCCACATATTGATTGAATTAAGAGAGCACATATTTAAATATGTATTAATTAAATATGCATAGCAAAATTCCTATGATGTATGCAAGAATGAGCACACATTAAAATGGGTTCTAAGGAAGCATGAAATTGAACACCTTAGATAGTGTGTATAATTTATTATGCAACATCAAGGAGGAGAGATGATATGGAGAGAGATGATTACATATGGATCAACCCTCCTAATGGTGTCAGTAGGAATCATCCCCCAATAGGAGATCACATGGGTTTTCATTAGTCTAGGATCAAATGTTGGGGAGGATGGTGGTGGATGGGACCCAATACATGGGTCTCGTGCTTGTTATCCCTCCTATACAATGATCTACATTAGGTGGTGTACTTTGAAGGAGCTATGTTTTCAACATGTGCCACACTACTACACATGTGAGCTTGGGAGCACATTATTGTGCTCTGACTAGTTTGCATGAGGTACATGGTGATAGGGTAGACCTATTTTGTTCACATGTACACATCTATCACATCTATTCCCAATCTAGGCAAGATAAAATATTAAAGGAACACAATCAACAAGATTGGCGATCATATCAAGATTATACCTAAACTATGAGGATATGGATGAGGAATTTAAAGAGATACCTTTTTTTAAGACATGGTTCCTAATAGGTATGACACTCTATATCATTGAGAGGCATCTTCTAGATAGGGTTATCAAACAACTTGGTTGGTTACAAATTATGTCTTGGGGATCATGAGATTTTGTGCACACTAAGTTTGATAAGGGAGACTCAATGGTGGAACAAGAAGGTTTAAATAGAAGAGGGATCCAACATTACTTCATATTGTAAACTTTCTCCTATATCAACTCCACCATCAGACATGGCAATTAAATGAGAGGATAATTTCTCTTTAACTGATCCAAGGAGTCCCTAAGCAATTTTAACAATTAGTTAGCCATCTAAAACTATTTTTACTCCTTACTACTTTGTTTCTCTTGACCCCTTCAAATATCTGCCACATCTCAATGATTGCATTTACTTCATATCAACAACCTTAGACTTCTTCATATACGCTGCATCCACTAAGGTTAACATACAAATATCCCAGCATATTCATAATTACTTAAAATACAACATTTATCATCATTTAAATATGAAAGAATATTCATATTGCATTCATATAGAATTCTTGGTATTATAGAAAAGGTATCAAGACATAATAGGTTTGTTCAACATTATGGCTTTGAAAGAAGTATTAATCACAAGGTCCATGTCTTAAAAATATAAAACAAAGTATTAAAACAACAAAATAGTCTTAAATAAAATATCATAAAATTGGGCTCACCACTCCCCCCAACTTAATCTTTGGTTGGTCCACAAACAAAAGGATTTTGATTCTCTTTCTAGGTTAACAACCTTAGTTCATCTATAGTTTTTCCCCCTTGATCTTTGCAATTCGACTCCAATTGAATCCCTGGACCTTCCTTAGGTTCTCCCCTTTGGGCCTTTCCTATTTAACATCATAAAATATGAGACCCTCCCAATGTAGATTAAGCCACCATAACATTGGTGGCTAAAATATTAGGGGTACCCATTTCTCTTATTGTGTTATGTGCAAGTGTACTTATGTATCTATCCTTTGGATTATTTCATGTTAACTCTACAATGAATGGGGTTCAACTCTTTTAAAATCTTCTAGAAACCAATTCCACCTCTAAGCTAAGTAACCAAAGACTATTCGAGTTGAGGTGTCCACCACATTTTTATATTATTGATGAGATTCTTCCCTCAATTCCTTAACTCTTGTCTTCTAATCAGGGTCATAGATTAACTGACTCCATTTGTATAAAATCATATCAAGGTCACCTATCTAAGCTAGTAAGGATAGTGGAAAAATATGCTCCATTTATTGACTCCTTGAATTGTTCACTTTTAATGTTTTTATTTTGTATACATGGTATGAATTCCCTAAGGTGTATGTTTCCTATAGACAATAGTGGATTCCATTGTGTATCATAAGGAACAACACAATAATGCAAATAAAATTCATAAAGGAAGTTTTTAAGCCGAGGAGTAGTTGTTTGATATGCAAACATAAAATTTATAGAGATAATGAGAGAGAAATCTAGTCCAGTGACATATTTAGATAGCTTAAAGGAAAATTGTAACTATATTAGTTTTCAATCATATACCCTAGATGGTGGTCTACATTTAACAAGTTGTGGCACAAGATTAGTTATATTTTCCATTCTACTTTTCAGATTGTTAATTTCATCATCATTTTTCCAAACCTCTTATTGCAATTGATCTTTCTATTTCTTCCATTCTCTCTCTTTATATTCCATTAATTTTCCATAATTATAATCAATTGAGTCCCATGAATTTGGAGGTGGGATATGTATATATACCTTGGCTAGATTTATTTGATGTTGTTTATCTCCTCTTCCTTCATTATCCACTTTATTTGTTGTTGATGCAAGATTTTCCAAACCAATGATAATTTGTTATTCATCCATTGGTTTCTCTTCATTGATGTTTTCAAAATTAGTGGTACATGTTTCTTCATTTAGTGGCTACTCTTTATTTGAATCATTTTTCCCTTATTAAACTTCATTGGCTAGTTCCACATTATTCACAACTTGCAATCACTAAAATGAGCTGAAACTTCCTTAGTCACCTCTAATGAACACACCTCCTCAACTCTATTACTCGTTGTATCACTTTTTTTATCCTTGTATAGATGTTGAAGGAGTTCTTAATAATGGAGAACATTGTCTTGTTATTTGTTCTTTTATTTTTTCACCCCCTTAATTAGATGGAGTGCCTTTAGTTTCATTAGATATGGGGATATAAGTTTCCTTGATTTCTTTATTTCCCATAGGCTTCCTAGGATTCCCTCTTAGCTTATGGATTATTTTGACAACATTTACAAGGGTCCTAAATTTTTTAGTGACCTTTTTTAACCGATTTTACAAAAAAATTCCTTCTCATTGGTTGCAGGTTGTGTACACACTAAAATATGCACTTCTATGAACCATTACATGCAAGGTTACTCAAGAGTGAGGCCTCACAAAGCGGCTCATAGCTCTCTATGCATGGAGTGGCAAGGGACTATGAGTTTTGCTCTCAGCTAGAGCTACAAGAAGGTGACCTTGCTAGTCAACCACACAATGAGAGATTCAAATGAAGACAAGGGCAACAATGCCAATATCCCCAAGAATCTAAATGGAAATGCAATGCAAACTATATGAGAATGCAAATCTAAGCTAAATGATAACAATGCAATGCTTGAAAAGAAATCTAATCTATGAAAGGAAATAGCAATGGATTACAAATCCTTCCTATTTAGACTATGTGAGATTGCATAAAAGGAAATCTACTCTAAGAATGCCATGATTATGCAACTATCAAAGCAAACTAAATGAAATGCAACAACAAGGTCTTCAAAGCTTGGATGCAAGGATGTCTTCAAAGGGCTCCAAAACCTGCAGCATAACAATAGCATAAAAATGTGGGTATCCAAATGAAGGAGAGAGCTCTCCTTTTATAAGAAATGAGGTGAAATGGACCATGGAGATTAAGAGGCAAAAAGACTTAATCAGCGGTGGAGCTTGAAAGAGGAGCAATCCATGTGCACAAGTATCCTCCAATGAGAGTGAAGTGTTGACTTTTGAGCCTCATGTGAGACAAAAAGTGCTTTTTCCTTTTTTTATAAAATAGGAATAATACTTTATTTGTGCAACTTAGGATAAGAGGAAAGTGGGGCTTTTTATTTAATTGAAAGGGGAGAAAATATTCCTTTTAATTAAATAAAGACTTAGGATAAATGGTTAGCCTAAGGATAAAAATCCAATATATGATCGAAATTAAGACTTGATCAAGAAATTGATATTGTTGAAAATATTGATTATTGATAAAAATGATTCAGGATTGATAAATTGAATAAATGGGGCCCAAAGTCTAGGCGACCATTTTTGGGTGCATACATTTGCCCCTCTTTGACTAATGTGTGATCGATTTGGGAACACATGTAGTCAAAGAAGAATTGAAATATGAGATCGATTTGGGATCACAAAACAACTCAGATATGAGGTCGATTCGGGATCACATCTGGACAAAACATAAACAAAAGCTTAGACCAACACCGTCGCTGCTAGGTGCAAATCAAGCTTTAGACAAAACTATCACCGTCGCTGCTAGGCAATAATCAATGTCTAAAAATGGGAGATAAGAATCTCAAGTTTTGAGCAAAAGCTCACAAAAGATGTCTGAATCAAGAGAATCAAGGAAATCAGGGATGAGAATCCCACAAATACTGCCCCCTTGGAATCGAAATCGAAATCAAGTAGAGGAGAGACAGAAAATTGATAAGGTTGATCAAATCATAATAAAATCACAATTGAAGGTAAGGGTCAAATAGGTTAACCATTAGGCAATAAAACATGCCCCAGTGAGGAAGTAGAAGAATAGAAATAGAAGACTAGAAATAGAGTGGATGAAAGACTAGAAAATTTGAGAGACATGGAAGGAAGAAATTCCACCGAAAATCAAATTATGCCTCAAAAGGCCAGTCAACTGCTCAGAAGAAAGGGAAAATTTGGAAACACGACTCAGATTTCGATTTCGAGTCCGAAAATGGATAGAAAATGATGTGATATGAAAGACTAGAAATGAAAGATATGATCAAGAAGAAGTGAAAGGTGAGCGCAATCGACTGATAGGTCCATGAAAGATGAAAAGGAGAGCTCTCTTCATATGCAAAGTGCAAAACTAAACTATCATGAACCTAAAAAAAATGCAAGCTACTATGAAAGTGGTTGACTTGCAAGGTCACAACGCTTATAGACATCTAATTATCATCATCGAGCGTTTGGTAGCGTCATAAGATCATACAACGCACACTAGCATAACTATGTGGATATGAATATGATCTTTATCAGATAGAGATGTGGGAATCTCACCTAGGCATCAAAGACATATAGGTCAAGATGACTAATGCAGTAAGATTACCTAAGTTTGATGTGGCGAGATTATGCTTGTATCAGGACACATGAAAGTCAGGATAGCTAAAAGCATGCACTCGCAAAACAGTCAAGGATGATACCTTGTCAATCCATAGTGTCAAGTAAGACCAGCATAAATGCTCATGACAATTAGGACTAACAAAATATACCCACAAGCAGATAAAGAAATAAAACATGTTCTCATACCCTCAGTCTTCTAGCTATGCATCATCAAAAACTTCTCAGGGAGAGACCACTCATCAAAGAAATCCTCATAGACAGCACACAAAGAAAAATAAAGTCATCATGTCGTTATCGAGTTGATTGTTTAAGTGCGTGTGTGTTGGTCATAGAGTCAAATTCTGAGTATCTTATCTGCAAATGGGAAATATCGCATCATACTTATACTATAGGCAAGACATCTGATAAGTGTTAAGAAACACTCGACGCAAGGGTAATGTTGAAAAACACTGTTTGGGGTGGTGTTGAAAAACACCTGTTGTGAAATGCCCCAAGAGACAAACGCACCTAAAAGACCTATGCGAACAGTTATGCCCCCTAGACAAAGACAAAGACCAATTCCAGACTAGGCCAAATAAGGTCAAGGCATGATGACAAGTGGCTAAGTGTCGAGGACGCATGCTAACAAATAGGGGTGCAAAGGCCTCAAGTAGCGCCTGTTTCCAGGTTTTCACCACTTGGAATCTTTTTTTCATTTTTTCATTTTTGCTACCAAGGCGCCTATTGCTAGGTTTTCACCAAGGCACTTTTTCTATTTTTTCTATTTTTTGAATATTTTGATTTTTTTGTAGTTTTTTCAGGACATTTTATGCTTT
This sequence comes from Chamaecyparis obtusa, assembly GCA_027943335.1. Lineage (NCBI taxonomy): Eukaryota > Viridiplantae > Streptophyta > Pinopsida > Cupressales > Cupressaceae > Chamaecyparis > Chamaecyparis obtusa. The sequence continues at coordinate 1,044,702 of BSBK01000053.1, forward strand.
TTAGGATTTTTTCAGCAATCATATATCAATTTTTTTTTGGTATTTTTTCAGGATCAATAAAATATGTACAAAGGATGCCCCCAGACAGCACGGGCATCAAGGATAGAACTTCTTAAGGTGCACAATGTTGATGGGATCAGGGAGCTGTTCTCCATCAGGATCTGACAGTAAATACGCACCAGTACCAAAAGCAGCTGTGATGACATATGGTCCAAGCCAGTTAGGTTCAAACTTGCCCTTTTGCTCTCTGTTTTGCTGGTTCTTAGGGTTTTCTCGCAAAACAAGATCACCTATTTGAAATTCTCTAGGGTGAACCTTCTTGTTGAATGCCTTGGACATACGTTTCTGATACGCTCTCATATGATCAAAGGAAGCCTTACGCTTCTCATCTAGAAGTTCTAGTTCCTGCAACCTCATGGCACGGTAATCCTCATCTGTAATCAAACCTTTGAGTGAGACTCTAAGGGATGGTATCTCGACTTCTAAAGGCAATATTGCTTCAGCGCCATAGGTGAGAGAAAAAGGAGTGGCCCCTGTAGGTGTGCGGATGCTTGTTCGGTAAGCCCATAGTGCTGGATTGATTTGCAAGTGCCAATCCCTACCATTCTTGTGTACTGTTCTATGAAGAATCTTAAGAATGGTTTTGTTAGAAGCTTCTGCCTGTCCGTTTCCTTGTGGGAAATATATGGAGGACCAATGTTGCTTGATTTTAAACTTTTTGCATAGGTGCTTTAGGTCTTTATTCTTAAATTGACCTCCATTGTCAGTAATGATCTCAGAAGGCACTCCAAATCGGCAAATGATATGGTTCAAGATGAACAAAGAAATGGTCCTTCCTGAAGCAACAGAAAGTGGTACAGCCTCCACCCATTTTGTGAAGTAGTCAGTGGCAGTAATGATGAACTTGTGTCCACCTGATGAGTTGGGGTGAATTTGCCCAACCAGATCAAAGGCCCAGCGCTGAAATGGCCAATGAGAAATAGAAGGGATTAGTTCCCTACCCGGAGCATGAATCAGGTTGCCGTGTTTCTGACATTTTTCACATGACTTAGCAAAGGTGACTGCATCTATCTGCATTGTGGGCCAATAATATCCCGCCCTAAGCAACCTTCGGGCCATGGCAAGACCATTAGAATGCCCACCACAAATGCCCTCGTGGATGTCAGCTAACGCTTGGTTGGATTCCTCCTTTTCCAAGCACCTAAGGAGTGTCCCATCTAAACCCCTTCTATATAAGTCACCAGAGATGAGGGTGTGGCGAGAGGCGTTACGGATGAGGTTTCGGCGTTCGGAGCGGGTGAATGTGTCAGGGATGATGCCATCACGAAGATATGAATAGATAGCACCATATCGGGAGGACTCGTGCGTGATAATGGCACAAATGACACGGCTTTCAGATGAGTCAAAGATGGGATGGTGTAGCTCTTCCACCAGGAATTCAAATCTGGATTCATGTGTCTCCAACTGAAGAAGTGAAGCCAATGTGGCCATGGCGTCTGCAGCTTTGTTCTCTATCCTAGGGATTTGTTGAAACGTCACAAAGGTGAAATAGCGTTTCAAAGAATCAACCATCTTTTTATAAGGTATCAATTTGTCATCTTTGGTTTGATACTCTTCATTGACTTGGTTGATGATTAGCTGAGAATCCCCAAAGACATGTAATTCTGTGATATTCCATTCTATAGCCATTTTCAAGCCATTAGTTAAAGCTTCATATTCTGCAATATTATTGGTACATGGGAACAATAGTTTATAAGACTTTGGAATGTTGTACCCATGTGGAGAAACAAATAACACTCCGGCACCTGATCCATTTTGCATGCGGGAGCCATCAAAGAACATTGTCCAAGTGCGAGTAGTGGTATATAAGATGTGTTCATCTGGGAATTCCACTTGGACAGGCATACTATCCTGGATTGGAAAATCAGCTAATTGGTCAGCAATAGCTTGCCCTTTTATTGCCTTCCTTTCAACGTACTCTATGTCAAATTCAGTGAGGACCATCATCCATTTAGCAAGTCTACCCGTCAGGGCAGCCTTACCAAGCAAATATTTAAGGGGATCAATTTTGGCAATCAAGTGTATGGTATGTGCAAGCATGTAGTGGCGCAACTTTTGAGAAGCAAACACCACCGCGAGACAAGATTTCTCGATATTATTGTAATTGATCTCATAAGAGACTAGAGTACGGCTGATATAGTAGATGGCCCGTTCTTTCCCAGTATCATCTGTTTGAGCCAATAATGCCCCCAGGGAAGTGTCTGTAGCTGAGATATATAGAAGCAATGGTTTCCCTGGAATAGGAGGCATTAAGATCGGAGGATTAGCCAAGTATTGTTTGATCTGATCTAGGCTCTTTTGACAATCCTCGTTCCAAACACAAGAAGCACCCTTATGCAATGTCTTGTTGAAGGGTTGCGCTCTATCTGCAAGCTGAGAAATAAACCTCCTAATTGATTGAAGACGTCCTTGAAGACTTCTCATTTGGCTGATATTTCGAGGAGGTGGCATATCTAGGATTGCTTGGACCTTTTCGGGATCAACCTCGATACCTTTTGCTGATATTATGAATCCTAAAAGTTTGCCTGAGGTGACGCCAAATGCGCACTTCTTTGGATTCAATCTGAGTTGAAATTGTTCCATACGATCTAAAATTACTTCCAGATCGTTGAGGTGTGTGCCCCTTTTTCTTGATTTTGCCAGGGTATCATCCACATAATCTTCCATATTTTTGTGCATCATATCATGAAAGATAGTTGTCATAGCTCTTTGGTAGGTTGCTCCTGCATTCTTTAACCCGAATGGCATGACGTTCCAACAGTAGGTTCCCCATGCACATGTGAATGCTGTTTTCTCTTGGTCTTCAGGAGCTATTTTGATTTGATTATACCCCGAGAAACCATCCATTAGGGAATATATGTCATATCCCGCCGTCATGTCCACTATCATGTCAATGTTTGGAAGTGGAAAGTCATCCTTTGGGCATGCTTTGTTTAGATCTCTAAAATCTGTGCAGACACGAATGGACCCATCATGTTTGGATACCGGTACTATGTTTGAGATCCATTCTGCATAATCGATGGCTCTAATAAATCCAGCTTTCAAAAGCTTTTCTAATTCTCCTTTGACAAGTAGGGCTATATGTGGATGCATTTTTCTTAGTCTCTGTTTGACTGGCTTGACTCCTGGAGCTATAGATAAGTGATGCATTATGAGATTTGTGTCAAGCCCTGGCATGTCTGAGTAGGTCCATGCAAAATTAATTTTCTTTTTCTGTAAAAACTGTACATATGCCTTGGTCTCTTCCTCTGATAAAGACTGAGCAAGATGGACTATCTGAGGATTTTCTTCTGTGTTTAGATTGACCGGCTTTGTTGGTTCAATCAAGATTGATGATCTATCCTGGAAATAACTCGGCAAGTTATTAAGTACCCCATCCTTAGGTGCCTCAAAGAGGTTTTCACCTTTGGATGCGTCATTTCTTTTTACTATTTTTGGTTCTGACACCGCCACAAAGTGGTTTTCGCCATCAGACCTATTTTTCTTTTTCTCTTTTGTTTTGAGACTGAGGTACTTAATATCAGGCTCCGTCATGCTAGTTGTAGGTTCACTAGTGGAAGAAGCCACGGGTTTGAGAGCATTCAGATAGCAAGCAATTTCGTAATCGTTGCGAAATGTGAGGAATGTGGGCTCATGGTGGCGCTGGGGCCAGTCAATCAGGTCAAAGTGGACAAGGGGCAAGTCAATGGTAGGTTCGATGTTGTGAATGTGAAAGGTGTCATCTCTGGTGACCATATAATCGGAGCTCATCAAGTCTTCTCCTAAGATACCTGAATTGGGGCTCATCCTATCAAACGAAGCATCGTCTACTAAGGCGATTTGAGGAGGGCAATCCTCTAGTCTGACACTAGGATCGTTAGTTGCATCGGGTTGGGTACTATAGGCATGAATAATATCCACATCTAGATCAATTGTTGCATCTGAAAGCGAATCCCATTCATATTCATGGGAGTCTGTCTCTGAGTCATCATTTAGGCCTCGTGATGTAGAAGCCTCGAGGTTAGGGAGGGTTTCCCCCTTTCTAGTATTGGTACTATCCGTCGCAGCTAGGACAGTAACATTTTCCTTTGTCGATCTAGAAGTCACACAATCACTACCCGTCGCAGCTGGGATAGTAGGATTATTAAGCATCAAATCTGTGGAATCTCCCCAAAGGAGATTCGTGGAGGGCACCCAATCATCAGACACATCTTGTTGGTTGGAGAGATCGGGTGTATAATCTGCATCACTGTCGCTGTCCGTTGCAACTGGGACAGGGATACCTTTCTTCTTCTTGTTCTCAAAACCTAAGCCGATTGTGGACTTATTTTTGCGTCCAAAGAGAGCATGATCAAGAGGCTCAGCTTTAGCATCCAGCCTATGACTAAGGGGACCAAATCCCGGATATCCCATATTTTTGACCAGTGTGTATCCTTTCCCATAAGTTTCAGGTGAAGGAGCAAAATTCTCATTATGTTTGTATTTCTCTTCGTGATATATCCAGTTCCTTACAGCAACTTCTTCTTTCTCTTCTTGAATGGGGACCGAAGACTCAACAAATTTCCCAAATAACATCATTGCTGATGATGAAGGCTTCACATTTGGGGAGGGTCTCCCATAAGACCTAGGAGAGATTGGCATTTTTGTAAAAGAATCAATCTTATAATCTCCCATCCCAAGGTCCATGGTCTTGAATTTCTGCTTGCATTGTTCAAGTGAACTACTAGGATTGTCAGCTTCTCTATTCAAAGGTACATGTGATCCCGCAGAAACGGTATTAACTGATAGAGCACTGTCTCCCGGGATGCAAATTTCTACACCATTATGGGGGAACTTAACACACTGGTGATATGTCGATGGGACTGCCTGCATTTCATGAATCCATGGCCTACCTAGCAAAATGTTGTAGGCGAGAGGTCCAACGTCAACAATTTGGAACAATATGTCTCTTTCTACAGGACCAATACGAATAGGCAAAACAGCCAATCCCTTAGAACTTCTTTCTGCTTCATCATATGCTTTGATTGTGATTCTTTTCTTTGTGTCAATGACGTTCTCAGAATACCCTAGAGCTAGCAGCAAACTCAGAGTACAAATATTGAGCCCCGCACCCCCATCTATCAGTACACGTCTAACACGGGTTTTATGAATCATGACCTCGATGTGTAAGGCCAAATTATGTGGGTGACTAATGGATTTGTCATCTTCTTCTGAGAAAGTGAGGAAATGAGGGCTAGCCAAATGGTTGACCATGTTTTGGAATTGGTCGATATCTAAGTTATTAGGGACATTGGCTGCTCGCAAGGCATCCTCGAGGACGCGCTTGTGCTTAGGAGATAATTCTAAAAGTTCAAAAATGGATATCTGAGCGGGTGTACGTTGTAGTTGGTCAATAAGGTTGTAATTGGAATCAGGACCAACGACAGGTTTTGGAGGAGCACCTTTGGACGTGGGTTGTTTAGACTTGCTAGTGCTAGGACCTTTGATGATAATGGGTGCTTGAGCCTGTCCCCTAGTGACAACATTGAGGGACCGGGGCATTCCTTGAGTGTGAGGACCTCTTATCACCACAGCGGGTCTTTCATTAGTCATAGGAATTGAGTCCACATTATGTCCGTAAGGATCTTTCTTTCTCACCATGTTGATATTATCGTCAGCCACTTCAAGCATGTTAATCACATTGTCAGCATGTGTGTATGTATAGTTAATAGCCGCCTTGCCATTCTTACTAGAATTCTCTCCTTTTTCATATTTAGGCAAGGGCTCTTTAAAGGCTTTATGGTCTGCATTGGTAGTTAACCCACCCACTTGTAGTTGTCCTTTCTCAATAAGGTCTTGGACAAGATGCTTGAGTTTGAAACAATTTTCTATGTCGTGGCCAATCCCATTATGGAAAACGCAAAAAGCCTTAGCATCCCACCAATGAGGTAAAGGATCTGGTATTCGATGTTTTGTAGGATCCTGTGGGTGCGCCAGATTATGAGCAACGAGTGTCTTAAAAACATCTGCATAGGATTCTCCCAATTTAGTGAATTGTCTTTTCTCCGTTTTAGATCTCTTTTGATACTGAGGTTTGTCTTGTTGCGTTGATGATGTTTGCAACTTCATAGCTTGAACTGCATGAGAGAGATTAAGAACTCCTTCATTTTTGACTTGAGATGAATCAACAACTCCGTCGTTGACGACTTGCTTGTTTTTGTTCCAAAAAGAGTTCTTTTTGTCCTTGCTACCATTAGTATTGTTATTTTGGCTATTGTTGTTATTTGTTGGTTTAGCCAAAATTCCTTGTTCTTTTAGGACATCCTCAATGCGACATGCCACCTCTACCATAGTATCAAAAGAATTAAATGGAATCTTCTTGACTTCATACTTGAGTTCTGGTATTAGATTGTTCACAATGATATCAATTCTTTCTTCTTCAGGGATTGTCCTTGGGTATTTTGAACACAATCGCCTCCATCGTTGCAAAAAGGTGACAAAAGATTCCCCTTGAGTTTGCTTAAGTTTACACAAATCAAGCATGGTGACCGACCTAGATAAATTGTAAGCAAAATGTTGTACAAATCTTTGGACAAGTTCTCTAAATGTCCTTACTGGAGGGGAAAGGTTGGTGAACCACTCCATGGCTTGACCTTTTAAACTCCTTGGGAATAATCTCAGCAAGTAGGAGTCTTCGTGGTGAAAGGAAAAGCTCATTATGTAGAATTGTCGAACATGGTCATGAGGGTCACCCGTGCCATCATATTTGTCGTATGTTGGGAATTCAACTTTCTTAGGGAATTCTACCATCACCACACTTTTGTCAATGGGATTAGGACATATGGAGTCCAAATGAAATGTACTCTTGGGAGCCTTCATTCTGTCTATATCCTTTTGCATTTGTAAGATTAACTCATCAGTTGAAGGATTCTGTTTCTTGATTTTTTGGTGAACATCAAAGTTATATGGAACTTTAGCGCCTTTGTTGATAAGACTTTCCAAAAATTGGTCTTTGTTTTGTTCCACGTATTGCTCCACATAGGCTTGAAAGGATGGTTCTTGTTGCATAGTCATGAAGTCCATATGATCGGATTTAGCATAACTGCCTCCATGTTGTGAGCCATGATGTGCTCGTTGGGAGGGTTGCTTTGAATGTCTATGAGACGATTGTCTCCTATGATGGTCATATCTTGAAGTCCTTCTTCCTCTAGGACTTGGGGATCGTGAGGGTGTCTTTGATCTTCTTCGAGGGCTAGGGGAAGGGGTAGATGGGGGCGAGTTGGTCCCACTATTGGCTCCCCTCCTGTTAGATCGATTTTGGAATTGTTGTGCATAGAGTCTATCTTCTTCTTCTTGGGCGACTCTTTTCTGTATATCCAACAATGCACGTTCCTCTTCCTCTAGTTGTCGGAATTTTTCCTTTTTTGCAGCCTGTTCATCTAAGTAGGCTTGCTTCTCTCTCTCAATGCTTCTTAATCTTGTATTTGCATATCGAGAAGTGTCCTTAAGTGGGGAGGTCTGTCTTGAATGCCTTATTGCATTAGCTGCGTTGATATGGTGATCACCAGATTCGTTGTTCTGGTCTTCGTGTTGTGACCCTGAATCTGAGTGGGCTGACTTATGCTGTCTTTCAGCTCGTTGTTGAGCATCAAAATACCTCGCGTTGTTAGGAGGTGACCCGGGTGGACTGGCATGAGAAGAACCACCATACTCTCCTCTGTGTCGTTGAAAGATATCCTCGAGAGTTTGATTCATGGCTTCTCTTTGTTGCCGGGTGAAAGTGTAACTCATGTCCATGCTTGATGAAAGTGGTATGAAAGAGGTGCTCACTTCACTAGGGTTAGCTCCCGGATTGAAACAAACCTCGGATTCACTCTTAGGAGATTGGTCAAAAAGGGGTCCTTTTCCCTTAGGTTGTCGACGGGTCTTGATAGGTGGTAACTGGCTAAAGGCAACAGGGGGTCGCTTCCCTTGATTAACTTGGTACCTTGTCGTAACTGACATGAAAGAGAGATATTCTCAATGATAAGGTGACCTAAAGTGTCAACACCAAACTAGGATAATCGAAATCCTCTATTGTCCAAAGAAAGATAGAAAAAAAGAAAAGAAAGGGGGCTTTACCAACACTATCAAAGAGGTGCTTCAAATCAAAGGGTGACTACCCTTGCACTTTTGAATCAGGAGGTTGGACTAGGCCAAAAGATAATTGAAAATGAAAGCGATTTGGACAATAAGAGAACTGAAATTTTCCCAGAATATAGCTAACACTTTTAAAGATGAACCTTGGCACCAAGAATGGCTTTCTAACTTGACAATTATTCCAAAGTGACTTTGTAAACCAAATGATGCTATCCCAAAGAACTAAGAACCAGAGATTTGGAGTCAAGACAGATCTCAAACGTCAGGGTGAGAAGCCTGTTCTAAGACCTGGCCTAATTGACAGCAACTGAAACTGACCAAAATTTAAGCACGACAAAAATGAGTCAGGCGATATACTCCAGGCTACTGGGGCGATAAACCTCTACCCGTGCGATACTTCGCCCTAAGACAGGCGATACTTCTTAATACTATAGGGCGATATACCCCAAGCAGGCAGGGCGATAGTCCGTCAGGGGCGAACTATCGCGCGATATTTCTCTTCAAAGGGTGCGATATTTCTAGCATGTGTGAAGTATCGCACGATACTTCGCCTCACAGGGTGCGATACTGTTACAGAATTATTCAACTCTTGACCAGAATTGTGTGAAATTTGCATTTTTGGATCTGTTTGGTCAAAATTTTCAGTCTGAGGGTTAATGTTTTCGATTTCAGTCACAGATTCAACAGCATTCGGACAGGTTTGCAAACAGTAAAGGATCAAACATGTCTTCAAACACTTGAAACAAGGGCAAAAGCAACCTTGCCAAGACAAGCACTTGTGATATCAAAATTGAAAAAGCACCCTATGAATGCTACCGATTGTTTGTATGTTGAGAACGTTTACACTGGTATCACACAATCGAAGACAAATCAAGCAATTACTACCTACAAGACAAGGCTCAATACTTATCAACTTAGCCCACAACTTGATGCCCCCTTGCCTCACACCAAGTGGTTGCCCACAAGAGATATTGGCTTTGTCATGGAAATGTCAAAATGACACAACCAAAGGGACACATATGGTGAGTATCTTAAGGTGATCCGGGTAAACCACTTGGATCAATCCTTGCACTAAGAAGATAAGCGGCTAAAAGAGGGTGGCTTCTATCTAATGGTTCTTAATAAGGATTTCCGTTCACAACACCCCTCTTGCTCCTCATAAAGGACTAGGACCTCGCGGCCTCAAGAGTACCTTAAGCATTCTTGCTCAATGTTTTCCTCATGGTCACAATCCCACAAGTACTTACATCAAGCGAAGACAAGTGTTATGTCTATCAAGGTTTTTGGTGTCCTTGATAGCCTTGAGATTATAGTGAGTTGGAATCACTTGCCACCAAGGAGAATGATGACAAGGTTGTCCCCACTTGAGTCGTTCCTCTTGATTGCTCAAGAGCAGGCCCTCTAAAAGATTCCTAAACTAAACAAAATGGATCAACACTTGAGGTTCAAGGTTTTTGATTCACCACAAGGGTGAAGAGCATACTCCCCTATCTCAAGAATTTTTCCCAAACACACCAAACAAAGAAACCAATTACCCCCTTGTTTCCAAAACCTTAAGATGGGTCAAGATTTTCTGATTCACCTAAAGGTGAAGAGCATACTTCTCCTACCACCTCAAAATCCCTTTCACAAGGTATTAAGATTCCTAATACAATTAGTAAATGCCACAAATGAAAGGAAAATAACAACAAGCAAGAAATGAAATTTTTTTTTTTTTTGTTTTTATGCTTGGGCAGCCCTGCAAAAACTGTTAGTAGCCCTCTTTGACATGCGTTTTTAGCAATTTTTTAAGCAAAGGAGAGCACCTACAAACACAACTTGTTAGGCCCACAATGTTAGCAAAAACAAAACCCAAATGTAAATGTGCAATAATCTAATGGATTTAAGCTAAAAAAAGTAGGTTAGACCTAATTAAACAAAGTAAAACAGAACAGCAAGCTAAAATAGTCGAATTCGGACAAAAAAATTGAAAGTGCAAGTCTCTGCCAGACCAGGCGATGTTTCTCAGTCTCCAACAGTATCGCGCGACACAGTTTCCTATAGTCGGGCGATACTTCCCCAGTCGAGCGATACTTCGCACGATGACAGGCGATACTTCGCCCGATGCCAGGCGATAGACTTCGCTATAGGCGTGCGATACTTTTTCCGAGCGAAGTATCGCACCAAGACAGGAAGTATATCGCGCGATATTTCTGAGAAGTGTCGCACGATAATCTGAGACAGAAAACCAGAGACAGATTTTTCCGACAGTTAATCCGAAAATGACGAAAAATGCATCAAATAAAAGGACAAAGCTATCTACTCTGCCCCACGGTGGGCGCCAGAAATGTACACACTAAAATATGCACTTCTATGAACCATTACATGCAAGGTTACTCAAGAGTGAGGCCTCACAAAGCGGCTCATAGCTCTCTATGCATGGAGTGGCAAGGGACTATGAGTTTTGCTCTCAGCTAGAGCTACAAGAAGGTGACCTTGCTAGTCAACCACACAATGAGAGATTCAAATGAAGACAAGGGCAACAATGCCAATATCCCCAAGAATCTAAATGGAAATGCAATGCAAACTATATGAGAATGCAAATCTAAGCTAAATGATAACAATGCAATGCTTGAAAAGAAATCTAATCTATGAAAGGAAATAGCAATGGATTACAAATCCTTCCTATTTAGACTATGTGAGATTGCATAAAAGGAAATCTACTCTAAGAATGCCATGATTATGCAACTATCAAAGCAAACTAAATGAAATGCAACAACAAGGTCTTCAAAGCTTGGATGCAAGGATGTCTTCAAAGGGCTCCAAAACCTGCAGCATAACAATAGCATAAAAATGTGGGTATCCAAATGAAGGAGAGAGCTCTCCTTTTATAAGAAATGAGGTGAAATGGACCATGGAGATTAAGAGGCAAAAAGACTTAATCAGCGGTGGAGCTTGAAAGAGGAGCAATCCATGTGCACAAGTATCCTCCAATGAGAGTGAAGTGTTGACTTTTGAGCCTCATGTGAGACAAAAAGTGCTTTTTCCTTTTTTTATAAAATAGGAATAATACTTTATTTGTGCAACTTAGGATAAGAGGAAAGTGGGGCTTTTTATTTAATTGAAAGGGGAGAAAATATTCCTTTTAATTAAATAAAGACTTAGGATAAATGGTTAGCCTAAGGATAAAAATCCAATATATGATCGAAATTAAGACTTGATCAAGAAATTGATATTGTTGAAAATATTGATTATTGATAAAAATGATTCAGGATTGATAAATTGAATAAATGGGGCCCAAAGTCTAGGCGACCATTTTTGGGTGCATACAGGTTGAACCCTAGGTCTCTTAGGCTCAGAAGCTTGAACCTTACCCCACTTTTTGGTAATCTATGATTTATTTTCAATTGATTTCATTTTTATTACACCTTTATCGCCAATATACTTTATTAACAATGAATAGTACTAGGACTATCATTAATTTCTTCATTGAACTCGATTGAGTGAGTAGTCCTTTCCATAGGGGTTTCACTAGAGGACTGTATAGGAAGTGGTCTAGAAGATGAAGCCCCCTCAACTAATTTAACTATCCCATCAGCCCCTCTGACTCTTTGGGTTAAGGGTGATCTCTATGCCCTATATTTACTTATTTAACCCCTTTAAATTTTAGAAAATCATCTGAAACCATACCTAGATGTGTTTCCTCCAGGATTTTCTCTATTAATAACTAAATTTAATAGTGATGGGAAATAAATGGCACACTACCTTTTTGCACCTTCTTCACCATTTTCTTTAACATGTTGTAGATGAAATTGGAAACATTTATTAATCATCCATACCCAAGATGGATCAAGAGCTTAAAATGAATAGATTTGGGTTGATATTTACAACCTTCACAAGCTAGGTACTACACTATGCAAGTTTCTCAGTGAGGCCATTTTGGTGGCATGGATAATCTTTGTGTCCCTTGGCTAGTAAATTTCAATGGGGGGTCACCAGGTACTGTAAATTCTTCCCTAGATATTCTAGCATCTCACACTTTTGGAAATGACTCTCCTATTATGAGAAACCCTATAAATTATACAATTCATTGCTTTATAACAATAACTCTTAAACCCTTTACCAATGCGTCGTCATTCCTTAACGTATAAAAAAAATCTAGAGCAACCCATTCATCAAATTCATATAGCTTCAAGAAATAATCCAACCACCCATAATTATTGTATATCAGTTCACAACCTTAGTCTTCAAGGATGAGGGTTTGGTCTACAGGTTCATGACAAACATGGAGACCTCCCATCTCTACAAGTTTTTCTTTTGCAAATGTCAATTCCCTTATTCTCACAAAACCCTTTTGTTACTCTGCAAATTCAAACCATTTACTTGTAGCCATAGTCTTTCACACTTTCTTATGATGACAATTATAATGTTGGCTTATGTTATTATTAAAGGTCATTGGTGTAGATATATTTCATAAAAAATAGTGGAAGTACAATAATAAAGAGAAATGTGATAAAATAAATGTCTTGATGGCTTCATTTTGGGGTACACATAATTTTGGTGAAAATTTACCTCTATATTTTATAAAAGCATTCATTTAAATTGAACAAGGACCATACACACATTGACACTTGGAGAATTTACTCCCCTCCCCACCCACCCTAAAAAACTTAAAATAATGCAAGTGTTTAGACATGGGAGAGGGCTAAATTTGAATGCAAATATAAACATGTAATCATCAAAGCTATATAATGATAAAATTTGTAATTTAAATATTTAATGAACTGAAGATCTTATGTATACTTTGCAGGTAAAATGGCCATATTTTCATGTATATATGATGTAATGCATGTTGGAGTTGGAGAGGATAAAGTTATATGATTTTAAATTTGATTTGTGAAGTGACAGTGATAGAAAAGAAAGGTGGGATGAGGTGGAGTTGATGTGGAATGGAAATGGTTAGGAGGATCTCCACGTAGCTATGGAAACTTTATTATGAAATATATTGCATCCTTATTAGACACATGGTGAAGCCAAAGGGTCACCTAAATCGGTTGTAGGAAGAGTGTTACCTTTGAATTTTGTTAATTGTTGTATGAAATCCTCCTTGCTTTCTGTCTTGTAATAGAGACATAAATGATGTCAATTTACTAACAATTTAAACTTGACACCATTGAAAGTGATTAGCTTAATAGCTCCATTGGAAAATAATTTTGCAATATTAAGGCCCCAACCATTTGGTTTAAAGCTTTCCTAGATTGTGGTTATGCTTGGAGTAGTATAACAGAGCCCAATCACCTATGGTGAATGTTTTATTTTTGATGTACCTATCATTTCATTTTGTTCTCTACTGCTAGATTAATGTAGTGTATTGCAAATTTTTCTTTCTCATTTCATCCAATACATTGAGTTGCATTACTTTGTATTTCGTGTATGTGACGAATCCATGCACAATTCCAAGGTTGTTCTCAATGTCTTGTGTTCAAATTAACCTAGCATAATTTTTTTTTTCCATATACCGTTCAAAGGGGGATGAATCTGGATGTATTTTTTCATAATGTTCTATAGGCCCACACTAGCTCTGATAACCAATTTTCCCAATCTCTCTTATGTAGTGCTATTGTTTTGGTGAGAAGTGTCTTAATCTCTCAATTAGTTGCCTATTCTTGCATGTTTTCTTGTAGATGGTACGAGGTTGACTTCTTGTTCCTAATGTTATATTCTTCTACCAATTCTACTGCTAGATTGGATGTAAACTGGGATCTTTGGTGTGTGAAAATTTATCTAGGTAACCCATATTTGGTGAAGATCTCCTCATATAATAATTATGTAACATTTTTGTCTCTCACATATTTCAAGGGTTTAACTTCAACCCATTTAGTTAGGTAGCCAGTGAAAACCAATATATAGGACTTACCATTAGAAGAGGGATCAATAAGTCCTACAAAATCCATACCCCACTTATCAATAGGGGTGAAAAAAACATGAGGATGCAAGAGAATTTCATCAAATCCTTTTGGCCTCCTCATCCTTTGGATCAATCACATTTTATTGTGTATTTTATAGCATATTTATGAAGAATGGACCAATAGTATCTTATGTTTAGAACCTTCAATGTTTTCCTTTTAGTAGTAAAATGACCACCATAGGGCTCATCATGAAAATAATGGAGACTATCATATGTTTCAACCTCTCTAATGCATCTTCTCATCACATATTGTCTAGACCTATATAGGTTAAGCATCTTGAAATCCATGTGAATGGGAAGCTCCTTGCTATCAACATATTTTTTCCCATTTGTGAAAAGTGTGAAGGGATCTTGCCTACTACCAAATAGTTTGAAATGTCTACATACCATGGTGTGTTGATGCTAGTAGCAAATAGGAGTTCATCTAGAAAGGATTCATCAATCACAATTTCCTCTAATAGAGACAAAAATTATGGCCTATCTTTTTGATGATGGTATTATCAAATTCTTGAATTAGGAATAACCATCTAACAAGTCTTCCTAAGACAATAGGTTTTTTCATCAAATACTTGATTGTGGCATGGTCAATATGGACAAATACTAGATATCCTATGATACAATGTTTGAATTTTTTAAAGGCATAGATAAAAACTAACATTTCTTTTTATATGACAATGTAGTTTAACTCTGCTTCTTGTAAGTTTTTGTTGACATAATAGACTGCATTTTATATGGTTCCCTCTTTTTTACCCAAGACTGCTCCTATTGCACGATCTAAATGATCTATATGGATGTGAAATGGAAGGGTCCATTGAATTCCCTTAGGAATAGGAGCTTGAGTTAAAATAGTCGTAAGATCCTTAAATTCCTTATCACATGCTCATGTCCATTAAAATTTAGCATCTTTTGTCAACAATCCTTACAGTGGTCCAACTTTTGTGTTAATGTTTTTAATAAATCTCCTATAATAACCAAAATGACCTAAAAAATTTGTAACAACCTTTTTTTTAGTGGAGGTTGGTATATTTATGATTGCCTCTATTTTAGTAGGATCTACTTGAATACCCTTAACAAAAACATAATGTCCCAGAACTACTCCCTCTTGCATCATAATGAGGCATTTTTCACTATTCAATGAGAGGTTGTGATTCTTGCACCTTTGTAAAACTTTACTCAAATTGTTTGTTTCTTGAAAGGAATCCCCATAGGTGGTGAAGTCATCCATGTATATTTCCATGCAATTAAGAGAGATGTCTAATAAATACTAATCAATGCCCTCTGAAAAGTTATTGGTGCATTGCACAAGCCAAATGGTAAGACAAAATATGTATAAATTCCCCATGGGAAGGTTAATGTGGTATTTTCTTGATCCTAAACTGGAATCTAAATTTGATTACACCCACTGAAACCATCAAGAAATGAGAAATATTTATGCCCTACTAGATATTCTAGAATTAAGTCTATGAAAGGTAATGGAAAGTGATCCTTCTTAATTTTTTAATCCAATTCTCTATAATATACACAAACTCTCCATTTCCCTCCTTTTTATTAACAATTACCAAGGGAGATGCCTGGTGACTATCAAAGATGGGGTAGATGAAACTTGCATCCAATTTTTTTTACAATTCTCCCTTGACTATCTCCCTTATTGTAGGGTTGACTATCATTTGGGGTTGTTTGAATGGTCTTCTATCATCCTTGATGTAGCTACTATGTGTAATGTTTTGGACCCAAACCATTCATATTAGTATAGTCCCAAGAAAATACATCTTTATTTGACTACAATAATTCAATTTAGGATTGTTGTTGATCCAAGGATATTATTGATGTTCAAATGCATTTCTGGTGAGACATCTACCTTCATTGTTAATTCAATCATATATACCTCATTAATGCCTAGCATCTTGTTTTTATAGGGAAACAATGAATGTAGAAAGTAAGATCTTGTAAGGTATGTAGGTGTAGAAGGTTTTGGTAATAATGTCTATAGTAGACATGATGAGCATGTTGAGCAATTGGTTATCATTTCTTCTATTTAATATTCACTTTGTATGACTTGAGATAGCACTTGATCATCACCTTGGAGTTTCATAAAGACACTTATATCAATCATCATAAGTGATTCCAAAAATTTCATCTCTTCTTATCATTGTTCATCCAAGTATAGCTAAAAAGGCTTATTTGATTCCTCATGTGGTTGATCTGGAGGATATAAAATTAGTGTCTTAGTACTATCTCCATTGGAGATAGTCGTATCTTCTAATCTATACCCTATGTAGGAATCTGATGTAGCTAACCAGGGCCTCCCTACAATGATAAGATATCCCCCTAGAGTGGCTTTAGGAGACAAGATCATAAAATCATAAGGGAACTCCCATGAGTCCAAAGTGACAATAAGATCTTCTATAATTCCATCTTGATTTATAGTAGATCTATCAACCAATTGAAGGATATTAGGGGATGGCCTTAAATTGGTAAGGCTGATTGGCTACATGATATCCTTAGTCATGATATTAATGGAAGCTCCCAAATCAATTAGGGTATTTTTAATCGTCATTCCATTGATACTAAATCCTACGATTGGTATACCAACATCAACATATTTGGGCACAACTACCTTTCTTAGCATTATGTTGATTAGTTGACCCATTACATAGATTGTTTATGGATTTTTTATTCCTCCCTGGATTTTTCAAACAAGCATCCCTTATTGATTTACTGTGAATAGGTACAACTTTAATAGATTGGAATAAGGGTATCCTCACACACACATGCTTGAGATTATTTATAAAATCAAATGCATTCTCTACTTTAGATTCTCTAATCTCTAACCTTTATGGAAATGGTGGCACTCGATGAGTATTTTGAATTCATTCAAGGTTCCTTGTTTGATTTGGCTAAAAAGGGGGTTTATTTGAAGTTGGGTTTTCTCCTTCTTCCATAGGAATCTCTATAATGATAGGAGAATAAGTTATTGACAAGGTTGTTCCTAAATGCAAATATATGTCACTTATGCCCACAAAATACATAAGGTATTGGATAGGATCAATGAAATATATTTGTTGATGTTGTAGCTTACTATTTCAGTGTAGGTTGCATTGGTAATTGAGTGGGCCTTGGTGCACTATAATTTTTATTTATAGGAGTTAAATGGTTGGCTAACTAGGTTGTTTTTGTGGCTACAAGTAACCTATTTACTAGTTTGGCTATTGTTTCCCTCCTCTCAATTAGGGCGATTATTGGCAATTCCTTTGAGGTGCTTGCCAATTTCCTTGAGGTGGTTTCCACTAAGGTGCGGGAATAGGATTTTGATAACTTGGCCTAGATTTTTTGGGGTTTTTCCAAGGTTTTGATGCATAATTTCTAAATTTTGGAGGGTATGAGAGTTGTCATTAATTATTAGGTGCTTAAAATTTGCATAAGGTCCATTGAAAGATAGAGGATTTGGAGACATGCCATGTCCTTGAGCCCATGGTCATTGTTGTGCAATGTAAAATGTTTGACCCTCATTGTCTTTAATTGGTCTGAACTTTGGTTTCACTTGCTTACTATCTAAATAGCTACTATTTTTTATTTGAAATCTTTTTTCTTTTGTCTGTAATGGAGACAAAATTATACCAGCATTTCTTCAGCCTTGTCGTGTTTTTTCTCTTCCTGAAATGTGTCCAACTATGTATCCATGTTATTAATTATGTCCTACTTAAATCCCTTCAACAAGTTTTTTATCTCCATCCTTGAAAATCTAGAGGTTATTTTATTTATGCCAGGTTTGTAACCTCTGGCCTTCTTCACACGAACACTTGAATAGTTTTGACAATTCTTTCTTATATCATCTTAGGTAGCTTGGGTGGTATCTCCTCCTCCCATTAGGCCCAATGTATCCATACATTCATCATTAAACCCTCTTAGAAAGATTAACTTCTAAGATTATTCAGTGAGTGCATTATCCTTAGATTTCCTAAAACTGAATAAGAACCCCTCAACATAGTCTTCTAAGCTTTCATCTTTCTTTTGTCTCATCCTAAAAAATCCTCTCTGTGCATATCACTTCCTTTAAAATAATCATTTTATTTTTCGTGAAAAATTTCCTTCATATAATCTTGTATCATCCTAAAAATTTATCACACATAATTGAATTCTCTATTAGGCCCCATTTTGGTGATTTTGAGATATGATGTTCATTATGCTTGATCCTAGCAACTTGATTCTTATTTTCTTGCATCTTTTCCACCATCCCGACACCTAGTTCAAATTTGGGTTAATTCTCCTAGGTACAAAATGTTTGAAATGTTTTGTACCCAAGAAGATAATGTTTTAAACAGTCTGTTCTGACACTTTTTGGCCCAAACTTGGTCGGGAGCCCTATGTCGACGTGTTAGTGGGAAATTAGATCATGTGGTAGGATTGGCTTATTTTTTAATCACAAAATGACGGATGAGGTATATAAACACCCTATCTCTCCTCAATTTGGTATCTAATAACACAACTACTCTCAAGCTATCAAGCGCAATCAAGAGATCAAGAGCAATAAAAAATTCAAGCAATTGGATTCAAGATTTAAAGACAAGCATCCAAGATATAGTTTATCAAATTCATTCAATTTAATTACAATGAAATATTCTCTATTGAATCAAGTTTCCCTCCCATGATTTCCAAGTAGAGGAATTCTCAATCAAGCAAGAAGATCCCTCCTTCCACTCACATTCATCTCTCCTTTATTGCAAGTGATTATCAAACATATCCACATTGAATATGTAGGAGTGAAATTCATAGATCCATGCATTTTTATGGAATCCTTGATTCCTATTCTACACTTCAAGGTTAAATCAGTTGTTTCAAGCACATTAAAACATCTTTATGGATATGAGAAATTCTTACATCTGTCTATTGAGGATTTATCCAAAGTGAATCAAACATTTACATTTTTACATACTTTCCTTTATGCAATTTCATTAAATTTTCAAGATTGTTTCCTAAACAGGGGTTTGACCAAGGAAAACCCCTTTTACCCAACTTTTTCCCCATTTTTTGGTGTGCAAAAATAGGTTACAGAGTTTTTAGAACTTTTTTGGGAAGATAAAAAATAGTCGAAGGATCCCTAAAATTTCTAGGAAAAAGTGCTTGGAATAGAATGTTTGAAATGTTCAGTTCCCTATAGTGTTTGAAACATTTTGTTACTAGGTACAAAACATTTAAAATATTATGTACCCTACAACTCTAGCTCAAACTGACATTATAGGTCAATAGAGTAGTATGCACCTCGATTCAACTCATTTCCTATTTTTAGCAGTTAGTTATCAATCTATCATTTTCAATTTTGTCTCTATTCATCTATTTTTTCATCTACATTGAATCTTTCCTCTTTTCCATTTTCAAATTACATATTTATCAAAGGATCATTGCCCCATTCAACGCTTAGGTCCTCACTTGAACCTATTGGGACATCTTCCTTCTGAGTGTGTAAATTTGAAAAGGAGGAGTAATCAACCCCTTTTCCATCCCTCCCTTTCTATCCTTTCACATATTTAGTGAACCTAAGGTTGACATTTCCATTCTGATTTGGTGTCTATATCTCCTTTGTATGCATTTCATTAGTAAATATTTATTACATTGTATGCATTAAATCTTCATGTTTGATTTGATGGTTAGATGTGCTTTTCATTAATATAGTATTGTTCTTAATTGATGAATGTTTTCATATCTCCTTCAAAGTTCATATTTACATTAGATCTATATATCTTTCATGTTTTTGTGCATGATTTTTATTACATTGAGTCCTACTTATAGCATTTTGGTTAGGAGAAGTCGTAGACTTATGGGTTCCTTTTATCCCAAGTCCTCTATGTTTCCTAGGAATCTTGATGAAATCAACATGTCTACTAATAAAATTTATCCTATTATTGAGATTACATCTTACCACTCTTCTCATGAAGAATATGAGACCTTAAGAGTTCCTCCTATGCAAGTCCAAAATATTTCCCATGACTTTGTAAAATTTGAGCAATGGTTAGGAAAGAAAACTCCAATCCCAAGGTCATCTTTGTAGTAGAAGGTTTGAGGACGATAATACATAATGAAAAACATGGTGTTAACATCTTTATTAGTATCTCTCATCTAATTCATAATAATTTCAAGCCTATTAGATATTGTTCCCAATAATTATGTTTCATTCCACCTACCACTAGTGTTCAGACCTCCATCCATATTCCTACCTCAATACCTAGTGTGTCTACTTATGCTTCACCTCTCATAACAACTTCTGTTCAAAACACCAATCTTACAAATGTTATCATTCCTAATCCTTTTGTTCCTCCTTCAAGTGTTCCATGTGTTTCCCTAATTTCATCTATGCCCACTTACAATAATGTTCATTTTTCATATTCTACCATTTCTTCCATCTCCCATAATGGTCCAAACCTTTCACACATATCTCCTATCACTCTTTCTACCAAATCTACTATCAATATCTTGGCTCAAACTATTTCATCTTTGCAACAACAAATTATCTCCATGACTCAATCCAAGTTTTACATTCCTACTTGTGACAATGTTATTCTTTGTTCCTTAGACATCATCCGTGTCTTTATCCCTCAATACATAGAAATTCCTCATTTAGAGCTTTACAATGGTAAGGGTGATCCTTTGACTCATGTTGACAACTTTCAAACATGTGTAGTGATTCCTCTCATGATCATAGGTTCATGACTAAACTATCTACTAGAACTTTTCGAGATAAATCCTTGCGATGGTATTGTTCTTTGTCTCTTTATTCCATTGATTCCTTTCAAAAACTTGTTGATTCTTTCATCTAATAGTTTCAAAACAACATTGGTCCTAAGATTTCTTTAACTAATTTTATGCATTGTAAACAAGGTGTTAAAAAGAAATAGTGACTAATTTCATTGGTAGATTTAAGCATTTGCATGCTTTGATTTCTTATCTTGTGCCTGATATTGATATACATCGTATTTTCATTGCTAGTTTGAAAAAAAATACATTAGAGATAAGATTTTTTTTTTCTAAATTCTCTTATTTTACTCAATTATGTGTGATGCTTCATAATTATCAACTTCAAGTGAGTCAATTTGAGGGAACTCTTCCAATGGCTCTAGAGTGGTGTTTCATCTCAATCCTTTCAAAAGTTTAAAAAACCTAAGAGATTTATTAGGATCAATAATTCATCAAAAAAGATAGTCAGTGAAACAAACATCTAAAGGTGTGGCTCCTTTGTCATTTGATTTTAGACCTTGTAATTTTAAACATCTTTCTAAATTTTTGCATAATGTGATATTGAAGATGATTAATGTTGATATTTTAAAACTTCTTCCCATTAAACCAATTGACACATCCAAACCTTTTCCTAAATCCTTGCTCACAAATTTTTTTGTCAATATCATCGTCAACCTAGCCATGATATTGAGAAATATTTCTGTTTAAAATATGCCTCATTTATTCCAATGCTATATCTGTTGAGGGTGTTAATGATAAAGGAAAAAAGTTTGTAGCACCTCCCAACCAAAACTTAAAAATTTATACCAATCCTTTACCTTCTCATTTGACCAATACTATTGAGTCCACTCAATCTTTACCTTATTCTTTCACCCACATTGTTGACTACGATATTGAGTGTATTGAAGCCAACAATGTTGTCAACTTTATTAATCAATTCAAACCCAAACATAAACCTAAACTTGATCTTTGCATTATATTTGATACTAAAGAGATGATTAAAACACCTGATGGTTCTCTTTACATCATAGAAAAGGTTAATGGTCTTCTTTCTCGTGGTGTCCTTATAGATCCTAGTTGCATGGTGAATGTTATAACCAAAGAAAATCTTTACACTAGAAAATTGTAGTGAGATTTTTATGATAAATCAGATGTGATGACCCAAACTTTCAATGGTTTAACTTATCCTACACATAGTTCCATTAATTTTCCCATAGAAGTTGGTGCTAAAACATTAGATGTCACTTTTTTTGTTATCCCAACTTCTGATTAGTTTAAAGTTAGACTTGATCTTCCTTGGCTCACCTCCATTAAATTCGTAGTCTCTCCTATTCATAAGTGTTTGAAATTTCCCCATGGTGGAGAAATAATCATGATTAATCATTGTCACTATGACCCTTTAGCAACTTGAGGTAAATTTGAGCTTGAATTCTTTTGGCTTTCCATGCCTCAATCAATTTAACCTCACAAAGAAAATCATTTTCAATCTTACCAGAAATTCAAAATCCAAAATATTTGTGAGCTTAGTGATCCTAAGGATGTTTATCTCCTTATCCTGGACCTATTCTTCTTCCCTTCTGTGCATCCTCTATATGTGTTCGCTCCACCTCATATATTCTATAAATATTTTTTCAATGTTATCTCTCAACCTAGTGTGGTGTCTTTTGGTCTTCCACCTAAAGAAGAAAAGGGCTCAATGTTGATTGATCTTAAACCAAATCAAATATTAATAAAAACCAAACATAACCATTGTGGTCATGATTTCTACTGTAAATATCACTATAGAGCCTGTGAGCATGATTCAAAAAATATTTCCTCCCCTAAGACACCTACTAATGCTTTGATTCCCTTTGACCAACCTATGCATAACCCAAGGGAGGGAGTTAATTTGAAAAAGATGAAATTGAACAAACATGATAATTATATTCATATCTTAGATTCTATTATAATTAATTTGGATGATTAAGATGTTGGATTATGGAGAGGGAGGGTGAATTAATAATTCTTGATCCCAAATACCTTACTAAATTTTCTCTGATTAACTCGGTAGCACCTTGGTAAAAACACAATTCACTATTTATCAAAATCAATAAATAAACTACAACAATCAATAAATCATTCACAAAATGTAACACCGATATTTTACATGAAAACTTGGCTTTGGGAAAAACCACTATGGGCATTGTCACCCACTAAGAAAATACTCTTTTGAAGTACACTCGGTTAAGAGACAATCTGTTTAAAGATTACAATACACACTATTATGTGTCACCTAATTAAGGTATTTACCTCGGATCTGTTAGGATCTTCACCCTATTAGGAGTGGCCTTTTTAGAGGGCTTTAAACACTCTTTAGAATGTCACCTTTTTCAAGGATTTTACAATAAGATTGTTAAGTCTACTATGTTAAGAGATTTCATTGTTACAGATACTAGTAAACAATAGTAATAAAATTGACCTATAGATTTGCAACTATCTTTTCTTAATCTGATCCTTGTGCTCTTTTTTTTCTTCACTTCAATTCTTCATTATCCACTAGCATCAACACTTCATCAAATCCTTCTTTTCCACTCGAAATCTCTCTGTTCTTTCTTCTCTGCAATAGTCGATAACCCTTCAACTATTTAGTTTTCTAGCCATTTGTCCATATAAGATCATCCTTTATATAGAAATTTTTTTTCCTCTTAATCTCATCTATTACCTTTTCCTTTAATCAATCTTGACCATTCAATTTATTATACCTTGAAATTGAATCTCAATAACACATTTTATTTTCACCTAGGAACTTGAACTTTTCTAAAAAGTTGTTTCATCTCTTTTCGCCACTTAGATCTTGTCGTAGATCTTCACCTTGAATTTTCTTGTATGTAGATCTCTTGTAGCTAACTTTCCTCATCATCATGATCATCCAGGTCATCATAGCTAATCACTAAATGTTGATTCAATCCTTATTTAATAATGTTCCTCGCTCGGTGATCTTCATTAGAATTTTAGTTACATCACTTGATGTCTTGAGTTCCTTTTTCTTTACCGAGTGACCTATCTTTTTACCTTTACCTTACCAAGTGACTTTTCTACTCGGTAGCCAAAACAACTTAACTTACCGAATTGTCAAATCTTCAACACCATGCTTTACCGACTTAACATAATCATGTGTTAACTAGAAAATAATTATATCATCATAATCTAATCATTGTATCAGTTTCCCAATTAAATTCTTCAACTTCTCAACTTCTCATTTCTTCTTCTCCTTAACTCATTCATTTTATATCATTAATGAATGATATGACAACATAATATAAACTAGAAATCAATTGCTTGACATCAATGACAAGACAATAATTGATCTAACCTTTCTACTATCATGTATTTCTCTGATCGTTGTTAGTATTCATCATCAACTACATCAGATAATCAATCTTCAACATTGATATTAGTTATAGTAACAATCTCCCTCTTTGGAATTGATGAGAACACTAACAAATTCAGTGTTCAATTGATGATGGTATCATTCACTTTCATTCATATTTTGTACTCCCTCTAAGTAGTAACTTTTCCTTTTTTGTTCTTGATCTTCCATCTATAATCTTTCTCATTTTGTCAATAACACTTTCCATTCTGATTTCATCAACAACATTCTCTTATTCATTAGTAGCACTCTCCCTCTTTGAGTAACCTTCTCCGTCTAGATTTATTCAACTCTTTCATGATAATCTGTCATCAATTACTATTCTCCCATTTCAACAATCTTCTCCCTCTTTGACAACAATGCCAAAGAAACATAAACTTCTCAGATTATACCTCAAGTGTATAGATTTTCCATTGCATTCATAAATATTCTTCACATCTTCAGGCTTCACCTAGAGTGAACACTAGCATCAACTCACAAGATAGATATTCTATTGAGTCCTTGAATTGATGCAGCATGCATCTTTCCTTAATGAACATTAGATAGGGGAAGAACCCCTAACTTAACTTGGAGATACTCAAAAGAATCCTTCGGTAATGGTTTTGTAAATATATTAGCTATCTTTTATTTAGAATTCACATACTCCAATGTCACATGTGTATCTTGTACTTGCTCTCTCAAGTAGTGATACTTGATAGATATATGCTTTGTCTTTGAATGCATCATAGGGTTCTTTGATATGTTAATAGCACTGGTATTATCACAACAAATTGTAATAGGATCAATAATCTTTTCATGCATACCTTCCAATAGTTGGTTGATCCATACAATGTTAGAACAATTCATAGCAGTTGTAACATATTCAACTTCGATAGTAGATTGTGAAATACAACTTTGTTTCCTGCTTAACCATGTCAGTAGTCTTTCTCCTAAAAAGAAAGCTCTGCCACTAGTACTTTTTATGTCATCAATATTTCTAGCCCAGTCAGCATCAATATATACCTTGAGATCAAAATCTCCTCCTCTTGTGTATAATAGACCAAAATCTTTAGTCCCTTTTAGATATCTAAATATCCTCTTCATTGCAGACAAATGTCTCTCCTTTGGGTTTGCAGAAAACCTTGCAACAATACCAACTAAATGTGCTATATCATATCTACTATGTACAACATATTGTAGTTTACAAATCATGGATCGGTAAAGTGTCTCATTCACTTCCTTAGTGTCATTTTCTTTAGACAATTTACAACCAGTAGCCATCGATGTTCCTATCATAGACATCTCAAATTTATTTCTCATTTCTTTAGTAAAAGACTTAGACATTATCTCATTACCACCAAATATAATGTCATCAACAAATATCTTAGCAATCAGAATTTCATTAGACTTATCACATTTCAAGTAAAAATTGTTGTTATCATTAATCCTTTCAATTCCAATCTTAACTAAATAAGAGTCCAGTCTTTCATACCATGCTTGGGGAGCGTACTTTAATCCATATAAATATTTATGCAATTTGAAGACCATATTCTTATTGTTCTTGTCAACAAATCTATCAGGTTGTTCAATGTAGATTTCTTCTTCAAGAATTCCATTTAGAAATGCATATTTCACATCCATTTGATAAATGTATGATTTGAGCAATACAAATCCACAAAACTCGAAGATCAACTGCATACAAAAACCTGCTACAAGGAAGTAGAGACAAGAAGAGGGCAAGGGTTTGACTCAAAAATATGAAGAAGAAAATATCCTCAAATAATGAATGAATAAAATGTACAATGAATCATCCTTATAAAGGAGATCGAAAGCCTTGAAAGGAAAACCCTAATGCATGTAATAATTAGTTAAATTATTACAAGACTAATGCATGCAAGTTTGTATTTAAAACAACTAGTGCATGTGTGTTTAAATATAAACAACTAAAGCAAAAGAGTTGACATATTAAGAAGGGAGTAAAAATTAATTAACATAATTAATACTTTACTCTAACAACCCCCCCCCCCCCCCCCCCCCTTAAGATGAGCAACAATGCAGCTACAAACAATGCAAGAAGAAAGCAAAGGAAACTATAGTGTTGAAAGCATAAAAATGGATCCCGGCAACATGGCCTGATGAGGTACCCATGTACAAAAGAGAGCCTCTATAAAGCGGAGAAATAGAGAAAACCACATGGGAAAAACTCTACTCCAAAAAGAGACAAAGACTAATCTGAAGGACTGAAGAAGCCTCCAAAATTAGGAATGTTCCAGAAAATAGGAACAAGAATGAACATGTAGAACATCACTGAAGCAAGAAGATGCAAACTCTATCAACAAGCAACTGCTGATCTAAAGATCCTCCACTGAAATAGAGCATGACCAGGCAGAGAAGACTGTAATCTATATGAGTACCCTCAAATGACACTACACGAATCAGGAGGCAAATAAAGGCAAACAACTGAACTCAAAGATACATATGGTATAAAACACCAAAGCCTGAAGAGATGATTAATGAAAGATGGAAGGGTACCTCTAAAAATAGGAAAGAAAGAGTGTCTATATGGTAAATGATCCATCTCACCGAAATGCACAGGTTCTCAGCCACTGCATCCGCTTAGTACATAGGAACAAATAATGGATACATAGCTCACACTATCTAACCAAGGAAGTAGAAGAACAATCAGTAGAAACCCCCCATAATGTTAACAAGGGAGAGGTGATAGGTACAATAAAAATAGTGCCAATAAGAACTGCATCGTGAAGAATTAAGAACATCGAAGGTGCGGTGAAAGTACAAACACAAATAAAGATACCCTGAGGCTAATGTTGTGGAAGGAACACTCACTTGACAAAGGTAGATGGAAAACAAGGGCAAACATCAAACCCCCCATGACACTTTATAATGGAGTGCAAGTACAAATAGCACAAACATGTTCAAGATTGCAAGAATGCAATAAAATGACACTTTATCTCAGTGCATGTGCATAAAAGAATGCTACAAAAGTGAAGTATACACTACTCAAAGAAGAGCGAAGGTTGCTGAAACAAAAGAACAACCTAAGAAGAGTCATCCCCTAAAGGGAAGAGATCCCAGGACATGTAACATCCAAGATATCCACCAGAGTGCATAAATGCAAAAAACTAAATAAAATATACCTAGAGAAAAATCTAGGAAAATGACTCATAGTACTAGAAAGCTCTCAAAAAAAGCTTTCCAATGATATCTCTCTTTCCCAAAACGGAGTCCAAATGCACAATATAGAGCTTCCACAGTGCAAAACTGAACATCTGGCTTGACAGTAAAAAACACCATCAAAAAAGAAAAATAAAAAATTCAAACCTCCAAATCCGGATAGAGCTCATAACTAGCTTTCTGACAATATCTCATTTGCCCGATTTTGACACCGTATGCTCAAGTTATGAGCAAAAAATTGAGTGCTCTGGAGGGCCCAAAATGGTGTCTAGATGTGCTGAAGTCAACACTTCACGGGCTTAAAATTGACGGCCAAATGACCGGCGTAGCATACAAGCCCCTTGGGGCTAAAATTCTGGGCCCCTAGTCGCCATATGACCAGGGGCTAAAATTGCATTCACCTGGCTTAAATTTGACGGCCAAATGGTCGTCGCTGGCCGAATTTTTTTTTTTACAAAATCACATATGCACGATTGGGATCCGTGTTAGGCCTTTTGATTTGCATGCCAATTTTTTGGTTCTTAATTTGCGTCGCAGACAACAAAATGTTTTCCTCGATTTGTGTGTCAAAAATAAAAATTATACCTCGATAAGTGTGCCAGTCCATACAAATTCTACCTCAGGAAGCATGCCAAGCTGTTTGGTACCAAAAAAATACCTCAAAATGCAAAGTTGTCCAAATTTGATGTGTTTTTATCGAAATAGGGGTTTTTGGGCACTGCAAGCTCAACTGTGAGGTCTGTTTGAACTCAAAGTGTACCAAAATTTATAGACCCCCTAATTTCAATTAAAAACCCAAAAAAAACCTAATTTGAAACAGATGAATTTCTAATATTTGAATCCTTCAAACGTGAACAAGTTGTAGAAAATTAGGCTCTGATACCGTGTAGGATTTGAGCAATACAAATCCACAAAATCTGAAGATCACCTACATACAAAAACCTGTTACAAGGAAGTAGAGACAAGAAGAGGGCAAGGGTTTGACTCAAAAATATGAAGAAGAAAATATCCTCAAATAATGAATGAATAGAATGTACAATGAATCATCCTTATCTATAAAGGAGATCAAAAGCCTTGAAAGGAAAACCCTAGTGCATGTAATAATTAGTTAAATTATTACAAGACTAATGCATGCAAGTTTATATATAAAAGAACTAGTGCATGTGTGTTTAAATATAAACAACTAAAGCAAAAGAGTTGACATCTTAAGAAGGGAGTAAAGATTAATTAACATAATTAATATTTTACTCTAACAATAAAATTTGAATCCTTTGTAAGCTGCGTAAGCAATTAATATCCTTACACCTAATCTAGCAACAGGGGAAAAAGTATCACCATAATCGATACCTTCTTCTTGTGCATACCATTTGCAGACTAATCTTGCTTTGTTTCTAATCACATATCCTTTCTCATTGAGTTTATTTCTGAAAATCCATTTTGTTCCAATCACATTCTTGTCCTTAGGTCTCAGTACCAACGACCAAGTGTTATTCTTTTCAATTTGATCAATTTATTCTTTCATAGCATTCATCCAATCTTCATTTTCTAGTGCATCCTTCACTAGTCTTGGCTCAAATTTAGAAATCAAACATGTTTTACCTTTCAATTTACTTCTTGTCATGACTCATGCATCCGTGTCTCCAATAATTATGCTCTATGAGTGGTGTCTCCTCACATATTTTGCTAATATAGGTTTGGTAGATGGTTCATGATTGTTTTCATCTCTCGGTGGAGCCTCATCTTGTTCATCAATTTTTGCTTGCTACTACTCGGTTGTGTCAAACCGAATTTCCATCTTGTACATAAAAAAATCTATTATAATCCTCAGGTTCCTCTTTTCTATCCTCTTCATTATTTTCTGCAAATTCATCAACTCTTACATTTTCACTTTTAACAATTTTGTTAGAATCCTTGATTAAACATTTATATGCTTTTCTCTTTGATGAATAACCAAGAAATATTCCATCATCTCCTTTAGAGTCAAACTTTCCATTTCTAGCATCTTTCACTATGTAACACCTACTTCCAATTTTTTTGAAATAAATTACATTTGGTATGTGACCAAACCATAATTTATAGGGTGTTTTTTTGGTTCCTTTCTTCAACTATATTTGGTCGAGAGTGTAAACTGTAGTACTTATAGCTTCTCTCTAGAATGTTTGTGCAACCTTCTTATCAATCAACAAAGTTCTAGCATAGTCAACAATATATCTATTCCTTCTCTTAGTTATCCCATTCTGTTGTGGAGTCCTCGGTGCAGATACTTGTATTTTAATTCCATGCCCATTATAGAAGATAGTAAATTCATCTCCTCTATCAAATCTCAAACACTTTAGTTGTTTACGAGTTTCCTTCTCAACTCTAGCCTTATACCACTTAAACATTTGAAATGCATCAGATTTTTCTTTTAGAAATATAACAAACACCATTCTTGAATAATCATCAACAAACAAAATAAAGTATTGATCTCCATAATAGCTTTTCACTTTCATAGGACCACAAAGGTCAGTGTGAACCAATTCCAAAATACCATTTGTAGAGTAAGATTTTCTTGAAAAACTAGACTTAGTCATCTTACCAATTTGACATTCCTTGCACATAGCTTTGTCAATTTTTCATAACTTTGGTAGTCCTCTAACTCTACTCTTCTTAATCACTTTGATCAAGCTATCAAAATTCACATGACATAGCCTCTTATGCCATAACCATGCATCTTCAGTTTTAACAAACAAGTAACTATTTGCATTAGTATAAAGATAAAATAAATCACCTCTTGATTGTCCTCCAGTTCTAATTAGATCTCCATCAGTACTATAGATCTTAACTTTTATGTTTTGAAATTCCAGTCGGTGGCCAGTATTGTTTAGTGTGTAACACTCAATGGATTATAGTTCAATCCTCTAACCCAATATGCATAATTAAATTTCATCTTTTCATTCAATACAATAGATCATTTACCTTTCACAGGACATGGAGCATCGTTGCCAAATCTGACAAATCCTCCATCTATATCTATATCTATATCTATATATATATATTACATTTGTTATTTTTACACTATGGTGAAAGAAAGGTAGTTTCCTTCAGTATGTTGCATTGAAATAATTTTTAGTCGATTATGATAGCTTATTTTGTAATAATGGCTCTTTTGAAGTATTCACATTCATTTCACATATAACAAGTGTATTTTACCTTGATAATATCCATACAATACTCCCTATTGTGGAGTTAGTTTTTTTTTTTTTATCAATATGTGTAAGTTGGTCTTCATTCTGAGTTGATTTCTAAAGTTAAAATTGTTTCTATGCATATATGCACTATTCTTGACATATGTTTGTTGCCCCTATACATCCATTGATTTTTCTTATGTATCCATCAACTGTTCTAGTGCATTCATCTTTTAAAATTCATATATTCTTGCACATTTACACCTAAGGGGTGTTAACATAGGTCTGTGTAGATAGTGAGATCATTGATAGTTGCCCTTTATCCTCTACTTTCCTTTGATCTATTCACACTAGCAAGACTATTATCATAGGTATACCTGAATTAGGGTTTCTCCTTGAGCATAGTAGTATTGGTCAGGGAACACTTGGAAGTGTGGTAAGAGTCTCATTAGTGCCTTAACTTCTTGTAAGACAATGATATTGGCTTGTACTTATTTTGATGTTTCAAGAACCTTATAATTAGGCTGCAAGTAGTAAGGTTGATAGCCTTGTTGGTCCTCAAATCAATAGATTGCAAAACCCTAAGACAAGTGCCAAGGTTTTTGATTGAGTTTCATAATTGACTTGGATAATGAATGAGATAATCAAAATCCACTGCACTTATTCTTTTGCTAGACCAAGGTGGGTGTACTTGATCACCTACTATATCTTTAGGCTGGATGATCCTTTATAGATGATTATAACTTTTTTTATAATCTTTTCTCTTAGCTAATCAAATTGGCATTTAATTAATCTACTTTAACTCCTATTTCCTTTTTCTTCTACCTTTATTTCTAATTATCCTACTTTTATCTCTCCTTCTAATTCTTTTATTTGACATGTTTTCATTATTCCTATAAACCAATGCCTCCTCTTCCTTCAAGTAACATGGTCTCCTCCTCCTAAGATCTTAATGTATTACTCTGCAGGATAATTTTTAAATCTATAACTTGTATAGATCTGTCAACTATCTAATTCTTCATATAAGATAATATTATATATGCTACCACAACTTATCCACTTGAATTTAACTCCTACTTGAGAAGACTAATAAGACAAGTTGCATAAAGAACTTAAATTTATTCAATTGATTCATAATATACTTGATATTTAAATCATTATAGCACAAATAAATTCTCATATAAGAATATAATTAATATTCAATTGCTAGAATAAAAAAATACAAAGAACTGAACTCGTAAAGAAAAGATTCGCAAGCCACAAATTGCAGAGAAAACATTGTATCTATATACCATCTTATTTCAATATTACATATCCAACATATATATCAAGCATATTGAAGAGGTCACACCCCTTCATAATGCATTTTGGGAATTA
The DNA here is from genome assembly GCA_027943335.1 of Chamaecyparis obtusa. Taxonomy (NCBI): domain Eukaryota; kingdom Viridiplantae; phylum Streptophyta; class Pinopsida; order Cupressales; family Cupressaceae; genus Chamaecyparis; species Chamaecyparis obtusa. The sequence continues at coordinate 1,076,662 of BSBK01000053.1, forward strand.
ACAATAGTATTACAAAACTAACAACATAAAAATGTAAACAAGATTAAGCTCTAATGAGACACATGTGTGCTTTGGTGATGTGGTTAACATGTTTCTTAGATAAATATCTATCTACATCCTAAATTACTTCTCTCATGGTGAATTTGATATTGATCATCTTCTCCATATGGTTGTAAACCCTCCCCAGTGTGGGATCCCTTTTTGCATTCTCCAAAGCATCTCAAAGAAATGGTTTACATTCTGATAGCCATTCAGTTTGGCCCTTTAGGTTACCATCCTCTTTGACTAATGGAGGCATATATATTTTTGTTACATTTGAGAACTCCTTGACCTCTCCTTTTAATTCATGATATAATTCTTTATGTTCATCGACCAATATCTGGGAAAATGTGAGGGCTTCATTATCAGAGGAACTCCTATGTTGCAACTCTCTAATTTTTTCATTCATCTTGTCCCTTAATCTCGTGTGTTCTTGAATAGTGTTGTAGTTCCTAGAATAGGCCACCTAGAATCTATCAAATCATGTCATAAAACTCGTAAACCTTTTTAATTATATTAGAAACTATTTCAAATTTAGCATTCATCATTTGTGACTTCAACTGCTGGTTTTCTATCCTCAACTTCTAAAATGTTTCTTTCCACTAAGAATCACCCTCCTAAAATAATAAGCATGTGGACTCTTTGGTAACTTCTTTAACTTCATTCTTCAGAGAATCATTATCTTTGCTTAACCTTTCACTCTTTAATTTGTACATATCCAATTCCTTAATCAACATCAGAATCTAGGATTTGTTCAACTTGGCTAAATTAATGTCAATGTCTACAGTAACCGCTAGTTCATTTTCCCTCACTTCTAGTATCATAATTGTTAGATTAGGTGAAAAACTAATCTCCCAAGAACACCTGCATGCATAACCCTGTCACATGGAAGAAGCAAAGAACAGAAGCGAGAAAACTCTATGGAGGCCAAAAAGCTAGAGACATCATGTGCACAATATTACAATATGATATTCTAAATGTGTTATGAAATACAAAGAGGTGAATCCTTATAAAAGGAATCACGAAACCCTAAAAGGGAAACCCTAAGGTTGGCTTAAGCAACTAGAGTGAATAGGTGAGTTAGTAATTAGATCAAAATGATTTAATTAATAACCCAAAAGACTATTACTCTAACAATAATATGGCCAAAATCCCTTTCTATTTCAACAATGTGAGGCTTCCTATGTCGATGATACAAATACCATATCAAAAGGGATTTCTCATCAGGATTATATCCTGATCCAATATATACTTTAGTTACTCCCTCTATACTAAATTTATGTTTTTTCTCCACTATCATGTAAGAAACAATAAAAAACCAAAGTAGAATTTAGATTCCAACCCAAGAATATCATCACACCAGCATCCTCTATAAATTTTCTCCCTTTCTCTGGAATCATATTATTCAAATCATTCTCTATATATGCCTTTAGTATTTCCAATAGCCAATATTCATTTGTAGGTGTTATATGTGCAACTGTCTCCCTCACCAACTTCCCCTTTTGCCTATACAAAAAATGCTTGAACTCAGAAGACTTGATAAATTGGTCATTAGAGAGAAAAGATGTGCAAGATAACTACCTAGTATCATATGATTCACCAACTTCTTGTACTCTACCCGAAGGGGGTTGATAATCCTCAATTTTCAACTTTGGGATCTTGTCAAATTGATGTTGTGGTACTTCTTCATATGGGAAATCTTCACAAGTAAAGGACATGAATTGTGCTTCTTGCATTTATTTCATCTTTCTCTCCATTTCCATGTTCTAATCATCTATGGCATGCTCTACTTCTTCTTTCTCCATATTCCTAATGGTATCATCATGGGGAAATGATGTGTGGGCATACCCACTTAGATATTTTTTTTATTCTAACATAATCAATATAACCCTCAAGATCAAATCCTTTCCTTGGAGCAACATTCTTCATGTTGTACTATCCCAATTTATCTAAGATAAGGTCATATCCTTCAATAGAAACTATGGTAAAATCTCCAAAATATAATACATACCAAGCATAAATGACTACTTTCCATATGAACTCGGGTTCATGACAGTTGAATAATCAAGCTGCCTAACAATCTCCAAGTATGCAATCTAGTCTAGCACAATCTTGGGCAACAAGAAAGGAGTGTCTTCAAAACCGTACACTTTGATCAACATATAATCAATGAAAGAATACCAGTCACACCAATTATGATTTACAACTCTTATTTCATCAAATTCCTTATGCCTAAAAAATCTTTTGATCTCATTAGACAATGAATAATCACAAGGATACTTATAAACCCTATAAAATGTCTTGACAAAGTACTCCTTGTAAGAATTTTCCTAACGAAAAGAATAAAATGCCAAGATCTAGAAGCTTAAGAGATAGCACAAGAGAGATAGGAAAAATGATCAAATAATTGATTATAGCTAAAATTGAATTTGAATTCAAAGTAGGAATGCCTGAATATATAGGCAATGTAATAAGACTATATGATAAGGAGATGATAAGCTATCAACCACACTAGGTGGAATCACATGTCCACCAAAGGTGGATCATCCTCCATTGTGAGAGGATGATAATGTGATAAGAACACTAAAGGTTGATCTCATACAAGAAGAAGTATGAGATGACAACTATCACCATCTAAATTGGAATTTCTCCTAACCATGTGCTAAAATGAAATGCAAATTCCTAGGTGTCTCAATGATAACTAATAAGCAAATGCATTTTCCTAAGTAAACTTAAGTAAAGTGTAATTAGTAAATATTTAATTACACCAACACTCCTATAATTACACATAATGAGAATTTACAAATCTTCTATCCCAATTGGAAGTCCATAATTGTATTAGCATTGACTAACCATCCTTATCAAATTGTATAATTCTCAACTACTCTTGTCGCATCTCAATCTCATGACCATAGTACAATATTAGGTGCATGAAAATGGATTAGTGCTTGAAGTATATCTGAGAAGGATTTCTTTTGATGGCTTTTACATAGGTCAATCATTCTTAAAACATATGCACAAAGTCAAATGGTCTGGCATTGTATATCAACAATGATCACCATTGGGACTATAAACATAAACTTGGGAGCTTTTGTGCCCACCACTTCTCTGATTGCATAGTAAGTGTTCTTTATGTATGGCTCAAATAAATCCACATTAAAAGGAGGCCCATAATCATCTACAAGTAGTACTAAGTTTCCATCTTTCCTAGGTCTATGCAGGGGCAATCTCCATCCCTTGTAGATGGTGTCCATTCTCAAGTACTCATTGTTTAAATCCTTATGCACTACAGGATAATCACATCATGTGTTGTCTAAATCAAATACTTCAGAGATTGCATTATTTGATACATTTATGAAAGGTTCTCCTTGAAAATTACAAATGACCCTAAGGTTTGGTTTGTAATGCTCTACTAGTAATTTCGTGAGATCAACATTCACAAATACATTTGACACAACTAGTTTTACTAGGTTGAGTTTCTAGGGGTTGTACATTGGTTCATACCTAGTTCTTTGATTGCAGTAGAAGATGAATAATTCATACCATTTAATTGTTGTCCATATGTCCCATAGGTCTTTTTGTTTATCCTCTAATCTCTCAGCATCAAGTCTCAATTGTGTTTCCTATCTAGATTTGGGCCCCAAACTAGTAAACTGATCTAATAGGTCCTAGTGTAATTTTCTCTATTCCACTTATACATTTTTTTCTATTTCAATATTTTATTTCTTTCTCTTAGATTTGATACTCTTGGCCTTTTGTATTTTTCCTTTTAATCCTGCAAGGCTATCCATTTTTAAATTACAGAAAGAAAAATTCCAATGCAGAATTCAAGTGTGAATTATCAAATTTCAGAGAAGTTATGTTTTGTTACTTGGACATGGTGTATGCAATAAATTCACAAATTCATCACTTTGATCCTTCATCCTTTCTTTATTCAATCATTGTAGAGAAACCCTTTTGGTAAAATTTAATCAATAAATATTATTCATATAAAGATCACTTGTGTGACCATTAATGTCTACCATTGGTAATCAATGTGCCAATTTTTTTGAATTTTAGAATGTTAGAGAGGTGTTTTATTTCATCAGTAGGAAATCATCAAATCTCCTACTAATTTGTTTACTTTGTTTGGCACCTAACCCTATTTTTATAAGTTTGTTTGTTGATCATCAAGACTGATGGAATGTTTTTTCAATGTGAAGTGCCCTTTGGATTTTTTCATTTGATTGGAGAGACTTCTTATTAGTCTTATCAATTTTGTATAACCCTTTCTTCTTTTGCTAGAGTTTTTAATATTTTAGAGAGAAAATCAGTAAATATTTTTTATGTTTCTAGGAACTAGGTCATTGGAGAGATATTTTGATCTTACCCCAATGTAATGTGTCTCCCCGATGAAGAAAGTATCGAATTGAACCATTAGTTTCTTCACCAAGAAGTATCTCAAGTTTGTGTGATATCAACATGACACTTATGATCGTTGGGAAAAGAAAATTTCTCTATGAGATGGATAGTCTCTCCATTGTATATCCTTTATTGTTGAATCATGGAGATATGTTGAATTTCTTTCAGATCATTAAATTATGCCAATTTATCCATATGAATTCATCAGAAAGAAACACCATTTATTTTCCTAAAAAAAGTATTTATCGAGATGACATATATAATTAGATAGACTTAAGGAACTCAATTTGATATTAGGAGTCTCATTGAAAAATACTTAGTATCTCTTCATATATCGGTGAAGCTCTTTGTGATGACTAATTGCTCTAGATTCTGTCTCGTCAGAGTATTTAGAGAGACACAACATGTGTGTTTCTAAAGTAAGTACATATTGGGTTGATCTATGTGAGATTGGGAAGTCCTAATGAAATTACTTTGATAGCAATAATCTTCCTGACAAATATTGATTTCTATGTCCCTTTTGTCTATCAGGGAGACAATATGCAGTTCTCCCCGATGATACTTTCATTGGAATGACCTACAAGTTCGATGTGACTTCACAACTTCTTTGTGATCTACTCACTCTCTCTCTAATGGGTTTCTCCATTGAGTAGAGGTATCCAATGTCCTCACAATCATATGCAACTGATCTTCATAGACTAGTCCATCATTATGACTTGATCAATTTCTTTCTGATATACCAAATGTGCCCCATAGGAGAATTTTGCATGAATGACTTCTTGATCGGAGAGACTTCCATGAAGTCTCTCCCATGTGGATTATTTTTTCCTATGGTTTTTTCCATCTGGTAGGCACAATAAACTAGAAGGTTATTTGATAAGGGCTACATCATTGATTTTTAAAAAGGGTTGAAGAATAGTAGTGGGAAATTTTTTTCAATAAGAATGCAACAATTCCTTATTTTGTTAGGTTCTAACAAGTCTTTCAATTTTTCTTATTTTTCTTGAAATGACCACTAGATCCAGGTGTATAATATATTGTGAGTAAAGATGCATTGAATCCAACAGGTATCTTGATTCCTTTGTTAGCCATAGCTTTAAAGTAGTGTTGGGGACTATGTTTCATCACTTCCATAACCTTTTTGTGAGATAGATTTATGATGTATGTATGTGGTTTTTGGATTAGAATTATATGAGGTATTGGATAAGGATCATGATTGATAGTGGACGAGATTTAGAAGGTGATGTTTTGGTATTGATTTTAGATGGGGGATAATAGAGGAATATAATGATGAAGGAAATATTTGTTGAGAGAATTGGGTTTTGATTTGGAGGAGGGATCAATATTAGGATGATGGATTAGAATAATAAAAATTAAGATTGTAGATGAGGTATGGAATTATATTTAGGATTGAAAGTGGAAGAATATGAGGATGGTTGAATGTTGGTTTAAATAGTTGGATTTTTATTTTGGAGGAGGGATGGATATTTAAGAACAAAAATAGGGATTAACCTTAAAGATGAGGGATGACATTGGAATATGATTGAAAGTGGAAGAATAAGATGATGGATGATAGGTTAGTTAAAATAGTTAGATTTTGATTTGGATCATATAGATGAAGATTAACATTATGGACTATAAATAGATTGAGGATTGGAAGTATGCAATTTGAGGATGAAGATGAATGATGAAATTGGATTTGGATTTGTTATAGTTTAGATTTTGGGATGGAAAATTGGTCGGAAGATATTTTGGAAATATTTAGATGAGTGAGGAACAATATTGGAAGGATGAAAAAGTTATTTGGAGGAAATATTGGATCTTTGGTTAGTGGCATATTTTCTTAAATAAAGAGTGGGTTTGAAAAAACACAAACAAAGAAATCAGATTGAGGGAGATTGGATTAAAAAAGCAATAGTTTTGAACAAGAAGACACACCAAGAACTTATACAAGCCTATAATTATTCAAGTAGGATTGTTATTCCTTGCATACTCACAAGGATGACATATGTACCCACTCTAGTAGACTGGAAACATCCCTTCTCTTAGTGCCATATTACCATGTGAAGGATAACTAGAGAATGTGTGGTCATGTACCACCATATACCTCTTAACTTGGAGGATAAGCCTTGGCCAAATTAGGCTCTATCTTAACACAAGGATAAACAACATGAGAATTTTCCTCTGCAATAGTGTTAGACCACAAGGAATAATGATAGAAAAGTCTTAAACTAGGATGAACAAGTTGTTTGGGGGATTCCTCTAAATATGAAAGGTACATGAGACCCAAATCCATAGATGAAAGAGGATAATACCAAATAATAGAGAGGAGAGGGTAACCTACTCTCCAGCTTCACTTCCCCAAGATAATTTTTTTGGGGGGGGCACAACCAAGATTGACTAGATTCTACTTCCAAGAGGGTATCTTTTGGTTCACTTTGCACTCTTTATACTTTTCTAGAACATAATAGTTGAGGTCATCTCTTGGGGTTACAAAATCTCCAAACAAGACTCATAATAAAAGTGTAAAAAAGAGAATATTGTTGTTTCTCTTGTACCCATGTTTTCACTAACACGTGAGGGGAGAGGATACACACATAATAATTCCTAGGATCTAATCTAAAGTACAAAGTGAAAGCTTGCAAGATTTAAGATCATTCAAGTTTGCACTAACACACATATATAGAACATGTACTAATTACAAGCTTTCTAAACAAAATAGAATGATTATTCCCATTTATAAAATGAAGTGATCATAAATAAATAGCAAAAATAAATTCATAAACAATCAAATCTGCAAGAAAGATGTTACTAGTTTTAACTTCTGTTTTAAAAAAAAATCTTTGACAAGCAAGTTTGAGCTATATAAGAGCGGATTAGATTCCAAAATTATCAATAAAAAATATTACTAGCATTAAGATAAACATAGATAGAAAATAAACTTTTTTTCTTTTCATATAGTGGGTTGGAAAAATTAGCCCAGCAACTAGGATCTATGGAGGATAGGTTTGATCCCCCTTAGTAGGAGTTCGGGGGTGCAACCCTTCAAGATAAATTTCCTAACTAGCAAAAATGTTATAAGACAAAGTTCACATGTTAACCACACAGACACTAAACTCTATAGGTGTTGACGAATTTAATGCAAACATTGATCCATATAGTGCATGCACTAAAAGGAGTAGAGAAAATGTTGAAATGATCTATGCAAGTTCTTAACTATTCTACACAGGTTCTAAAGCAGTCAATGCAGACACTAAACCATTTAGTGAATGCACTAAACAACATAGGTGCTAAAAGGAGTATTTCAAATGCTAAAATGACCTTCATAGGCACTAAGCTAGTTTGTGCATATGCTAAACTATATAAACATGGTGTAGACACCTAAATTTGATTACATAATTTAGTAATCTTATTTAGTTTTCTCCTAGGACGTCCTATTAATTAAATATTATTATTTGATGAATTTATATCATCCCCTAGTTAATTAATCTAATTAATTAACTATAGTCCAATTAATTATCTAAATGACAAACATATAGTCTGATAATTAATTAAATCCTTATTCTTCTATTAATTTAAATGGATACACTTATCTAAATAAATTAATTCATAAACCCCTTTTTCCTCCCACTTGGAATTAAATAAAATATTTAATTCTAAAATCCATACTAATCTTACTTAATTAGCTAATAACTCATGCCTAGCTAATCTAACCCTCCACTCACTTTCTCTCCTCCCATCACATCCTTCTAAACCCCCACTTACTCTCAAATCCAAACCTAATCACCCCTTAAACATTTGCACAATCATAATCTAACGATTAAGAAATGCTAAGCCAACCTAAGTCAACCCTCATGTCACATCACCACATCCTCCAGTGCCAAAATATGAAAGTTCTTACACATCTCTTACGCATCTCTTACACACTATTACGCATTTGTCCCCTCTCACACCTCCCAAAATGGTCACATTCCTCAAGGATTTGGCCTCTCCTTTAATCCTCCCTTATTGTGACACTTGTCACAATGCTATGCATTTGAGAAAACACAATTCATGTGCTCTCTCTTGGATGCATCTCAACCCTTCCTCTAGTTTTCATCTTGACCATCCATTCATCCTCCATTTTCCTTTAAATTGAACCTCCTTCTCCTTCATTTTCATCCATCTCTTTTGCAAAGTTACAATGCTAGTTTGAGAGCCTAAAAACTACCAAGCTACCATTATAATGCCAAAATCTCCATTGAAGCTTGAGCATTAGCATTTGAGCACACATATCTCCATCATTTGGACAACATCTATTCAACAAGGAAGGTTTGCATTGCTTTTGGGTTTTTAGTTTAAGCTTTCTTTGGTATAATCTTAAGTGTTTATCTAGCTTGTTTTGTTGAATGTTTAGCTTTATTTGCATTCCTTAACACTACATTTTAGGTACTTACATTTTGGCATGCCCAGTGGGACCCACTTCTAGGGTCATTCTCTTCATCTTTCTCATCCATTTTTCTTTGCAAAACTAACCCAAATGCTAACATTTTTTGTTTTTTGAGTGCTTTGCAAGGGTTTTTTGGGTATTTTGCAGGTTGGAGGCCGAAGAAGACACATTTGTGCTGGCATTCCCACTCTTGGATTTTACATAGTGATGAAATTTAAAATCACAAAATTTTGTGGGAACATGGTTTTGGTCGCAGGAACGCTTGTTTGGTTGTGGGGACGCCTATACGATCTGGGGGAATGCATTCTCGCGAAGAAACTTCTAATATCCTATCTTTTTCTTGCTCTCTGTCCTGGTTTACCAGTCGATTCTCTGTACCCATTTTGAGGGATCACATTCCTACATGCGAGAATGATGTTTGACCATGAGGGAATGCCTATTAACTTTTGTAAGCCATAAGGCATAAACTAATCATCTCAAAATCTGTGCCATCATTCCTACAATGCAGGCTTGCCTATTTACTTTTTTAGGAATGTTGTTTGTCCAGGCGGGATTGCATGTTGACCTTTTTGTATGCTGTAAGGCAACTGCTAAGAATCTCAAAACTTGTGATGTCATTCCCGCAACGTGGGATTGCTTGTTGATTGTGCAGGAACATGATTTGACCAGGCAGGAACACGACCATAGGTATTGCCTTCATTTGGCATTTATTATTTTCTGTCAGTTTTTTATGTCTGACAGTCCTGCGGGATCGCTGGTACAGTTTGCGGGAATGCAGTTTTCTATTGGCGGGAATGCGGGTTAAAAATTTTAAACAAAATTAACTCATTTTCTTTTGGTGCACTAAAAAGAACATTGTATGCCTACACAACACCTCATTTTTTCAATTTGGGTTTAAAACAAACAAAGGCTAAAACAAACAATCAAATACATCTCTTTTTGGTGCTTAAAATCTATCAAAACTTAATCTTGAATGCTTAAGGGATAATCAATCAATGCAATGAAAACATTTCGATTTGGAGCTTAAAAAGAGTGAAATAAAGTCTTGAATGCTAAAGGGAGTAAAACTTTTTCTTGTTTTTGCAAAGCAATTTCCATTTTCGAGCATTGTCATTTACTTTTCAAAGAACTTTGCATGTTAAGAAAATGAGTGTTTGATGTTCTAGGATAGAAAACACTTAGTCTAAAACTAGGTTCAATTTGGAAATGAATACTTCTTGGCGTGTTTGAAGGAGTGTTTTTCAACACTTCCTTAGAGATTTTTCATTTTTGCAAAAACCTTGTTAATTAAGTGACGCAAGAACAATTAACTTGTATCTATATTCTCTCCCCTCGCCTTTGTGGAACTTGGGTGAAGAGAAAGATCAAATTCAATCAGTTTTGCTTCTAGTGAGGCCTATCTAGAGAGAAGCACTTCCTCTTTAGAGAATGACCACAAACTGATAATTCCCCAATCGGTATATAAATAAGGTGCTGAGCAAACTCTCACCTTATCCCCTCAAGCTCAGGTGAGGCGTGTTGATGGTAGCCTGAGGTAGGTGAATATTCCTATGATTTTGGCATGGCCAACTAGACTCTTAAGTGAGTCATGCACATACAAACTGATTGGGGGGACGCCACAGACCTTACTAGAAGCCATTAATCAGAAGCCCACCCTATATACTCCTAAAATTATCATAATATTTAAGCAAGGACCAACCCAAGTGGTTTCCCAGGTCGCTTGAAGATTACTCGTCATATGTATTCCTCTTTTGGGGTACCAAGTTGTGGGGAAAGGTTGTGATACTAGCCTATCTTATAGGTAGAAATTGCTTGTGTGTGTTCTCGAAGTCACAAAACTAGTGAAAACATTTCTTCAAACATACACAAATCAAAGTTACAAAGTTCTTTTCCAAATAGATCATTTGCTTGTTCTCCCACAAGATTGCTTTGTCTCTTGTGGGACTGTTTGTCAACTATCCTAAAAGTGAAGTCAAGTTTGTTCAGAACCAAGCCAAAGTATACTTATCGTAGTCACTTCCTATCTTGATCTATTCTGGGATCTAGAAAGCAGAGATATTTTGAATCTATGATTGAACCAGTAAAGCACAAGAAAGCTAAGTTACCAATGCCCCGTGTCTATCGAGAGAAGAAGGTTGCCGAAAGAAAGCTCAAGGATCACCAACCCATTGTCGCTGCAACCTGAGAAGAAGAAAAGTACCAAGCTAGATTGGATAACATAGAGTACAATGCAAGAATCAAACAATTTGCCTTTTGAATCTGAGTTGATCATCATTTTGTCAAACTAGAGAGTGAAGAATAGTAGGCACAATCTCCACCCTTCTCCAAAACTGCGAAGTTGTCTCAACATCCTTGCATCTTAGATGTCCCATAAGTGCATTTACATCATCCTCTTAAGAAGCATCATTTAGCATCATCCCCTATCAAAATCCCAAATCATTATCCTAGATCCACATCACATCAAGGGACTCACCTTGAGTTACCTCAGCCTTATCTTATGAATCAGAATCTTAAGCTACACCCATTCGACTAAGCATTGTCTAGGGTAGCCAGTACTTGCTCTTGTGGACCTGATCATCTCAATCCAAAGATTGGTTCACGCTAGTAAAGATCCCATCATCCAAAGATCACAAGTCTATCCGAGGATGACAATCCACATTTTTTATTCCACATCAGGAAAGGTAGCCCATCTCGACCCTTAGCACATCACCAAAGAAACCTCTCATCACCCGCGATCCTACACCTAGGTCATCATGAACCTCATCTAGGATTAAAATCCTCATCCCAAGCATCTCTTTTGATACATCTGCATTCTCCCTCATCTTAGGACTGCATTTTCATGCCTGTTGAGACACGATCAAAGAAAAGGAAAGGAATGGATCCTAGCCAAGCCACTAGTTCAGCAGACCCAAACGACCCCATGGGTATGATGGTAATGTATGATCCCCAAGCACCAACGGTTTAGAATGTGTGGGAAGATCCCAATGAGACACCTACCACCAACTCCATGGAAGCTTTCATGTGTCTTCCAAGACACGTGTAGATGGTAAGCACGATCATCGCACAAAACTGCCTTGCCATCTTGGCAAACTAAGCTCAAGAGGGTACTCCCATTCCACCAAATTTATGCACTTTTGACCCCACGAAACCTTACCATATCTCCACCAACACCGACCCCTTTGTCATCCAACAAATCCATGATCTAACCATGTAAGTGTCCCATATAGCTTTAGTCATCTCCCATCTCTTGCAACATGGCACAACAGTTCCCACCATCCAAAGCACCCCCCAAACTGCACCTCTCTCCATTATGGGTCCACCACCCCACCTACTTCTACACAAGTAGCCGCGCAAACACAAGTATCCACACAAGCACCACCCCCCTTACACAAGTTGCTACACAGGTGATACCTACACCTGTCGTAAGCTAGGCCCCTGCTTCAACACCCCATCCACAAGGAGTAATACAAGCCACCCCACCTGCATCTACCCAGTCCATTCCACAATCCCAAGCAACGCAAGTTCCCCCTCCCATGTTTGTTACTAGCACACAGGCCCAACAATTCACCTTCACGATAGGAATGCCACCCATGACATCCCAAAATCCTCCACTTGCATCAGAAAATCCCACTTTCCCAGCTGCATTTGCAGCAACCCCTGCATCACAGCCCCCAACAGGGCTTGCCGCCACTTGGAGCCTCATCCAAGCACAAATGAATGCCATGGGCATACCTATGCATGAATAACTCTACCAAATAGCCCATCAGCAACAAACCTTCCCACAAGCAGTGCAACAACCAACCCCATCTTCATTTGTTGCACCTCCGCCCACATTCACCAGCTATCTATCTATGCCGCCAATCGCTCAAAAAATTGCTCCCTTGCAATCGCAACAACTCAGCTCAACCCATCCCACTAACTCACTCACGCAACCACCTATAGTGTACACTTGGGCTACTATCCCCTCTCTTAGAAATGTAGGTATGCACCCCTCTTATGTCGACCAAGTTCATCACCAATCCCAACAACAACCGTTCTACCAACTCCCCTCGCAACAATAGTACTTCCCAGCACCGCAAACCAATCCTCTCATCCCACAGCAGCAAGCCATGCCATATCCCACCTAGCAACATGCCTCAACCTTACATCAGCAATACATCGCTCAACAAGCTAACCAAAACCCATTTTAGATGACCTTTTCATCTAGGCAATCCCCATACCCAAGCTCACCATATCCTCCACATATCCCCCCATATTCACCCACACCATCAGATCCATTCTCAATGGGAGTACCCACCCCATCACCTATCAAATTATAATGGGAAGAATTAAAGAACGCCCTCAAAGAACTCCAGCTAGGCATAGGGAGAAAAGCCTTCAAGTTTGAAGAAGTATGTCCATACCCTTTCGACAGATCAATCACAACACTTCCCTTCCCTAAAATTTTTGAGATGCCCAAGTTCGATAAGTATCGAGGGAAAGGAAACTCTATTAGCCACGTCAAGGAGTTATACATGGCCTGCCAAGAGGTGGCATACAATGACATATACCTCCTACACCTTTTCCCCAAGAGCTTGGGAGGGGCCGCCCTTGAGTGGTTCTATAAAATACCGTATGGGTCTATCTCCACGTTTGCGAAACTCTTAGAAAACTTTATGGCCCAATACGCCCATAACATTGAGAATGAGCTCTCCTTGTTAGACCTATGCAATACTAAGAAAAAGAGGCGAAACTCTGGTCGACTACCTGTAACGATGACAAAATCTCACCATGAGATTGTCATACCAACCACCAGAGAAGCACCTTACCAAGATATTCATTGATAACTTGCATCAGAAGTTATCCCATTTCATGAGAATGAATTGTATTTAGACTTACCAAGATATAAAAGGGAAAGGAATGGACATCGAACGAGATCTTTTGGACGAAGGTGTCATCAAACACTACAAGGAGAGCACCCAAGACAAACCTAACAATGATTGATCTCACTACTGGAACAAGAACAAGAATGTGGTCATAGACGGAGCCACAAACACCAGGAACGTCCAAGTTGTAGTCGGTCCCAATCCCCCTCCCCCAACATACCAATAGCAAGCACTTGTGTATCAGCAGAAAACACCCCCCTACCAGCAACCACCTTGTCAACCACCTGCCAATCAAGCCAACGCCATATCTTTAGCCCAAGGAAAAAATAAGCCCCATGTTCAGAACAATCAGAAGCGCACATTTACACCCCTGGGAGAACCCTTGGATGTTATCTTCTACCGCATGGCCAGTGCCAACCTAATTGTATATCTGAAAACTCGGCCCTTTGATGAGTCAACACCCAAGCTGACCTGGTATAAGAATAATGAGTACTGCAACTATCACCGTGTTAAGGGACACGCCACTATGAAGTGCATGAAACTTAAGCACTATGTCCAGGACCTCATAGATAAAAAGGAGATCACAGTCGACGCCCCTTCCCAGACATCGCCTAATGCCAACCTACAGATTTATCAAAATGTGTTTCCTAAACACAATGCCAAAAAGAATCAAGCCAATGCTAACCCTCTTGCAGACCAAGGTAAGGGTAAACAAGGTGACCATGGTGATGGGAAAGATTATACCACCACCTACATCAACTATGATAAATTTGTTGGTTGCATTTCCCAGGTCGAACCCATTGTGAATGTGATCCATGTCAAAGGTGCCGACAATAAATGTATTTTTATTGTATCATCTTAAAATGGAATCACTTCCATGATAAGAGCATTTAGCCCTCCGAGTGAGTGGTCTAGGTCATGTCAAGCACCTTGAATCAGCTCTTTTCTTGGATCAGACTTGTTCTCCTCATTCTGCTTCTATTTGTCGCTAATTTTAGTATATTTTTGCATTTCCTGGCATTCTAGGCTGGGGTTTTGAGGTTTTTGACCTCAAGGTCAAGGTTGACCTTGAGGGTCAAATTTGACCTCGACCCTGACGTAGATCAGGGTTGACCTCAACCCTGACCTAGGGTAGAGTCAACTTCGTCCCTAACCCCCAGTCCAGATTTCAAATTCCCACGATTTCCAAGTGTCGGGTTTCAGAGATTTTTTTTTCCCACCTCCGGGTCGGCCATTTCAAGTTTCAAAATGGTAAATCTTTAAATTGCATTTAATGTGGGTCCATTTCTAGGGATTAAGGTTAATTGGGATTTAATTCTCTAATATCAACCTTCTCTAGAGGTTTGTGCCCTAGTTCACTATAAAAGGAGGCCTTCCTCTCTCATTTTCACATCTCCTCTCTCAAGCTCTCAAGGTGATCAAGCAAAAATTCATTCAAGAAATCTTCCATTCAAGAAATCATCCTCTTCTCCATTCAATTTCTCCATTGAAGATCAAGGATTCAAGCATTCAAGCCTTTGAAGGGATTTGGTTCAAGCATTCAAGATTCATCATTCAAACCCTAGATCTAGCTATCATGGTGGTGTGATCTTCCCTCAAGATCATTTGTTCATCTTCTAGATTCATTCATTCTTCCCTCAAGGTGGATTCCAAGCATACAATCATGGAGGTTTGATTTACATTTGTTAATGTTATGTCCAAGCTTTTATATTAACATACTTGATTATATTTCAAATACAATTGCATATCTATTGAATGTCATAGCTTCATTGTTAGATCTACTTCTACTACTTGCTAGCATTCTCCATTTCAATTTCAATATTAAGGTTGATTCCAAACCGAGGTTTGACCAAGGAAAACCCCTCAAACAAACAACAAAAAACCTCTTTTTCTTCCAAGTACAGGTGCGGAATTTTGGATCTAAGAGTAGATTTGGATACCCTTTTCGGTGAACTTCTGAGATCTACGAACAAGGTCAAAATTGACCTTCAAATAAAGAATGTAGCCTTTGACCTTTTATGAGGGTCAAAGGCTACCTACCGTTAGAAAAACAAAAGATTTATGGGTTTTCTTCATCTCAGCATTTCCAGTCCAAAATAGGTTACATAATTGCTTGAAAGTACACATAGACATCAAAAATTGGCATTTTCTAGATTTGCCCTATTTTGAGGTTAGTATTTGTATTTCAATTATTTCAGATTTCAAGCATAATTCTCCATAGGGAAATATCAGATTTTTCTCTCTCTTTCATATTCTCCATAGATTGATTTGATTGTGCATTAACCTTTTGGTTGATCAAATTGGATCTCTCCTTTGGGAATTTGGATTTAGGAGTGGATCTTATATTTCCCCCATGCATTACATTGAATAGGTGTGATTCCATTTTACACTTATTCAGTTACTACCCGCAGAGGCCGGATATTTGTTGCCAGTGCAAATGCCACAATCATCCCTAGTGCACAATATAACCTCCTGGAACACCTTGGGAACATACCTGCACAAATCTCCATCCTCAACCTCCTTCGCACATCCCCCTTTCATCAAGAAATTCTCAACAGCACCCTCCAAGAAACCCGTGTCCCTGCGGACATCAACACCATTCAATTCAAGAACCTTGTAGGGCACTTATCCACGCTATGCACCCTCTCTTTCTAGCCATCTGACATGCCATCCATTAAACCAGATCACAATCTCCCACTTTGCATCACCGTCATGATTAATGACTTGGTCATAAAAAGGGTCATGATAGATAATGGTTCGGCCCTAAATATTTGTACGTTAAGATTTGTCCAGCAGATTGGCCTCACAGAAGCAGACATCTCCCACGAGGTGATCACCATCAAGGCCTATGATAACTTAGAGCGTACCTTCGAAGGTACTATTTTGTTGTCGATCAAGATTGGTCCTATCACTCAAGACACCATATGCCACATTGTTGATCTTGACCTCCCCTACAACATCCTCCTTAGTCATCCATCGATCCACTCCATCCAAGCATTCCCCTCACCTATCATCAGTGCATCAAATTCCCATATCAAGGCACTGAAATAACCATCCATGTAGATCCCCAACCTTTTGCATAGTGTTGTGTGATTGAAGCCTCATTTCCCCACTCCACTCATTGTCCTGGAATTGATATTGGCATGTTTGTCGCCAATTCTTCCCGATCCCACTGCAATCCAGAAACAATTGTGGCTTCCACCCTCTCATCCATCAAGATCAACAAAAAAGGCTACGGAGAATACAAACTTACCGATGCCTTCATAGTAGGGGCTCTTCCCCTGGACCCACACACTCAAGGATGACTGTTCCATCAAACCAAGGCACCTCAGGAAGGCCCCAAGATCAAAACTATGGGCTCACATGCTTTTGTCACCAATGGAATTTTGAATGGCTAGGTTTTGGCATTCGATATTAATCAATGGTTGTACAAAGATCCCCCACCTCCAAATACTAATTTCCTCAGGTATTTCAAAAAATAATATCCCATACCGCACAAATGGGCCACTGAACAATGGGATTATCAAGGAGGAGGTCTAGGACCTAATGAAGTGGGAATGAAGGACCCCATGGAGGACTCTAAAAATTTGCTAAATTGGGGCCTCGACTTTGATACCCCTCACCTACACATATGAGGACCTGATGTCATGACTGGGGGCACCAATTCGCCCAATGTAACCCTTTTGAATATCCAAGATGAACTCGTCGAAGTCAAAGACATTCCGAAAGAGGAGGAAAAATGGTCCTACGATGATATCTTTGACGACGAAACCTTCCTGGGCAATTCAGTCCTTCGCCAACTCACCATCAATCTCATTGACCTCCCCCTCATTCACCCTGACCTCATAGACTAGGACCAACCAAGCATGGTACATATCGATGAGTTCTGAAGTGAGGAAGTGCTCCTAATATTCACGGGCGCCATAGATCAACAATCAGAATGGGGGCAGGAATCAACCGAAGTGTATCAGCTCAACCGAAAGGGATACTTTGGGGAAGAGGAAGTCTCCAGCTGCAAAAATAAAAATAAAAAATAAAATAAGGAATCCTCATGTGAAAACCCCTCTGGGTTACATCTTGATTTGAAAATAGTAAAAATAAAGGGCATATCCTCTAGTGAAAACCTCTATGAGGCGCTAGAGGATGGAGACTTGCCTCTTCCTCCTATCTAGGATTACTAGCCAGAATAGTCATCCATAGTCATCGAGGAGACCAAACCAGTCAACTTGGGCACATAAGAAATCTCAAGGATCACTTATATTGTTGCATCTCTAACTGAGGAAGAAGAGTTGACCCTCGTGGCTCTCCTTTGGGAGTCGATCATAAATTTTGCATGGTCGTATGCTTACATGCTCGGACTCAACCCAAATCTAGTTGTCCATCATCTGGTAGTGGATCTTGATGCCAAGCTAGTCAACTAGAAGCTAAGAAGAATGCATCCAAAAGTGGCCTTGTTAGTAAAAGTGGAACTCAAGAAGCTTCTCCAGGCCAAGATCATCAAAGCCATCGATTATTTAGACTAGATCTCCAACATGGTACCCGTCATTAAACCTTCAGATGACATAAGAATCTACATTGACTTCTTAGACCTCAACAAGGCATGTCCGAAGGATGATTTCCCACTCCCCAACATAACATGATCGTCGATCTCACTGCGGGTCATGAGAGGTTGTCACTAATGGATGACTTCTCTGAATACAATCAGATTAGAATAGCCGAAGCAGACCAACATAAGACAACTTTTACCATGCCATGGAGCACATTCTGTTATAACATGATGCCATTTGGGCTCAAGAATGCAGGAGCTACTTATCAAAGAGCAATGACCGCAATCTTCCATGACATGATCCATAAAATTCTAGAATACTATGTAGATGACATCTTAGCAAAATCTAGAACATAGTCCGAACACCTTGATGTCCTTGAGAGTGTGTTCGACCGCCTACAATAGTATGGTTTGAGATTGAACCCAAAGAAATGTGTTTTCAATGTTACGTACCGGAAGCTGTTAGGGTTTATCATCTCCAGACGAGGCATAGAGATCGATCACAAGAAGGTAAAGGCCATCATGGAAATGCCTCCTCCCAGAACACTCAGGCAGTTAAGGAGCTTGCAAGGAAAGTTGCAATCAGTCCAGAGATTCATCTCCCAACTAGTAGATAAGTGCCAGTCGTTCATGCACCTATTGCGAAAGGACACGACCTTCAAGTGGGACCCCATCTGTCAGTGCAGTTTCAAGAACCTCAAAGAGTACCTAGTAAATTCACCTATTCTTGTACCACCAATGCTAGGAAAGCCCCTCATTTTGTATATATCTACCACTACCACAATGCTGGGGGCACTCCTAGCCCAGCTCGATGACGATGGAAAAGAGAGGGCCATTTACTATATCAATCAGACACTGGTTGGCTATGATTTGAACTACTCCCCGATGGAAAAAGCTTTCTTAGCAATGGTCTTTTCCACTCAAAATCTTCACCACTATATGCTCAGTCACACGGTAAAGCTAATCTCAAAGGTCGACCCTCTCAAATACTTACTTTCAAGGACCACTCTCACAGGACGGATGGCAAAGTGGGTAATGCTTCTTAGCGAATTTGACATGCAATACATCCATCAAAAAGACATCAAGGGACAAGTTATTGCAGATCAGCTTGCGAAAGGTCCCTTAATCGATGCATACCCTTTAGTAATGGAATTTCCAGATGAGCACCTTTGTATGGTCGAGGAACAGCCCCAATGGAAGTTATATTTTGACAACTCATATACATCACATGGATCGGGGGCAAGGATACTATTTGTAACTCCCCAAGGTGACTACATCCCGAAATCATTCAAATTAGGATTCATGTGCACAAACAACATTTCAGAATATGAAGCCCTCGTCGTGGGTCTCAGAACAACTATGCATTGGAATATCACAGAACTACAAGTATTCAGGGATTCCTAATTAATCATCAAACAGGTCCTCGATGAGTTTCAGACAAAAGACGACAAGCTATTACCCTATAAGGAACTTGTGGATAAGCTCAAAGAACACTTTGTCAGCATATAGTTCACGCAAGTACCAAGACTTAAAAATAGGGCAGTTGACGCTATGGCCACCATCAGGTCACTATTGGAAATCCCCCGTGACACTGCACAATATGAGTTTTTAGTTGAGCAGCTACACATGCCCGCTTATGAGCATGCTGACTCTGAAATGGTACGCATCTCGGTTGGTCCTCAGTCCCTGTGGTACCACGACATTCATGCTTATCTAAAGAATGGTATCATATCCCCTCACCTCACAAACACCCAATGCCAAGACCTCATTCGCAGAGCATCCCGCTACACTCTTGTAGCCAACACCCTATATTGTTGTGGGTATCATAACGTCCTTTCCTGGTGTTTAGACTCGAATGAGGCCGCCTTGGCTTTACAAGAGGTTCATGCTAGCATTTGTGGTGCCCACATGAGTAGCATCATCCTTGCCAAGAAACTGCTTAGAGTTGGGTATTATTGGCCGACAATGGAGCATGATGCATGTGAGTTTGTGAAGAAGTGCCTACAGTGTTAACAACATGCCAATTTGATTCATGCACCAGTGCAAGACCTACAACCCATTGCACCTCCGTGACCCTTTTCATTTTGAGGTTTCGACCTTTTTGGCATGATCACACCCCATTCCTCTGATGGACACAAGTACATCATAATAGCTACTAAATACTTCACGAAGTGGGTTGAGGCAATCCCACTCAACCTAACCACAGGTGTCCAAATATCCAAATTATCCTCTACCACATCATTTTCCGCATCAACATTCCCTTCACCATCTTCACAGATCATGACACTCCATTCAAAAACCAGCATGTCAAAGGACTCTGTGACCAGTTCCACATCCACCAACATTTTTCTAGCTCATATTTTCCACAAGGAAATGGTCAAGCTGAGGCAACTAACAAAACCATCCTAAAAATCCTACAAAAAGTTGTCAATGATTCTGACCACGACTGGCATCTCCAAATCAATCCTGCCCTCTGGGCCTATTGCACCTCATTTCTGTAAGGAAGCAAAGGTGTGCGGAAACGCTTCCTACGCTAATCTTGAGAGGACGGTTATGCAAATTTCAACTTAAACATTGCAAAGATCTCAAGAAATGCATAACAAAGCATAAACAAAATAACAATGAAAACATAACACAATGATTACCGTGGGGAAACCCTTCCGGGAGAAAAACCCCACCCTCCAAAACTTGCACTATGTATTATCAAACCAAGATGATTACAATACACTTGCAATGCAAGTTCTTACAGGAGCACATCACCACAACTCGAACTCAGAGAGACTCCTTCTAGCATCCAGTCTTGCAAAAACTCAATTGTACAAACACCTCCCCAAGCCCTCCTTTTATAGTGATTTTACAACCTGGAAACTATTTGTGGTTTTACAAAACCATGGGCTTAACCACCATGCCACATGGTGCCCATTTTTGACATTTAAATTTCCAAGATGGAAAAACAACCAGGTTAAAATAGTATTCCCGTCCATAATTTTGTCCTCTAGTTTAGACCCCCATAAAAATTACAAAATGAGTCATTAAGGCTCTAAAAATGGCCCACCTATATTCTACTATGGACAAGACTCATTTTTAACAACTCACTAACCATTTTCCAATGTATAAACATGTGGAAAACTATCTCAAACAAATTCTGGAATTTTCTAGAAAAAGACTGCAAGGTTGAGACACATGTTCTCAACATTCTCCCACTTGTCGAACACCTTGCAAGAGTCAGGGGATCCAAAATATCATGGACTTAATTGCTAGGGGCCGAGAGGCCCATAGACTCTGAACACCATCTGAACTTCTCTGTGCTCACGGGCTTAGTTAATGCATCAACAACATTCACCAAAGTCTCTACCTTTTCCAGCTTCACCTTGCCATCCTCAACCATATCTCTCACAAAATGATATTGTACATCAATGTGCTTGGTCCTGGCATGAAAAGTCGGGTTCTTCGCTAGGCAGATTGCACTCTGACTGTCACTATAAATTGTCACTGCACCCTATTTGAACTCTATATCTGAACACAATCTCTTTAGCCAGATGGCTTCCTTACAGGCATGAGTAGCTGCCATATACTCTGCCTCAGTAGTGGACAAAGTGACCATAGCCTGTCGCTTGCTCATCCAACTAATTGCACCACCAAATAATGTAAACACATATGCACTGGTGGATCTTCTTCTATCAACATCACCGGCCCAGTCTGAATCCACATAGCCTTGAATATCTAAGGAATGCTCATTTTCTGTTCCATGAAAACATATCGAGTACTCTAAAGTACCCCTCAAATATCTGAAAACTTCTTTTACTGCATCCCAATGTGCTCTTCCTGGATTAGACATATAACGGGAAAGAACTCCCACTGCTTGGGCAATGTCTGGTCTTGTACAGACCATAGCATACATCAAACTTCCAACAGCACTTTGATATGGTACTCGACTCATCTCTTCCATCTCCAATGGGGATGAAGGACACTGTGAACTAGAAAGCTTTGTTCCCATTGTAACAGGAACACTCAATGGTCTTGAATCCTGCATATTGAATCTTTTCAAAATAGTACCAACATACTTGCTCTGGCCTAGCCAAAGCTTTTTGTTTTGTCTATCTCTTACAATCTCCATTCCCAGAATGTGCCTAGCTGCACCAAGATCTTTCATTTCAAACTTTATCGAGAGCTGAGATTTTAACTCTGCAATCAAACCTTTTCCTTTGCCAATAAACAACATGTCATCGACATACAAGGCAATAACCAAGAAACGATCACCATCAGATTTAAAATATATACAGTGATCAGATTTAGATTGCACAAATCTCAAACTCAACACATATGTATCAAACTTCTGGTACCACATCCTAGGACTCTGTTTTAAGCCATACAAGGATTTCTTCAACTTACAGACCAAATGACTTTTACCTTTCACCACATAGTGCTCTGGCTGTGTCATGTAAATTTCTTCCTCCAAATCTCCATGAAGGAAAGCAGTTTTCACATCCATTTGCTCGATCTCTAGATCATAGGCTGCTGCAATAGAAAGTAAAAATCTAATGGATGTCATTTTGGCTACTGGAGAAAAAATCTCACCATAATCTACTCCCTCAACCTGGGAGTAACCTTTTGCAACCAAACGTGCTTTATACTTCTCAATACTTCCATTTGAACCTATCTTCTTCTTGAACACCCATTTACATCCAACAGGCTTTCGTCCTTCAGGCAATGGTACAAGGTCCCATGTTTCATTCCTCTTAAGAGCTGCCATTTCTTCATCCATGGCTATTTTCCAAGACTCTAAATCATTCATACCAAGAGCCTCTTCTACAGATCTCGGTTCATCAATGTTAGCATTCAATGCAAATATGCATCTCCAATCATCAGGAGAATATCCATACCTTTCAGGTGGTTTTCTTTGTCTAGTAGACCTTCGAACAAGATCTGGTTCAGGTTCAACTTCAGCTTCAGGTACCTCTTCTTCCTCTGATGATTCAGAACTCATAGAGCTCTCCTCGACTTCTTGTCTTTCTAAGGGCCTTGATTCAACTTTCTCCGGTGTAGCAGGTAGTTGAATCACATCTTTCTTTTGTTCTGTTTGTTCTAGCTGCACTATAACAGAAGAAGGCTTAGTTTCTCTAAAAATAACACTTCTTGAATAAAATACCTTTTGTTCAACATGATTCCAAAGCTTGTATCCTTTCACACCATAACTGTATCCGATGAAAATACATTTAACAGCTTTGTTGTCCAATTTAGTCCGCTTCTCCTTTGGCACATGAGCATATGCTTCGCAACCGAACACTCTCAGATGTCTAAGTGAAGGCTTGTGGCCCGACCACGCTTCCATTGGCGTCTTATCAACAAGAGCTGATGTAGGAGACCTGTTTACCAGGTAGCAGGCAGTGGCTACAGCTTCAGCCCAGAACTTTTGTTCTAGTCCAGCTCCACTCAGCATACTCCTAGCCTTCTCCATCAAGGTCCTGTTCATTCTTTCTGCAACTCCATTCTGTTGTGGAGAATATGGAGTTGTCTTCTCTCTTTTAATACCACAATCTTTACAAAATGTGTCAAAATCATTAGAGAAAAATTCACCACCATTATCAGTTCTCAAACATTTTATTTTCTTTCCAGTCTGCAACTCAACCATTGCTTTAAATTCTTTGAAACGACTGAAAACTTCAGCTTTACTCCTAAGAAAATAAACCCATGTTCTTTTACTGAAATCATCAATGAAAGAAACATAATAAACTGATCTACCAATAGAAGGAACATCAACTGGACCAAATACATCCGAATGGATCAGATCCAAAATACATGAGGACTTATGAGAACTCGAGTAAAACTGAATGCGGTTTTGTTTACCATAGATACAATGCTCACAAAAATCAAACTCAAGATTGCAATCATTCAACCCATCAACAAGGTTCTTATTTTTCAAGGTCCGTAGACCCTTCTCACCTATGTGGCCGAGTCTTTGGTGCCATAACATGGTCTTCTCTGCAGGCAACTTTGATTCGGTAGATAGAGCACCCTTGGGTACCCAAAACCTACGACCATCTATTGAAAGAGAAACCCTCTCCTTTTCCAACTGAGTAGTCTTTTTCACAATCTTATCAGAAGTACTATTGCACTCAACTGTGCATGCATCAAGCTGGTACAGTGTACCCAATCTGCTTCCTCTTGCTATCACCATAGCACCTCTTACCATTTTCACACCTGCTTCAGAAAACTGTACATGCACACCCGCATCTATTAGCTTGCTAACAGATAACAAATTCCTTGCTAGTCCCGGGATATGCAAGACACCATCAAATCTTCTAATTCTACCATCAGAAAATTTTACACGAATACTTCCACGACCAACAATATCAAGTACTGAGTTATCACCCAAATATACCTTACCACCATCAAAATTTTCATACTTACTAAACCAGTTTCTATTAGGAGTCATGTGGAAAGATGCACCTGAGTCTATTAACCATGCATTGTCACCTGCATGAGTGGCCAAGGCTGCGATGAAAGCATCTCCATCTTCCTTCTCGGACTCAGAATCAGAATCTTGCTTCTTCTTCTTCTTTTTCTTCTCCTCTTTGCAGTCCTTTCGGAAGTGTCCGGGTTTGCCACAGTTCCAGTAGATTGCCTTGGACTTCGCAGGAGATTTTGATCTCCCCTTATTCTTGGACTTAGAACAGCCATGCTTCTTTTCATTTTTGCCTCTTTCTTTTGGTCTTCCTCGAACACTCAAAGCCTCTTTGGCATTCAGAGAGACCTTCCTTCTCATCTCTTCAGAAAGTAGAGAACCAACCACATCCTCCATCTTCAAGACAACTGAAGTGCTCCCTATGGCCATAACAAGGCTGTCCCATGAGTCTGGCAACGAACATAGCAAGATTTGGCATCTTTCTTCTTCATCCATTGGCACCCCAACAGAGGTCAACTGAGTCACCAACATATTAAAGCTTTCCAGATGCTCAGAAATTCGTCCACCTTCTTCCATTCTCAAAGAATACAATTTCTTCCTTAAGAAGATCTTGTTCACAAGTGATTTCGCTTGATAGATCTCACTCAGCTTCTTCCAAAGCTTCTTTGCAGTAGATTCTTCATGGACATTTATCAGAATAGAGTCTGCAAGACACAATCTGATGAGACCTTTAGCTTTTCTATCAGTCACATCATACTGTGCGGCTAAAGTCGGATCTGCGGGCCTATGCTTATTCTCATCAATCGCATCCCATAGATCCCAATCAATCAATAGATCTTCCATCTTCAGCTTCCACATCTCAAAGTTTGTGCCAGAAAACTTCTCTACATCAATCCTCCCTGAAATGCTTGCCATCTTTTCAATCCTGCAACACAGAAATGAAATACTCTGCACAAGCTCACACTCAAACTTTGATTAGCTCAAAAAACCCTGTACCCAACAAATAGAACCAAAACTGGCCAGGCTCTGATACCACTTGTAAGGAAGCAAAGGTGTGCGGAAACGCTTCCTACGCTAATCTTGAGAGGATGGTTATGCAAATTTCAACTTAAACATTGCAAAGATCTCAAGAAATGCATAACAAAGCATAAACAAAATAACAATGAAAACATAACACAATGATTACTGTGGGGAAACCCTTCCGGGAGAAAAACCCCACCCTCCAAAACTTGCACTATGTATTATCAAACCAAGATGATTACAATACACTTGCAATGCAAGTTCTTACAGGAGCGCATCACCACAACTCGAACTCAGAGAGACTCCTTCTAGCATCCAGTCTTGCAAAAACTCAATTGTACAAACACCTCCCCAAGCCCTCCTTTTATAGTGATTTTACAACCTGGAAACCATTTGTGGTTTTACAAAACCATGGGCTTAACCACCATGCCACATGGTGCCCATTTTTGACATTTAAATTTCCAAGATGGAAAAACAACCAGGTTAAAATAGTATTCCCGTCCATAATTTTGTCCTCTAGTTTAGACCCCCATAAAAATTACAAAATGAGTCATTAAGGCTCTAAAAATGGCCCACCTATATTCTACTATGGACAAGACTCATTTTTAACAACTCACTAACCATTTTCCAATGTATAAACATGTGGAAAACTATCTCAAACAAAGTCTGGAATTTTCTAGAAAAAGACTGCAAGGTTGAGACACATGTTCTCAACAATTTCGTACCCCCACAAGAACCACTCCATACTCACTGGTATATGGTGCTAAATTTGTTCTACTAATCGAGGTCGAAATCCCTTCACTACATGTGTCCATGAATAACTACATCATAGATGAAAACTATCACGTGACGTGCCTTACCCAGTTGAACTTGCTAGATGAAAAGAGGCAACGGGCCTATGATCACTTGATCATGTACCAAAACTGTCACAAGAGGAGCTTCAACAAAAAGGTGCACCCCTGACAGTTCCTAGTGGGAGACCTGGTCCTCAAAGAAAACTAGAAAGTACAAGCTAACCGTGAAAAGAAAGGGAAGTTTGATCCCACCTGGTTGGGTCCCTATGTGGTGACAACTTGCTTCGGCCCTGGAGCGTACCAATTATCTACACCCAAAGGTGAGCCCCTTAATGATCCCATTAATATCATACATCTAAAGCGATTATGTGCTTGAACCATGAAAACGATCTTGAAAAAATTCAAAAAATAATAAAAAGTCCTGAAAAAATCCTAAAAATTGTAAAATGTCCTAAAAAAGTCAGCATCATGATGAAAACCTAGAAAACAGGTGCCTTGATGAATCAAAAAAATGAAAAAATTAAAGAGAAATAATCATCCAATGGTGAAAACTTGGCAATCAAACTCTCATTCCCCCCCCCGCCCATGAAAATCCATTCGCTATCACTTGACATCCCATTTCACCCATCCCTTGTTCCCAAGGTGTCATCCCCATTTCACCAGCAGATGAGTCCTTCTATCCTGCTTCCTAAGCTTCTGTAAATATTTGTTGTATATAGTGTCTTGAGTTTGTACATATCATCTTGTCCTTCCCAGCAATACCTCTAATAGCAAAGCATGGCCTAGAATGACCACAATATCAGCAATATCTCCTCAGCAAACACCCCACGACACTGATTCTCCAAAGGTTTTCTGTTTGCCCATCAACAATTCCAAATGCAGTCAAAACTGACCAACCAGGTCCTTGTAGGATGCATCCTTCCTCCATGTCTGACCTAATCACAACATCCACAGTCGATCAATCTCTTTTGGCAAAGGACATCTTTTGGTCTTATCACTTGGTTTTCATGATTGTTTTCTTGGATTTTTCAGTTGATTTTGAGGTCTCAGTTGACTATTCTCCACAAGGCTGCCACGATCCTTTATATCATGGTGCATTGCGAAGAGGAGAGTTTTTTTGGGGTAAGGTTTTTTTGCGATCTTTTGTTGCTGCCTATGAGTTAGTCGGACATGACCCTTGCACAGTTCACTTGTGATCTTTTAGATTACTTGGTGCACTTGGGAAATGTTGTTTGTTTGTGGGTTCCCCCACATCATTTCCATCATGTTTTCCTCTTTGTACATGCATGATGTTGGGGCAACCCTTGCGTGTCTTTTTCGCATCAGTCTTATGCAACGCTAGCAACATGACCTCAAGTTCCTAGTAACTTTGGTTAGTCCCTTTTGTTGCTATATCAAATTAAGTGCTCAAACTACATGGTGGTGTTCCCCTTCGAAATACCCGTGCTCAAGCTTCACTAAACATCCTCCCTATCCAATCCCAACAATAATCCTCAAAGAACATTTCCCCCCAAAAATCATCTTCCTCACATCCCATTTTCACCCATCAACACCTCGTCATGATGCAAACTTATCCACCTCCCCCACTTCATGTTCTTAGCCCATGGATTGTGATTGTGCAAAATCCCCCTTGTTCGTCATCCCCTCCCCACCATCCCCTTCCTCCCTTAGTGAGGATGCAGTCAGGCAGTGATATGTTGTGCCACCCCATCCTTACACCTCGCCTTTCGACCTCCCATCTACATCCATATGTCCCCTACACCTTCCTACATACATCTCATTTCATACCACTATCCTAGGTTGCATTGTCTCATCTCATTTCACTACCAAGCATCTTACATCCCATCCTAAGTCCATTTTCATCCTGCATTGTTAATTCATTTCATATCATTTCTCATCTTGCATTGTTAGTATAGTGTTTGTAGGTGCATTGCACTTTGCATCCCATTAGTCATTTTTCATCTTAAGATTTCATGTTAACACTGCATTATTTTCATTTTAGATTCATTTTAATCTTGCATTGTTAGGGTTCATTTTAGGTTCATTCAAATCTTTCATTCATCTATTTTTAGATTCATTTTAATCTCGCATTGTTAGGGTTCATTTTAGGTTCGTTCATATCTTTCATTTCATCCATTTTTAGATTCATTTTAAATTTTGCATTGTTAGGATTCATTTTAGGTTCATTCGTATCATTCATTAAGTCATTTTAGGTTCATTTGTTATATTGCATTGTTAAGTCATCTTTCATCTTGCATTGTTGAGCATATTAAAACATCCATAAGAGTGCATTTCATCATAACATACATACATCATACATCAAAAACATTTACATCACATCCTGCATCCACAAATTGTCAAAACATGCATCTCATATAAAACACATCTTAACACATATCACCTCACGCACCTCACATCCTGCATCATACACATGTTAGTCTCACAACATATAGAAAATCACATCACATCCTACATCATCCATGTCAGAATATCATATGCATCCATACATTCATACATTATACATCATATCCCACCCAACTCATCATATATATAAATCACCGCAAAGAATAAAGTACATGTCCCAACCCAAAGAATGAAAGAATAAATGTCTATCTCAAAATCCATGTCCATTAGAGTACATTAATACATATACATAGGGACTATGCCCTCCATCAATAAATGACTACAAATACAAATTAGAACCGCGGCATATCACTGCCTATCTACCTCTCTTGAGGGAGGTTGCATATCAAAATCCCCATCCAAGGGGTCCACTTGTGCTAGGACATGTAAAACTGTTGGCCTGCCCACTGTGCCCTGTATACCTGTGTTTTGTACCTCTGCGGACACCCATACAACCCTTATGTCCATCTCCATCCTTGTCCCTGTCCTGGATACCTCAGCCTCCACCATCTGTACCGAGCTGCTGGCCGACTGCTGCTGACTTTGTGAGTGGCCCGACTGACGGTTCCCATGCCCTATCTGCTGTGAGGTACCAATCATGGGCATATTGCCCTTGTCCTCCGGCTACCACTAGCCCCTAAGCCTGAACCTCCACTAGCCCCTGACCCTATGACCAATGGGCGGCTTGGATGCCTATAATGTTGAACTCGCTCTGGAGGCATTGTTGCGTGATACATCCCCCTGTACCAACTGATCTGCTCACTCATCCTCATCAGCTCTCTCTAGAGGTGAGATACCTCCCCTGACCGCTCTTGAGATCCCTGGGTGGTAATGTCCCTCTCCCCCTATAGCTGGTCCCACTCTGACTATAGACCATCCCTCTCCACTCTCAGCATGTCCCTCTCCACCACCAGTGCATCCCTCTCCCTCTGCAGATGCTCTCTCTCCTCAATAGTCAGCAAACCCTCTTGTATGGATTACACTAAGCATGCTATCAGGTTGTCTCTCAGCTATCAAACCATCCCTCTCCTTGCCAATCCATCTCTCTCCCCTCTCGAGTTGTCCCTCTCCCCCTGTACATCTCGAAGCATCTAAATTTTCTAATTGTGTGCTACCTACAATGAGGCTAGACACCCTACTATATCATCTCCCCCTCCTCTAGATGGTCTTGCGCCTACAGCTGGTGGAACCATCCTGATCTCTCTACTACTCTCGAAGGCTAGAACCACCCATTGTATGTTGGTGTGGTCCCCAGATCTACTATCTAACCAACCTAATCCCATTGAAATGGTTGCATGGCCTAATAATTGGCCACTAATCCTGTCCTATCCTGGGATGGCCTGAACTTCGACACCCTCTCTTGAGTCTCCCGTTGATACCATCAAGCAGGCCTAGGTACATCCTATTTAAAACCAAACTATCGGGAGGCCATGTCTGTCCTGTACTACTCCATAATGTACTCCCATTGGCCTGTCAAAAAGGTCGACAGTGTGGTATATGGTAGCTCCCACGCATCCTCTACCCAGACTGTGAGACCTAAATACGATCGCCATGTGATCCCATCTCGGATCCCATGCAATGTCTCTATCTATAAATCTATGTCTCTACCACCCTGGTAGGTCACCAGGTCCCCCCAGCTATACATTTTCAGCTCCTCCTCCTATCTACCTACTCGGCCTAGGGGCCGCAACACTACTATGTGCTCCCAAGCCCACACCTATAATAGCGAGGAAAATCCAAAGCTTCCCCCATCATCGTCGTCCCATGATAGATGATTTGATGAAGATCCCTATACATCTTCGCTAACATCAGCATCCCCTAGGCTGTTGGGACCCCTATGTCAACAATGCACACAATCCCAAGAATCAGTGCAAGTGTCACACTCCTCTTGCTTGTGTTTGGGGCAATATACCTCGACACCAGTTCGCACACATAGAAGTGAACTTGTCGCGATGTTGGTGCTACTGCCGCATGCTTGGCCAAAGCTAACTTCCCATGCCACATGATAGGTACTATACCCAGCCCTAGTAATGGGGTCACTGCCTCTACCTGTGTATAAGTTCTTGCTACCATTGGAGCACCTTGAATCGGTAAGAGAAATATCCGATATACATCCTCCAATGTCAGTGTCATCTCCCTAGTCAGTAGATGAAAGGTTCCTGTCTCTGAGTGCCACCACTCGCAGAGCGCTTTCACTAATGCCATGAATGTCCACCTCCGCAACATCTGCACCAAGTAACCCAACCTGAGTGCATCCACCTGCGACTCGTCAACCGATCCACAGACCACTGCATCCAAGCCAAGTCAATATGTTAGTTTTTCTTCTATACTAAAACCTAAATTCTTCTTCCCGCATTCTCGCGAACTCTCATTTTTCCCATGTTCCCGCAAGTCTAGTTTTCTTGCGTTCCCGCAAAGGATTAATCTCCCTGCAGAGACTCCCTTTCCCATGATCCTGCCACCCTCCCAACGATGTGGGAACACAATCCTGCACCACTTGCTTAACTCCCCCCTTCCCTGGGAATGCCTTGTTTTGGCCCCCCATTGCCTCCTGCTGCGGGAACACGATCCCGCTAGCCTTGCGGGATCGCGGTCCCGCAGAAGTTTCCCCCTATCCCTAGATTTTTTGCGATCCCACAAAAATCCCCTGCCCATCCCATTTTCCCCTACCCTAGCAGCATTTGTGGGAACACATTCCTGCCAGCGTGGACGTGTTCTTGCCAAGGCCGCGCTTGCAAGAATGCAGGTTTTTGTGCTAAAACATGCAATAAATACATAAAAAACTCAACAAAATGAGCAATTTTTTGAGCCTACATGTTGGTCGAGTGGTCCATGATGCCACACATGTCAGACGATCTCAGAACGGTGAGTCAGTCACCCTCTCTTTGCCATCTTGTCCTCACTTATCAGAGCTCAAATATCTCAAATTCTAAGCTCTCGGTGTGCAAATGACTTCATTTTGACCCCTCTGGCCCTTATTAAGGCCTTTCTGAGCCCTCATTATCACCCCCAGACACCTTTTCATCCCCCGTTTTCTCCCCTCGCGTCGAAACTTGTCCCTCATTTCCCTTTTCACCTCTTTTTTCCTCGTTCATCTCCTTTCTTAGCCTGCAACACGCCTTCTTCACCTTTTCCTTTTGAGATGCCGCCTGGGCCCCTTTTTTCTTTCCCTGCCACCCTCTCGAGGGGGCATCACCCAGTCTAACATCCTAACCCGTCAACCAGGGCAACTCTGCTATCGAGTCCATTCTTCATGTCGTCTATTTGTTGCTAAAAACATCTTCGAAACAATGTTATTTTAACACTATGTCGAAGAGGGGCAAAATGTAGAAACCTAAATTTGATTACATAATTTAGTAATCTTATTTAGTTTTCTCCTAGGACATCCTATTAATTAAATATTATTATCTGATTAATTTATGTCATCCACTAGTTAATTAATGTAATTAATTAACTATAGTCCAATTAATTATTTAAATGACAAACCTATAGTCTGATAATTAATTAAATCTCTACTCTTCTATTAATTTAAATGGATACACTTATCTAAATAAATTAATTCATAAACCCCTTTTTCATCCCACTTGGAATTAAATAAAATATTTAATTCTAAAACCCATACTAATCCTACTTAATTAGCTAATAACCCATGCCTAGCTAATCTAACCCTCCACTCATTCTCTCTCCTCTCATCACATTCTCCTAAACCTCCACTTACCCTCAAATCAAAACCTAATCACCCCTTAAACATTTGCACAATCATAATCTAAGGATTAAGAAATGCTAAGCCAACCCAAGTCAACCCTGATGTCACATCACCACATCCTCCAATGCCAAAACATGAAATCTCTTACGCATCTCTTACACACTCTTACATATTTGTCCCCTCTCACACCTCCCAAAATGGTCACATTTCTCAAGGATTTGGCCTCTCCTCTCATCCTCCCTCATTGTGACATGTCACAATGCTATGCATTTGAGAAAGCACAATCCATGTGCTCTCTTGGATGCATCTCAACCCTTCCTCAAGTTTGCATCTTGACCGTCCATTCATCCTCCATTTGCCTTTAAATTGAACCTCCTTCTCCTTCATTTTCATCCATCTCTTATGCAAAGTTATAATGCTAGTTTGAGAGCCTAAAAACTACCAAGCTACCATTATAATGCCATGAGCATTAGCATTTGAGCACACATATCTCCATCATTTGGACAACATCTATTCAACAATGAAGGTGTGCATTGCTTTTGGGTTTTTAGTTTAAGCTTTCTTTGGTCTAATATTAAGTGTTTATCTAACTTGTTTTGTTGAATGTTTAGCTTGCTTTGCATTCCTTAACACTACATTTTAAGTACTTACACATGGAAAAACCAAAAACATCATGTCTACTTAGCAAGAAAACTATAATATAGGTCACAAGCACTGAACCAGGATCCCTACAAAACCAATGTCAATTTCCTACAAAAATATTATTGTTTTCTTGCAACTTACACAAACCTTGTTTAACTAGAGATAAAATATATTAGGAAAAAAAACATAAATAGGAAAAATAATAAATGTTAGAATTGGGTGAAAGATGGAGAGGATAGACACAAAAAATGAAGGTGCTACATCACAATGTAGACACTAATTAGATATCCACATGTACTAAATCAAATGGCTGGTGCTAAATTGCAAACTGAAATATAAAATACACACAACTCAAAATTTAGATTAGTGGCTAGGGAGGTGGTTCCCATTGAGCACATTGAAATGAAAACAAGGAAAAGGATAAAGACATAACTAGATAAAAATAAATTAAAGCCACAGTTTTACCTAGCATTTTTCCTTCTCATCTCGTGCACTTGATTTTCTCCTTTTGTCATTGTAGGTGGGTGGAATGCGATTACTCAAACTAGTAACATGATGTTGGGAAGAAGATAGATTAAATGGAATGGAAAACATGTAGTTAAAATATGAGGACAATATCAAAATGATATCCAAGGCCTCAATTTATAGATTTTCAACAAATAAAATCAATGGCCAAGATGTGATGATAATTAGATGGCTAAGATTGAATAAGAGAGATGACATAGATTGATGGCTTAGCCTTGTGACAAGTGTCACAAGGAGAAGGGAGGTGTAAGAGGCACATGGGGAAGCTCATGAAAGAAACCTATCTATGACATGTGTAAGAGGTACAATAGCTAAGATAACCTTTAATGCTCACACATGTGTGAGCAATAGGAGGAAAGGGACACTTGTCGCATGATAATATGTCCCTATCTTGACCCACATGGATTGATTCAATGGACAATATTTAATGGATAAGGATTAAGGGTGATGTATAATCAAATAATAGGGAAAATAGTAATTATAGCATTGTAAATTGTAACCTTGTATAATTTAAATCATATTTTGGGCCTTTTCTTTAGTGTGTGGTCTCCTAGCTCTTACTCATGCCTATTTCTTTCTAAATTTTTGAAAATATGATGTCATATTTCCACATGGTGATTAGAATGGTTTCCTTGGAATCAATAAAATTTATCTCCAATTGCATTACCCTCAATTGTCAAGCCAATGACACCAAGTACACCCTTGAACCTCCAATTTGGTCCCAAATTCAAACATGTCAGTGTCAGGTTCCTACCTATTGCTCTTCAATCCCAGTGTCTCGATATGACCATTGGAAGTCAACTTAATTTTTAAAAATACCTTGATAACCCTATATAAGATCATTGTTTAAAATCATTATCATATCTTGTATTCTTAATTCAACATCAAGAATAAGCATTCAACTTCAACCACTTGAGGTGAAATTTCACCCCATCATATTCTTTAGATCTAAGCATTGTAGCAAGTTAAAATAACCTTCATGAAAGCATGTATTTATGATTGATATTATTTTATGTCAATTAATGTTATTGTATCAACACTTGTGATCACGTTTAAAGAGCATTGCACCAACAAGGTTAATATTCAAGTATTTCAATTTAAGATCTAGCCTTTGTTGTATTATGAAACACTTTCAATTCAAGTACATTTCAATTCATTTTCATGGTTAATTCCAAAAGTAAGGTTTAACATAGGCAAATCCCACCAACACAAAATTTTCCTTTCTTTTCATGTTTAGACAATAGGACCAAGAGGCACATATTTGGAATCAGGCAAATTAGATGTAGACCTATAGATTGGACTTATGTAGATCTGAAAAATATGGGTCTATGTCACTTCAAGCGACTTAGTCCCAAACATTTTTTATAAAAATTTTGAGGAAGGTTTTGCACAACATATTGATTCTTGAAACACTAGTTTCGTCCACATCCAACATTATTGGGTCGACATTGCCCCAAACAACATTGACCTCCTGATTTCAACCCAAATTTCAGGAACATGCTTATTTTTGTCTCTTCTTTCTAGATATCTAAACCTATTTTGCATGCTAGTTCTCTAGTTTGTTGTGTATGTCAAAACCATCAATTTCTCATATTTGGCCTTGGATCTAGCATCCTACTCATACCCTTTTGTAGTATCATTTTAAACTCAACTAAGGAGTGTTTAATTAATTTTGCGTCCAATCCTTTGAGCCAAGTGGATCCACTCTCCTCAATGTAATAAATGGAAATTGGTCTAGTTGCATAAAGTAGCTAACCCATTTTCCACTATTACAGTAATGAAGATTAATTAGCCTAGATCACTCAATTAACTATGTACTGATTAATTGATTTAGTTGGGATTTGTGGATAAGGTTACAAATAATTGAAGAAATATAAATTTATTTAATTAAGGATAAGAGATAAAGATAAAGTATGAATTAAATAAATAACAAATATTTATATTTAATGGAAAAGATGAGACAAAGTCAAGTGTGGTCTAGTATGGATGAATTTAGGTGTCTATATTAGGACTTGACTATTTGATGTTTGCATCTACTTTATGTGCTATAAAGATTTATTTGGAGAGTGATTTTAAGATTCCTACCTTTGAGGATTTTATATGTTACTCGACGAGGAGAAATCTACGCTCTTTGAAATAGGCACCTTGTAGTCTTTGAAGTCATAACCTTTGATGACAACAAATAAGAAGACATCTAGTGGCAAATAGACAAAACAATAATAGCCTAGCCAAAGAATAACACACAAAAATAATCCACATAAACATCCAAAAACCACAAAATTTCCTCTCCTAGAGGAAATCATCCAAGAAAGAGAAGCTCGAGTGTACATATTGCAAGAAAATAGGCATACAAAATAACAATTATAATTAGGAAAAATTAATAAGTTGAAGTATCTTCTAATGAAGAACCAAATAAAATTGCCTTCAACTTTGTAAAGATGTTTATAACATTCTTATACACAAAGAATAAAAGGGCAAAACACTTGTTGTAGTTGTATATTTTGAGTTAAGGAGATAGATCCTTGATTTTAGTGTTTCACATCATATGATTTCATTGCATACTTTGTTCTCCTAATTCAAGACTTATTCTACACTATATATCTTGATGGGTAATGAAACATATATATGTTCTTGTGGGAGAGTATCTATTGACTAAGATAATGACCATTTATTGATGTTTTTAAAATTTTACAATTGTCAACCAGTCTTGTTCTATCTATAAAATCACAAACTCTAGGATAGGGAAAAGTATTGAATTTACACTAGAGGATTTACATAATATATAAATATGTGTAGTTGGTGAGCTAAACGATTGTCTAGATTGTACACCTCACATTTTCACCTAATTTTCACAGTTAGAAATCTAGTTTGGATATTTTAAGAGCATAAAATAGTCATTTTAACCTTGGTATTCTTCCATTGATTAGGGTTTTAAAGGAAGGAATCAACATTCCTCTTCTTTATATCTCGCTTCTTTAGAGTTTTATATTACTTCAGATGGGGTTTTTTCATTTCTTTGTAGTAGGATAGTATTAATTTTCTTCCAAAGATAACTTCTTGATATAAGATCTTAATATATCTTGTAGCTTTGTTTCATGATCTCTATCTTCCAAATTAGGAAGCCCTTGAGGACAAGTGTATCCTCTTGATGATAGTTAAAATATAATTATTGTCTCATTATCTATAGATCTTGTCCCACATCTAATTTCACTAGGTTTGGATTGTCACCTTCTTTAATTAGGCTTCAAGTACATGTTTTGATTGTGACACCTCTTGACAATGAGATGACAATATTTGAGAACTTTGCAAATACAACATAAATTCTTATCTTTATTCCTACACATTTCTTTTTTGAATGGGGATATATCTTACATACATAATTGTATTTAATTTTACAAGGGAATAAATGTTGTTTAATGTTAATGGATCACCTTGACTATTAAGTATCAAACATCTACTTCAATACAAAATACCATATTTCGAGGGGGGTTGTATTGTCTCTCTTTATTTACTTTTTCCTTTATTTGGGGTAAGCTTTTTTCCTATGAGTTTTTAACTTCTCATTTTTTAGGGGTGCGATTGTGTATATGGGTTCTTAATATGACTATAAATTCTTTAGTGTTTATCCCATCTATCTCTTCTATCCTCGCAATATATATGTTTATATGGTGATTTTTTGGTACATATTTTTTTTTGGGTATTAGGTTAATTACTTTACTGTATATTTGTACCTAATATAGGATACCAACTTACGGATGTTGTTAGCACATTTATTTTTTGTATTTAGTTAGTTAGTTTATTACATGTTTGCATCTAGGATAGGCTAAGCTTACTTAGGTATGCTACATTTGTATTATACATGTTATACTTAACTTGTTTGGTGAAGTTGTACTACACATATATGAGGGCCTCTCCTTTATCTTACACTAATTGTACATTCACATCTCTTAGTGTTGTATCCTATGTACCCACTTCATATACCCTTGTAAATAATTACTTGTAACCTCATTTGTATATTTATGTCCTTTGATTTGGAGTAGAATTATTCACTTGATTTGGATCTCTCGTGCACTTTCTTTAAATATCCTTTGTCTCATGTGGCTATCTCCACAACCTAAACTTACAATCTAAACATTGATAAATGACACAATTTTATGTTAAGTCAATTTCTCTGCCCTATATTTTTGTCCCCCCCTACAAATATTCTTGTTATCTACTCCATCTTTATGATTATACATTTGACGTGTCCATATGTTTTTACATCTATACTTTTTTTTCATCAGTAAAATTGTTCATATTATATTGATTTCCAAAAAAAGATTCTTACATATATATGTATAGTGGCTTTTTCCATCTATATTCACATCTTCTACCTAGCCCTGATAGCTCCCTTTATACGAAACTTGAATAATTATTTAGCCCCATTTCCTTATAAACATCAAAATTTATAATCTCTCTCTCTATATGTACACTACTTTATTCAACCTATTTATCACTATTTACAATATGTTCAAGATAAAAAAAGTTCACAAAATATAAGCAAACCTCATTCTCTCACGAGTCTTTTTTTCTACACTTTCTAATAATCATCTTTCTTGAACCTCTACTTCCTCTTCTTCATCACTTCATCCCTGTTGGTCCCTATATCAAGCTCCACTTCCAGCTCTTAAAGGTACTCTTTTATGTTAAATTAGCCTACTTGACCTTGAGCTATTTTGCTCCCTTTACTAGGGGTTTCACTTTATAATAGAAAGGGGTGCAATGACAAATTGAATTATACTCCATGCCTTGAATCATTTTCCAGTGATGGAGATAACAATGAATGCCCCCAACCCATAACACCATTCCCCTTTTAGACAAGGATTCACAATCCGCCATGAATTATCCTAACTACACAATTCTAAACACTATGCTAGGAACATCAATGCAATGTTTGCATTTGTTTAATACTTGTATTCCGCTTCTAGAAACTCATTGCCCAATAACATCTTCACCATCTGTAAAAATAGGGGTTCATTGATACTAAAAACATTCTTCAACCTATCATTAGTTATTTCGCCCCAAAATGCTAATTGTTGTTTCTTATTCCTCAATGAGAAGTTAGCTTGCTGATATCCTTCTTCACGGACCACAAATCCTTCTATTCCAATGACCCATGACCCTCCTATGTTTTCCACCTACATTGCCTTCAACTGCTACTGTACTTTGCCTCCCTCGTAATCTCCTACTTCGCTCTGGAATTTTCTCGGTCATCTTTCGCTTGTTGAGAATGACAATGTTTCTCTACTTTTTTGCCTCTATTCGTTATACTCTCCAACATGAATGATAATGCAATGATCAAAATGCATTCTTCCCACTTTTTAATAAACTTTGCATGTTTCTATCCACCTTGTCTTACATATTGCAATCAATATTGAGCTTTTATTTGGCTCAAATCCTCATGCCCTACAACTTAGACATCCCACCAAACTTTTCAAAAATCCTCCCATACCAATTCATTATTACCTTGAACTATTTCATTGCCTAATTTGCAATTACATCTGCCACCTTATTGTCTGTTCAATAGGTGTGAGATAATTTGAAATCTTTTAATAGAGACAGTTTAGCTTTTCTAACTTGATAAATTTATTGATTTTCCACCCCTACAATTCACCATTAAGGTCCGTTTTGGTGTTGGACTACCAAATGCTGGATATAGCCAATTCTAGAAGATGTTGCAATTATGGAAGATACAAATCCTGAAAATGATTTCCGGAATATGGGCTGACTTGTTTGGTTCACCCGAAAGATGACTGAGAAGATGCATAAGGAATTTTAATTCTTTATTTTAATTTCTTTGAATATAGTGTGAATATGTCTATATATATACACACATACATGTGTGTATATATACACATATATACATGTGTGTATATATACACATATATACATGTGTATATGTGTATACATGTGTGTGTATATACATATGCACACATGTGTATATATACACACATACACACGTGTATATATACACACA
The DNA here is from genome assembly GCA_027943335.1 of Chamaecyparis obtusa. NCBI lineage: Eukaryota > Viridiplantae > Streptophyta > Pinopsida > Cupressales > Cupressaceae > Chamaecyparis > Chamaecyparis obtusa. Next base: position 1,116,454 of record BSBK01000053.1, read on the forward strand.
TACACACACATGTACATACATATACACATATATACACATACATGTGTGTATATAAACACATGTATACACATATAGACACATTTATGTATGTATATACACATATACACGTGTATATATATACACATATGTATATACACACATGTATGTATACACACATGTATATATGCATCCTTATATCAAGATACTATACATCCTTATAGTCATGGATCCCACGAAATATTAAATTTAGTTTATAAAAATTGGAATTGGAATTCGAAATTCCAATTCCATCTATTTGAATGGAAGATGCAAATGTCCATTTTGGGGCAAAATTGGAATTTCAAAATTCCAATTCCAATTTTTTAGATAGACAAAAACATTTTTTGGATTGTAGAGATCTACTCGATCTAAAATTTTTAATCCCAACACATTCATTAATTTCCCTATTCCTTATTTTAAAAGGATCTACATTAATCTTTACATCTTTATCAATTAAAAGGCAAAATATGTTTGTTTTGTATTAGGCAAAATATGTTTGTTTTGTATTAATCTTTTCCCCCACTCAATCATTCCAAATTGTTCGTATAAAAGCATAATTGCATAAGATTAGCCTAGGCTCGGCTTTTAAGTCTATCTTGCTTTACAGTATTTTGAAAAAAGCCATCAAGGAATATTAGCGCCCAAGGGGGTCGTCGTACATCTATTAAAAGCAGATCCTTGGCACTAGGTGGAGTCTCGTTGACGCGCCAGCCCCTGAAACCTACCCTTCAACTCGCCCAAATCGTCACTAGTTAATCTTGCAAGGTTTTATTAAATTTGACGCCCGCTTCACCTGCCCCGCTGTGAGATCGTTTCTCTGTAAATCAATTTTATTCAGTTTCTGTTGTGCAACAGGATCACACCCCGCCCAGGTATGGAATTCTTCTATTTCGGTGCTCTTTTTCTCTCAATTTTAAATCTATATGGCTTACTTTATTCGTTTACAATGCTGCAAGAGGCTTTGAATGCCAAAAGCAAATTGCAAAAACAGAAGCATACAAGACGACAGAAAAACAACCTTTTAAGCTG